>CM023960.1:26143287-26275687 GCA_013407115.1 Glycine latifolia | reverse complement strand
TTACGGATTGGAGAATCCGTAAGAAACTTACGGATTCGTTAATCCATAAGATTCTTACGGATTGACAGATCCGTAAGTTTCTTACGGATTGACGGATCCGTAAGTGTGAATTATACGAATCGTAAGTGTATAAAGCCGCAAAAACGCGAAGGGTAATTTTGAAAACATACTGTTCATTAAATGGTGTAGTAGAAAAACAAATGGTGCAGGAAGCTCATCCCTTTATTTTTTTGGCAAACATATTCTTGCAGATTCTTGGTGCAAGATTCATGTTTGGTTTACTTTATATAAAAAAAATCTTTTATTTCTATTAAATTTTTCATAAAATAAAAAAAAAAAACATAGTTATTTTTTTCCTCCTTCAAAAAGAATGTATTTACACATTTCCGTGAATTGGATTGAATTGTAGGGTGTTTTACTTTAGTGTCATATTGATCTCGATCCATGCCCTTTACAAGCATTTTGTTATAGCTTTGCGTTAATTGAGTTGTTTGACTTCATTTTAGTGCCGTCTGTGGTCTAAACATGTCGTTATATTCATGCTATGGTTTTTGAGAGAAAATTATATAATCCAATTATTTAGGTCTAGATCAAATTGATTTTTGTTTTTTATAAATAAAAAAGTCTACTCGTATTAATATATATATATATATATATATATATATATATATATATATATATAATTATTCCATATCAAAAATCATATTTCATATCTTACTCATAACATAATTTAATAACACAGTTTAAAGTATGCACTTAAATTATAAATTAAAGATAATTTTATAATATTTCAAATTAAATTGATCATTTCAACCCACTTTACAAAAATAAATAACTAAATTAAATTTTTTAAATATAAAAGACTAAACTAAATGTATATAAAAATATAAAAGATCATAAGTATATTTTAACTTAAAGTAATAACTGTCTGTAACATTTAAGATTATGTACTAAAATGTTTGAATTGTTATAAAATGTGATAAGTGTTCTTTCTTCATCCTTACAACTAAAAAATAACTATATGTATCTAGATGAAGCCAAGCAAGTGATGAAGCATGTAAACGAATAGGAAATGGCGTGTGAATGTCAGCTGGCAAATTAAACAGCTCAGCTGCGTGGGTTTACATGCCTTCTGTTTTGGGTACAAAGCTTGAAAGCTTCGTCCATGCAATGACTCCATGTCTCACTGCATAAGGAAGATTCTTCTATTTTGGGCCAACTATTTCATTATTTCTCACGCATGGAGTGTTGTACTGTTAACAGTTAATATTATTTTATCAGGTGGCTGGTGATGCTGTAATATTTCACAGTTAATAATAAGAATAATAATATTGATTATTATTACAGAAGTTAATACTATTTTACCAGGTGGCTGGTGGTTATATTGGGGCAATTATTATTATTATGGGGTTGCTAATAAGTGTTTTTAGGATATTGGTTTATAAAATATTTATTAGATAAATTATGAAAGAACATTAAAAAAATTATAGACAATATAATTTATTTTTTTTCAATAAAAATAATTTTATTTTAAATTTCTTAACAATGTTATATTATGAGAGCAATATTACTCCCCTTCACCAGTGGACCGGCATGTTTGGTAATAACCAATGAGTTGGTTATCACAACAACAAGGTCAACCGTCCTGAACCTAGTTGGATTACAGTCTCAGACCATTGCCTCAGTTTCAAAGTTGAGATAAAGAAACTATCTAAACCAAATTAAGGATTTAAGCATAGCCACATTTTCAAAATCATTAGGGAGTGCTTGTAGGTAATTACAAGGACAAACAACTCTAAATTATTTGACAATTTTTAATTAAATTCAAAATTATTTTATTTTTTAATTGGATACTTAAATTTATATTTATTTTTTAATTGAGTCATTTTATCTTACTGTAGTTAATAAAATTTATCTATTTTAGTCAATTGCGTGAATTTGCAGTAAGATTATTGTAGGACAAAAACCTACAACAAATTCGTCACACCCTCTTGTATATTACATTAACCGTTTTTAATTATTTTAAAAATATTGCATTATTATAAGAAAGATCATTATAAATATTTAAAAAATAAGAAAAATGTGTGTAATTTTACAAAACTTCTAGGTGATTAGTGTAATTTATTATAAAAAATTTAAGAAAATAAAATAAAATAAACTCTTTTTTATAGATGAAAATGAACATATTTTATTTAAATTTATAAAAACTAATCTTATAAATTGATTTTAACTTAAAAAAACTCAATCTATTTTACATTTTCAATTTTTAATAATAGTATAGTTACTGGTTAACTCGTCGGCCAGGGCATCACTATGAACTGAAGTATGAACTCCAATGGTCATAAGAGATATGATTTACTTTCTTGAAAGGTGTACTTCACCGAGTCCAAAATCAGAAACCCAATGGGCCCATTAGGACCATCACACAGGACCCGAGTCCACGGACCTTACCCTGTTAACAGAGAACCGAACCCAATGATATTTCTTTCGAGTTTCATTAAAACAAAAATGAGAACAATAGAACATTCATTGCATTGCATTGCATTGGGTTTTTCTACAAAGCAATCTCAACACCATGGTCCATGGTTAGTGTAACAGTGTCACAATATTTCAAATACTAAATCCAGTTTATTAAATTCGACAGAAACAATACGGTGACAAACTTTAGTACTGTGATAAAATAAAATAAAAAGCCAAAAACTCTCACCATGTACGAATTTCATTTCCACGCAATTAGTTAGTTAAAAGCAACTTGAATCGTTTCAGTATCCTACAGATTGTCAGCATCACACAAGATTAGATTTTCTTACACTTTATCAGTGCTGAGTTCGAAATGTCACAGCCTATACTACTATACTACCTCGTTGGTTGGTTTGGTTTTGTGGGTAGTACGAGCAAAGGAAAATCCATAAGAGGAGGTAGCTAAACATTGTTTGGTCCAGAATCACACAAGGTGATATGCATAGCCATAAGCTTTTTTTAATTAAATTTCACTCGTGGGTTCTGGCACTGTGGTAGGTTTAGGATAGGCCTGCTGTACCTGCATAAAGATATATATCATATGCTTTTGGTCCAGTAACCACACCTTGTTTCACCTTTCCCCTTTCTAATTAATTTCAGTTTTTATAGTAAATAGACGAAGTTTAGGGTGAGAAATGACTTATGGTTCATGGTGATCAAATTAACGTGCGCTGTCAGATATAACGATGTTATAGAATTTAATGATTATGATGATTGACTTGTCACTGTTTGTATTTTTTTTTATAATTAATATTTTATTAAATTGATAGTATTATTTTCTTGTTTTATCCCATGGCGTCAAGGGGTTCTATTTCGATCAGAGATACAACAATAACTTCTCCGTCGACCTTGTTGCACCTCAACTTCCACGAGCTAACAACTGTGTCACCTTCTCCTTCCCCATCTCCAGCACGAACAACCCCATCATTGACACCTTCTCCATTTTTCTGATTCTACGCTTCTCCTTCTAACCTCCCTCTTCACATTTTTTCTTTCTATCAAATTTTGCATTCTCTTTACAGATGTGGAGATCTCAATAATCGCAACCAGATCTACCACCCCCAATGGCGGGACATCATACGAGATGGCAGAAACATAGGTTCTCTCACTGGTTTAAGACAACTAGAACAAATTGTGTGGGATTGAGAACAATGGGTTTGAGTTTGTTGTTCAGATGATTGATTTCAAAGGACGTGATGGTGAAATTGATGGGTTAAAATTCTCAGAGTCGTCGCAGAGTGGGAGAAGGAACAAGAAATTTTTTCTAATATCAATTTCAATGTTTCATTGTAGCAATACCCTTTCAACCTTTATGGTAGTTCATCAATCATCATGACTGAAAATTTGTTACAAATATTAATTTATTTTAATTAAGTAAGTTTTCAATGATGTAACTTTGGAATTGATTTAGGGGAGCTTGTTGTCTCTTCAAGGAAGGTGGGAGAGCAAAATAGAAAGAAGAAAGGGAAAAGGGAAGCAGAGGCAAAGAAAAAAAAAAAGGGAGGGACGCTTCGTCGAAATTCGCTTTCAACAAGGACATGCATCATAGATCGATGGCATGAGACGGAGCATGGTAGCATGCATGATAGAGGGCCTATGAAATAATTTTAATAAGTAAAAATTAAATTACAAGTTTTAGGTAATGCAACAACAACTATTCTTTTTGGGGATAACATCGAGGGCATAAAGGTTACAACATAATTTTTCATTAAGATTATATTCGTTAAGGTATACATTTTTTTTATAAAGATGATTGGTTAAAAAAAAATTTTAAAAAAACACAAAAATCTACTAGAACTTGTTGCAAGACACTATTTCATAGTAGATCACCTAAATCACAACTTCTCCACCTTATAAGTCATCTTGTTAATAATCATTTTAGTTCTTAAATTTATAAATTAGTAACAATCAATTCTAAAAGAACAAAATATTTTATTTAACTTTAAACGTGGAAAAAATATGACAATTATTTTATATTATTAAATTTTATAAGATAATTTTTGTCATTAAATTATAATGTTTAAGGAATAATTTATTATTAAGTGTCACACTTTTTATATATCTAGCAAGTAAATAAAAATTTATATTTTTCAACACAAACTTATACATTTAGGAAGCAAAATTTTTATTTACCTTTTTTAAAAAATATTTTTGATTGAGAGCAATAATAAATGTTGTTATAAATGACTGGGGTGTTTGTTCTCTCTGGTGTGGGTACCCAGTCCGAAATGAATTTATATTCACCCACGTCAGGTTGGAGATTGAGACTGAGATAGAGAAAGAGTGAATGGAGAAAAGGGTATCAATAGCAAATGGCAATAATGATGGATTAGGATTAGGATTAGGGCTAGGGTTAGGGTTAGGCTTTGAGCTGGGTCACCGAAAAGGTTAAGATGTTGGGCCTGTACGAGACATAACCCTGCTCTACTCCCATACGTGAACATTCACACGGGTGCTGTTGCCATCGACCTGCACTCTGCCTCCCTTGTTAACCTTTTCATTTTGGACCTTTCTGCTCTACTTAACATTCATCAATCACTTATCATAATGACCACAATTCATCACTTAGAATTTGGCTAGCTTAAAATTTGAATGAGATTTTAGATATTTTCCAAGGCGGAGAATGATTGACACAAATTAATTTTGAGTTTAAAATTTAAATACGTAGTTATATTAGATATTTTGATGAATTTTATTACCTATCATAATGTGTTGATTTAACTGATACGAAATTGATTTCTAATTTAAATCTTAAATATTCAATTATGTTAAATACTTTTAAAAAAATACTATTTACAATAATTCTACCTTATTCAAACAGTAATTATTTAAGATGTTCTAATATAGTTAAACATTTTGTAATTTCTCTGTTTTTCTTCTTCGATGTCATTTAGGATTATAATAAAGATCAAAAGAAGTATAAAACAATTCATTTTAGTTACAATTAATTATAATTGTTTAATAAATTATTAATCTTCCTTATTTAATACTTTAACAATTCTTAGATATTATTATCTCTCTTTTATAAAAGTATAATTGGAAAAAAATAACAAATAATATCGTGTTGAAGTTTTAAAATGATAGATAATTTGACACCAAAATCTGTTTCAAATTGACGGACAGAAGGAAACCAAATTAAAACTACTTTTTTTTATATTTTATAGTGTCTGCAACTGCAAATGACATCTCTTATGTGATTGTTTTAAGAAAGAAAGAGAAATAAATAAAAAAGAAAAGAAAGAAAAAAAATAGGAAGCAAAATAATTTTTGGGTTGTTTAATAAAAAAATGAAGGATGATTTTTTTTCCTCTGGTTTCGTTTTGTAGAAAATACGAAGAAAATATCATAAATATTTCTAATAAAAAAATAAATATGTAAAGAGATGGATAAATTAGTATTTTTAATACAAAAAATTATCTTTCCATTTCCTTTCCCTTCCAATTGGGATGGGTGAAAAAAAAAGTTAGTATGAGTAAACTTTTATGATTTCATTCTTCCTATTATTTATTAGAGTAAATTACATCACATTGTCTTGTCTAATTATTACTTTAATATATTTTAATATTTTTATATCGTCACTTTTCATCACTTTTATAAGACATAGACTCTTTTGTCAGATAGATTTTTGATACAAGTACACTACATAAATAATAGATCTAATATCATACTTAAACTCAAATTCTTAAAATTCATATTTATGGGTCTTCACCACAACATTTATATGATACTAAATTTTTTTATTTCTATCAAATATGAGACTCTATTTTATAATTATACTTTGACATTTTATAATTTAAAATAAAAAAATAAATGATCACATTTTGTACCATTTCTATTTTTGTTTATTATCCTTCTACTACCATTTTATCGTTTCAAACATAATGTAACTAGCTTTTTTTAAAGGTAAAAAATACTAATTAGAGTTTTGCCTCACATAATAAAATATTTTCTGTATCATGGTATATTTATCCGGAGTGTGTATTTTTTAAAAAGTTTAATATAAGTAATTTTGATTTTAAATTGTTTAATGTTTATGACATGTATGCCTAAATTAATCCCAATCACACATTTCTCATTGAAATATGTGTCGCACTATATAAAAACTCCTAGTCAAGTTTGAAATAGGACACTGTTTATACAAGAGAATAAAAGCTAATTTTTAAAGATAATTAATGTTTTATTTGTATTATATATAAGAATTTAATTAGAATATAATAATAATGTACAATTTTATTACAATGATTTTAAAATTTACATCTCAAGTGATTTGTAAATGTTTTGCACTATAAAAGTTTTCATCATATTTAATTTTCCTCAAGTATTCAAATTTCACTGTCTTGTAAATATTCTCAACTAAAACAAGGTTCCTTTCTAATAAAAATACAAGTGATTTAGATAAAATTGTATATAATGGACAATCAAGATAAAATTGTATATAATGGACAATCAAGATGACAATATCTTATTAATACAACTCTTATGAGATTGTTAGGATATTGGTTAAAGTATTTATTATAAAAAATATAGAAAAATATAAAAAATTTATTAACAATGTGAGGTATTTGTTTGCATACCGTTGAACGTAGTGGTATTGTAATTAGAAGAAGAAGTGAAAACACCTATGGGTCTCATTTTTTTATCTTTGGATCATGAATGACCAATCGTTGGTTGAAAAAAGTTTTAAAATAGAATAAGTAAAAATAAAGCATAAAATAGTATTAAACCTATTGAACATTAAGATTAATTAACTGATGCAGTTAGATGGGCACTCAATTGCACCAAAAGAATCTTCCTTAGATTATTATGTCAACCAAATCCAAAATGAAGACCGAAAGAATCTTCCTTAGATTAATTGATAATAGGCACTGCATATTTGCAACAAACCCAGAAAACAGTCATCCATAGGATAAAAAACATTCTCATAAATCGTTACAGAATTCAAAAGCTGCACAAAGACATCAGGGCCCAGAACAGTGATTAGAATGAAGTAAACAAGAAGAAGCTGCCACTCTGTCATCCAATGCTTACTTGGAATTATCAAGTGTACAAAGTGACAATAATATGCGTGTGCTTGTTATTGAGTTTCAAATTTCAATATTGTTATATATAACTTGATGCAATTCTTTAATTTCTGTTCCATGTAGATGAAATTTTGTTATATAGATCTAATTTGGCTCTGAGACATTTTTTTAATACACTATTTTTGTTGAAATTTATATAAGACAACGCTAAATTGGAAGTAGTAACTGCTAAACTTGGCAATATGAATTATATCTAAAGAAACACTCAGTATATATTTAAAGAGCAAACTTACTTAGATCAAGAATTAAAATTTCCAATCAGAGCAAGTTCAGCATAAATTATGTTTCATCTATTGAGCACCTACAAATCACACATCTAAAGAAACCAACAGTAATTGTATAACTTTAAAATAAATGTTAAGAAGCGAAAGGAAAAGTAACAGAAGTCTAAGTACAATAAAAAAAATTATATGGGACAATGTTTTATTTTATTTATTTTTACAAATAACAGTGAAATCATTAATAAGAAAGATAGATAGTAAAACAAAACTGCAACTACAGTGAGAAAAGGTGGAATAGGAATAAAAGAAAAATTGAAATATTAAGCCCTTGTAAGGAACTCAAATTACCATACCATGTTGTGAAGGACCAACAAATGATATAATATCACCATGGCAGACTTTCACAGCAGCGCCATTCTTTTTCAATTTCTCCCACTTAAGGTAAGTTCCATTTGTGCTGAATAAAGTTTTACAAAAATCAGAATGTGAAAAAAAAAAAAAAAAAAACTCTTTACTTCCTCTTAAGTAGGAGGGAAGAGATGACCCAAATGTTTTAAATAGAATCCACAACCAACCTTGTATCTACAAATCACACAACGCCATCACGTAAAGTGGAGGAAATGCAAAACTGCAACCGTGAAAGTGAGAGTGCATCGGGAATGTGAGAGAGAGAAAGAAAAGAAAAAAGGGGAGAAGAGTCCCTTGGAAGAAATGTTGTGTGTGTAGGAAAAAAAACAAAATAACAATAAAATTACCATTTTAATCTCATTCTTGCCAAATGTTATTAAAATAAGCTGTCTAAATACGTAATTGTGCTGGTAGTCTGTTTTAATATAAGTATATATAAGTATATATATTAGATTTATAACCTTGTCAAAATTGCAAACAAGTGAGCAACAACAATCTTGGTCAAAACTAACATCTCTCAAGAAAACAATACTTATTCGTTTTCTTTGTGGGGTTAGCCCAATAATACATGGAACTATAAATAAATTGGGCGAGTTGGATTATACTTTTGGTCCAAGTCCAACCCAGCAAAAAAAATATATTATAAAGTCATGGTTCTGTTAATGCATCTTTGCCTTGTGAACAAGAGACAACGTCGTCTCATCAACAAAAATGTTTTAATATTTAAATTCAAATGAAAGAATTTAATTTCTAAGTAAATAGTGAATACTATATACATTAAGAGTGTCAATATTTTTATACTAAATTGTTATATATAAAAAAATTGATAATTTTTATAATAATTTTCCTAAAATTTATATCAACAATCATTTTTATTTATTGTAGTATAATAAAGCTTACATTGACAATACATATAAATTAAACTTAATTTATAAAAATTAATTACTTTTTCCACGTCTATCTCATTGCAATTTAGATTATGTTTGATAAAATTAGTTGAAAAATAGTTAGTAGCTATAGAAGTTAAAAAATTAGCTAATTAAATTATAAGTGTTTAATAAAATTAGTTGTTGAAATAGTTTGAAAATGTAAATGACAAAAAATAATAAAATTATGACTCATTCAAAAATAGAAATGAAAAATTGAATAAATATATTAAGGATAAAAATGAAAAAATATAAAAAAACTAGAAACTAATGTTTTAAAAAATGATACTTCAAGTAACAATTTAAAAAAAATACTAAAATCTATTAAAAAATTATTTATCAAATAATCAAACAAATTTTCTAACTAATAAAAATAAAAAAATAATTAAAATATTTTATGGAATATCACCATAGACTTCACATCACATTGAAGGAATGATTAATTTAGGTTGAATAAAATAGAACTACTATATCTGATAAGCTTTTCTTTCTAGATTTTAACTCAAATAGAAAGTTTTTGGCAACTCAATTTCTAAGTTAAATTAGGAATATCTCGGTACAAATCAAACAAAGAAAATAAAAATCTTCTATCAGTTGATTTATGTATTTCAATCAAAACGTCCTAATTTTTGTAATAAGTTGATGCTTGGAATGGTGACAAGAAAATTTATGCTTAGAGGGAAAACCACGCAACCGTAAATTGTTTCATTGTTTGGTGTGAATGAGAGAAAAAATAATGAATAAAGAAAATTGTGAGTCTCATTGTGTGAATGTTATGCTCAAAAAGGGCGAGAAAGGTGAGTTGTAGGAAAAAGACCAAATAACTATTATTTTGGACACTTGTTTTTTATTAGGAATATTATTTTTTATTTACATATTTTTTGTTTTTTTTACCAACCAAACAAGAAAAAAAACTTTCTTTCCTATCAAATAATTTACAAAATTATTTTATTTTTCACTCATTGTCTTTTCTTTTCTTTCTTAAACCAGTCATATAATTGTAAAAGAATAAAATAAGAAATAGAAATTGAATAAGTTTTTTCCATAAGCTAAAAGTAACTTATGCATAAGTTAAAATATTTTTTTGAGTAGCTAAATGATTTTACCTTATCCATAAAATTCATTTTGAGTTATAGAAAAAGTTTATTTTATTTTTTCTTCTTATTTAATTCTTAGAATTTCTTATAGAAAAACTTATTCAAACATACGCTACATGTGATTAGATAATTCTTATAAGATGTGTTTTAAATTTGTCAAGATAATTGAGACTTGAGACTACTTAGAGAGGCATCAATCATGTCTACGTTGTTTTAAACCATTTGACGTGTTCTTGTATCTGAATTGCGACCGTGGTACCTATCTCTAACTTGGAATGAAACATACATATATTCGATGATAGATAAAATAAGGAGTGCAGCAATGGACCTTTCCAAGTTGGGAGTTTTGATTCATGAACGTATGAATTTGTTAGCCCATAATCCATGTTAGGATGACTATGTTTTTCTAATCTTTATTCTTCTAATTATGTTCTTCCTTGTATTGAGCAATTAGTTATGAATGAAATGACATAAGTAAATTTTAATAAAAAAAAGATAATAATTCTCACGGGTTATACTTTCCATGTTGAGTCTTTTATAAAAGGCCTACCAAACATGCATTAATATAAAGTGAATTTTCATTGATTTTGAAATGAGGTAAGTTTAATTTCTTCAAAGATTAATCACCAACACGTAATTAACTGAAAAAAAAAATGTTTTAGCATAATTAGGAGTCCTAAGCTTTTCCTAGAATTATAAATCTAGAAGAAAAACTTTTTTACCTATAAAATTGGTTAATTCGATGCTTAATGGAAGGGTTTCAATATTAGTATTTGTAGAGAAAAATGTTTCAACAATTATTTTACACTATTTAACTATATACCTATAAAAACTTATTCAAACTTTGTTACCTATATAATTTTTTTAAACTACAGACACCCTGCACCCTTCTTCCCTCACCATTTTATTTATTTCTTATTTTTTTATCATTAAAACCGTTTTTAAAGCTTTTTGTACTTTTTACTCCTTTCTAGGGGTCAGTGGAACCCACGCTTAAAAAAATGTTCAGACAGTCACAATCATTGAAAGAAGAAATATGTACATTTAAAACATTGATAAAGCCTCTATTTGTAAAGCAATTGAAACGTGATTTCATTACTATTAATTTTATTCATATTTCTATAAATTTTTTACCCTTAGCATAGATGTAAAAAAAACCACAAGTGAACTGGACTCTATCTTCATCTCAAATTTAATTATTGTAAGAAAAAATATAATTAAGATAAAAACTCATTAAAAATAATTAGTTAAATTTTTAATAAAAATTATTTATCAATAAATCCATTAACACTTTATATATAAATAATTGAATTTTTTTCAACATTTCAATAACAACAACATGATTAAAAAAGATGTGAGAGAAAAAATCATAAGAAACAGTAGGCCTAAAATTATATGTTGATTGTTGACATTTATTGTATAAGATAATTTGCCTTGTACTAATCTATCCGTTGATTTTGTTTTGGAAATCGTGTCCCGAACATCTAACGCAGAAACTAACAAATCTAAAAGGTTGTGGTGCAATGCAAAATGTCGGGTCATTTGTTTCCTCTTTCTTAATCAAGCGTACTTCTGTTTTAGAACAAGGAATTTTTGTTCCTCCCGCCCTAAACTTTATCTTATTTTATTCAGATATCTCAAACTTGAGTTATGTCTCATTTAATCCTTAACTTCTATTTTGTTTGAGTAAAATTCACGAGTTATAGTTTAATTGTTTAAGTAAAATGCATGAGTGTTGTAAATTTTTTGATACTTATTGTAGAAGATAAAAAAAAATTATTTGGAATTGCTTCTTAAAATCAGGTAATTTTTTCATTTAGTGTATAACTTTCTTTTTGTGTAGTGAGATTTTCACACATTGAATTGGGTTCGTTTTGGGTAGATGAGAATTATGGATTTTTAAGAGTAAATTATAAATTAAAATATGTTTGGGTAAAATAAAGTTAAAATGATTTTTAGTTCACATTTAAAATAAAAAGTTATAAATTTGATTTTTAATTTAAAAATTATATTTTTACATTTTGATAATATCATCGTTATTGTCATCTTATTGTCATTAACACTCAATTAAAAATCATCCTAAATAGGGCCTAATGTTATTACTTAAATAATTTTTAGTTACACATTTTTTTGTTAAAATATAATTTTTTTTCAAATGTGACACTGATTATGAAATTAAACTGCTACTTGGACGAGTCCAAGAATCTTTTCCCACGTCTTGAGAATTCAGCCAATTTCTATACTATTCTCTTAAATGCATGGTAGCCTCCTTTTTTTCCGCTTTCTTGTCTTAGGAGACATTTTGACCTTAATGCTTTGTTTGCTTTAGCTAAAAAAGGAAAGAACGATTCTCTAATGGATAAAAACATGATATTTTGAAATCTTTTACCGTTTCAAAGTACTTACATATAAAGTTTTACAGAACATAAATGGATGAAAATGATTATAATATAAAAGATAAACTAGCAAGGATTAGTGTATTTGCACGGTTATTTCGGTTTTGACGCATGTGTGATATATATTTATTTATAAAACAAAATATTTTTATTGAGATAAATATAATTAACTAATTAAACTCTCTAAAATGACAAAAAGAATGAGAGAAAAATCAAATAGTGATAATATATTTAATTATAATTGCATATATATTTTATTATTTTTGTCCATCAAGAAAATCTATCTCAATTAATTGAACATGTAAATTATTATAAATCTTTAACACTCTTTAATTCATAAAAAAAAAAGTAATCTTCGTCTTGTGGGGAAAAAGTGTACCAAATTACTAAAGTGTACCAACGAAGGAAAAATAGTTGTAACAAATACTCAAAAGATTAATATTTTTGTCCAAGTATTTTGAAAAAAAAATCATTTAATATTTATAATGATATTATATGTCATGAGTATAAGAAAAATATTTAAAAAATAAAGTTAAGTTCAAAATAAAAATCCCTGTATGTGAAGTTATTAAACATAGAATCAAAATATTGTTTTGTAATATATATATTAACTAATTATATTTAAAATATTATTTAATATAAAATTTTAACCTCACAAAATTAATGTCATTCAACAATAAAAATATTTGTGGAAATTTATAAAATTATTTTATATGATTTATAAGTAAAAATGATTTTATAAAATTTAAGACTAAAAATAGAAAAATGAAATTGTCGAGTCCTAGGTATCAAGTTGTCAAGAATAGGAAAAAAATGTTATCTATAATGATCTTACTTAACTAAAGTAGGATTATTTTCCGTGAATTAAACTTGTGGTATCTATCATAAAAAATATATTTATTTATGATATTATTGATGAAATAATTTAAAACTTAATTTTTTTTATAATAAAGATATATTTCACTAAATTAGTATATATATATATATATATATATATATAAAGAGTAAAATATGATTTTGGTGTTATATTTTATATCAAACTTGAATTTCATATTGATAAATTTGGTCATATACTTTAAAAAATAGGTAAATTTAATTTCTATTAAATGCTTCGACTTTCACTTGTTAGTGTGTATGGACTAAAAATATTAATTTTTAAAGAATAGGGATCAAATTTATCAATTTAAAGTTATAAAGACTAAAATCAAGTTTGATAGTTCAGAGAAATTTTTTTTTGAATAAATGCAGAATGATGTTAAATACTTAAAGAAAATGATCATTTGTAGTATATAATGGACATACCTAGCACAAGTAAAACTGTCTTCAGTAAATAATATTGGTGATATTTTACATAAAATAATTAAAACTAATTCAATTTATAATAATACATCTATTTTTTAAAGTAATAGTATTAAATTGATCTATTTAAAATTACAGATTAAAAGATAAAAGTATCATCAATATAATCAAATTCATTTTTTATATTATATCTCATTTTTTATTTCAAATATTTATGTAATTTTATACACATTTTTTAACTTTTTACACACTTAAATGAGAAAAAATAAAGATGTCTCTCTTTTTTCTTTTTATTTTCATTGTCTATCAAATAACTTACAAATTCATCTTATTTTCTGGTACAAGAGATGAACAAAAGCGAATAAAAAATTAAATAAATGATGCGACATAATATATAGATTTAACTGCAATTTTGATTAGCTTCTTTACTTTCATATATACTATTTTAATTATATAATATTGGTTTAACTATTAACTTAATGTTTAATATTTATCAGATGCTGACATATATAGTAATGGCGTCTAACAATTTTTTGGTGAAATATAGTGTCTAACAAATGAATCAAAGTTATATAACTAAAATAATGAAAAATAAATTAGAAAAAAACTAGAAATTGAATTTAAAAATTAATGATAGTAGAAGAACCAAATTACAATAAAGATGAAATGAAAGAAAAACGAAAATATGGCTATTTTCTTAGTTTTTAAAGTATAAAGAAAATATTAAGGGACTTTTATTTAGTTAGTTAGTTGAATGTGAATTATTATAAAAAAATGTAATATTTATTTTAATTTTTATGAATAAAAAAATTATAAAAATAAATAAATTATAAGAAACACTTAGCACAAAGTTGTTGTTTTTAATCTAATGATTACTGGTATCCATTGTGGAAAAAATTTCTATCAAATACTGAAATCATTATTAATGAAAAACTCTTCCTCTAAATATTTAATACTATATACTATGTATATTTAGGATTAGAACTTAACTCATATATATCTAAAACTTAAACTGAAGATAACAATTGCTTAAATAATTTTATACCAATTAATTCATTTGATTGATAATTCAATTGGAATGATTTCAGCAACATGATTATTCCTCGTAAGAGTATTTTTTAATGAAAGTGTTTATATAAATTATTTAACTTTAAGTAATATTTTTTTTTTCAGAGTACATGACATGATGATACTTATAAAAGCATCCATTGTTTAACAAAATTATATATAAATAAAATATTTTTTAAGTATTGTAAGATATGTAAAATTAAGTTAAACACTTATTTCGACAATGTTAACATTAGAATGAATTTTCATACAGAGTATTTAAATGCATGTAAAATTATAAAATCCACAAAATTATTATAAATATTTTATTTAAATAATTATGCACTATAAATACTCTAAAAAATATTTATAATTTATTCATGAGAAATATGTTTTGTATTATGCAACATAATTTAAATTGTCGTCAAATAAAAACTTATCATTTATATTAAATTTATTAATTTTTATGATAATTATTTTAAAATTTGCTGATTATTTTACACTATAAAATATATAATCATTAACTCTTTATTTATTTATTTTAAAAAAGGGGGGCCATGTACGTGATAAAGTGTACCATATTATACAGGGATGAAATTAACACAAACATTTGACAAATGAGAGGGTTGTTTGAAGGCACTCCATACAATTCACCAAGTTTGAACCCACCCTATCACAATCATTCTGTACTCTGGTAGGGCCCATGCCCCCCTACCCCTTTGGGCCTTTTTCCCTAATACTGAAACACAAAGAACTTCTCTTCTCTTTTGACTTGGACTTTCTCTCCCACACTACACCCACTCTCTCACGCAACACAAAAATCTCCCTCTCTTCTGCAACAAAACAATAATAATACCACACACTCTCATACATACACAACTTCCCTTCAACACCATCCTAGTTACTTTCTCACTCTTCAACACTCATGGGCGTAGCGCGCCGCCGTAGACATCACCATCACTTCCATTGGTTGCAAACCTTCACCACCTTCACTTTTCTCTTCTTCTCTTCCACTTCAGCCATTACCACTCTCACCCCACATCCCAGTAAGTACACAATTCCACACAACACACGGAAAAGTTTTTTTTTTTTAAAAAGAATAAATAAGAAGCACCCCACTTCTTTAATCAACAACACACGCACGCTATAATTCCAACTTTTCAAAGAACTTATTTTTTGTTTTTTTTTTTCAGGCGGTGGGGCAGTGAAGCAGCTTAACCGGGAAGAGAAGCAAAATGGGTCACCGGAGGTGCCGGTGAACAGAGTGGTGGTGGAGGAGAAGAGGTTCGGTGGGCCGGGGTCGTCGCCGCCGTCGTGCAGATCCAAGTGTGGCCGGTGCAGTCCTTGTATTCCGGTTCACGTTCCGGTCCAACCGGGTTTGATTATTCGCCTCGAGTACTACCCAGAAGCGTGGCGTTGCAAGTGCGGGAACAAGCTTTTTATGCCATGACATTAACTAATTAATAGTATATATAAAATCCTAGTACAAAAAGAAGAACACAAAGGTTGTTAGTTGCCAGAACCGAACAGGAGAACATTGCAGGCACTAGCAGCAGCCATCTTAAATTTTCCCCTTTTGGGTTTTTTCTTTTTTCTTTTTATCTCAGTGTTAGTGCCTTTCATGCACTGATTATTGTTGCTGAGGTTGGGATGTTTATGAGTACTATGTTTATAGTATTATTAATGTTTATAGTTATTGATTTTTGGGTTAACCTTTTGAGGGAAGGTTAGACAGGAAGGGAGTGTTGGGAATGTAAGATGTATGTTCAGATGTGATTACCGAGAGGAATATCTTAAACCTTTCTCTGCTTTTAACACACACTACACTACTACTTCTCTCTATATTTGTATATGATTTCACTTCGTTCCCTTTTTGGTTTATGTTAATTTGTAGCACCTTGCATTACCCTACCACCCTCTATTATTACAAGGTTGTAAATTATAATTATGAGTAGCTAGTTTCTCTTCAGATTTCCGATAATTCCATCTTTTTTATTTTCTGTGCTTCCATCATGTGTAAGGTGGAATAGAGGTAGGGAAGGAAGGAGCATAATCTTTGAATGGGGCTGGGCTGGGTTAACTGGTTGAACTGTTCTTGTTTGTATTAGTAGTGGTTGAAGTTTATGGTACCTCACTGTTTCAAGGCACTTACTAGTAGGTATCTGAGGTAGTATTCTTAACTTTTCTTTGTTTGGTTTTTATACTGTTGGGGATTTATTATTACGTAACCTGATCTGTCTCATCGCTCTCAGTGGTTCTTCCTTCATTGGATATTGATATTTAGTATTTACTTGTTTTCTGCTCAAGTGTGTGAGTGTTGTTTTATTACGCGCACGCGCCGGTTCCCCCTTCTTCCCCCTTTCATTTTCTATTAAATGTGCACATGCCAACAAGTGGTGTTTTCACCTCTGCAGAAAGCAACGTTTGACACAGCAAGTTCACTATGTGGTGAGAATGAATGAAGTAACAAATGGAACACAGTTTCTATGTATGGAGCGTTTCTTTGTTTGTTTGTTTCATTAGTGTCAATGTGATTAAGGATGCATGATACTTATTGTTTTTGCCCCGTACAGGTTGCTACTTTTGATATCCTTGTTCCAATTCCACTCATTTTCTTTCTTATATAACTGATCAGGTGACTTAATATTTAACCTAATTAAGGGAATTCCTGGTTTTCACTTTCTGTTTTCAAACGTTAGTTCAAGTTTCCAACCGGCTAGAATGACCATTTAAATCCGAACCCTATTAATTCTTCCATGAGCCTCAAGTGCGAGTTGTTGTTGTACTCTGGAGTTAATGGATTAATTTATACAAGATTATTTTAATTCAATTAGTAAATTTTTTGTTTGTATTTAAGATATCTAACTGTATTAAATGTTAAAAAAGAGACATTTACTTTTTACAATGGTTGTACTCATTTTGACCAGGATTTCTCAAAAAATATTGGTGTTATAGTACTTTAAAAAGTGTCAGTTAGTTTTTTATTTTCTCTTTATTTACACAATTTTTTTGAAAACTCACATTTCTTATTATATTATAAACAAATGCTACCAAGTGACTTAAGGACACTAATTAAGAAACTAATAGAATTTTTTTTACTAAAAGACACAGAATTATATTTCTCATAATTTTTGTATGCTCTCTTATAATTTATATATTCTTTTAATTTATTAATTAATATTTTTAAAATATTGATTAACAAAACTCAAAATTTTATAGTTAATCGGTGTGGCATTAATCTTCTTGTAATTACTCGTACGTTTCCTAAATCTCAGTGTTATGATTAACAATAAGATTTCATTTCAAAATTTCCAACTACTCCATAGTACATGATATTTCATTTTAATTATCAATGAAACCAAATATTTCCTTTTTAGTTTTTTTGTTTGCTTACATGACCTCATAAAATTAGAAAGTAGAAAAACCAAAAAATTGAACCTATGCCTCATAATTCAAAATTGCGTATTGATGAAAACGCCATGCACATCGTCCTCCACCATATAAACCATATGAATTATGAGACGAAACTTTGCATAAACAGGTTGACGAATTGACTAATAACGCACATGAAACGTGGGGGATACAAATTATCCCTCTCTCACCTCTTTTCTTTTCAGAGCAAAATTAAAGTTTGATGTCTCTTTTTAATGAACCTAAACTAATAAATCCAAGATTAAGATGTGTGTGGTGTGACTTTCATTTTTTCCCTAAACTAAAGAAGAAGAAGAAGAAAATAATGGGCCAACAATTATGGATACATAATAGTGGATGACATGTGAGTGACGACTCTTGCAACTAGTGGAAGTGCTCCAATTCCAAAGCCAAAAAAAAAAAAAAATGCAGTATACACACGAGGGGGTGGAAGCTCCTTTCTCTGCAATTGGCTTGAACAGAGATAACACAGTTGCTTTGGGTAGCTACCCCTGCTGTCAGTGTTGCTTGTATCAATTGAGGTAAAAGTAAAAACTGGCAAAATGAAAGTCCCCATTCACAAAATAACGCAACAAGTCACCCTAACAGGTCCCCCTGTACCTATACCCATAAACTTTGAAAACCCACTTTCACTACTTACCACTCCCAAAACAGCAATGTAATGTGTTATTCCGATAATTATTACTTCCTTTTGTTTTAAAATGATCACAGTTATAATCTTTTAAAAAAATAAAATTAAATGATGTTTTTACATTTTAATGAGATACTGAAACATTTATTTTAATTTTATTCTGTAATAAATAATATTGTCTTATATTTTTTAATAATATATTTATTGAAATTAAAAAAAAAATTAATAAAATTATTTCTTAATAAGTATTAATTTTCTTAATTCGTGTAAAAAAATCTTAAACATAAATTATCATTGGACGAAAGAAGTCCTTCTATACAAGTAAAGTACACAGATTTATTAAAAAATTATTTACCTTATACTAGTACTAAAATTGTTTTTTTTATTATATGTATCAACATATTATTATATGTAACATTTTCCTTATAAAAAAATAGCTGGCACAGATACACACACAACACAAATGTACAGCACAAGGAGTCTGCTTTTTCACGAGGCGTGGCAGTGTTGTTGTTTTTTGTTTGTTTTTTTCTTCTCTTGCACTTATAATAATATGTCACAGTCCCACAGAAAAACATGTATTTAGTAGTTTTATTTGGGGGGTGTTTGACAAGACAGATTGACAATAAGATGGGGAATGGGGTGAACGGATTTCTCCAAATCCAAAGGCCTAGTCAGGAATGCCCACTACACCACACATGACAGCACCCCACCTTCAACAAAGTTTTGTTAGGTTTCTGAGAGAGAGAGAGAGAGAGAGGTAACTTAAGAAGTGATGTCTGATTTTACAGTGTTGTTGGGATTGCCGGTTAATTGGGAAAGTATCAAAGTAATAAGAGCCTTCAACACTTTGGCTCATGAGACTCGCATCTTTATTCCCATCTATCAAAAATCTTTCACTCAAACCTCTCTTCTCATTCCATTATCATCATTCACTCGCACCAGCTTCTGATTTCTGTGATGAGATTGAGCATACATACATGCTTTGATATTTCATCTGCTAATGTTATTTCTAGGAAATTTCACATGTCAATGCAGTGGATGCACACTATTTATGTTTCGTTTGAAATAGATATATAGTGCTTGCTTGTGCCTTTTCTTTTTTAATTTAAATTTGCTTTTTTGCTTTGCTTTAATTGAGGCTGTGCTAGTCAATGCAGACGTTACAGCCTTACAGGACATATATAGAGAACCATTGCCTTCCGACCCACAAAAGCATAATCAGACAACATGTGGTGTGATTCGGATCCATAAATTTGTTAGATACCTATGGCAGAAATATATATGAGCATTAATATTATGAAGTATTAATTGGACACCAAAAAGCTAAACTTGGTAAAGATCAATGTCTGGAAACATATATAACATTGAAAATGAAGTAGTACATTATTGTACTTCCACATATACAACGTCTATCATTTAGCTCTCAAGTCTAAATTATTGAATGGAAAATAGAAGTATACTTGCCCCTAAAATGATGGTTTAGCAGCACCTGGACCCATACATGAGATGGGAGGCTTCTAGATTTAACTCAACTCACACGAAAGTGTAATGAATTTCTCTTTCCATGTGTAATCTGGACCCACATTGTTGTAAATTAAAATAATTCCGATTTTCTTATACTCTCATCTTTGCAGTTTTTCTTTCATTATACCTTACTTTTATCTATCTTCTAACTTATGATTTTCCTTTTCCACGCTGGGTGTGCCACTCCTTTGAGATGGAAGAAGATGTATACGTGTTTTTAAATTTGGATCGATGGTTAAAATGATAAAAGACGCTAAATATTTATAGTTTGATGATAATAAAACATATAAAAATTTATAGCATTATATATTGAATTCAATTGACATGTATTCTTAGGATAAAAAGTGTTAATCAAACAAGACTTCTATGTATCTTCTTAAAATATGAAATTAAACTTAACTTAATCCTTTAAAATTAATATTTAAGACCATAATTATCTTCTATTTATATATTTTCTTATTATTTAGTGCTTTGTCCTATTTTTAAGATGAGGGTTGTATCTTATTAAATTTTTTTATACAATCAGTGCTTGTGGTTAACTTTTTAAAAGAAAAGCTATACATGTATAACAAAATATATATACAACTAAGAAAAAGAAAGAGAGAAAAAAGATAAATTTAAAATGCAATAAATGATAGGACGAAAGAGAGAGAGACACACAAATTTATAAATTATTATACATGTCACTTATCATTAATTAATTTCTATTGGTAATAGAGATGGAAATGGGTCAGACAGTCTATTAGGGGCTTTTGACCTAGCCTGTTTAAGATCTGACCTGGCTTAGCTTATTTATTATAAAAATTAGGCTAAGGCTTTTTAAAAAGTCTGTTTAAATAAAAAGGCTAGGCTCAAGTTTTAAAAAAAGTCGATTAGACCTATCAGAATGACCTATTTTATATATATATATATATATATATATATACATATATATATATATATATATATATATATTAAAACTTGAAAATAATATATTTATTTTCTAAAAATATTTTTTCTTATTATGAAGGTGGATGATCAACCACTTCAAAAAATCGCCTTGAAAATCTCATAAAATGATTATTACTTATTTTGAAATATAAGTAAGATGTTGAGACATTTTTTGTTTAAAAATTGTTTCTTTAATTTCTTAAATTGATTTAAAGTATTTTGTAAAATCAAAATTTCTATTAAAATAGGCTTTTTAATAGGCTCGCAGGCCAAACCAGACTTTTAAATAGGTTAGGTCAAGCCTAAAAAAAAAAGCCTATAACAGGTAAATAAGCCAGACCAAACTTTATATTTTTAAATCAGGCTAAGACCAGGTCTAACCAAACCTTGCCGCCTGTTTTCACCCTAATTGGTAACTGATATTTTTTTGTAGGGTTACTCATGTGTTGTTAACTTGAAATAAAGAAGTTTATTCGAAATCACATAAACACCGGTAGTAAAGTTAAGTAAATAGAAAAATAATCACATCTGTCTTTTTCTTTTTTGTTATCTCAGATGCAATTAAAAGAAAACTATTTCTATTTTTTAAAACAATGATGCACAATTTTAGTTGATAATTCATTACGATTGTTAGTTCAATGTACAAGAAACATGTGAAAGAAAACTTCTGAAGAATAGTTTTTTTTTTTAATACCAAAAGGTAATCAACTATTTCATTTCTGGGGTCCCCAGAACGTATAATCTTTTTTTTAAAGGAAAATGAAAAATATATGTTAATAACACTGATAAGTTTTTGCATCCCAGAACGTATACTCTTAGGTTGAGGTATCTTCATTTCCCTTTTCAACCTGCATTGCTGTGCAAAATCTAAAATATTTTGTTTAATTTGCAGTTGTTAATGAAAATCTTAAGATGTCTTCTCTCCACATATCATTTTCTTCTTCTATTTTTTAAAATATGCCGTGTTAATTGTCTCCGTGTCTAAAGAATTCTATGACCAAGATATTTCTCAAAAGAACATTAAAATCTTACTAAACATTGGGTAAACCATGATTCCTTCTCTCAGCAAGTGACTTTCAAATTAAAACTAATATTACAAACTTGAACTTTTATTAGTAATAATTACAATTGAATTTGTGAAAATACAATTAGACCAAAGTAAATGTTAGGTGACCTTGCACTCTCGAGGGTATGTTGCCTGGCTTCTTTTATGTTCCTATGCTAAGGTGTAAGGGGAAAGAAAAACTAAGTTGATTTTTTCTGACTTTAATTAATTACTAAGAACATGTAACTCCGATTTCTGCATGCATAGGGCATCTCTGACACAGACTGAAACATCACATTGCACCCACTCCTCTTGTTTCTTGGAACACTTGTCACTTGTCATCAATCCGCGAAGAGTTGATAACCATAGGAAAATTCTGATTCTTTATGGACCGTATGCCAAAACCCCACTTAGTTAATTCACCTTCTAGATTTTGTCTTCATCAAGCTATCCGAATCTTCCCCGCATGCAAAGCAATTACTAACATTGCCCACAAGGAGGGTTCCATACCCATATTCCAATGCATTATCAATGGATACTTTTATATGCGGGTGCTCCGTCTCATCATAAGCTGTAATAAGGAAATTTGATTTCTTAAACGACTCATGCAACACATTATACAATTAAAAGAGACAAAACATAAAAAATTTCGACATATAAAGAGTGGGTTGGTGGGTTAGGGATTTCACATCAACTAAAAATAAAATAAAATATTTAATTTATAAGTTAGATTTATACAGTTGAATTAGACCAAAATTTTAAATTTTAAATTACTATCAACTAATGTTAGTATTCTTTTTATGGGTTAGAAAATTATGGGTGTCTTCTCAGTGGATCAAGTATATATAAAAGAAAGATATTCATTATTATTATCATGCTAAAAAAAAGGATAACTATTATTATTTCCTTTAAGTTAAAAAAATTATTTTTGAAAGGTGTATATATGAGAAATAAGAAATAAAAATAATTATATATAATATTATATATGGTGTAAATTATTTAACGTTTAAATAAAAAGTTACTATATCAATAACACATCAATTATTGCTGTTCTGGCTAGTTTGCTCTGAAAAAAGTGTACAAAACACTAGCGATATTAGCTAAGTGAAAATATTATACAGAAAAATATTGATAAAATAATGAAGACTATTAAATAACTTAATAATCTAATAATAATTTGGTCAATTGTCATTGCCAAATATTTAAGTGATATTATCCTCAGGAGTTTATTCAGGATACTTTTGATAGAAATTTAAGTAGAATTTTGATTTTAAAAGAACTAATTTTAAAAATAATAATTTATATTTAAGAATTATAATAAAAATTGATTATAAAAATTATTTCAAAATCACTTTTGTAACTACAACACGTGTGTTCTAAAATTCATGTTAGAAAGTATGGGTATGGAATATTTTTTTATTTTAGTTTTGACCCTTTGTTATAGTTTTTTTTTTCAAAGATAGATTAGCTATTTAAAAAAAACTTTTGTTTAAAATTCATTATTTTAATTCTTAAAAATAATTAGACATTAGAAAGAATTTAAAAATTGATTACAATTATGTTATATTGACTACATTCTCATAAAATCAATCGTTTCTTTTATTAAAAAAAATTCTATGATGCTAGACAAACATAAATTAGCTAGGGTGTTTTGGAAATAAATTAAAAAAAGGTCTGGGATGGGAATAGCAAAAATGGTTACAACTCGATCAGGCTAGCCCAATTTTCTCAATGATTTAGTAATTTCATGCCCAAGCCAATTGTTTTGGTGGCTTCGTTAAAAACTTTAGCATCTACGGAAATAACTAAGGGCTCAAAAAGAGATGTTAGTGGGCTTCTCCTCAAAATACAACTAGTACTTGTTATACTCACTTTCCTTTTTTGTATATCAACTCTCCTTTTCCAAGTAAATAAGGGACCGTATTTTTTGGAAAACAAATTAAAAAGGAGAGTGGATAAGCAAAGAATGGGAGTGGATATAGCAACTGCCCAATTTTATCACAATCGTGCAACCAACCATAAGGTATTGTTTGGGTGAAAATGTATTCACTCTTGCCTCTTGTACACTTTCATGTTGTATTTCAACTACAATTGTTTTTGGCAAGGCACAAAAAACCGAGAACCAATTAACAATAAATTTTATGAATGCCTATAATTTATGCAAATAATTTTCGTAGTTTTTTTTTTTTCCTTTAAAGAAAGCCCGAAGACCAAAGACAAGCTACACTACCATACGTTCATACTTCAGAGGTTATAAACCAGAGAAATAGAAGAACAAAAGAAAAACATTTTGTGGTATCCGGCAGTGAATGAAATAACAAGATAAAGGAGAAAATCTAGTAAGAAAATGGTTAATTTGAAAAGAGGAATTATACAAAGCATTTTTTTATTAAATACAATATATGCCTTAAATAAATACTAAGAGATGGATTTTGTTTTATCCATAGGAATAAGAAAACAAGTATCAAGTTAATTTATAACAACTCACATGTTCAATTAACTGAGTTACACTTCTCATAATAGGTGAAAGAGATAGATTTGTAACAGACATTGTTAAGAAGATATTTACAGAAATGTGTGAAGTAATTTTATTGATAATAAAACTCTGTACTTATAGGTTACAAAGTATAACAAATTAGATAACAAACTAATAACTAGATAAGATTATGTCTAACAAACTAACAACTAACCTATATTTAAAATATATAACAAACCAATTTAAAATACAAAGATATAGATAAGATTAATCTCATTAATCTCCCGTAACACTCCCCCTCAAGATGGTGTGTGTAAGTTTGAAACACCCATCTTGGCTTTTAAGTGCATGAACTGATCTCTACCAAGAGACTTGGTAAATATATCTGCTATTTGATTCACTGAACTGACTTTCATAGTTTTAATGAGACCAGAAGCAATTTTTTCACGAACAACATGACAATCAATTTCAATGTGTTTAGTGCGCTCATGATAAACCGGATTGGAAGCAATATGAAGAGCAGATTGATTATCACAATACAGAGGAGTTGATCCGGAAATGGGAAGGCCAATGTCTTGCAAAAGATATGAAAGCCAACTGATTTCACAAGTTGCATTTGCCATTGCTCTATACTCAGCTTCAGCGGATGAACGGGAAACCACACTTTGTTTTTTTGTTTTCCAAGAAACGATGCTAGTACCCAAAAAAATACAATAACCAGTTGTGGATCGTCTAGTTATGGGACAACTAGCCCAGTCTGAATCACAATAAGCACGAAGGGAGAAGTCTGAATTAGATGAAAAAAACAGACCTTGCCCAGGTGTGGCCTTTAGGTAACGAACAAGACGAATAGCAGCATCCATGTGAGATTGGCAAGGAGCATGCATAAACTGACTTAATATATTGACCGAGTGAGTGATATCTGGACGTGTGACTGTAAGATAAATTAAGCGACCCACAAGGCGACGATATGGGGAAGGATCAGATAATGCAGTACCATGTGATGGAGAGAATTTCAAATGTTGCTCCATGGGAAAATCTACTGGTTTTGAACCAGTAAGACCACTATCAGAGATGATGTCAAGAGCATATTGACGTTGAGATAGAAATAAACCCTTTTTAGATGTGGCAACTTCGATACCGAGAAAGTGCTTCAATCGTCCCAAGTCCTTAATTTTGAATTTTTTGTGTAGAAAATCCTTAACCAGAGTAATAAGATGAAGATGTGAACCTGTAATGATGATATCATCGACATAAAGAAGAAGAAACACAGAGCTAGAATTGTGATGCAAGCAAAATAGTGAATGGTCAGCATTGCTATGAGTGAAACCAAAATCAAGAAGAACTTGTGAGAATTTTGAATGCCAATTCCTTGAAGCTTGCTTAAGACCATATAAAGATTTTTGTAGTTTGCAAACGCGGGTCTCTCCTTGACGACGAAAACCAGGGGGTAGTTGCATAAATACATCTTCATGTAAATCCCCGTGTAGAAAGTCATTATGGACATCAAGTTGATGTAACGACCATTGTTTAGCTGCAGCAATGGAGAGAAGGACTCGAACTGTGACAAGTTTGGCAACAGGAGCAAAAGTCTCAAAGTAATCAACTCTTTCAATCTGAGTATAACCCTTGGCAACAAGTCTCGCTTTATATCGTTCGATACTGCCATCTGAAGTTCGTTTAATTTTATATACCCACCGACAACCAATTGCCTTTTTTCCGGCTGGTAGAGGTACTAATGACCAAGTTTTGTTCTCATATAAGGCATCAATCTCAGATTGCATGGCATTGCGCCATTCCGGAAAATTCTTAGCCTCCGAATAAGACTTTGGTTCAGTATCAACAGCCAAAGAAGAAAGAAAAGAACGATAGGAATTTGAAAAACGGTCATAAGATAAAAAATTAGAAATAGGATAAAAGGAACCTGAACCATTGGTAGAAGAAGAAGACTGTGATGAAGGGAGAGAAACCACATAATCATCAAGATAACGAGGGCGGTGTCTCGTACGTGTTGTATAGTGCGGAACATGTGGTGGAGAGATAATAGTGGTAGGTGGTGTGGGTTGTTCGGTGGATGATGCTGATTGTTCAGATTCTATTGCAACAGGGAATGGTTGAAAAGGATTTAGGGGTTGTTGGTGGTCATGAGGGGGTAAATCCTCTTCAGGAAATGGGTGAATAATGGGAGAAGAAATGGTCATGTCTGGTGGGGGTAAAGGTAACACTAATTTTGGATTCTGAGCATTAAGCATTTGATAGGGGAAAATATGTTCATGAAAAATAACATCTCTTGTAACATAAATTTTTTGTGAAGATAAATCAAATATTTTATATCCTTTTTGACCATGAGGGTACCCTAAAAAAATTCCTGGAGATGCCCGATTAGAAAATTTGTGACTGATGTTGGTATTTCGACCATAAACCAAACAACCAAAGACTCGAAGGTGTGAAAAATTTGGTTTTTTATTAAAAAGAATTTCATGGGGTGTGCGACCTTGTAAGATTGTTGTAGGTAAGCGATTAATTATGTAAGCAGCAGTTAATACAAAATCTCCCCAAAAATCTAATGGCAAGTTGGATTGAAAATGTAAGGCACGTGCAATGTTTAGTAAATGTCTGTGTTTACGTTCTACAATACCATTCTGTTGAGGAGTATAAGCACAACTTGATTGTTGGAGTACTCCCAAATTTTGAAAGAAAAGAGTGGTATTGGAATTGAAAAACTCACGTGCATTATCAGATTGAATTTTTTGAATTTTCGAATGAAATTGATTTTCAACCATTTTAAAAAAGAAAGGGAGAATTGAGTTAACTTCACTTTTGTGTTGCATGAGAAATACCCAAGTACTCCTAGAAAAATCATCAACCACAGTCAAGAAAAATTTGGCACCAGAAGAATGATTTTTACTATATGGTCCCCAAATATCAAAATGAACTAATTTAAAACATTTAACAGTAGAGATGCAACTCAAAGGAAATTTTAAACGAGACTGTTTAGCCAAAGGACAAACAGTACAAGTACATTTTTTTGAAAACTTAATGCTAGAATCTAAATTATTGAACTGTGGAGATAAAGTTATGGCTGGATGTCCAAGGCGCCAATGCCACAAATCAAAATGAGAACCAAAAGATGCAGAAGCGACAAAAGCAGCAGAGGAATTATCCATGGTGTAGAGGCCCCCATGTTGCTCACCCATCACAGTAATCTTCTTCGTCTTCTGGTCCTGTAAGAAACAAGTAGTGGGAGTAAAAGTAATCCAAGAATTAGTGTCTGTGGAAAGTTTGTTAATGGACAAGAGATTAAAGTGAAAAGATGGAACATGTAGGACATTTGAGATTGAAAGACCTGGTTTTAAAAAAACAGAACCAATATGGTGAATTGGAACCAATTGATTGTCAGGCAATTTAACAGAAGTAGATACTTTTTTGTATGAGTGAAAAAGAGACAGATCAGATACCATATGATGTGTGGCACCAGAATCTAGAATCCAAATGGTAGAATGAGGTTTAAAAGAAGCAAAACAGCGGAAAGAAGTACCTGCAAAGTTTGCAGCAGGTTGTTCATTACCAGTATTAAGGAGAGAAAGAAGCTGTTGAACCTGAGTTGGAGTTAAATTATTCGGAGGTGAAGAATCCAAAGATGGTGTAATAACAGCAGCATTTGAATGAGCTTGAAGAGAAGATCCCGAGTCACGATTATAACGACTGGTAGAGTCACGCCGAGATTTCTTAGAACCAACATCATGTTTCCACCAGGAAGGATATCCAATTTTTGAGTAACAACGACTGTCAGAATGACCATCAACATTGCAAATAGAGCAATGATATTGAGACTTAGAATTGGCATTGCGGGATGAAGCATGTTGAACAGACATTGCTGATTGATCCAATGTGACAGATCGAGAATCTGATAAAGAACGTTGACGTTCTTCCTGTAAAAAAAGAGAATATGCTTTTGGCACTGATGGAAGTGGGTCCATAAGAAGAATTTGACTTCTAACAGAAGCATATGAATCATTTAACCCTTGGAGAAAATCCAGGAGATGATCATTATCATAGATGGCATTGAAATTTGGCACAATACCACAAGCACATGCTGGAAGTGTGCGATAAGATTCAAGTTCGTCACGATATGCCTTCAATATCGTGTAGTATGCAGAGATGGAATTATTGCCTTGAGTTAGATTAGAAATTGCTCTACGAATTTCAAAAATCCGTGGTGCATTCTTCTGATTGAAGCGAGTTTGAAGATCAAGCCAAATGTCACGTGCACTCTTAATCCAGATAATGGAATTGGCAATTGTTGGGGTGGTTGAATGTACAATCCAAGATTGGACCATACTGTTGCAACGAATCCATAATGGAAGATTTGGACTGTTTGGTTCAGATTTGGGAATGGTACCATCAATAAATCCAAGTTTATTTTTTGCTTCTAATGCCATAATGATAGCTCGACTCCAAGTGGGGTAATTGTCACCATTGAGGAGCTGTGTGACAAGTGGTTGAGCAGGTTGATCAGAAGAGTGGAGATAATATGGAGATGAATGATCTGGTGGTGTAGTCATTGTGAATAAAGTGACAGGAATCGATCTTAGGCTGATACCATGTTAAGAAGATATTTACAGAAATGTGTGAAGTAATTTTATTGATAATAAAACTCTGTACTTATAGGTTACAAAGTATAACAAATTAGATAACAAACTAATAACTAGATAAGATTATGTCTAACAAACTAACAACTAACCTATATTTAAAATATATAACAAACCAATTTAAAATACAAAGATATAGATAAGATTAATCTCATTAATCTCCCGTAACAGACCTCATGAAAGTGATTATGGAAGTAATACAATAAGATAAATGTTATTTATACAACAAATGTAAACCAAAGAGAGAGGAAAAAAGATAGAAAAGGAAGAGATGTATTCAATGATGTGAATCATGTGATAGAAAAAGAAAAAAATATTATATAAATTATTATGAGTTGTCATGCAAATAATAGAATTCATATAATAAATCACTCAATGTATTATTGTGAATATATTTGTTTTTATTTGTGAGAATTGAAAATTAGGTATGAGGATTTATAATAACTCACACACTTAAACTCGGTGTACCTCCTTAACAAATTATAGTGAATATGAAACCATATTAAGATAGCACTATTCAAGTAATATAACAGAAAATGACTGAAGAGCTACAAACTCATGCAATTTTCTATCAGAAACACAGGTTCACGACTAAAACGCTAAAATGAAATAAATAAAAAAATACTGCCAACGAATATTGGTTTAGTATATATTCTAGTTAAAAAAAAATAGACGTACACGAATTCTCTTAATAAAAGCCATCAAATTGTTAAAAGAAAAATAACAATCGCTACAAAAAAATATTAATCTAAAGTACTCACACTTATAGGTATTAGAGACTTATTTTCAAAAATATTTTCAAACAATTTTTTTTAAAAGTTTAACGCAGGGCCAGCCCAGGGCCCATGACAATTTGAGAAAACACAATCTGGTAAACAATATCCTCTTTTTTAGTATATCATACGAATTTAAAAGTCATTTGGTAAATTAAACTTTCCCCCCTTTATCATCAACTAAACAAGTAAAAAGGAAGTTTTCTTTTTCTTATTTTAAATAATTGAAAAATATGTCTATTTTTTTTACTTCATTCTACCTTCTTTTTTCTCACGATGAAACAAAGTGTAGGTACATAATTGATAAAATATGAATATTAGAATAAAATGCATCCGAATTCCGCCCTAGTTTCAAAATTAATATATTAACATATTTGTTGGGAAATCTATTCGACTCCCAATTAAAACTAAAAGTATATATAAATCATAACAAGATACTATCTTATCTATTTTGTTGTACAAAAAAGAGGGACAGATAATCATGCAATGTGAATATTAAATTCATATATAATTATATGTAAACTGTCACTAGTTTTAAAATATGCTTAAAAAATGGCATGATTTTCATAAAGGTAACGCCCTTTTCTTTCTTTTCATAATCGTATGTGCCACAAATACTTTCGATCAGTACGTTGTCAAGCCCATAAAATTTCAACCCTTAACTCAGGTGGGATGCAAAAGACATCAGATATCAAAGTTGGGCTTTTAATAAATGAGTTTGGGCTTCACTCTTCTGTGTCACCCACGCCAAGTTTGGAAAATAGCCCTTCAGCAGAAGGAATGGCATTTTTGTTACAAAGGCGGGGTAAGAATGGTAGGGCCGTAGGGGACTGTAGGAGTTGTTTTTTTTGTTTATTTTTAACCCACAAGAATTAAAAAAAGTATTAGGAATTTATAATAATTCACAAATCCACTCAAATGTGTCAGTCAAATTGGTCACCAGAAAATTTAGTTTCCAAATATGGACTTATTAAAATAAATATGTTGGGCATTTTGTTAGTCATGTGTGGTTGAGTAATGCGAGAGCCCCGTTTCTAGTACATGTATATGATAGGACCAACTGACCAAAGTAAATAAGTCATAAGTGACATACCAAATTCCATATCAATTACATCAGAATTGTACAAAACAGTTACTGTTTTAAACTGTAAAAGCAGGGGAATATTATGGATATAAACTACACTAATAGCTTATGAAGGAATTGTTCTATTATTTTGGATCAGAATGGATCGAAGACATGATATAGGGCAATGAAATACATCCATTTCCAGTTAATTAAATTCTAAAAATGATGTGAATTTTATAATTACAAAAATAAAAAATAAATTAAAAAAATATAAAAGCAAACACTACTATCTTCTAATTTAAATTAAAACGCACCAGCTAATCAATTCATTTGACACTGTTAATAATAATTTTATTAAATTGTCTTATTATCCTATCTTGCAACAATACTCTCGTTGCTCTTTTCAATTTTTATTTTACGAGAATAAACTATATTCACTAGTCATATTCATAACACGCAAGTCTCAATTTATCTTACAGCTCTTTCACAATTTTCATATTCTGGATCCCTTGAAAAATAAAATAAACAAAAGTGGGAGTCTACGACAATGATGGCTCTCGTTGTGCAAGAATATAGTTGGAAAAGAATTTCCATAGATCCAATCCAAGAGACTAAGCCCAGAATTGTTTTATTGTAAATAATAATCACATGAAAATCTAGACTTTTGACCACTTTTTTTTAAAGTTCAAAACGAAATGTACAAACAAGGAAAGATCAAACAAGGGTATGCTTGTCCTTAACCATTATACTTCCCCTCCAATATGATTCTTTCCTCTTTTTGACTTAACCCTCGCCCCCAAGTCCAAGATACCCCATACCCATTTTCTTTCCAGAACAAAGAAGGAACAAAAGGCTAATTGGTTCACATTGGGCTCACTTCAGTTCAAATATTTCGCTTTCATATTAAAAAAAAAAAAAATCATCCAGATCCCCAAGAGTAAAGTGTGACCCCATTTAGCATTATCTTTGCTTTTAATTTTTTAACCTTTTTACAATGTACAAAACATCTAGTATAATAATGCTCTACTAATACCCACATTGATTGATCCTCCTACTCCCCCCCCCCCCCCCCCCCAACGCCAAAATTTCCTCTCCCTTAAATTCTGTTTTTGTTGTTCTTTTCTGTTGCGATGGAGAGAAGCCTTGAAACACCTTGAGTCCACACATCATATTCTCTTTGATTTCTGCACTCAAATTCCACAACACCACGCATCACTGTTTTCAACCCAAAGTAGCGGCGATCCTCACCACCTTCAAGCAAGTGGCGACCAGGCCATGCGGGTACATCCTTGATCACTTCAAGCACCACATCTGTTGAATGAAAATTCAAAAGATAGATACAAATATTAAAATTAAAGAAGAACCAACCCCTTTTGATCTTTCACAATTTTAGTAGCTATGACTTTCACAAATCCCCAAAACGGAACAAGACCCACCTACAAATCTGTTGTCAAATAATTAAGAGTTTAGAGCAAGACAAAAAAGTAATGAAAACTCACTCTTTTTCTTTTTTGTGATGGTCCCAGCAACGTGCCTGCTCTTCATTTTTAATACAACCTTCACAAAAAAAAAAGAGAGAGAGAACCGCCAGAGAGTTAAAGGTTGCAGTTTTCTAAGGAAACATAGTAAAGCTAGATCCCCTCACTTCACACAGAAGCCCCCGCCTCTTAACTTTTCCACAATAATGTTTACAACATATCATTTAACAGTTTTAATACCAATTGATGCCCAAATAAATACGCGGTTATTAGTTATCCTCTGAAATCAAAAGTACATCATTCTGGAACACGGGTCGAAAAAAATAATACACTCACCTGATTCATCCTGCTTATATACACAGAAACAACCTTCCAATGAAGATCACCTGCACACAATTCTCTCATCAAATCAAATCCCTTTCCAATGATCAACCATAACCTTAAAAATGTCATAAGCCAAACCAAAAATGAAAATGGAATCTCAGTTTTTCTCCATGACAAAGATGATAACATAAGGTAAATTTTATGAAATATATTCTATACCTTTGCGTGTGCGTTTGAGGAGTTCACAACCTCTGGCTAATAATTCTCTACTGCATATACCCAAGAAATTTTCTTCTGGGACAAGTTCACCACTGAAGCTACTATTAGAATTTCCATTACTCGCATTATTGTTATTACCTCCACCAGCTGCCAAATTTTTCTCCACAGGAATCACTGCTGCAATATTCCACACTTCCTTCAGGGCCCTGGCTTTCAATGTGGCAGCCCCACGCAAAGCTGCAATTCAATTCCACACCACATAAACACACGCGCCAAAATATCAACACACAGATTTTCCATCAAAATTCACACAAATTGCGCAGAACAGAATGTTCCTTCAATGTGTCATTCACACTTCATTATCATAACTTAACCCGTACCTGTCGCAGCCGCGGCAGTTAGAGTCATGATATCACCGGCGGATCTCACATTAACGGCGGAGCTAACCACCGACGCAAGGTGCTCACGCTCCGCCCCCATAGCCTCCGCCGCCTCCACGCACTGCGCCGCCACCAGCGTCGCTGCTGACGCTACCGCCATGTCAGCCTTCGCCATCTGCTCATCTTTACCAGCCCCGGACGTGGCAGCGGTCGCGGCGGCAATTGCAGCTACAGCCGCAGCAACTCCGGCCACCGACACCGCCGCGTGGAGCTGAGCATTCTGCGCCCTGGTCTCCTCTTTCTTCTTCTCCTTCCTGTCCTTAAGCCACCTCCCCACCGTCTTCCCGCCTCCGGCGCCGCTAGGTGCGGCGGCGGGCGCGATGGTTCTGAAATTGAGACTAAAAGTGCTGGCAATATTGTTGGCGCGGGTGTACTGCATTGAGGATTTCGTAGAAGCCATTGGCACAAGACGGAATAGGAAAAAAAGAATACAACAAAAGACATTAACGTATTAATCTTAAAATATTCGCTTGTTGTTGTGTCCTCCACCAAGACAAAGGTTGTAACTAAACTATTCGCACAACGTGAATGTCATTGCCACGCCTAGGTTAAAGTTAAACTCACCACCACCGGCGTATGTAACATTAATGCGGCAAAGTAAGAGGGACGAAGTTAGACGCTGAGCGTCGCTAAATTTGGAAACTAGGTGCTACTCAACGTGGCAGTTCTAAGCAATTCTGGTAACCAATTAGAACAAAGCCTAAAAATAGATGATCAAATAAATTCAACCTTCACACGCTTTCTGTTAAATTTAATCATCCCTAAATAAATTGTTACTATGTTAAACTAGTAGTATTATTTAATTTAATTATCACTATTATGGTTGTTTTGAATAATAAGATTGGAGGGAGAATGATTAAATTAGAGGGAAGTTAGGTTTGCTTTGGTTAAAGAGAAAGTTGAGAGACATGGTTGGTTACAACCAAGTGATAATGTTTTTTTATGGTGAAGGTAAAAAGTTAAAGATGGTGTATGTAGTAATGTACCTTGATATCGTCGATTTCAGAAGGAGAAACAGGAGGGCTATCGGTTAAGGAGCCACAACTTTGGGTTCCGTTAAGAGGGCCACTGCTATGAGAGAGTCTCCCTGAGGTTCGTGGAGATACCTCCTGCTGAGAATAGAGAAATCACACCACAATAAATGCTTTCAGATTGGTGCACACAAAAACAGAGTGAACTAAACAATAAACAAAACAAACAAAAGAGGTGAAGACAAAAGAAAGCTAAAAACCAAATAGCTTGCTTTGTGCGACTGACAAAAACAACAATACTACTGCAGTCCATTCTTTCAGGTGTTTTTTTCCTTTTTTTTTTCTTTTTTGCAGGGCACTGGGATACGATTCAAGTATTCAACCCTGACATGGAAAAAAAAACATTAATACTACTATGCCGTGTTTGGAAGGAAGGCTTACGGATTGTGACATGATTCGTTCCATGACCATTTGGGAGGTTTCGGAGGAGGCGAAAGAAAATGGGTTCCCGGAGACGGTGGCGGAGGCTTCCTCGACCTCGCCGGCGATGTCTTCCGGTATGGCGACGGCGGCGGCGCCATTGGAGAGGGTGACCTTAGAGAGCGCCGGAGAGAGAGCCTTGGAGACTTCGAGGGCGGAGACGCTCCAGGAGCGGGAGAGGAACTCCATGGGCTCGCGCGGCGTCTCCGGCTGCCGGAACATGCCGGAGTGAAGCGGGTCGGGTCGCCACGGCTCGGTTTGGGCTTTGTCCATTGTGAGAGAGAAAGAGAAAGGAAACTGAAATGATAGTGTGAGAGTTGAAAGAGAGAGAAATGAAGTGTGGGTAAAGTGTAGGGTGCGGTGTTTATAAAGAGAGAGGGGCAGTGAGTGGAAAAAAGAAAAAGGTTTATACAAGAGAGACAAAGCAGCCGATTGTATTCTATTCTATTCTATGTCAGTCAGCCTTCCTCAGTCCTAATAAAAAGGTCAAAATTTTGCATAAAAAAAGAAACCAACAAAATGTATTAAAACAAAAAAAGGATCAGATGACATGATTATAGGAATGACAATCAACTTGAATTAGATATTTGTCTAATACTACTAAAGTCATCTTATTATTCCTTCATAGTAATATTCTTTTTCTCACAATATTGTTCTTTTTATCATTTTTTCATTATGTGCTATTCTCTTTCTTGTCTTCTAATCTCTTTATTTGTATGTATAAGCTATACTGATTATTCTTTGATGTTCGATTATCTTTATTTTTCTTTTAAGGGTCACGTGCTGTTATAATTGTAAGCTTGGTTACTTTAGTGGCAGTAAGGTTGTTATTTGGTGATTGGATAATCCGGAACATTAATAATAAATTAAAATGGTTTCACTAGTTAAAAACAAGATTAAACAACGATTTCATTAACTTTTTTTTTTGTTACAATTTTAAATGAAGTGTTAATTGTCTGTGTAAGCCTGCAAGGAGTGTGCTGGATGTCAATTATGCAAAAATGTATTGTATATTTGCATCTTCGCCTGAAACTTTTAAAAGAATGTGAATTGTGTACTAGTTTGTGTTTGGTAAAATTAGTCCGAATTTTATTTTCATGAATTATAATGCATGTTTAATCTGTAATTGAAACGGTTATAATGCATGTTTTAATATATGTAATTCAACAAATAAAAAACAATAAAATTAAAAGTAAAGAGGTTGATTCTTTTGAAAAATACTTTTGTTTTAAACATATTTTTCACCTGAATTGTAAACATTCACTTAATAATGAAAATCCAAACACACTCTAACTCTATAAATACATTTATTTTATACATTTTACTATAGACAATCATATTTATCTTGCTATTTTGCAATTAGTGACAGAAAAAACATGTAGAATGGGGATAGAGAAAGAAGAGTCGTGAGCTATACGTACGTAACGTGGGTGACCACGTCCACGGAATAAATGGTACGGCAATATCAATATCGAATTGAATTTGGAAGAGGCTACATTACACTCACTCCATTAAAGCTCAAATCCACTCACACTTGTTTTGTTTGTTCTCTTTCCTCCAGTTTCTGGCGAATTAAAAAGCTGCTCGATCCCTCGTTTTCGTCCACCTAAAGCAACAACCACCTCCCCTTCCATTCTCATATTTCAAACCGCAACACCCCCTTCTTACTTACTTTCTCTGCCAACAAATTATTCCATGCATTATCCTCTATACGTACAAATGAAAAAGAAGTATTATGAAATCATTTTCTGTTTGGATCAGTTTATTTTATAATTTTTATTTTTATTTCTTGAAAGAAAATATAAAAAAAAGTTCTCTAAATTCAATATTAATCAAACATGCATCTTGTGTTCTGGTCTGTATTATGAATAAATTATTTTTTGGCTCTTCAAAAAAATCTTAATTAAACATTTTTAGTAATTCGTGTGGTTTTCTTTATTACACTAGTTATATTTCATTCATGAGGTTAAATGAAATCCATCTTTGTAATAAATGCTTCTTTGCTCAGGTAGAGTGAACATAAATAGGCTAAGAGATGTAATCAGAAGCAAAACCAACAACATTATGTTATCCCAAAGATTGTTATTTATGAAATCCCAGAGATTTAATCAAAATAAATGATCTAGTACCGCATTCATTAATTATTATTTATTGCCTCTGCAAATGGAAATGCAATTGTATTTTTTACTAGTAAACAATTATATAATTTTTTCAGTCTAACAGCGTCAACAATACACTGATTAGTTCATAAACCTTTTGAAATTAAGCTCAAAGTTGAATCTTAGCCGATTTCCATTCAGATAGCTTTCATAGATTGGTCAATATGTCATAATTGTATTGAGAATATCAAATTTCTTCTTTATTTTAAAGATTTTTTTGCATCGTTGAGTTTTAAACTTTTCTAGTACGAATCATGTGTGATTTTTTTATTAAAAATAATCGTGTTCAAATTGGATAAAATTTTTATAAGTTAAAATTCTTTATTTTTAGTATTTAATTGATTTTCATATTCATGACTGAATCTCAATATTACTAATTATGAAATAATTTTACATCAGCTTGTTCATGTATTCGCGCTAGTTGAGTTTTAAAATACCAACGAGTTAAAGGAAAACAGTGACATGCTCGTTTTCAATAGTAATACGAGGTGATGAATTGAATCACTATTCCTCCACTCATCCCAAATCGTTTTCTGTCCCTCTCTTTAAAATAAACAATTAAAATATATTTGTTTCTTATTATGAAATATATATATATATATATATATATATATATATATATATATATATCTGTGTGTGTGTGTGTAATCTATTAAAATTCAACAATAAATATATTCTCTCGTTTTCATTTAAAATCACAATTCCATTTTAAATTAAGACTTGTACATAAGTTTAATCCTTGAGCGTTACATACTATTTAATGTCTCCTATACAATTTGTATTAGTCTTATGTAATATATTCCATGTAGTTAAGGGGTAGTTTGATAATAATAAAAAGTATATCACTTTCTTTGTTTCGTTTTTAGTAATTAATGATGTTTAAAAATGTCAATCAAGTCAAGTAAATTAACTGGTTTTCTTTTTGTACATTTAATTTATGTATTTTCTTTTATCTACGATGGTTTTTTTGTTGTTAATATATCTTCAAAAAAGATTCGCTAGAATTTCATAGCTTCATAGTAAAACAGGATTTGAAAAAAATATATTAACATATATATCCCACCTAGTAAGAATAAGAAGTAGGTTGTCATGAATCATGATACTTAATTAGATAAATACAGACTGATTAACATAATAAAAAAAATTGTTTAATGCTGTTGTCATATTTTAACCCTAATTTTTTTGGTTTAGATGATGTATATCTTTTAATAAAAATAAAAAGATAAGTAAGATTATTATGAGTGACAAATTTTAACTCCTAATATGCATGGACACCAACGCATTTCAATAAGCATGAGACTATTACTCTACTAGCTGCTTTATATACTGCATTAAATCAGCTTATGACAAAACCAAATCAACAAGTTTAATTTATACGGCATGGTATCAATATTGATGAACAATAATAACAAGGATATGTTACTATCAAGGTTGCTGGAAAGAATGCTATGTGACTGTTTGATATTCATTTCTGCAAGCTCCTTGGGGTTGAGCTCATACGCAGGAGATGGAAACAAGTCATACACCCCGGGGACAGCGCATCTTGGTAGATTCATGAGATTCTTCTCATCGCAACTATTCATTCTTTCTAACTTTATTCTCTTCTCTATATTGTAATTATTTTTTCGAGACGTACTATATGATTCCACCCACTAAAAAAGTGAAAGACATAATTAAGAGGAAGAAAGTGCATGATGAAATATGTAAGAAAAAGGGAGGGATACAGGAAATGAAATTGGGATAAATGAAGGAATTTGTACTTGATTTTTAGATGTATATACATTCTCATTTAAAAAGTAAATTATTCAAGAGACAGAGCTAATCCATAACGAAGATAAAACAAACTAATTATAGGACCTTTTATTCAAATAATGATACTGTTATTTATGCCTATTAAAATGAGCTACAAAATCTGTCATCCTTTGGCTACTGGAAATGTTATGTAATCACTACTAAACAAGTAGAAAATGATTATTTAGAATTTAGTTACTATTGTTTAAAGTATGTGAAATTTATTAGGTACGTAGATATATACGAAAATAATCGAAGATAAATAATGGCGGTGGTATATAATTTGGACCCCAACGCGTAGCTGAAACAAAAGGGAGGGAGTGATGACTGATGAGTGATCTGTATCCATCTGGAGAATTTAATGAGATGGGACCTAACGTTTATGGAAGAAACCTTCGAAAGAGATAAAGCCATGAATTGAAATTGATCAATGATTAGGAGTCACGATCTCCACATATATGGCCATTGAGCCTCCGTCCATCAAATTTCTCACACGTTACGAACTTTACTCCAGGATTTTTTTTCTTTTTTGCTATGAAATGATTTTAAGATAAAACTTCGCCCATGATTCTCACGCATTGCCTAAATTTTTTTCCCATCAAATATCTCATCCTCACACATATAAAGTTCTAATGATTCTAGTATTTTTTATTTATTTTCATAAGATACTGTTTCTACTAAAATTGTATGGGTAATTACTACGTGACACACATTAGGGTCTAGTTTATTGTTGTTTTTCTCTTTCTGATGTGCATAAAAAAGATCTTCATGGAAAAAGGTACAACTAAATTTCCAACATCAATGTCACATTCAAAATTTGAAAACTTACACTAGTCTAGATTTATTGAAATGGAATGCATTGGGAAAACAGTTATACTATTGTTTTTCATGGTCAACAAAAGTCCTCGACCTAAAATTTCTCTCTTTATGAAGAAAAACTTGTAATAAATTTTTGTTCATGTGACTACTATTGACCTAATAATCTAAATCACAACTCATTATTTTTTTTTTAAAAATGCAATGACTGAATTATTTGTTATCTAGTCATAATTATTAGTCTACTTTACCTATCCTGTTAATTTGTATTCTATAGGTAGAAAATTTTGCTAGATTTACACATAGATATATATAGAACCATTATTGAATAAACAGATGAAATTGCTACCCTTAACGAATGAGTTAAAATGCTCATTATAATTAATCAAAGATAATAGTGGTATTTCATTGTACTACTTAATTTAACCTCATAGCACCCATTATGTTCGAAATGTACTAGAGCTACGAAACTCAAGCTGTTTTAATTTGGCTAAAAATCACATGGCTACAGCCTACCAAAAATATAATGGCCTGATTGACCATTCGCACATGCTGCTGCTAGGCTACGTAGAACCAACATGTATAGCTGCGAAACCATTAGGACGATGACCTTTGAACTACCTCCCTTCTCATCTTACTCACAAAATTCAACTTTTTACCCCCGATAAATTAATGTTTCTTATTTTAAATAACAAAAGTATGTTGCTAGACACAATTGCAATCTATTGCGTGACATTAAGCAATAAAAAAAATTGTCTGTAAATGTTAATTATTGTTAGTAAAAAGAATTCAAACTTTATAACCCTTAATTGTTAATTATAATATGTGATAAAATAAATGTTTATTAATGTTTGCAAAATAATATTTTATACCCACAATATATAAAAGATAGAAAAAAAACTCAGACTTAATTGTACTTTTAATCACTCAAATATCACGACTGGCACATTACTAAAGTTTCGATTGCGCTAATTGAGTCTTGCAGCACCCAGAGTTTTTATGGAAATAAATAAAGACAAACCAGGTATTATTTAGTTATGCCTATTAGTATTACATGTTACGACTATATGAGTTTATGATCATGCATCATTATTATTAAAATATTTACAAAATCAATTAATTGTAAATCATATTTGATAAGATTTTTAAAATAATTACTATCAAAGTTAACAAATTAATTGTAAATCATATTTGATAAGAATAAACTTTTAATCATGTCTATGGCTATTGATTAAAAGTTTATTCTTTTCATCTTAATAATTACTGTTGTCATATGTTAATTTCATATTAATTTTTTCCTATCTGTGTTTAGGGACGGATCTAGGAAACTACCAGGGGGATTGGATTATTTTTTTTACTTTATTTATTTAAATATATAACTTATAACAAATAAATATTTAATGAATAATTATTTTTACAAAATTATTTATTAGATTTGCACGTAAAATTAAAATTGATTTTTATTGCAAATGATACAATAAGAAAATACATTTATTTATGACTTGTATAGTATTTTAATTTTTTTTAAAAAGACTTTTTAATTTCACAAGTATTATAGAATTAAACATAACTGGCAACAATAATCTTACAATAAAAAAGAAACAAACACATTAAATAGAATAATAACTAAAAATCATCAAATTTCATAACGTATATATATAATATATAAATATGTTGATAATATAATGTTTATAATTAGCTATATAGATAAATAAATGAGACTTGTAATAATACACAAAGCATAATTAGCTTACATAATAACAATTGATAAAGTATATAAAAATATCATTCTTATTAGATTTATTAATTGAGTAAATTATATCTGCACCTCATAGTTTTGTTTAAATTTTATATGATACTTTTTTCCTTTTTGCACCCTAAAAAAATTTCTTAATTGTTTAACTCACATTACATTCAGACCTCCTCTGTCTTAAACACCGTTTAATAATTTAACAGAAATTAGACACATGCTGATCATATAACTTTTAATGAAATTTTATGTTTAAAATATTATCATCTTCTTCCTCTCAACCTGAAAATATTTTAAGACTCTTAATTCTTTTTGTTTTCTCTGTAATTGGAAGTGAACTCACCTTTTTTGTACACAGTGTTAACACCCTTCCTTCTTCTTTTTCAATTTTTAAGTTAATTTTTTCTCTGGTTGAATATGATCATTTGGTTCAAATTTAGTATTTTGCTACTGCATTTATAATTTTAACTCCTTTCTTTGAAATATTTTTTATGACAAAGTGTTTAATATAATGTCTCAATCAAGAGCTACAAGACACATCATAATGTTAAACTGAAAAAATTGAGTAATTCAGTTCAATTTATTTATCACTTGTCCAATTTTATCTGAGAAATTATACATTTCAATTTTCCTCGATGATGTAACAGAGACACGACTATTTAAACCAACAAGCATAATTAAATTGCTTTGACACATTGATTTTAATTTCAAAATCAGTTTTGTTGGTAGTCACCTATTAGATGTTTCTTTAAATGGAGATTGATAATAACTCAAACAGTAGATTGTAAAAGAAATGTTGTTTTCATTAGGGAATAGAGATAAAATTATATTTCACTATGAATTTGGTTATTGGTCAATTATCTTTTCTTGTGTTATTGAAAATTCCTTGCAAGTAATTATTATTATACTAATAAATTGTCAATAATGTTTACAATGCAAAACTAGTATAAAACAAGACTAAATAATGATAGAGGAAGAGAAACAATAGAGAACTCGTGAATTGGAAGAGGAATGGTAAGAACTCGCGAACGGTAAAGAAGAATGGGACGTGAACGTTGTGAGAGGAAGAGGAACTCGCACCCCGTGGATGCTAAAGAATAACTCACCAATAAGAGAAATATAAACAGTACTCGTGAATGAGGAAGAGAAATGGAACGCAGACCCTAAATTCTGAAACTAATTGGGAGAAGATAATTTGGATTTTACAATTAAAATATAAAGACAATTTCGTCTGATCATATTTTTTAATTAAAGTTAGTTAATAACATTAATAGAAAAGGGTAAAAGTAATGTGAAAAAAAGGAAAAAGTATGGGATGAAATTTAAACAAAATAAAGATAATATGAATGTAATATATATATATATATATATATATATATATATATATATATAAAATAAATAAATTGATGATTATAATAATAGCTAAGAATAAATATACTACCTCCTGGAGTATTAATTAATATATTTTATTTTATTTTTATTGGAAGTAGTAAATATATTATTTATTAGTATATATTATTATATAGTATATATTTTTTTTGGAAGTAGTATCATTATTATTAATTATTATTTATAATATGATGTTTTCATAAAATATATACAATTAAAAGAAGTTTCAGGGAGGGGAGACTAAAGCCCCCATATTCGTCTCTGTTTGTATTGTCACTTATGTTTGCTGTTTTTAATTATTATTTTCTATTTTAGATTATAATTTTAATCAAGTCTCTAGTACCTACTTAAATTCTGACATGCATGAATACTTGGGTTGCGGCAGCGCGGGTCTCTAGTACCTTAAATTCTGACATGCATGAATACTTTAACAGTAATTAATGTACTTCAAGGACAAGTTATTGTACACGAACAAAATACTGTAGGATTTTGTCAGATTTTTTTCGGTGGAGCCGTGGTAATTATTTTTAAATTAAAAAAATTGTTGAAATGGTGATTTGGTATATAAAAATCCTTAATATAGTAATTTGAAAATTTATAAATATAACTTAGAGCATCTTCAATATGAAGAATCCGTATCTTGAAAAAAATTACGTTAGAACAAGCTTATTTGGTGGAATCGAATGTCGAATAAAGAGAAGCGATGCTTATATAAGAAATCGCTTCTTACACAATAAAATAACATTAACAGACTCAACCACTATAAAAAAATAAAGAGGAAAAATAACCACCTACAACATACCCAGTTGGTCGAAGAAGATAGCAACGACGATGAGGATGGCGACGATGTTGGTGCATGACAGGAATGACAATAGCGATGGCGAAAGGAAGTGAAGAGAGACAGGGGCAACAACGAGAGCTGCAACAGCGATAGAAGATCCGCGAAGGCCAGAGGAAAGCGGTAGACTCAGCGGTAGCAACATGGGCGTGACAGGAACGACGCGAGGAGGAAGTTTTTGGGTGTGGGTGGAGAAGAGGGAGCCATGCGGGAGTGGAGAAGAGAGGGATGAGGTTATTTCGTGAGAATGGAAGAGAAAGGGACGCGTGAGAGTGTTCCTTTGAGAGGGAAGTTTCTAGAACACTTCGTGTGGTGTGTGTGAAATGTAATTATTATGAAATTAAAATATTTTAAAAAGAGTCGTTGCAATGTAAATAAACGGTATAAATCCTAAACAAACAAAAAAAATCATAACGTTATGTTCAATAGTAGACAAGTTTACATTGAAAAAAAGTGTAAATGAAATTAAAATATTTTAAAAAGCTGAAAAGAAAGATAATGTTTTAAAATATGGCCGTTATAAAAAAGGTGACCATTTGGTGGTTTGGTGAAAGCTTGGTTATAAATTTGGGTGATTTGTTATGCTTCTTCACCCAAAATTTGTTTCTATCCATCCTCAATCTTTTTTATTTTCTCTGAAATGAATCTCAATCGGTATGATTATCAAAGTGTTTATAATTTTTTGCAAAATCAACCACCCCTTACCAATGAAAATTCTACAAATCCACCACATCCACCATAATACATTATGTATAATCAACCACCTACTAATGAAAATTCGCAAAATCCACCTCAGTATATTATGTATCCACCACCCCCACACGTGTGGTATATGCATCATCCATCTAATGTAGAGTCACCTACTAGTGGTAGTTCTCAAAATCTACAATTTTGTTGTCAACCATCACCCCCATCAATCCAAACACGTATTATAGGCCTTTTTTATCCAATATTTCACTCTCTATCGGTGTAAACAATATTCAACTAGATGAGGGCAAAGACAATGGTAGTGAAAAAAAAAACACGTACAACATTCTCAGAAGTAGAAGATGTGATTCTTATCCGATTGTGACTCAACGTGTCAAAGGATTCAATAATCGGTGTCGACCAAACATCAAAGCAATATTGGGCAATGATTAAAAATGCGTACAACAATGATGATGTGCGTGAAAGCGGGTTATTTTGTGAAAGAAGCTCGACTCAGTTGAAATCTCGATGGAACAGGGTCCACCGAACAATTAAAAAATTTAATGGGTGCTACAAACAAGTAGATAAGCATAGGAGAAGTTAAAGTTCAGAGAATGATTGCATGACTCATGCTCATTTGATTTACCCGTAAGATACAGGTAAAAAATTTGAGGTTGAACATGTTTGGTTGTTGTTGAAAGATCAACCAAAATTGATGCAGAATTTATGTTAAATTCTTTAAAAAGAACAAAGGTTTCTACAAGTGAAAATTACTTATCGTCTTCCAACACAGAGACACTCATTGAAGCCGAAGAATATGATGTGTCATCGCCAATGTCTCGTCCAATGGTACAAAAAGCAGCAAAAAGAAAGAGCAAAGGAAAATAAGTTTCTAACAATATCGATTTATCTGGCATAGAAAGTGTAATGAACGAGAAGAATGCAAACATATTAAAACTTATTCAGTTAAAGGAGATACAAGAAATGCGTATGAAGTATGAAATCCTCATGAAGGATACATCCAACATGTCAGATAAACAACGCGAATACCACGAAAAGTATTGTGACCATATTAGGAAGAAATTGCTTAATTAAAGTTTAGTCCCTATGCTCGAATTAGTTGTTATTAAGTTACTTTGATGTTATTGTGTTTAATTATTTATTATTATGTAAAATTTTATTTTATATTGTTACGCATTTCAGTTTATTTATTTTAATTTGTATTTATGAAAACTGAAAAAATGTTAAGTTTTATTAAAAAAATATATAAATATATGAATGTTTTTGAGTTCCTTATGATTTCTTGTATTTGAGCAAATTGTTGAGTGAGTTCCTTAAGAGTGACATGACATTATGGGGACAAAAAAAAAATACTACGAAAGTCACAAAAAATTACTTACAAAACCCAATTGGATATCTCCCATTAGAAATACTCTTTAAGTTCACCTAAAATCACATGATCCATGGAACACGTATGGAACTGTAAAGTTTTTAAATTGAGTACTAGGGAGAAGTGAGAAGACAGAAAATATTCAAATTTGAACAAAAATAAACATTTTTTTCTCTTTCTCTTTTTTCTTTTCTTTTGAATCAAGTAAAAGAAAAAATAACGTTATTTATATTTAATTTCTTTTTAATTTTTTCCTTCAGTCAAATATACCATATATGAGTTAATATAATGAATAAAAAAATATACACCATGAATGGATAGTAAGAATTTAAATTTTGTTTACTACATTGATTAATATTTAATTTATAATCATATATATATATATATATATATATATAATACACTATGTGAATAAGATACATAAAGTTCAGTTCATTACTTTTAATGTTTTGAAGGTGTATCCCACTAGCCTAGAACTCTTAGGAAACTATATAATCAAATAGTATTCTATCACTTGAGCTATGTAGGATTTTTAGCACATTTGATAGTGATATCATTAGAAACATAATCTTTTGATTAAAATTATATTATCAGATAAAGGTAAGACCTATGAACGCTAATGCTCATTATGTATGTATAAAGGATGGGACTCTCTAAAGAAAAGGCTAATGCTGATTAGAGTTGAAAATTTATAAAATTTTGGTTGCAGAAGTTTATTGTAATGTTTTACAAAATGTTGGTTATATAGTCCATCAAGCTTGTTGTGATAATTTTGTTACAACTCAATAACCTAATAATTTAACTTTCTGTACCGTTATTTTCATAATTTTACAATTTTCCCCATTTTTCACACATTTGTCTCTTATTTTTTATACTTTGTGAATTTTGTCACTCCAGATATCCATACTTTCCGCTACCATGAAAGTCAACATACAAAAAAGGTAGTGTCAAGTTCGAGAACGATATCATGATCATGATACGGGCATACATATGAGATGCATGGTCAATAGAAAGCAAATAATTCATGTTTTTTTTTTTTTACAGAAGCGAATAATTCATATTGAAGTATAATTGTTAAAATGTGAACCCAAATAGATAGGAGAATCATGTAAAATTTCTGAAAAAGATCAATAATTTTTGTTCTTAGGACATAACTTTAGCCCAGACATGCGACCAAATTATGAATATGATCCAGCGTCACATATTCTTTGTTGACCCTACTGGTAAAAAAAATGGCTAAAAGCGAATATTACAGAATTGCACCCCACGTGTGTTGCACCATGCACTAAAGTTACTCCTATACACCTTTTCTCGTTAAGAAAAAAAAAGACAGAAAATAAATTGAAGAAAATTCTTAAATAACAAAGTATTATCTTATAAAGAAGAAAAATATTTACCTTTGAGAAGGTAATTTTAAACATTTCTTATTTTTGAATATATTTTTTGTCCTTTGACTTTTTTCTTTTCCTTTTCTTCTTTTTTTTGCTTGTTTTCTACTCCATGATCATCCAGAAACGGTTATGGCGAATTCCGGTGAGTGGTGAGTGTGTGGAAAGCAGCGCAAGGAGAATAAATGCCACGTAAGACAAATACGATGGCAGTAGTTGCCGGATGCAGGGTGCTCAGTCGATGAGACAACGACCAAACTGCCACGTTTTGGCAAAAAATATACCTAAATGCCACACCTACAGTATTATTTACCAGACTGCCACATCAGGTAATTCGCTACCAGTACCAGCGAACTACACAGGATGACGTGGCGAGCAACCAATGGCCAGGGCAGTCCACGTGGCCAATTTCGCTACCATCATTGGCGAATTAGGTGGCATATTTCGTTACCCCTTGTAGCGAATTACGTGCAATTGCCACGTGACAAAGTTTTGAAATTGCATAGAAACTTCGGAACGGCATAACTTTTGACATATCGTACGCCTTTATCGGACATTCCTATCAAAAAATATCACTGCTCGAAGTTTATATGAAGTTTATATGCACTATCAATTAAACAGTGATATTTTTGGTTAGGAATGTCCGATGAAGGCGTACGATATGTCAAAACGATCGTAACTCAGAGAAGTAACTGAAAAAATAAAAAATAATATTAAATTAACTAATTAAATAATTAAAAAAGCAGACGAAAATGAATTTTTTGGGTGTCCGACTACTAAATCACAATTTTGAGGCACTTAGAGACCTCTTTTGGTAAAAAAATTTGGCCAAGCCCCCTTTGGGCACTTGCCAACGGCATCTCCTCTCAATTACGCTCGTTTTGACATATCATATGCCTCAATCGGACATTCCGATCAAAAGTTATGCCCTTCCAAAATTTCTACGCAATTTTGAAACTTTGCCACATGGCAATTGCACGTAATTCGCTACAAGGGATAGTGAAATATGTCACCTAATTCGCCAATAATGACAGCGAAATTGGCCACGTGGACTGCCCTGACCATTGGTTGCTCGCCACGTCATCCTGTGTAGTTCGCTAATATTGGTAGCGAATTACCTGGTGTGGTAGTCTGGTAAATAATATTGTAAGCGTGACATTTAGGTATATTTTTTTGCCAAAATGTGACAGTTTGGTCGTTGTCTCCTCAGTCGATCAGGTTCTCTTAGACAATTACAATTGTACTGTCATTGACACGACACAAACCTGAACTCCCACCCTAACAAATCTTCACCCTCCAGCTTTTGTTTTGTACTGCGTGTCCTTTTCATTTTATTTTAATCAATAATTTTTTAAATCTACATAGCTAGTGAAAATATTATTATAATTTATTGATATTCTGGATGAATTTATTTAAGCTTAAAAAATTAACATTAAAATAATTATTTTTTAAGAATTAAACAAAATTTATTTCTTAAAATTAATAAAAATTCATCTTTAAATAAAAACAATTTATATAAATACACTAAAAATAAAAATTGTTTATTTTATTAAATAAATTTAAACAAACTAATGATTTATAATGTTACCTTAAATCATGCTACCTTGTTACTAGTAGATTTTACAATAATTTGTTAATAATGTTACAACGTTGTGGATCAGTTTAACATATTCCTAAAATAATTCTTATCATCAAAATAATTAATTGACTAATCATTTTATTAGTAGTATACCCATTAGGTGGGATGGATTCAGAAAACCATCAAAGGGCTTCACTTTTTTATTTAAATATTAAACTTCTAACAAATAAATATTTAATGAATAACCTAAAATTTAAATGTTTTCTATTTCAACTAATACAAGAAGAAAATATGTGTTTATAATTTTTTTTCTTCAAATTTTGAAGATGTTTGGGTCTGGTAAGCACAATAACAGTCAAATACAAATCGATAATATTCTCACAATTAAAAAATAAATTCATCAAATATAATAATACCTAAAAGTTATCAAAATTTATAACAATTATATATATAATATATAAATATTTTATAATAATTAATGTTAATAATTAGATATATAAAGACATAAATGAGACTTATAATAATACACACAAACCCAAAGTATAGTTAATGTAGATAATATTAATCAATAAAAGTTTATCATATGCATTAATTAGTATATATATATATATATATATCTTTGAGTTACATTATAATTAGTGAAAATAATATATTATTAAAATATTATTATATAATAATTGCTAACATTTATTATTATCAGATTTTTAATTAATATATGTTATTTTTATCATAAGTAGTATATAATTATTAGTTAGTATATATTATTATGTATTATTGGAAGTAGAATATATATTATTAATAACATATAAATTTTCACAAAAATATATTATTAGAGTATATGTCTGAGATAAAGTTTCTTATTGTGTAAAAATAAAAAGATTCAACATCATATAAATGAAAGAAAAGTAAGTTTGATTGTTTTTAATTAAAGCTTTATGTTAAATTTATTTATATAATTGTTCATTACTATTATATATTTTCTTCCTTGTTTACCCTCGAATACATAACATATATTTCTAACATCCAACCAAATGATAATTTTTATTTTTTTTTTACTTTTTATCTGCAATTTTAATTCTTTTTTTCTACGATTTAAATATCACATTTTAAAATGTATAATTTTAGTCATTTCATATATATATATATATTATTTTGATTTAATTGAATATAAGATCTAATATATTTATTTAAAATATCATAAAAATAATTAATTATTAAAACATAAAAATAAACACACACAAAATTAAAAAATTGACTAAAACTATAAATTTTCTGAAATGTAGACAGCAAAATTGCCAAAACATATATATAAGGGAATCAAATTATAAATAAAGAATAAAATGAAACTGAAATTATAATTTAGCTTAATTAAAATATGACTAAATTAATCCGCATATCTTCGTAACTTTAAGCTTTTTAAATTAAGTTTCTGAATTATTTTATTGGATCCATGAACTATTATTATTTTTTAATTATATGCTTATCATATACTTATTGCTTACTTTGGCGACTAACTATTTAAACAGTGGCAGTGTCTGAATTTTGTTTTTGGTCTCCTTAGGGATTTCCATTTTATGGAGAATCACGTGATTCTTCTTAACCTCGACTCGAGGGAGTGCTTCTGAGAATTGCGCGTGTTGGCGTGCCTGACTACGTCATCATCTTCCTCGTTTGATCTCACATTCTCTTTCTCTCTTACACCACCCAAAACCAATACCTTTCTACTGCAGTTGCAGCACTGTACTGCAGTTAGCTTTTTTCTTTGTCTCTCACCCTCCTTTTCGTTTCATTTTTCGAACTTCCCATCCTACCCTTGTTGCCTTGCTCCATGTCTCTTTACATTTTTCTCTCTAAATTTAGAAAAAATTATTACACTCGCATTCCCCCTCCACTTAAAATATATTTCTTTTGTCTCTCTGCAGCTAACACCGTTAAATACTAGTGTTAATTTTAAGTGAAATGTCAAAAAGCTCCTTCTCACTTCTCACACCCCACTCCTTCCACCACCAAAACGCATCACCCCCACCATTAATCAATCAATGCAACTCATTTTTACCATCTTCAGACTATTTCTAAATTTAGGGTGAATGGGGGAGAAAGGGTTTTTACGGTGAAGGAGGAAACGAGTGGCTTAAGGTTTTAGGAAAAGGTGCAAACGGAAGGGAAAGAGTGAGAAGGAGAGATAGAGAGCAAATTCATGGCGGTGGTTCTGTTGTGAGAGTGAGGTATTGGGGAAGATGAGGGCATTTTTGTCCTAAATTTTCATTAAACGACCACGTGCCTTGCATGTGATCTTATTCTGTTAACAGAAGCGGCACCATCACGGCGTGTAGGGGTGGATGCATTGTAACGAAGTTGCTTCGTTGCAAAACTAGGGGAGTTTTGTGTAGAGTAAAATATAGGAGGGTGCAAGCATAACAGTCTTAAATTCAAGGGAGGGTGTTAGCCTAACAGTCTTAAATTTAAGGGAAGTGAGTTTAATTTGCTCTTAGTCTTATCATATGATAAAAAAAATTAATCGTTGTCTTTAAAATATTAATTAAGAAATTAAAAGAAAAAATATTTATTATAAAAATCATAAAAAATATAAAAATAAATTGTGGGCAACATAATTTTATATATTTTAATAATTTTTTTAAAAAATTTTAACCAATAATAAGGGTACTAGTTGTCATTTGTTTATAATGAAATACTATTTTTTATTTAATAAATAATTAGTTTTTATTTAATAACTGACAGCAATAATTAAAGACAAAACTTAAGAATAATATTTAAAATAAAACTTCAGTTTTAATTATAAAGCACTATAAAATTACATAAAGTATTGTACGTAAATTTGGTATTTTGATGAAAAGACGTTGTATAAAGATTTAAAATTGTTAAAGTTAGTGTAAAAACGAACAAATGGCAAGGAATGTTTTCTATGATCTAGTAGTAGTATGTGGGGTTGTATACAGCTAGTGTGAATGGTGAAATAACCGGAGAATGTCTGTACTTCATTTCTTTCAATTAATACCAACATTTTTGGGACTTACACCATATAAAAAAATAACAAGTGGTAGCTTTAATTTGTCCACAGTCAACTATTTCATCGTTAAATGTCGGGAGGATAAGGGAATCGTTTGGTATCCGTTTTGATGGAACTTCATTTTGTTTTGCCTTGATGAAAATTCTTATCATATAATTGTAGAGACAGAAAATCAAGCTAAGTAATGAAAAGCATGTGATTGTGATCCCTTTGACTGTGCACGCGGGCTAGTAGCCCACTAACATATGGTTGGAATTTTTGAACGGAAATCATGCATTTATGTAGTATATATGTGTTATTGGTATGTGTCATAATATGTTGTATTGGGTCATGAAATTATGTGGTTCAAAATGAGTGGTAGACCATAATGTTATGACGCCAAGAGGACGGACGAGTAGGGGATTGAGCATTAGTTTCTATAAATGTCGCAAATTTGCCCCAAATGTTGTAAAGGGAAGTAAGTAATAAAAAGTTTACGGATTCATAAAGCAAAGTGGTCAAAAGTGTTACACTGATTGAAGTAGGGTGTTTGCTGTGATATAATTAATTCTTTATGAAATATATGTCTGCAAATTTTACCGGATAAGAATAAAATTTAATAGTTATTTATTTAGTTTTTGTAAATGTTAAGATATTTATTAACAAACATATTACTTAAATTTACAGTGAATTTGTGACTTCTGATTGTGTGTTTGGTTTTGGGTTACCTACCACAGTACCACCGGACTTAGGTCAGGTTTAGAGCTATTCTTATTAGCTTTCATGGTTTTTTTTTTCCTTTCCTATTTTGATATGAGAAAGTCCATACATACTTTAACAACGCTGAGCCGAACATGTTGTAAAGTTAAGGCCGTTATTATAATGTAATAAATAAAATAAAATCTATAACTTTTTATATTTAAACTTGTAATTTTTTTGACAGAATATCTAAACTTGTAATTGCAATAAGCATTGAGATATTTTTAATAAATAGATCACTCAAAACCAAAATCTATTGATTCATTTTCACACCTTAGACATAATTTGCAATGAATTTAAATACATAGTTTACCATTGTACCAATAAAAAATAGTTAGCATTTTTTTATTAGGAGAAAAAAATAGATAGCTTCATCATAATAGATTTGAATTTATTTCATACACCTAAGTAAATTTTAAATATGTCACTGCACGTTTTTTATAATTTATATGCCTCAGTTTAACTCATTATTTTTGTGTGCATAAATGATAAATGAATTCGCAAAAGACTCTCTACGTACATCATTTTTGTTGAAAGATATACTTTGAATTTGATAGATTGAGATATTTTTGGTTCACGTTCAATGCTATCCATATCGAATCTATTCCACTAGTCATCACAATATGAATTCCACGCATCAGCTGAGAAAATAGACGCGCAACAACTGAAAATCAATTCATTTAACCCGTGCAGTGCTAAATATTAATGCCAATGGACCCATCAAGTTTCTTTCATTTTTCTGTTCATTTTAAATTATCGTACTAAGTATTGATGACTAATCAGATTTTACTATAGTAGAGTATAATTCATGGTTAAAGTTTTGGTCCGCTTAGCTTCAATACGGGAATTCTGTATGCATACACTGACTGACACACATGGTACGAGAGTCCCTTTGTTGGTCTTTGAACATGAAAACAAAAGTACCATAATTGAGGTCAGGTCTGGAATAGGAACATTCAATATAGGCCAACTACAGAAATTTGCAACAAAATGGAGTGCCAGTAAATTATCAACAGCTACTAGAAGCAGAAGCACGCAACAGTCACGGAGTCAGAGGTGCTATGTGACAAATATGAGATTAAACTCATTTAATGGTATGTGTATAGGTTGGTCCCACGTGACAAGAACCTAGTTTCCTTCCTTAACGCGATGACTTCTTTGGACTTTGGGTATTTCAAAATATACAGGAAAAGGAAAAATACACTAGTAACATAAAATGAAGGGATTCTTATTTATTTTCTAGTAACATTTGGTTTAACAAGTCAGTGGTCCGAGTATTGATAGACTCTATTCCTTTTAACAAGTGCTTATAGGTTCAAATTTTAATTTTTGTGTATAGAAGAAATCTAATTGAGATGGAGCAAACCTTCATTAAGTGTCTTTAAATGTCTATAGATACTTCTTGTAATCAATCATGTAAGCTCAAATAAGAGGAAAAAAATACACATTACTGTTGACAGCAAAACTCTCTTTTAATATTTCACACAATTTTTGCAAGACTCAAATTTAAAAGTACTAATTAAATTGGAATAATCCTGTTGGTGTTGTTTGGTCTTTGTTCTTACCTTTCATTCATGAAGGAAAAGATAAAAATATTGAGATTCATCAAAATATTTATCAATCTCTCATTTATTCTAAATATATAGAGATATAATTGTTTCCCTTTCTATCCTTTCTAATAAAAAAAACTTGGTACGAAGCATAGAGTTATGTTATTATATAGCTCTTGGACACTACCTGTTCCCTTTGACAATTGTAGTTCTCCCCAATGTACTCAATTCTAATATTCTGTGGTTTTGAGTCCTGAAACGACCTTGGTCTACATATCGTCGAATCCAATGAATGCCCTTATGCCCGCCCCTGCTCATTAGTCAAAAGCCCATCACATAACCTTGATTAAAATCTTCCTGGTCGCAGTTATGCTTATGCACCAAATTCTTATATTTTTCCATGAAAATAGGTTGTTCTGGTGGGTCGGTGGTACAATTAATTTATACATATTACAATCGTGCGAAAAATGAAGGACAGGAAGGGACATAATGAGATGGGACAGAACTGCATCAACTGAGCAAGAATTTAGTAGAAAGATTGATATCCACCCTGCAATTATTATCAGCGAAAAAGAAAATCAACAATGGGATACTACGATTCTTCTATTGACCCCCCGGGTACTTTAACAATTAATCTCCCCGCAAGTGTGATTTATGCAGTCAGTTGTTAGTATAGGTTGCAACTAGAAAATTGCTTAGTCCATTAATTCCATAAGGCAATAGTTGTGCCTTAAATAATAAGTTCAGAATTGACCCTTTTCTATATTGCTTCCGGCTAGAATGAAATTTACACCTTTAATTTGATTAGCACATACCTCTTTTAATTTGTAAATTGGACAAAAGAGGAAAAGGTTTCCAAAATTGTGCTAGCTATATCCACATAGTATTTCCATTTGAGCTTACCCCATTTTTTTATGGGTCAAAGCTACAGTTAAGATCATGCACTTGTTATTGCATGCTTTGAAACAGTAATTGAATAGTTAAGCAAAGCAAAGCAAAGGATAGGGTGGGATTAGAATAGGAAACTTGTTTCGTGGAGGACATGTAGGCCTACTGTTTAAACGTGGTGAAACGGCGAGACGAGATTCGCAATTTGTTATTGTTTCAAACAAGATTTTAGTGGAATATTTGATTAAGACCACCAACGCTACACACTGCGTAACTTGAAGATGACACATCAATCACAGTTTTTGACCCTAAGGTAGCCTCCTATCCGTTTCCAAATTTTGTATCAAACGTGATCTAACTTTGACATAAAATGTGACACAATGCCGACTCTAATGATGTATTTGAGATAGAGGAGTGAAAAAGAATAAAAATATCAACAATGAAAAAGAGAATAAAAAGAGTGTAAAGTTAAGTGGTTTCATAGATAAAAGAGTATAAAAAAAATAAAAAATTTAAATTAAAGTGATAGTGTACTATAATTTGATTATATATTTTTGAATATTCAGTTAGATATGTATTAAACATGTGAGAGATTTACTTTTTTACTCCTCTCTCCTTTGTCCCTCTTCTCTCTCTTATATAAACATACCTTTCATCTCCTCTCTCCACTTTCATCTCATTTAACATCATTTTGGAATAATTTTTTTACCAAATAAAATCTATATTTTATTTTTTAAAAATTAAAGTTTCAATAATCTTTAACAAACAACCATATCACAACATTTATTCCTAAAATTACTCAAATTTAATTGCATCTCACATTTATCCCTTTAAGCCAAACACCAACTTCAACGGTCATAATGGAGAAGAAAAGTTATAAGAGAATGTAAGGGAATAGATTAAACTTTTTTATCGTCATTTTGTTTTGTTTTGAATGTGTTAATATAAATTAAGAAGTCTGAGAGATGAAATAATTATATTTTTTTCATTGCAGTATCTTAATTGATCAAAAATTTTAAACTCTTCCAAAAAATATATTGACACTTGTAAATGAAATTTTCTTTCAACAATTTTTTTTCATATACACTGCTCTATAATTTTCTTTCATTTTTTTTATATTTTTTATCACATTATTAATATTAGTTTTCATCCAATTATAATAATTTATTTATGCAGCCAGTTGTTAGTATAAGTTGCAACTTTCAAAATTAATTTCATCAAGCCAAATGATCAATATCACCCTAATACTCTAGGATACGTTACTGTGCTGTGGATAGATAGTTGATGACACCCTTGCACCCACGAGTGTAATCAATTGCAAACAAAAGATTCGATATAGGCAATAAAAAGAACTCTTGATGCGAAGTGAGATATAATTATTGTGGCACATTCTAGGGTAACCTAGGATTAGTCTTCAATCAAATATATACATAATAAATATCACTATTTGATCTATGATGCAGTGGGCCTAGACCACCCGTGTATACACATATTTTCTTTCGGCTTGCTAAACCAAGAAGGCACAATCTTATTACCAGATTAAGATATCCTATAGGATCTCTAAATATAAAACTTCGGAAGAAAACGTCAAAACAGAAATAGGATGTTTTCAGATCAAGAGGCCAATTTTTTTTTAAAAAAAGATCACATATAACTCTAATAAGTAAGTTTCCTATTATAGCAAGAATATTTATCGTAAAAGAAATTGCAAGATTATATTTTAAAAGAAAAAGTAACTTTGGACCGATCCACAAATTCTGTTGATTTGACCAGACTTGCAAAATTGCCTTGATTGAATTTTAAATATTTTAAACGGATATGGAAAGTCTTGATTCAATGAACCAATGTAGTTTTGGGCTTCAATAATTAAACTGAGTTAAATATTTTGATAATTTATTTCATTAGGAGGTAATCATCTAAGCAGGCTATTTCATGAAAAAATAATCCAAAAGGCTATTTCATTTATTTTTAAAAACTACTTTACAATCACATTAATAATATGATAACAACATGCATCATATATTATTTAAACAAAATTATTACCTGCTATCATATTCTAACATTATCACACTTGAACATATTATGTATTAATTAATATTTCAAATATTTATAATTTGATGAATATGTTTATTAATATTTTATCTTAAGTGCAATTATGTTTTTTCTATTTTGTTTGACTCGTAATTTTGGTTCCTTCAATTTTAAATTGAGACATTTGGTCTTTTTATTTTAAAAATTTTATGATTTTGGTATTTTCATTTTAAAATAGAGATATTTACTCTTCTTATTTTAAAAAAATTATAATTTTGATTAAAATTTCACATTTATCTATCTTTTATTTCTTTTGTTTTGGTCTAATTGAAGCCTAAACTTAATATATTTATTTAAGATATTCTCAATAAATGATTTAATTATTTACAAAGAAAAAAAATAAAATAAATACAACGTAAACAAAATTATATATTTAATCAAAATTGTGAATTTTCTTGAAATATGAAAATCAAAATTGCAAATTTCTTAAAATATAAGAACCAAATGTTTGTTTTTAAAAATAGGAGCACTAAAATTGTAGATTTTGAAAATAGGAAGACCCAATGTCTCAATTTTAAAATAGAGATATCAAAATTACAAATTGAGTAATTACTTTTTAATATAAAGATTTTATGGACTGTAATTACTTTTTAAATTATAATAACATAATAAATTATGATTGAATATAGATTTTCAAAATAGAATTAAAGGTTGTTATTGTACTAAAAATTAAATATATGTATAATAAATTATAAAATTTATTCTAATTTTAAAAATTAATTTATAATTAACAATTATTAGTACATTTTATTTTATTAAACATACTAACTTAAATGTTTTTAGTATCAATCATAAATATTTTATGTAAGGGAGGAAATTATTAGAGTTTAATAAAATTATTATCAACAATAAAAAATTTCTTCTAAATACTTCATATAATATGGCATTGTATATATCCTCATAACTTTTGAAACTACAATTAATTGCAATGAAGTTTATAACTTACAAAATTTAGGGTATACACTTATAGACAGTTATAAATTACAAAATTTTATTATTAATTTTTATTTTATTTTATTTTTTTCTTTTTGTCACACTATATAGAGGATAGAATTATAGTAGATGAAAATAGAAGAAAAATAATTTAAAAAATGAGAAATAAAATAATATATTATATTAATGGATCATTTTATTATGATTGTTAGACTTTTTTTGCACATGGGCAAGGGTACTGTGATAACCCTAAGTTATGGCGTGGTTGGTACCCTACCCCCGCGCGACAGCGCGGGGATTCACAGCAGAAAACTTGGTTTTCGCTGTGGCGCGGATCGCGCCAGGTTTGGCGCGGACAGCGCCAAGGTTTTCGTTGTGGCGCGGGTAGCGCCAAGGGCCGCGCGGATCGCGCCATAAGTGCCCTGGAAAACCAATTTTTCACTGGTTTTTCACGCGGACCGCGCCAGAGTTGGCGCGCGTGGCGCCAGAGCACTGCCTTGTGGCGCAGATCGCGCGAGATGTGGCGCGGATCGCGCCAGACGTCGGGCAGGCCTATATAAATAGCTCATTTGAACGGAAATGGAGGGGAAGAAAAGAGAGAGGAAGCCATTGTTGAGTTACAGAGCTTTGTATCTCCTTCATCGTTCATCTAAACACCTCTAGCCCAACTGAGAAAGTGATCAGAGCCCCGAGATAAGAGTAAACCCCCGATTGATTCGTGAGAATAGCTGAGAAACGAGGAGATTTGATTTCTCTGAGAGAACCCTTGAGAGCTCGGAGTATAAAGGCGAAGGAAGCTTGGTTTGAGCAAGCTACCTTAGGGAAAGTGATTCCCTGGTGTTTCTGAACATCACAGAGGTAAGAAACTCGAGCTTTAACCGTTGGTTCTGTGTATTGGATATTGAGGTTTTGGAGTTATCTTAAGGGGTGTTTTTGGAGGTGTTAGAGCCGTTGTTAGGCTCGGATTCTGTAGAGTATTATGCTCAGAGGACTGTTCTAAGGAGGTTAGAGCCTTGAATCATCATTACTGATGAAGTTTGATTTTGGCTCTGAGTATGGATGAGCAGAGATAAAAGCCTAGTAATATGACTAGTATGAACCTTAGAGCAGTTGACAAAGTTGCTCAGGAGACTGTATAGATGAGATTGATCGGTTGAAACTGATGATGATGAGATGTTGGGTTTAGGCTATTATGAGCAGGGATATGCTTTGTGTTAGCCTGATCAGAGTCCTTGTAGAGACTCTGTAGCCTTGATGAGGCCGAGAGGGATCCTATTGAAGGGTCTGAAATCTCTTGTACAGCGATTAGTATATGTTTATAGAGAGGATGATAGTTCCTTTCGTTTAAACGTCCTATAACTGTATTTGATGTGTTATGTATTGGTTCTTGTGTAGGACGTGAGCTTGATAGCTCTGGTGGTGTTGACCACGAGGCCGGGAGAGCCGGTGATCTGTCTAGAGCAGGTAAGCTCTTGATTCTTGAATGTGTTCCCTTTTGTTGTGTTCAGCCATTCACCAATCTGAGGTGATGGTTCTGTTATGTTGTTATGCATATGTTGTTGATTGGTTGTTGGTCAGATTGGCTGATGAATGATGATTGTGCCCTATGAGAGGGTAATGACTGTAATTTGGATTGTGATGCTTGTCTTTTGGTTTGGATCCAGAGATGGATGATTATGATTTGTTTTAGTTGGAGATAAGCATGATTGATTGTGGAATCCTATGGTAATAGGATAGATGACAGGTGATGGTTATAGGCCTGACATGAGATGTTCTTGTAAGATAGAGGCCGGCCCGGTATATAGGAGTCCTCCATACTTGGTTGTACCTATATATTTTCGGGGTGCCTATGATAGAAGCCGGCCCGGTATATAGGAGTCCTCCAGACGTGGTTGTACCTATATATTTTCGGGGTGCTTCTGATAGATAGTCATTATTGAGACAGGATATGAGTTGTAGCTCATGATAGGGGAGCCGGCCCGGTATATAGGAGTCCTCCAGACGTGGTTGTACCTATATATTTTCGGGGTGCTTCCGATAGATAGTGATTTCCTGCCATGAGATATCCTAGTATATATTGGATCCTCTGTGAGTGGGGATCGGCATATATATTTAGATGAAAGTATATGCAGGATGATGATGATAGGCAGTAGATGATGAGGATATGTGATAGATGGGGATGACTATCGGAATCACATAGATATTGACAGATGGTTGTACATTGACTGCCTATGTGTTGATTGAATGAAATAAATTGATGATAACCATGATAATTGTGATGTTTTATCTGTGTATCTGTTGTCAGTGAACCAGGGGAAGGAAATACCTTCAAGGGCCCTGAGTTTACTGAGATTTTATATCTCACCCCGTTTGTGGGACTTATATTTCAGGTGATTCATCAGGAGGAGGAGCAGATAGATCCCAAGGCAAGAAGCCTATGCAGGGATAGTTGCTGCTGATAAACATTAGGCTTAGATGACATGAGCTTGTGGCTCAGATGTTTTGTACTTAGCCTTTGGTTTGTTTTGATGTACCCTGATGGGATATTTGTATAGTTTTGTACTGTACAGAGGAACTTTGATGTATATTCACCATATTATAGTGTACAGTGTTATGATAGTGACCCTTGATTATGTCACTTTTTAGTTATGCTTCCAAACTGCTTAAACTCTGATTGATTATCTGCTTTTATGTGATTCTGTGGTTAGTAATGACCCTTCCAGCTGAGGGGGCGTTACAGGTACCCCTGGTACCTCATAGTAATATATATTTGCTTTAATTAAGCATGACAAATAAATTTGTATTTGAAGGTATTGCTTTGTCCCTATTCCAAGTTTGATGGAGAATCCCTATCTCGATCAGGGATAGGTACAAGATTACGAGTAATCTTCGATTTTAAATAATAAATGCAATGACAAAAATGGTTATATATATAATTGTACTTGTACCTTATATGTATAAATAACAGACTTATTTTTATTTTATGTAACGTATACTACTTAATTAGTCTTTTATTATTGTTTGTTCTTACAACCGAAACACTTTTGGTTTTTTATTACAATAGTTCTATATGACATGATTGATTCTTACGTTCTTTTGGTGATAAAACTAGAAGTTTGGAATGAATCAGATATGTATAGGATTGAAAATGAGTCAAGATGAGTTGAGCTTGGTTCAGCTCAACTCGGCTCATTAATATTTGCTTAACTCGAAGCTCAACTTGAGTTTGACATTAACTTTTTCTTCAACTTAAGCTCAACTTGACTTAAGCTCGTTAACCACTTGGTTCAATTTGTTAGATCAAATCAAATGAATCAAGAGTGAATTTTTAAAAAATTCTAATGCATTTCAATTTTTCATTTTATTAGCATATTTTAGATAAAATGATTATTTAAGTTAAGGAAAAAAAAAGCAAAACTGAACTTATTGTATTAACTTTATAGGACCATGACATTTAACAAAAAAAAAATTACAATCAAAGTTTGCTTAAATAAAAACTACCCCACCCAACATATATAAAATTATAGTAAACCTAATCAATTATATATATCAAGCCGACTTAAGAACCAAGGCGGGATCATTTGAGGTCATTTTTTTTTGTTAATTACTATTTGGGGGTTCGTTTTGAATTATTACTGGAAAAAAGGGTAACTCGTAACATCTGTTATGAGTCATAACTAATGTTATAGTTTCTATTTTATTTTAAACTGAAGTTGTAAAATATTTTATGATTTCATTATTTTTTAATTTACGACTTTAAAATCGTAGGATTAAACTTTTATTTTTATTTTTACAACTTCAAAGTTGTTTCAATTTTTTTTTTCATTTCACAACTTCAAAGTTATTTTCACTATTTCAAAGTTGTTAATTTTTTTTAGGACTTGTTAAAGTATTTTTTCCACAACTTCAAAGTCATTTTAAGTTTTTTTAAAACCATATAAAAATATAGAAAATAAATTAAATATAAATTATTTAAAAATATAGAAAATATTAAATAAAACATATAAAATATATACAAAATATTAAATAAAACTAAAAATTTAAAAATTTATTTATTTACTAAATAATTAAATTAAAAATGATTTACCATTTTTTTAAATATACAAAAAATTGGATTAATCCTAAAAAAATATAAAAAGTAAAAGTTTTAAATTCATTTATAACTTCTATAAAAAAAATTAACGACTTCAAAGTCATAAAAAAAATATAATTTTTTGAGTTGATTTAGTTTATTGTCACATCTTGATATGCATATGGTGGGGTCTCGATAAAACCTTTTTTTTTATATATAATATTACACTATTTTATAGAAAATCAAATATTGTTATTTAGTTTTTTTCTTAAATTATTTTTTATGTTTTTAATTTTATTTTTAAAATATTATAAGATGCGTACTGGTACCAAAATATATGGGGATAGAGAAACAAAAATCATACTTGCCAGGAATACATGGGGATGAATTTTGGGAGGCGGGAACCAGATATGTTCATGCTTTGTCATGTTTAACTTTAAATGTTCCAAAAAAGAAAATGAAAAAGTTATAATGAAAATAATATTATAAAATTATTTAGTTGAGATAAAATAAAAAATTAAATGTTTGGAGCCCAGACTAATTACTTATATTTCTTTTAAAATCATCCACGCCAAATCCTAATCCATAATTTCGGTCTGCAGCTCCTTATTTTTGTTGCCACAGCTGAACATAGCCTCATATCAATTTTCTCTATCTTTTCTGTCCTTGTCTCAATAGGATATTAACACCTACCCTAAGAAATGTAATCGTAATCCTAAAATTTAACACATTCTTCCTCTTAATTCTTATTCCACATGCTGGGTAGTAATTATTATTGTGATTATTAGGGGAAAACTTGACGCAAACAAAGGGAAGTGTTTAGGGCAGCGAAACCCGATGGTAGACTATAGGAAAATCCTGGGGTGTGCGGAGAGGAAGAAAAAAAGGCAACACTAATTCAAGCACGAAATTCGAAGATAGTATATGTACTGGTACAGGCGAAGTAAAGAGCAGAAAGTACTCGGCACCACCAATTTATCTTTTGGATTAATTTGGCGAGTGAAATTGACCTAAAGAAAATTGTACGTATGTGGCTCAACTAGCTACTAGAGGGTCTAATTCATGTTACTTTTTGCCTACATCTACAATATGATAATGATGATGATTTTAGGACGTGTTAGCCGCCGAGAGAGGAAGCGCCGTACATTGGGGAGTGGGGTGGAGGGTGTTGGCAGTTACAACTATTTTTGTTCAGAGAAAATTTAATTTATTTATGAGATGGAACAGAAATAGCCCTGTTGTTTTAGCTTAGGTTAGCTTTAGTAGATACCTGGTGATGTGGATTGGTATTCAGATTTCAGGATTGAAGTTTTTTCTCTCTCAGAAAGTTCAGTACCAGCTTGCTGATGGATTTGACTGGGGGCTGTGTGATTGAAATCTATGTGTTCATGGAAAAGGTCTCAAACTCGATTTTCACCCTCTACTCTGCCAGTGCAATTAGATAGATCGTTGAAGAGGGCCTTGCCTTGTTCCTTATTGAGTTAATTGACCATGCAAGACACAAAATTAAAATGTAAGAGTCCCTTCCCTTTTTCATTTTAACATTTTTTTTGGAATGACAATTTTTTAATAGTATATGAAAATCATGTTTCTATTACGATGAAAATAAACTAACTTTTATAATTGTATTTTTTTACGAGAACAATTTTCTTTAAAGTAAATAAAAGCTATTAAAAATAACAAATATTAATATTATATACATCATTTTTCAATAATTATAAATAATTAAATAGTAATAAATAAAACTATTGATAAAGTTGACATATATGTGTAACTTAGCTCACTAAATACATTTCCTTTTAAGTTCTACCTAGTTCTACTGCTGAATTAGATGGACTAGACCAGGAATTTTGCAGTCTTCACAAATAAAAGTTTATCTTCTAATAATGTTTTCTAGTCTATCTTTAAAAGAAAGTGAAAGAACATACAAAAGGAAGAAAATATTAAGATTTTGAAGTAAAATATGATATTAATTTTTTAGTGTTTAATCCTTCCATTACACAAATCATGACATCTTTTCATGATGATTTTTATTTTCTGAACATGTTTTATATTTGTCTTATTTATAATTCTTTACAAGTTATTAGAATAACTAGAACACTGAACCCGAATAAAGCACCAGTAGTGAAATTTTAATTTAAAAAATAAACGACGAATGTAAAAGGAAGGAAAAAAAATACAGCATAAAGTTGACACCTATCCTATTACTGGATAGTTTTTATATCTCTATAGATTATATTTTCAGTTCAGAGTGGAAAAAATCTAACTGAAATAATCTAGATTTGAATGATACGGCTTACTATAATAATAACAATATAAAATTTAGTTATATAGACACGTATTTGTCCGAAAACAGAAAAGTAGGAAAAGACTGAAAGAAGGTGAAAATGGAGTGGTGCTATTACAATTGAAGTTGAAGGGGGCGGAGATGGGACCGGGACAGGCAAGATGGGTGTTAGAGCTGAGGATTCTGTGATCCGAATTTCATCATCCAGATAGAGGCCACTAAACACATTAAATAGCTCTAATAATAATTCCAACCCACCAGCCTGTGCCATCACCTATTTGAAGTGAAATTCTGGATGGGACATTTTTTTTTGTTTTTTACTTCTTACAAAAACACCATTTCTTCTAGTCTCTATGGCCCAAGATTTTTCTATGGGCCCTTTCTCTGTACCTGTAGCCCGTAGGGCTGCCTCGGTAGGTGTAGCTTCACATCTCAAAAGTAATTACCGTTACTATAGTAGATGATGGACCTGTGCTACCAGCCATAAAATTTCAAAGTGGTAGCCCATCTTGTTCTATAGAATGCATTTGGTTCTGATTGATACTAGTCTTGTTTCATTTGCAAGTCTAATTGAAGTTTGGATAAAAAAAAAGTACGGAGTTTTTTTAGTAGTCTCATCAATATTAACATCAATAGTATCTTTAACATAAGTTAATTGTGATTGATGATAGATGAATCTAATAATAAATCAGAAATAAAACAAAAAGAGAGAAAGAGAGAAGGGAAAAAAGACAAAAGAAAGGAAAAAAAAAAGCTAAAACTAAAAAAAGGTGAAAAGAGGAGGAAAAAATGAAGAAGAAAAGAACTAAAAAACAGAAAACGACTAGAACATAGATATACTAATGAGTTTAATCCCCCACCAAGCTTATAACTTTTATCCACTCCGTCCTAAGACAATCCGTTAATCTATTTTTCGCTCCATTAAGTCTTGTTTAACTATCTTTCTCCAGTTGAATTTCGGTCAACCTTTACCTCTCTGTGTTGAGCTCTTAATAACGAACTCTTATTTTTACGGGAGCATCCAGTGGACGTCTTATAACGTGCCCAAACCACCTCAACCTATGGACCCTCATCTTTTTACACATCGATACTATTGCTACCTTTTTTCGAATATCCTCATTTCTTATCTTATCCATCTTCGTATAACCACACATCCAACTTAACATCATCATTTATGCTATTCCTATTTTATGCTCATGTTGCCTATGTGCTGGCCAGCATTCTGCTCCATATAACATTGCCGGTCTTACAGCTGTTCTATAGAATTTTCCTTTTAGCTTAAAGGGAAATTTGCAGTCACACACACAAAAAACCCAGATGCACTCCGTCATTTCATCCACCCTGCTCTGGTTCTATGGTTTACATCCTCATCAATCTCACCACCTTTTTGCAAAATTGATCCCAAGTATCTAAAAAATCTTTCTTGGGTACTTCTAACCAAGTAGATGCACTGTGTCTTGATCACTATCTCTTACCCGCGAAAACTCACACTTCATATATTTTGTCTTGCTCTTGCTTATCATTAATCCTTTAGATTCTAAAGTGTTTCTCCACAGTTCCAGTCTCCTATTAACATCATCTTTGGTCTCATCAATAAGCACGATATTATATGCGAAAAACATACACCACAACACTTCCTCTTCAATGTCTTTCGTTAGTTCATCCATCACTAAGACAAAGAGATAAGGACTAAGAGTTGAACCTTGGTGAACACCTACCATGATAGGAAAATACCTTAATATTCAATTACAAGCTTTCACACGTATGGTAGCTCCATCATACATATCCTTGATTGCATTAACATACTTTAATGCTACATTTTTCTTCTCAATAGTCCACCATAAGACTTTTCTTGGGACCCTATCGTATGCTTTCTCAAGATCTATGAACACTATATTTAGGTTTTCCTTTTTTTTTCGATACCTTTCCATTAATTGTTGTATCAAGAAAATAACTTTTATAGTATATCTTCCTGACTCAAATCTAAATTGATTTACGGAAACCTTAGTCTCTCTCCTTAGGCGATGTTCAATAACTTTCACACAACTTCATAATATTACAAACTAAAATTTTGTTAACTGGGATAATCAAATTTGAAGGTAAAATTGCAGACTCATACCAATTATTTAAATGGTTTTGTACAAGTTCTTAAAATCTAAATAAAAAATAAACAATATGCTAAGTTGAAGCATGAGGATCTTAAATGCTCAACTTGTCCAGAAGGAATTCAAACTACTATAGTATCTATCAAGAGCTTTGGTGAAAAACTTCAGCAAATCCTTTCTATATGCAAACATGCATAGGAGCAATAGTACCATATTGTTTTTCATAAAAAAACAAAGCGAGAAATCTATCTCTATACTTTGCGCTTTCATAAAACATCGGTTTAACAACAATACGAATGCCAAGTGACAATCACAAAATAGACTCATAGGTTGAAGGTGTCACACTTTAACTCACATGTCATGGTATAGCCAAAAATGGATACGTGGCCTCTGCAGACAAATGAGAAGCAATAGACTACTTTTTTTTTGTCTTCAAAGATATTAGAGAATCCAATAATACAAAATAGCCTATTAACGAACAATGTGTAAGAGAACAATCACAGTAAATATTTATAATCTCATATTACTATCAGACAGAAGAAAGATTCCTTATCATGGATGCCTTTTTAAATACCTATACACTTTCAATGCCACATACTAGTGCTCTTATCAAGAACAATGCATGAAGTGAGAAAAAAACATTCATGAAAAAGTAGCTAAATTCAAGCCAAGAAATGGTCAAATAGATCAATCTTCATATTCGACTCCAAATGCTTAAGCCAATCCGTGATTTTTTGCTCAAGAGTAAACCCTTGCTTTGCATGCTTTGCTTCTAACAATTTTTTTAAAATAATATCTAGAGCATTTATACTTTCATGGACATAAAAGTATTCCTTTGAGGCATCTCGCAATCATAAAAGTATTCCCTCTATTGACCTCTTTCTTGTTTCCTACAATTATTAGATAATTAGCATACACAACAACGCTCAAAAGTACACTGTTAGTTTGTTATTGTCGTAAGTAAACAGTGAGTAATGCATCACATATATTATGATAAGCACCCACACATCACAATGTATCAATCAAAAGGTTCAATAGTTTTATTATGATAGTGATTGGAATTAAAATATTTTTTTGTATGCTTAGCTGTCGAACAGATATCACATGTTTGTTCATGCTTATCATTCTCAACAGTATGAATACCAGGTAGCATATTGCGTACTTGGTTGCAAGGATACCCCATACATCTAGGCCACAAGGTAGAAGAGTCAGTTCCACTTGCTTTGTGTATCAGCATATAAGTGACTGCGCAAAACTAGTAGACCCCATTCACCTCTCAAGTCTATTCACCTCTCAAGTCTCACCCATACCACTGTTCTGAAAATTCAAACTTGTACCACACAATATTTAATATAAAATTGGAGTCATGTATTACTCAAGACACATAAATAAGATTGCAAATTAGATTTGGCACATATGACGTGTTATTCAGAATTAATCCTTTGACAAAGTTTATTGCTCCATCCGTTACTAGAGTTGTGATTTTGACCCTAGCCCTAGGGCCAAGCTCTCTCGAATGAGTTTTATTTTTTCTTGCTTTCGAGATATACCGGGAGCAAAATATCCTCTTAACTAATAAGTGGAACTTTGTATCCAGATCGTTCTGGCCTTCCATAATGGTCTTATGGGGACTTAACCCCCTTAATGAGGAGTCATGTAGGGTCCAAATTTACACAACCTTACTTAATATGCCAGTGAGGACTAATCCACAGGTCATGTTATTTTAAAAAAAGTGATTTTTTTAACTATCCAAAAATATATATTTTAAATTAGTTGGCTATGATTAATTTCAGTCGACCTCCACTAGCATTATTTGCAGCCGACCTCATTTAAGGCTATTTTTAGACAATCTTGATGGAGATTTTTTTCTCTATCTCGGGTAAATTATTTTCGGTTGACCTCATCTAAAACATTTTTGACCAACCTCATCAAGGTAATTTTCGACTGACCTTCTTAGGGTTGTTTTTTGTTGACCTCGACGGGACTATTTTTGGCTAACCTCGGCCAAGGCTGTTTTAGACCAACCTCGACCATGACTATTTTTAGTCTACCTCGGTCGCGGTTGTTTTTGATTGACCTCAATTAGGGTTACGTTCAACCAACATCTATTAGGATTATTTTTTACCAACTTCGACCAAGGTTGCCTTTTGTCGACCCTAACTAGGGTTATTTTCTATCAACCTCAGCCTAGTCTTGTTTTTGGCCAACTTGAATTGAGGTTGTTTTCAGCCAACCTCAGCAGGGCTATTTTCAGTTGACCTTGACTAGGGTTATTTTCTACAAACCTCGACTAGGGTTGTTTCTAGCCGACCTTGACGAGACTCTTTTTGGCTAACCAAACTAAGGTTAATTGCAACCAACCTCAGCTAAGGTTATTTTTGGTCGGCCTCGGTCAATGCTATTTTTAGCCAACCTCGACTAGGGTTAATTTTGGCTGATCTGGCTCAAGGCTATTTTCGACCAACCTTATCTACGGTTAATTTTAGCATATCTTAATTTGGGTTATTTTTGGTTGACTTTAATCGGGGTTATTTTCGACCAACCAACACTAAGATGAATTTTGGTTGAAGTTAGTTTCGGTCAACCTTAATTAGGTTAATTTTGACCAATTTTAGCCAACCTCTTTTATACAAAATAAACAAATATTATACTAAAATAGATATTTGATTTATGGGAATTAAAAAAAGGTATAGTTTTTATGGGCCATGATTTGGTCCTAACTCACAAGGTTTTTTGGACTTTTTAGTCCTTTGGACCATTTATGTATGTGACCCATTTGGTCTTGTGGGCGATTTTGGTCCTAACCCACATGGGCCAAGGTGGAATGATTTGCAACTGACCCAATTCACAACTCTATCCGTTATTATGATTGCATTTTTTCCATGGTGCAAACCAGTAGGACAAGGTTCAACCTTGTCAACTTCTGTGTTTTTATAAGCACCTCATCAACTTCTGCTAGTAGGCTCAAATAACGTGTCATATGTGATTTGGAGCTCCAGATATATTCTGAATATATATTCAGACGCTTTCCCAACAGGCTTTAACTATCCGCTTAAACACATTGATGAAATTTAAGGTTTCACATCATATACAATCAAAATACAAAATTGAGGTCATCAAACTCATTGGTAGCTCTTATATTCACACTTGCAAAGGGTTATCTGCCCCTACATTGTGCAAGAAATTGCCCAAATAATAACGGGCTTGTACTTGTTACATTTAAAACGCAGCAAACCAATAATCAATATTATGTTGAACAAATACAAAGGGGTAAAGTTTCAAGTTTTGTTGTAATTGTAATATACACATACACATGTACATGTGTATCGATTTTACATAAGTAAAGCTTATGATTAACTTATTTAACAAACTACTTAACTGAGGAGACTTTGACCGTACTGCCACAAATAAAAAAATATTTATCTGAATGCCACGCCAACAGTAAATTTTACCAGACTACCACACATCCTATTTCGCTGGTCAGTCTAGTGAAATACGTGAGCTAACGTGGCACAATTTTATTGGCCACCTATTTCGCTATAGGGTGCCAGCGAAATACGTGGTGGACACGTGGCAGATAGGAAGTATTTCACTGAGGAGTCCAGCGAATTACGTGACAATGGAAAAAAAAAATCTCAAAACTTTAAACGGTCATAACTTTTGATAAAAATGTTCGATGGAGGCGTACGATTTGTGAAAACACTCAAAATTCAGTCCTCTAGCCTTGGGCAAATCCCGAGGGGGATTTGGTCCACTCTTTTTTCCAAAAAATGACTCTAAGTGCCTTAATTTTAGGATTTAGGCATCAATCATCCAAAAATTTCATTGTTTTTTTTTATTTTTTTAATTATTTAATTAGTTAATTTAATGCTATTTTTTTATTTTTTAATTAATTCTCTGCATTTTGAGCATTTTGACATATCATACGCTTCCATCATACATTCCTATCAAAAGTTATGACTTGTCTGCCATGTGTCTACCACATATTCGCTGACCCCTGTAGCGAAATAGGTGGCCAACAAAATTGTCTCATGTCAGCTCACGTATTTCGCTGGACTGACAAGCGAAATAGAACGCGTGACAGTCTGGTAAAATTTACTGTTGACATGACATTTAGATAAATAATTTTTTTATTTGTGGCAGTACGGTCAAAGTCTCCTTAACTGAGCTGTTTGAGGAAATTGGGTCATGTGAAGCACACTGAACAGTTCTACAGTAAGGGTCATGACAACTGACTTTGTGTATAATGTGATCAGCCAAACTTTTCCTGCAATGCTGCTTTGTTTCTTTTGGCTCTCCATATGCTTATCCAGGGAAAAACAAGTTTTTGTTGGACAACTTTATTTAATTTTCCCACCTTGGGGCCCCATTAAGCAGTACTAGTTCCCAAAATAAAATATAAAGTTAGTGGACGAGGAAGATAAAGCCATCAATCATTAACTTTATTCTGCCTCTGATCATAGAAAGAAACATAAGTATATTTTCTTCAATAATTTGTACAAACACAATGAAATACCAATACAAAACGAATTACTGGTGTCAAAATTCGTAGTCTCTCTTGTTCGCCATATAATGTTTAATTGTGATGCGATTGTACTCTCTGCCGCCCTATAGTCTATAGATATGACTAGGAACATCCAGTTCTCACTAAAAAAAGCATATAGTTCAGTATTGCAAAAGTCATGTGCCAAATTTCCTACTGCAACTGTATATTGGCTATGAATATAATCAGCATGAGTAGCCACGGGGAGCTTCCTTTAAGAGTCAAGCTAGCTGAGAATCCAAAAAAGTAAAAAGGAATAAACGCATAGACAATGCACAAATAAATAGCTAGTCATGCTGCTTAATGCTCAGAGTTAACTTGGAAATAATATTTATTGAGACAAAATGAGTCGTTTGATTCTATAGTAACATTTGGAAATAAAATTTAGAATGAAAACTATATAAGCAAGGTAAAGATAAAGGTCAAATCATACAACTTCCATTGGGTTCATCCTTTGGATGAGAAAAGAAAAATAGAAAAACCCAAATGCAGATCTAATCATACAGTTATGACATTACACTTATTCTTACCATTCTCATTTAAAGGTGGTGGTGAAGTGGTGGATGAGTTTGTCATTGATATTCCAAGGTTAGAGCAACCAAAATCAAGAGCACCTTGAAGAAAAATTTAAAATCTCAAGTTATTTTGGATTAATTTGGGAACAATGAAACTACAGTAAATAATTTTTTGCCTTTCCAAACCAATGATTAAACATATGACTCCCCCCAAACAAATGGATTTAACTATATATGAGGTATATTCTTACATTCTCTGAAGCAAGGTAAGGCAGTGGCATTGAGAAGATTGTAATAGCCAGCATCACAGTTGCAACTATAAGAGAATAAAGATGTCTTGTTGCACGAGCCACCTCCGCAATCAACCCAGTGGCAAGCTACATAAACATATGACCAACATGTTACAACCTATCAGGATAAAAGACAAAAGCTGAAGCATGGGTTGCCAGTGATTACCATCAAATATTGACTCATTTGCTTTTCTTTCTTGCTGAGCTGGAGCAGGAGCATTGGAGCAAGACCTGTCCATAGTACCTACATCGGGGATTATGCAAATCTTTCAGCATCTGTTAAAACAAAAAGTATTTTCAATAGTCATCAAGAAAACTTGAGAACTGTTCTAAACAATCACAATTTAAATCTTAATCTGTGTGGAAGTTATCATCAACTAATTTGATAAAGTTGCAATATCAAGAATATGCTTTTCATTTATTGGTAAGTCAAAATTGTTTCATTTGATACTTGCTAAAGGTTAAAAGGCTACACTTCAAAACAATCTGCCAGACTGCCACAAGCATCACATTGCAGGTTTGAGTAATTTACACTGATCACAAAGCTGCAATCATTGTTCAATTTCTTAGTTTCTGTTGAGCATATTAAGTAGTGTGTTTCTATTCTGCGTTTTGACTTAATGGTCTCCGTTGATTTCCTCTTAATGCAAATTATAATTAAAATGTTGAACATATCATCATCTAACAGTAGTAGCACTCCAGTTTACAACTTTATGATGGAACTACACTGTGTTAGTAACTTCATACTAATTATCTTTATTAAGCAATGCCAGAGTGTCATTCCATGACTTAGTTCTTTGCTTTCATATTACTTTAACATCTTAAATCCAAGGAACAAACTTTGCTAGGATCCATGCATGCTAAGAAAATCTATACCCTTTAAGCAAGAATGTGAGTCAGACACTTCCACGTTGTAACGAAGCAAATAATTTCACCAAATACCAGACTTGTCCAACCACATGCGGCCAAAAAATAGTCACCAAAACAAACATACTAGATAACAATTCACGCTTCCTAAAAAATGCAGTTTTAAAATTAAATCAAGCAGAGAACAACTCGTAGGAAAATAACGGCGAATACATAACTTCTATTTTGGTCGAGAGAGTTCTTACAATTAGGAACTATGCAAGGAAGAAACTTGAAGCCCTCATCATGATCAGAAAGAGTTTGCCTCCAACCTGGATCACAATCGCATTCAAACAAGAGAGTGCTATTCTGAGAAGGCTTGCATGTTCCCTTTCCACATTCCACTCCTTTGCACACATCCTCTAAACTTAATTCGCCTTGAAAACAGAACAGGGAATCAAAAGCAAATTGAGAAGTCTAATACAAATCAATTAAAAAAAAGGAACTTGAGAAGCCCCATAAGAAGAAAAGTCATGGAACCTCAAGCCCGTGAATCAAAAACACAAACACACAATCCCAATAATGAAATCCAATTCAATGAATCCAATAAAAAATAATAATAATAAAAAAGTAGCTAAAAGAAAGAGAGGGTCACATGCACAAACCATATAATGGAGCGATCAGGGGATTAAGAGGAGATAGGAAATCACTTGTAGCTGATGAAAGCGTTTGCAGAAGAAGAAAACCAATGACACTTGTGAAGGCCATCTTTAACTCTGAAGATGAGAGAGAGAGAGAGAGTGCTAACTTTTGTGAGGTGGTTTGCTCAAGATTCATCGGTATCAGAACTTTTCAATATATATCTTATCCGCAAACAAATGACGCGGGTGGTGACACCAACATTAGAGTGTTCCCAATCAAAGGGTCAGTACACAGCCAACGGGTAAGTCACCGAGACTTGCAGATAGTTATTGTTAGTGCAGTTCTCCAAAAATTCTTATCAGAGAGAGAGAGGATCAAAATAGCACCAAGATCGTGGCTATCTAACTGTTTGGTACATGCATCTAACAGTTAACCGTTTGAACCTACGAATGGTGGAAGTCAATAGTCTTTGAGGGTATTTTTCACACCAAATTCTACTTGGTTATGTTTTCTCTCTCCCTAAAAAGCAAGTTATTTTATAGTCGAAAATCATGAGTTTAATCTTTCAAAAATAGATACTACTTCGAATTTGTCTCTTTAAACAAATTTTTCCATACACAAAGGAAAATCGAACTCTTTCAGTATGTTTAATGAATTCATTCATCTACCAATTTTGTTGAACATTGCTAGTTTACTTTTTATGTATTGATTCTACCAATTAGGGAGTTGTAATTGGCCTCAACCCCTTTGCTATTGGCCCCTAATAAGGGCTGACACTTTTTTTTTCTTTTTGAAAATACTATTTTCATGGAATTGAAAAACATAATCGTATTTCATTTTTGTTATTTACAGAGGGAGTGCCAAAAAAATAAACATCGGAAACACGATTAGTTATATAATTATACAACATAATCATATTTCATTATTTCCTGAAAAGGTAAAAAAAAGCAAAAAACACAATTTCATTATACTATATGCTGGGTTTACTCCAATGCTGCTTCATGCCTATTTGAGGGGTCTAAAACCTCAAACCTAATTTTTCAATATAAATATATTAGTTAATGGTGAAATTAGGTCAAATGTGAGAGAGTTGAAAAAGGCACAGATGTCGAGAAATATTTGAATGTGAGAGTGATTCTACATTTAAGAACTTCAAGTGACATTCTTGAGTGTTCATATTTGAGCAAGTTTGTGTGCTTTGCATTTGAGAGATCTCGAGCGAAACACTCTGAAAGTTTGATTATCACCATTGTTGAAGAGGTTGAGTGAGTCATTACCTTAATGTGTTTGATTCATTGTAACCGGTTGTTGTTATAGTGGATATTTGATTCTAGACAATGTTCCGTGAATTTTTCCTCTCAAGATTGAATGAAGATTTTCTCACATTAAACAAATTGATGTGTAATTATCTCTATCTCTCTCTTTGTGTTTTTTATTAGGTTTTCGCAAATTTGATTTGAGGGTTGTCAATAATCCATCTTTGTTTTTGAGGGTAAGATCGAGCGCTGATTCTACCCAACACTATACACAACAAAATCTATGGAACTATGATTTTGTTGTTCGTTTCCCTCTTCTTCTTCCTTGAGACTAGATCTGATGATGGTTGTGAAGATTTGGGTTGATGGGTCTAGATTGATGTAGATGAGAGTTGTTTGATCATGGTGGTTGTGAGAATGAGATGCGGCGCAGACGGAGATGCAGGGCCAAGGGGTCATGTGGTGTTGCAGGGATGTGGTGGGGACTAGGCTAAGGGGTCGTGCACACAGATCTAAAGTTAGAAGCGACGACACTGTTGCAGTGACATTGGATGGGGTGAAAAGAAGATGCAAGGAAAAAAAAAATGAACAAGATATTTTCTGATGTTTGTAGGTTTCGATAACAAATGGGGTTGAGACTACAACTCCCTACCAATTATGCTACTCCACGTAATGACATGACCTATTTTATTATAGATGTCATGTATATTGTTGTTTCAGCCTAGAACTAGAATGGACAAAAAACGTTGATTGCGCGGTCCAATCTAATAAAACAAGTACTCAGTACATCTCCCATTAATATTGATTGGGTTTTAAATTTGTTCCAAGCGCATCTTAGATTTGAATTGGATGAATGTTGCGGGCATAATTATATGCATCTAATGATCTGTTAGTGTATATGATTAGATGATGATGACAAAATACGACTATTATCAAAATTTTCTTTGTTTTTTCAAAAATAATAATTGGAATTTATATTATTGTTTAATTAATGTTATCGTATTCATAAAATTATTTAACGATGATAAAAGGTAATGCTAAAAAATAAAATTTTTCAATAATTGAAGAGCGCATTACAAAGTGATAAGTCTTGGTAGTTAAATTAATCAAAATCAAAAATCACTTTATTTATGTAGAACCGAAGACCTAGAAATAGAATCTTGTGGGAGGTTACTGTACTTGTTGTCATGTCGTGTTGGTATCTAGTTTGTTTTAGAGACTCCCTTTTGCCGTTGATCAAGAAGTCTACCAGCAGAGTCAGTAGTTTACTGCTGACTGCCAACCAAAGAGTAAAAGCTTCCTTAGGTGGGTTTGAGGAAATCCATACCACCTTGGCCCAAAATCTGTTTGGCCGACTATTTCTGAAAAAATTATAAGCAGCATCAGCTTTAAAGCTTCCTGTTTGCGTCCAAGAGAGCAGGAGAGCAGCTGCCAGGTCGGGCCTTCCCTCCTTATCAATCATCAAATCTCGGATGGCGCACAGCCTTTTAATCAAAGCTGAATCAGATTTCGTGCAAATATAGTTCCAAGCCGATACACCTTTGAAATAGAAATGGTTAACCCACCTAACCCAAAGAGTCTCCTTGTTAGACGAAATGTCCCAAAGCACTTTTACAAGGAGAGCCTTGTTCCAGTCCTTCAAGCTATGCAACCCCAGCCCCCCCTCTTTCTTAGGAGAGCAAACTATTTTCCAAGCTATAAGAGGTTTCTTTCTCCCCAACTCTCCTTTGCCCCACAAGAAGTTTCTACAATAACAAAGGGGTTCTTTGTTGCTTTTGTAACCAGGTAGAGGAATCCACGGATCACCTTTTCTTTAAATGCCGTATCATTTTCAGAATTTGGGCCCAGATTAGAGACTGGATTGGTTATCCGAGGAAGAATATCTCATTGCAAGGTGTGCTGAACTCATTGGTCCACTTCAGAGCTGTCTCGGGCTTGCAGGGTAAGCTCCGTTGCTTGGCGTTGGCTTCCACTGTCTTCAGTATCTGGAGCTGCAGGAATGCCATTCTCTTTGACCAGCATGTCTTTAATTCGACAGACATTGTGGATAGCATTAAATTTAGGATATACAGATACGCTCATTTGACTCACTTGTATTAGCAAATGCTTTGGCTTTCTTTTGTTGGCTGGTGCATTTGCTTCTCTTGGCAAGTGTGTTTTGTTGTTATTTTGCCAGGGAATGCCCTGTGTTTTTGTGTTCCTTTCTTTTGGCATGAGATGTTTCCTTTTTGGTAACCCCCTTGCAGGCTTGTTCTACCAGGGTTTACCCTGTGTTATTGTATATCTTTCTTTGGTTTTGATGGGCTTGTAGCCTCTGTCTTTGTGGTCCGCCAGGGGTTGCCCTGAGTACTTGTATATATCTTTCTTGGTTAATATATTTACATATTCTCCAAAAAAAAAGAAGTCTACCAGCAGAAACACGGAAAAGATTTTCTCGGCTGTTATGGCTCCTTCTCTTTCAGCAATTAACTTTTGTCCAAAACAAATTAATACGAATTTGCAAACTCATTGATACTTTTAAAGATTGACTACTAATTAAAGAACTAACGTATGCATTGTCTACCCAATCTTACGAAGAAAAAAAAATGATTTACGCTGTCCAAGGTTGCTGTGGCTGCACCAAAATGACTTAACAGGACGTTTCCGCAAATCATAATAATTAGTGTTTGGATTAGAGCTGCCAAACCATAATTTAAATAAATGGAGGGGAAAAAAAATCTTTTTACTTCAACTTTAAACTATTGTCTGAGAGTCAAAATTGTGTTAAAAAATAGTTTACTTATAACTAAATTTGATATCGATGTCTTCCAATAATTGTTATTTATATATAAATTGAATATTTAAATTATATAACAATTATTTTTTCTCTCTCTCTTTTAATGTTACTTAGAAGATGAATCGAAAATTTGGAGTAAAGTGCTCAGCATAACATGCTCGTTTAACATGACATACCAGCTTAACACGATGTCACTTATATAGATGGACTCATGTGCACTTTAAGTGCACATGTAGGCTTAATACACAACCAATAAAGAAAAAATCCAATTGTGCAATTTTGAATATAAAAGGGGGGCAAAGACTATTGAGATGAAAATTCAGTTAGTTAGAGGCAAATAATCATAAAGCCAGAGAAAAACTTGAGACACAAAGGAGAAAAAAAATCGTTCCAGATAAATTAGTTTATGTCATTGTTCTCTTAATTTTCTCCATTTTCTTTCATTATCTTTTGTTTTTGTAAGTCTCTCATGATAATGAGAGACTAAACAACTCATTATTAGAGGTTTAGCAACCAAACATTATTTATGTAACAATTCTCATTATTTATTTAATATCATTATTCTATTATTATTCTTTTATGAATCTATTGTCATGTTTGTGGTTTGATCATCTATGTGCGTGTAATGTTATGATGATTTATGCATTGAGAAATATTTATACTATGAGAATTAGGAAAAAACATTTAGGCAATCCATATCTAGGGATAAAATGATATTGTTTAGCCTTAAATATACATGTATACTCTTAATGCAAATTATTTGATGTAACTTTATGAGGATCTAGGTAATTTAGACTATTTTACACGAGAGATCATAGTTACATTAAATTAGATGATGAAAGTAATATGTAAAATGATATAAAATAGTGAAAAATCTTTAACATTGAGGATCAAGAGTGGTTTTGGTTAGTTAAACACCCAATATATCTTATAATTATAAATCAACCTTCAAATCAACTCTATAAGTGTCTGTGTCTTCTTTTTCTTTCTTATTACCTGTCTTGTAATTTATTTTATTTTATATTTATAATTATACATATTATCATATGTAAATTAAAAAATTAATCTATTAATTATTTATAATTAAGCATATACAAATTTTAAATATAATCAACATCTTTATAAACTTGACGCTCGATTTTATTACATTTTATTTTAGCCTTGAACAAATTTATTACCCTTGCCAAATAAGTTAACATCTACATAAAAATTGTAGATAAATTCTGTCCTTACAATTTAGACACCGTACCAATTGTATGGGCTAATTTTTATAAATAATACAAATTTAATCAATATTTAGCAAAAGGGGGCAAATCTAACAATATTTGGCAAAATGGGGCAACCAAACACGCCCTGCCTAGGCGTGTTTAAACACGCCCAAGCTAGGCGTGTTTAAACACGCCCAAGCAAGGCGTGTTTGGGTCCCTTGTGGCCTATAAATACCCCCTGAAAATGACATTTGGTCCTTCCGCCTTCTCTCTAGAATTAGCTCTGCCTTCTCTCTAGATTTTGGGTGTTGATTTGTCTGAAGCGAAGCCCTGCCGAATTCGAAGCGCTGCCGACAAGTAAGTGGATTTAACTGATTGTACCTAGTATTTAGTTTGTTATATTTTTAAATTAGAAAAATGTTAGGATCATATGAACTTGTTAGCGACATATATATTATGTTATTGACTAGGGTTTTAGGTATGCCAGTGTAGTTTTAGGGTTTACGATGTGATTAGGGTTTAGGGTGTGGCCTGGTGATTAGGGGTTAGGGTTTTAGGTATGCTAGTGTAGTTTTAGGGTTCACGATGTGATTAGGGTTTAGGTTGTGGCCGATTGATTAGGGTTACGTAATTCGGTGTTGGATTAGGGTTTACATTGTTATTAGGGTTTATGGCCTGGGGCTATGTAGGTTTAGGGATTAGGACTTAGGCTGTGATTAGGGTTGAGGGCCTGGGGTAGTGACGTATGTGTAAGGTTAATGGATTGTGGGTACAGATAGGTTCTAGGGCTTATATTGTGATTAGGGTTTAGGGTCCGATGTAGTGATTATGGTTTATGTAAAATGGGTTTAGGGTTTATGGTTGACATGGTGATTAGGGTTTCTGGGTTGGGGTACAGAGCTAGGGTTTGTGGGTGCCGTGTTAGGGTTTAGGTGTAATGTGGTGATTAGGGTTTAGGTCTTCAGGGACAGACGTAGCGTTGATGGATTTCAGTTTAGGTTAGGGGTTTACATTGTGATTAGGTTTTATGGCGCTAGGAACAGACCTAGGATTTAGGGTTTACAGACCCAGGGTGTATGGATTCCAGTTTAGGTTTAGGGTTGATGGTGTGACGAGAGATTAGGGCTTGGGTTACATACGTTGGGTTTATGGAATTCGGTTTAGGGTTTAGGTCTGATGTTGTGATTAGTGTTTAGGTCGTCGGTTACAAACTTAGGGTTTATGGATTCCGATCTAGGTCTAATGTTGTGATTAGTGTATAGGGCTTGGGTTACAGACCTATGGATGATAAATTGTGGTTTAGGGTTAGGTCCATGTTGTGAGTAGGGTTTAGTTGTTTGGTTTCAGACTTAGGGGTTATGGATCCCGATTTAGGGTTTATGTCAGTGAATAACCTAGGGTGCAGGGTTACATACACATCACTAATATTTTCATGTGGCTATAGACTTAGGGTTTATGGGTGTTGGTTTAGGGTGCAGGGCTTATGTTGCGATTAGGGTTTAGGCGCTTTGGTACATATACTTCACTACTATTGAGTAATTAGTTTTCCAATTCAAGTTTTGCGTTGGCAAACAGTTCCTTTTGAAACGACGAAGGGTTTATGGGTGTCGGTTTAGGGTGCATGGCTTACGTTGTCTGTTTAGGCACAATTATTGGATTATAGGATGAGAAAACGCCTGTGATGATGAGGGGTACAATCAACCTGAGGTCTTTAGTGTTTCAAGCTTTGTGTTGGATTACGGTTTAGTCTGAGGGCTTAAGTTGTGGTTAGGGTGCAGGGCTTATGTTTTTTTACTTAGGGTTTATGGATGTCGGCTCAGCTTTCGGGCTTATGTTGTGTTCGTGTATTTGGTTTAATGTATGTGATGCATATTAAAATTTTGTTCGAATGATTTGTTAATCGTCAATATTTTGTTTACCGTGATTTTAAATTTTTGTGCATGAAGATACTGAATAGATGGCTGATTCATCCTCCACATCATCATCGCGATCTGCATCCGACCATGAGGCTGAGCCCATGGATCCCACTGCCTACGTTGTCCCTACCCCATACAAGTGGGGTACGCTGCGTAGGCGTATTCAGCGCACGCACGTTTCACAAGTTGTGTGGAACGGTGGCGTGCCACCTCGGGTATTGAAGACTCGACGTGGTAAGGTGAGCGGTGGACCAGATGCTGATGATATACCCGAGGTTGTTGCTGACATGTTGCGCCATGCTGGGTTTCTTCATGTAGCACGCATGCGACATATTCAGGTATGCAACGATGCAACTATGAAACAAGTTAAGACTGGTTAATTTGATAAATTAAGTTGTTTAATAATTTTTATGTATTTCAGATGGATGCTCCGCTCATTAGTGCTCTGGTTGAACGATGGAGGCCAGAGACTCACACCTTCCATATGCCACAGGGTGAGATGACCATCACGTTGCAAGACGTGGCTGGTATTCTGGGATTGCCCACCGAGGGCAAGGTGGTTACCGTAGTGACGGTTGACGAGTGGGCGACCGTCATTGAGGAGGTGTTTGGTCAGGAACCTGACGAGGAGAACGAGATGAAAGGTGGATATTTGCGCCTGTCGTACTTTGATAGACATTTTGCGCATTGGGGTGAGGTGGTCCCCGACATTGTCCACGTGACGCGGTTCACGAAGGCCCACATCGCACGACTTATCGGATCATGGCTGCTATGCGACCGATCTGGAGGTAGCATGATTGCAGCACGATACCTGTCGTTGCTTGCAGGGGATTTTGTTGACATCGGTGAATATAGCTGGGGCTCAGCCGTCCTTTCACATTTGTTCAGACAAATGTGTGAATGTACAGATCCAGGCAGGAGTGACATCGGTGGGTGTCATATGCTTCTTCAGGTGTGGGCATGGCTGAGATTCCCACCTATTGCTCCAACTATTCCGCTGCCTACACAGCCGGATTGGCATTTTGGACATCGGTATGTGTGGTTTTATGTTGTTCTTGTTTGCAATAGTCACAATGAAGTGTTATACTATATTAACAGTACTTATTTTGAAATTAGGTTTAACGCTTTAGGTCGACTTAAACCGCATGAACTGCTCGTTTATAGGATGGCATTGGACTCCCTGACTCGATACGAGGTACATATAGTAGTTTTTCAATTAGTTTACGTGTGCATATGTGGAACATGCTGTGAACTAATAAAGTGTTATTTTGTTGTGTGCAGGTCGTTTGGCAACCATACGGTGACTACCACTTTCTTGGTGCTTCTGAGCGTGAGCGACTTCTGTGGATGGCTACTACGCCTATCATATGCTTCCACACAGTAGAATATGCTCAGCCGGATCGATGCATGCGTCAATTCGGGAGGGATCAGCCAATCCCACGCGCTCCCAGGAAGCTGAAGGGTGTGCATGATCTGTCACTCCGGGGGAAACGAGAAGACAACTGGGTTCGTAAACTCAGACCATTTATTTCCCGATGGGAGGTTAGGGACCAGCACATTGAGCTCCCCCCCCTTGATTCAGGGGTTGCTGTCACCACACCACGAGTACATGGTTTGGTTCAGAGAACATGGGTTACGTGGAAACGAATGTTAGCAAGGAAATATTCCCAAGCTTCCAACGTCTCCCCCTCAACAATGGCAAATGCCAATGGCACGCATTCATTATTCCCATCCTGACTCGTGGCGATCAACAATTTTCCTTTATACTTGCCATATAAGTGAGTCCTATCAATTTGAATGACTGGTTTGCAAAATTTAAAAGCCTCGCAACACTGTCTGAAAGTCCAAAACATTCACTGAAACACACGCTTCACTCTGACCAGTCGATTAGCCACAAAATAATCATTGGTTTGAATATCAAAAAAAGAACCTGGTGAAAACCGAAGCATGTAGCTGCACCACCTCGGCAAAAATGCATAAGATTCTTCCCAATCTCCATAAATCATTGCCATCTCTCTCTGCTTCGCATACCATGCCTTACAATAAGATATTTTAAATCCGAAGCTGTTGGTGATCCTCTCCTGAACCAATACAATTGACACGCCTGGTTCCTCCTTAACCATTCCTAAAAATGACATTGTAACATACACATTAACAGAAACCCTTAACACAATTTAATAATTTTGAAAAATGCACAAATTCTTAGATCGTACCTGCCACAATTGAAGCAATGATTTGAACATCAAGTTGTCTATGATCCTGTGATATATGGTTGTTGAGGCAATTGTGTTTTCCACCCCATCTTGAAACCACCCACTTCTCACTGTATAATGGTTTATACACCCTAACCCTCCAAGGGCAACCATCCTTGTGGGCAACACACTTCATGGCAAACTTGTCAGGCTTGCTCTCAACCACAACTGCTTCTTGATGCTCCCTCATTAGGTTTCGCTTAACTGCAATTTGTGCGTCCTTTTTGGAAGGGAATTCCTGTTCAACAAACAAATCGTCCCCTATTTGCCAGGGACCTTGGACTGAACCCGAGCCTGAAACTGAACCGCTAAAAGAATCTTCTTCGCTTGGGTGATTCCAATCGATATATGTGTAATGTGGAATCCTGTCCCAAAAAGGAATAACCGCACCGCCTTTAAATACAACACACATTAATAAGCATGGGTTTGCAAAATATATACATGAACAACAATTATACGAAATCACTTACCTTCAACTGGTTGTTCTGATTGTGTCGGTCCAACACCCGCACGGTACCGCATTTCAGACGACCCCACATCAGTGTGTTGCTGGAATGCATTTGCATCCACACCAGCATCTTCATCATTATCGGACGCACTGGCATTCTCCTGAAGAAGACGATCTTCCATCGCTATATTTTCATCATCATCATCATCTTCATCGTCATCCATAACCCAAGTTGGGTCATGTGAATCTTCCTGAGACATGTTTCCACCTACAGCATGATCTGATGGTGCAGCATCATATGATGGTGCAATATGTGCAGAATTACAACCAACTGACCTCCTGGGTATAACAGCTTCCTGAACCACCGTGTAATCCACATACAACTCTAAAAATTTCTTCCGTGACTGATTAAAAAATTCGTCAATGACCATTTCCAATTCTTCATCATCCTGTATTGGAAACCCCACGTATTCTTCTTGCTGCCATATTCTTGCCGTCAGCAATGTGATACAAGTGTTTCCATCCACACCCAGTTTTGGAAGTATCTTCTGATGCAAATCAACCAATGTTGCATTTCGGTTGATTCGTGTCATCCTTTTCTCCCCTTCGAAGGCAAGACCTCTTTCCCCTTCAATTTTCCTTCCATTGAAAAATAGCACAACACGAACAACCTCTGCAGCACTTGAACTCATTTCCTGCAATCAACATAAATAAACGTCTGAAGCACACAAACACCCGAAACCCTAAATTGTGTATCCCAAGACCTACACACTAAACACACCGTAACCCACATAACAACACGTCCTGGTAAATCATCAAATGCTAAAAGAAAGTCAATATTGTCAAACACAAAAAGGCACAAAGAAGTGGTCTATAAGACATAGCAACCTATACCGTATGTCCAGTCACGCCAAGCCCTAGGACCTAAACCCTAAGCCGGAAGAACCCTAGCTGTGTTCCCCATCACCTAAATCCTAAACCATCAGCCCTCAACCATAGGTCTGTACCCTAGGACCTAACCCCTAATCCCCCCCCTAAACCCTAAACCATAAGCCGACACACTTAAACCCTTGCTGTGTACCCCAAGACATAAATCCTAATCCACACATGCACCCTAAACCCTAAGCCAGAACCATTCAACCCTAGCCGTGTACCTAAAACCCTAAACCCTAATCCACCCATGCACCCTAAACCCTAAGCCGGAACCCTTACATCCTAGGTGTCTACCCCAGAACCTAAACCCTTTTCCCCCCATGCGCCCTAATCCCTAAGCCGAAACCCTTAAACCCTAGGTGTGTACCGTACACCCTATACCCTAATCACACCATAAATCACATACCCTAAGGCGGACCCATTAAACCCTAGGTGTGTATCCCAATACCTACACCCTAATCCACACATGCGACATAAACCCTAAACAAGAACCCTTCAACCCTTTGCATGTACCCTAAGTCGTAACCCTAATCACCCCAATACCTTAAGCCGGAACACTTAAACCCTATGTGTGTAACCCAAACCCATAAACCCTAATCTCAATAGCAACCCTAAACTTAAACCCTAAAACGTAAACATAACATACTATCAATCTAACAGCTATGTCGCTAATAATTTCACACGGCCCTAACAATTTTCTAAGTAAAAAATATAACAACTTTAAATATAACAACTTTAGGGTTAGGGTTTATAACTTACTTCTTTGCAGCGCTAATCTTCACAAAATATCCAATCCTGAAGCAGAGCAACTTCTACACAGCACGCAATATGAACCGCTTCTGCATTGTGGGATTTTTTTGGGGCTATATATAGGAATCTGGGCAACCAAACACGCCCCATCTGGGCGTGTTTAAACACGCCCATGTTGGGCATGTTTAAACACGCCCAGATGGGGCGTGTTTGGTTGCCCCAGATTCCTAAATATTGCAAATTTTGCCCCCTTTTGCTAAATATTGATTAAATTTGTATTATTTATAAAAATTAGCCCAATTGTATGTCAGTCTAACCTCTACAGCTCAAGATATCCATAAAATACTGCACCTAATATCATATCCCCAGTGGGGATAACGTCTTCAACTTCGTCGTTCCTTTTCTCTTTGAATCTATTAGAATTAGCAAAGACTGCCACCATTTCAGGGACAAAACTACAAAAAACTGACTTAAAACTAACAAATATTTTAAGAAAATTAAATAAATGAACTTTGTTATTGATTGGAAAAGAGATTATTATATACTAAAATGTTTAAAAAACAAAATATTTTTTAATAAATTACTTTTGAATAAAACCCATTTTAAAATTTGATTTAGGCCTAGATAAATGATCAATTAATTTTATACAGTTATTATAGCTTTTTTTGGGGAACTTATTTTAGCTTTGTATGTGATATTATTGAATGATTACTGGGGGCCTAACATCGACATTCTAGTTGAGTTTTCTGTGCTTGGATTGAATTGGACTTTAATTAAAAAAATACTAATTTTTATATTTTTGCTCATGTTGACCTTGCTATCTTCCACGGGGCATATCTAGAGGTACACGAATCGGATTATTTTCTCCTGGAAGTATACAAGGTCTTCACTGCCGTCACCATTATTTTCAACAACTGCCACAATGTGCAACTATCAGTCCACCATCATCTCCAGTATCATTTTATCACCATTATTATCGGTAATAGTGGTGTGGTGATGAAAATAAACCATGGTAATAAGAATAATTATTAACTTCATTTTTTTGAAAATTATAAAAGATGAATTTATTAAATAAATAAGAAAGAAACAATTATTTATTTGAAGGAATCATTAGTAATTAATTTTTTAACAAGGCAAAAACATATTTTATTAATAAACGAAACACAAGTACAAGATGTACCAGCAGAGTCAAAGAAGAAATCATTAGTAATTAATGTATTAATTTTTTTAAAAATAAACAAATAATTATCTGACATTAATTATATATTAATATTAATAATTTTTTATTACATTTTTTAGAAGAAAAAATATTGATAACTTAAATTTTTGGGAACCTTGGACTCGAAGGAAATGTTTAACTTGCTGTAGGTTAGGTTTACCCTTTGCCCGATAAGTATATTGCTTATGATGAGAAATAGCTCAAGAAAAGTGGTCAAAGTTCACCAGCATTAATGACGTTAGAGAAATGATATTATTTTTCTTTCATGAAAGCAAGAAAAGGTAGTTATTGCCTTCTTGGGGGATAGTGGATAATTTCAATCTTTTGACGAGCATAATGTATTACAATAGGGGAAATGCACCAATAACTAAAGAGAGCAACCAAATTTCCTAGGCAATAAATAATAAGAAAAATGTGCGGCAAATTGCAATACTAGGTAGCTACTTTGATATTTTTGTCCTTTCTACAAGGCACCATATACTGAGTCTTGGCCCTTGAATATGAGGTCAATGGCTGAACTGGGGTTCGACAATAAGGGCAATGGGGATGGGCTGCAAGCCAGGGAAGAAGGCATACTGAATGGTACTTATGGGAGCATGAAAGGTTCATAACATGTTGCTCTTGCCCCAAATCTTCCAGGCATACAGCACACACTTTTCTATCTTTCTTAAACTTGTTGCCAAGCAATAACCATGACCTCTCTAACAACTTCCGACCTATTCCTCCATCCTTCTTCTGGTAGCTGCTTTGGTTTACTTTTCCTTCTTTTCTTGGACTCTCACTTGACCTGTAATGTAATGTATGTATTAAGCAATTGGGATAATCAATTAATTATTCATTAGTGCACACTCAAACAAGCAGAGCAAATGACCTTCCCATAAATTTAAACTCGGGACTCCATTACATTCTTAGTTGTTAGGTTCACGGATCCTCTCTCAATGGCCACACAAGATAAATTGTATTTGCATATAACTTTTCTTGTTATTACATATAAAAATATATTTTTAATTAAATTTATACTTAATTATCTTGGCTCAATGAATGTAATTTAGTTGATAAAGTTTGTGGAGAGGAGCTAAATTCGAATTCAATTTTCATATAACACAATCTTAAATTGGGGTAAAAAGTTTTAAATGTAACCCAAAATTAATCTTATGACTAGTATAAAAGCATTTTAGTGCTAGATTTTAAATTAATTCTTATAACACTCTTTTGTGGGTTACACAATATTACCTAGGATTAAAAATCTTTTAAGATCTCTTGCATTTTATGTGGTAAATCTCATTTTGAGATTTTAGATAACTTTTAATGTGTCTCACATGAATCTCACATTTAAATATTTAAATTTTTATTTTATTTTTTCTCCTCCATCATTATATCTTTTTGTTACTCCTCCATCTCTCTATAACCTTTTTTTTCTCCTCCTTCTCTCCTCTCTTCACGCTCCTTCCTTCCTTTTTGCATTCTTTCCCGTCTGTCGTGGCCAACCAACCCCTTCCTCATCCCCTCCGTGCGTGACCCCTTTCCTCTCCTTCGTGTGCAACCCCTACCTCCCCTCCCCCCTCCACGCTCGACCCTTCTTCCCCTCAGATATGCCTTTTTTCACCGTTTTTTTCCACTTGATTTATTGCTCCACGTGCATTTAGTTAATGCAAGAGATGAATACTTTTTTTTTTATTTTTTTTGAAATTTGTGTAGATCTTCACAATTTTTGTGGAAGAACTAGATCTTCAACATAGAAATTTTGATTACTTCTTTATTGTTGGATCTGGAGAAGGTTAGATCTTTAACTCAACTTTCTCCAAAATCTAGCATTAAAAAATCGAATATCAAAATATCTTGAAATTCCACATAAAAGTTAAAAGTCATACTTATATAGTAATTACCAATATATAGATAATAAAATCGTTAAGGTTAAATGTTTTTTAAAATTGATCAAATTAACTTCATGTTCATGTATCCAAGATTCTCCCGAGTTGGATAGTAGTGGACATATCACATATGAAATATGCCTTTTATGATATTTTATCACAGACAAAAAGGAATCATTATATCTAGCTGGATATAGTTTGATTGTCAAGGAACCATGTCGAATCTAACAAATAAAATCATGTGAATCTCTGAATCCTAACACCCTTGTCTTAAAAAAATGTTCCTTAATCATGCATGTGTGCACGCATAAGTAACTTTGTGAAACCAAGTCTCAACAAATACAGAAACTTAAGCTAGTATGTAGAAAAGTTAATTAATATAAATCTCGTATAAAAGATTAAAAATATTTTTGAGAATTTTTTTATTGAATTTTTTTAATATTTTTAATAAAAAAATTCTTAAAAACACTTGTAACTTGTATATAAATATATTCTATATATACCTGTATGAGGTAAAGAAGTGTCCAAGCTTCTCGTGAAGTCTTTGTCGGGCCTTGAGAGCAGTTTCATCTAAGACAGTGAGTGGTATCCATGGTGGTTCGAATGATGATTCTCCAAGGTAATAGGAGTGTCGGCATGTGGCATGGTGTTGGTGTTCATATCTATGGTTCTGCTCTGTTCTCTTCCTTGCAAGCAACGACCCAACACCAGGCAACCTACCAGCCATGAACCCCTTCAACTGCTTATTCTTATCTCAATTTATGGCACCCAAATAATGCATCCAGTTGTTAGATAGATGGATGATGGGTCAGTGGGAGTTTGTTTTGTTACCTCATCGTAAATATCAAAAGTTAGAGGGCCCATTCAATTCTCATGACTCTAACCGTTTCTAAGGATCCGCTGGGTAGAAGGAGTGAAAGAGGGGATCATTTGTTTCTAGGTCTCTTTAAAAAAATATATTTTATGACAACTATGGCTGGCTTTTGAAGTGCATGAAATGGAACTATGAAAATGTCTTGTGTTGTTGCAATTTGGTAAATACGCTGCCGGGGATTTTTACTGGTTTAATCATTGATGCATTGGCGAAGGATTTTTAGTGTCCACAAATCAAACACGTGGTTCCCCAAATAGGTCAGGTCACCTTAAACGGACAAACATTATTATGGAATCGGACTTGCATCATAAGTGGCGGAATTTTCACTCTATATCAAATTTTAAATTTTAAGTAATATCAAATTTTATTTTAAGGTAATGTTAAATTTATTTCTAATTTTATTAATTATATAAATATATATAATTATTAAAAAAAATTTCACTACCTCCACACTACTTATCATAACTTTTTTTGAGAAGAATGTAAATTTTGTATTAACTCAAAAGATATACATAATACAGGACATATCCGGAATCAAAATATATGAAGAAACATATAAAAGTACATAATCATTAATTAGCACCAAGAATATGTGCCTAGAAAAGATGCAAGAGATGCATGTGTCTATAAACAAGAAATTTTATCTTGTTCGATACATCATAAAAAAAAAAGGAGCATTATATTGCTTGTGCTTCAGACTGTGATTTATATATAATATCTTTTGCCTCTTCAAAATTAAATTGCACCAATAAATAGATCATGTACTTCGTACCACGACTGATTAGGCTTATTTAATTTCAAATCTAAACAGTTGTATTAAATTTGGAGATTTATTTAAGTTGTGTTGTCCCATGTAACCTATAATAATATTTTCACCGTAACCTTCGAATAATTTTGAATTTTCTTTTGACACATGAAAATTTACAACATTATATATTTCAAATGAAATTGTTTTTATTAAGAAATAATCAAGCAAATTTGAATCACTGCCTAATTAAATTTGAGTTCAGACGAATTAAATAAAGGACTAGCGGTCCCAAGTTAAGAGCCTCTGCTAAATTTTTGTTTTTGGGTCCGTTGTTTATCTTAGAAATTGTAAAATAGTTCTCTGTCAATTATAAAAAAAACTATTCCAAAAATTTATTGGCATAATAATAGGAGGCCCATCCAAGCTGTATTTCTAATAGAGCCCACTTGTCTTCTCTTCTTTTGGAGACCCAGTTTGAATTATTTTTTTATTGTTTCTTTCAGGGCTTCTGTTGTATTTTAAGAAAAAAAAACTAATGTTTTTGAAGCACTATGGTCTATGAACTATGGTTGATTGGTTATTAAGTTTGTTGACACAAAAACGACGTGCTCCCAGTTCCCACAGTCCACACTCTCCATACGAATACTATTTTGTTTCCTCTGGCGAAAGAGAGAGAAACCACGAGAGGTTTTCTTCTTCACTTTAGTTTCTCTTTTGTCTATGGCATCCCACTATTTGTCTAACGTTCTTCCATCACATTCATTCTTTCTAACTAATCTTGTTAGAGTCATATTTTACTACTGAATCCAAGTCATAGAGTCTCTTTTATTACTCAGATCTGTTGCCTTTCCGTGAATCCTTTAACACAACACTATTTAACAGGATTGTTAGGAGAATATGTTTTTTTCACATAGGAGAAATTAGAATCATTTAACAAATATAGTAATATAAAATAAGAGGGGAAAAAGAGAAAATTATAGGGTGTTTGTTGAATTGATTTTTAATAATGCCCTGGTATTTAATGAGTAAATTACTGTGGATAAAATTTCAATTTTAAATGAAGAGAGGTATGAAAGACACCTAAGGAACAACAATCTTCAAAAATTGACACTTGGATCTTGTGTTAGTTTGGATTATTTTGATTTCATCCCAATTTGTATTGAGTCCCTCATTTTTGAATGAAATAATAAAAATTCTTTGCCTTCAAATAATAAAATGGCATTTGGCACTTCCTATTTTTAACGTACAGAAAAATTTGGGGTATGGATATTTAATTTGGAAATCTTCACAAATTGGCACTTCCAATTGGCAAGTGATAGTTAACAACATGAACTTATTTGGTTTTTAGATACATAATTAAGTTTGAGACAAAAATAATTTTACCAAACAGATTAAAATTTTGTTTTTATCCGTTAAATTTGTATTAAAATACAAGTAAATTGGATTAATATTTTCAACTATAAATCAAACATACATTTACTTAGGAACTAATTAATAAAATAGATAATATTCTAGCACCAAGCACCAAGCTTGACAGATGCAATTCGTGGCTGAGGAATAGCTTGAAATGTTTGTTGACATAACCTTTTATGAGAGTGAGTTGTCTCTAACATAAATTACATGAAAATGACGCAACAACCTTACAGCACATATAGGCCACCAATGTAATTGTGATGCTATATGTATGAGGACGACTAAACTGTCACCAGAGTTACTGTTGGTTCCATGTTATCCATGTTAATGTTCTTAATTCCTATTAAGGGGTTGAGAGTTTTTATAAAAACACCCTCCGTATGGAATACGATTCTATTGTATGAAATGCACGATAAATTGTGATTTTGTTTGGAAGTTGTTTTATCCCCTTATACATAAAGAAATCGTGATTATGTTGTATTTATATATAATAAAATTATGATTCATTGTATATTTTTTTGTTGTCTCAAACATAATAACATAATCGTAATTTTATTGTTATATGCATTAATACTTCCAACACAATGAAATCATGATTCTATTGAAATAAAAAAAAATATTCACAAAGGAATTAAGATTTCATTATGGTGCTTTTTTTTAATAATAAAAACACATTTGTGTGAAGTTTAAATGTGTTTTCTTTTTATTAAACACTATAAAGTTGCATTTTTTTCTCATTTATTGACTGAGATTGTTTTTTTCTAAGATGTATTGACTGGACACTACTTTTTCCAAGACATATTTACTAAATAATCATTTTTCCTAATACACATACCAATCGTATTAAATATGGGCACAATTTAAACTGTTTATTTTTATGTCTAATCTCAACTGTTGATATGATATGGGTCACGAGAGAATAATAAATCATCTAATATAAATATTAATAGGAGTTTGACGCAACTCAACACCTTTGTTTGATATTCACCATATCGCTTAAAACATGAAGAATATATCTACTCTTACCTATTGCGATGGTGACATGATTCTATCATTCGAAGGGATATTGTTTGAATGTTCTAGTGGTCCTCAAGTCGTCATAATAAGTCATTACATGTCACTTGGTGCCTTAAGGAAAACAATTATTAACGTCATTGGGATGTTGTAGAATTTTATTTGATCTTTTTTGTTGTCAACTAATTTATGCTAGTGATAGTTGTGTTGAATATGAATATATGAAGCTTAAATATGACGATGATGTGGAAAAATGTTTATCATCTTTTCAGAATTCAGTAGTAAATGTTCGATTAAGTTGAATGCAAATTTTGACTAATCTCCAAATGAAATCCTTTCCCTACCACACAAACCAATGAAACCAAGATCTCTTGATGAGATTATTGCTCTAATGTGTGTTAAATATGTGTAGTCATGTTTTTACTTTATCAAAAATTGTACACTATTTGTTTATTTTATTTTCAAAAAAAGTTTGTATTATCAGTATTTATTTAGTTGTTATTCAGATGTTTGTTTTATGAATCAATTGAAGAGTTGTTGTTACCATTAGACGTGTGTTATTTAAACAGCTGACGAACACAAAAAATAAGTAAATAAAACACACCATCAACTAAAAAATATATATCTCAAGATATAAAAAAATGTACAAATAATAAATTAAACAATCATTCGCCCCTGTCACCTTTGCCACCATCCTTGGCAGTCCTATTCCTTTGCCTCTCTAAGCTACGCCCATCTTTGAAGCCCTCTTGCAGCAATTATAGAGCTTGTTATATGGTTTGACGATGACTTGTACCCTCTAGCACAACTCTGAGGTCCAACAAGGTTTACCAGCCATGTCAACGTAACCATAACACCTATAGTGGTTGTTGTTATAGCCTCTTCCTCTAAATTAATTGCCATAGTGAGTCATGAGGAAAATCTTCATGACTTTTCTATTGAAGGTGGATGGGACATGATCAATGAGTATGTCTATCACAAGTAGATGCAAGAGACATGACACATCATCTAGAGTGATGGTCATCTCTTCAATAGACAGGTGGAAGGACGAGGTCTCCTGGTGTCACCTTTTCACAATGGCATTCACGAAGCCCTTGTTTGTGGTAGGGTACTGTTAACGGTTCGACAAGCGCACCGAATTGTCCAAGTAATAAAGATCTGGTAATATTGAATGTCGAATTTCACAGTGACTTTGCTTGTATTCAGAACTAATGTACGTTTGTTGTTGAGTAATTAATGAATGGATTTAATTGGTAAAATGACTGGCATAAGATTAAACTGTACTTATGTAAACTAAAAAGTGTGATAACTACAAAGAAAGAAACATAAACACTCAGAATGATGCGTGATGGTGAAAATACGATGCGACAGATGTTGGGATTTTGTTAACCAAAACTAACTTTGATGCAATATTAAAGGTTTTTTTTTTTTCTATTTAACATTAAATACGATCACCTGCATCTACCAATATATTCTAACATTGATTCCCTAAGTGCTAGACCTAAATCACTTAATTTCACCCTTAATCCCTCAAGAGTTACTGATAATTGCTATGCATACGTAAATGTTACATGCAAATCACATAACAATTATCTTATTTTCCCTTTTTTAACTTTTCTTTTGTGAGTAAAAAGTAGGAATTTAGCTTCTTCTGAGCTTTTATCTAGTAGATGCTAAAATTAGTTGATTAATAGTGTGTTGGTTGTAATTTTTGTAGAAAATGATACAACAAAGACATAGAAGATGGATTGAAGATTTGGAGTGGCTCACTCCGCGCGCAAATGCAGGCTCGCTCAGCGTGCACATGCATGCTGGCTCAGCGTGCAAAGCGAGCCGCCAATTCTGAAAAACCTGAAGTGCGCGTTTTGAAGTATAAAAAGGGGAAAACACTTACCCACAAGTAGCAGCAACCAAAGAGAGAAAAGAGGCAAAGTTAGGGCACAGAAATTAGGGAAAACCCACTCACTTGGGGTCCCATTCCTCCATCTTCCTCCATTCTTATTCCATTTTCTTCATTTAGCTTGCTTCCATTTTGTATTTGTAAGCCTCCCATGACAATGAGAGGCTAAATCATCAATTGTTGGGAGCTCAACAATCAAACACTCTTGATGTAATGATTCTAACTATTTATTTAATGTTATCTTCATATTATTGTTGTTTTTCTGAGCTTTATTCATGTTTGTGGTTTGAACTCCCATATGCATGCTTTGTTATAGGATTTTAATGTATTGGAAAATGGTTATTATCTTAGAATTGAAAAACACTTCTAAATAATATCATGTCTAGGGATAGAGTGATATTGTTTAGCCTAGTTTATCATTTTTAATCTTAATGAAAATCGATTAATGTAGCTTTCTGAGGGATCAGGAGTGAAATTAGGTGATTTAGAGTCTAACACTTGAGGAATCAAGGTTAGAATACATTAGTAGATGAAGGTGAGCGAATTTAACGTTGAATAGAGGAATATCCTTAATATTGCATCAAGGATAGTTTTGGTGAGTTGAGCCCCAACACGTCACAATCCTCCACATCAACCGACAATTTACCCCCAAGTGTTTATTTTCTATCTCTTTGTTGTGCTCTGCTTAACTGTCTTTATTTTTATTGAATTTTATATTTCCGCATTAGGAGTAGAAAATCATCAAATTCAATTTGCGTTCGCTTAAAATTAGAAATATATTAACTTTGAGTACAAGCAAAGTCCCTGTAGAAATCGACATCTGGACTTACCGGATTTTTATTACTTGAAAAAACGGTGCACTTGTCGTAACCAACCCATCAGTTACGTTAACCGATTTGCATTGAGATTAGAGATGATAACATAACCTAGGCTAAACAAACCATTCTATTCCTAGACATGATACATTTAGAAGCGTTTTTGAATTCTAAGGAATTTAACCATTTTTCAATGCATTAAAACCTAAACAAAGCATACAAATGGGTGATCAGACCACTAGCATGAACAAAGCTCAAAAAAACAACAATAATGCGCAAATAACATTGAATAGATAGTTAGAATGTTTACATCAAAGCGTTCGGTTGGTGAACTCCCAACAATGAAGGTTTTAGCCTCATATTCCCATGAGAAGCTTACAACAATAGAGGTTAGGGCAATGAAAGGGAATGAGGTGGAAAGGTAGCTCCAATGGAGATGAAGGATCCCTCTTCGTGACCTAGCAGAGCTCATTGTTGTGTTTTTGCCTAGGTGAAAGTGTCTAATGAATAAATTCCTCTTTTCCCCTCAGCGCAGCTCGGTGTTGTGGTTCGTGCTGAGTGTGAAAAGGTTGCACTAAGCGCACCTTCAAATGTCCAGTTGGATAAGTGACCACGTGCTAAGCGAGTTGGTCGTGCTGGGCGAGTCTATCGCGCTGAGTGAGCAGCTCCAGACTTTGAAATCCATCTTCCATGCCCTTGCAGTGAATTCTACAAAAAATACAACCAACACTTTATAAATTAATTAGTTTTAGCATCCACTGGATAAAAGTTCAGAAGAATCTAATTCCTATATTTTAATCACAAAAAGAAGCATTAAAAGAGGAAAAAATAGATAAATTTAACAGTTAGGAATTATCTAAATCACATAGCAACTATCTAATTTCTTCTTTTTTAATGCTTCTTTTTAGTTAAAAAATTAGGAATTTGGCTCATTCTGTTTTTTATCCACTGGATGCTAAATTTAGTAAATTTAACAGTGTTTTGGTTCTTTTTTTGTTGTTGTTGTTGAAAGTGACATAGCAAAAGGTCTGGAAGATGTTGAAGAATTGGAGCAGCACGCTTAGCGCGACCATGTCTGCTCATCGTAAGAATTCAATCTGAGGCAAGTTGTAACGTGCATGTGCACATCTGGCAGTGCGCATTCACTTAAGTCAGCTGGACTTTTCATGCAGGCTTAGCGCACACATGCATGCAAGCTTAGCGCACAATTATTGTCGAAAAACATGATTGTGCAACGTTTTGAAGATAAAAAGGGGGGAACATTGTGCAAGTAGAAAGAGATAGATAGAAAAAAAGCTAGGACATGAAATAACGAGAAAACTCACTCACTTAGGGACCTTTTTCCTCCATTTTATTCTCTTCCATTTCTCTTATTCCCTTTTTGTATTTATAAGTCTCTCATGATAATGAGAGGCTAAACCATCTATTGTTGGAAGTTCAGCAATCAAACACTCTTTATGTAATGATTTATACTATATTTAATGTTATTTTGATATTATTGTTCATTTTCTTAGTTTATTGTCATGTTTGCGACCTGATCATCCATGCACATGTAGTGTTATAGGGTTTATGCATTGAAAAATGTTTACATCCTAAGAACCTAAAAAGAACATCTAGGTAATCCATATCTAGGGATAGAATGATATTATTTAGCGTATAGTATGCATCTTTACTCTTAATGCAAAGCATTTGATGTAACTTTTAAGGGATTAAGAGTGAAATTGAATAATTTAGGCTCTTTCACATGAGAGATCATGGTTAGGGTAGGTTAGCGGATGAAGGTAATACTTGGAATAATGTTAAATGATGAAAAATCTCAAACATTGGATCAAAAGTAGTTTCGGTAGATTAAGCACCCAACATGTCACCAAAATCTGCATCAACCGACAATTCACTCATCCGAATGTTTGTGTTCTATCTCTTTAATGTGCTCTGCTTAATTATCTTTATTTATGTTGAATTTTATGTTTCCGCATTAACATTAGAAAAATATCAAATTTAATTCATTGTTCGCTTAATTAGAAATATACAAACTTCGAGTACAGTCAAAGTCCATGTAGACTCGACATTCAGACATACCGTTTTAATTATTACTTGGACGAATTGGTGCACTTGCCAATGAGTTAACAACTACCGTGGCTAACCAGTTTCATCTCTAGTCGTGGCTTCTGAATCCATACATGACCAACATAGTGGTCCTTGTAAGATCGAATCAATGACAAATTGACTGGACCTCCTTGAAATGGAGGTTTAATGATCCTGTTAGATGGACATGCCTCTACCTGTGGTGCTGGCTTTGGTTTTGGCTCTGTTGGCGAATGTTGTCGGCCACTTGCTGATGCAGTTAGCCTTCGATGCGTCTCTCCAACATCATTCCTTTCATACGAAGGGCTCGGGTCCTCATGAGAGGAATCACATCCATCCACGTATGAAGCATGTTTGGTCCAAACCATCTAAAATTAAAGGAAAAACAATTGAACTGTTGATAAAAACAAAAAATAAAAAACATTAACTATTAAAAATAATTACAAAATAAAAAAAATTAATAATCAAAACAGAATCATTCCTTTGTGGTGTGCAAAAACAAATATTAAAAAATAATGTAATCACGATTATGTTGAATACAACCCTCTCCCCAATAAAAAACACCACATTTGAGGATATGCATAGAAAGGGAGAGTGGAAGGGTTGAGGAAGAGAAGAAAAGGGTTTGTTTGGGTTGGGGAGGAGGAAGGAAGAAGGAGAAGGGAAAGGGGCACGGGTTTGGGAGGGAGATGAAGAAAAATAAGGGAAAGGAGGTGCTAGGAAGAGAGAGGAGGGAAGAAGGAGGGGTGGGTAATTTTAAAGTTGGGGGTAGATAGTAATTAGTGTAGGGGCCAATAATATTCCCCAACTGTTAGATCGTGACAGCTATCGAGGCATGAAGAAAATGAAAGCTGTGGAGTTCTATTTCACTGGCCCATCAAGGTTGCTACAATCTGGCCATAGATTGGCAGGCTTTAAACGAGGCTTATCTTCAGTGCGCTAGGTTTTTTATATTCAAACTTTTGTTCACGTACTAGAAGTGCAGTTTGCTTACTGTGCACTCAACGCACTGTGAGCACAGTAGAGTATCCTACATATAGCTAATTAAGCAACCTTCACTTCTTATATGCAAGTTATCATCATAGCATTCACAAAAATATGCACAGTAGATTATTACATGATCTATAACAATGAATTTCCGACTAATTTTTACGTGATATATTATTCACTCTATGTAACACGTAATTTGTGAAAAAAAAATTACTAATATTTCATGTAAAGATTAGTTAGAACCACGTAGTCTCAAACTATATAATAATTTCTTGGATAGATGTTGAGATGGAGAACCAAACTTTAGACAATATTATCATATCCAAGTTTTGAGAAGTTGCTTGAGTCGCTGCCAAATGAATTACAATACAGGTTTTGGTTGCACATTACAAAGTCCCACACCGGGACTCTAAAATCTATATCCTCCTAATACCAATATCTGTAATATAACTTAAACACCAAAATTTTTACTCCGATAATTTTGTCCAAGGTTGCTTGATTATACAATGTCTCAGAGTGCACATAGGCCACAAAATGGCTCACAGGTTTTGAATATAACTAATAACTCCGTATGAGACCGTATTAGTATTGCTAGAAATGGAACTCCATTTATAGAGGCCAAAGCTAACGTTTAGCATGCCTACTCCAAATTGAAAAATAGTTTCATATATGGAGTGAATCCAACATAATCTGAGAGCATTGACAACAAAAAAGGAATTCAAGATATTGACATCTCACCATTCTGAATGTACTAATGTTTTCGTTTTTGTTTTGCCTAGAGCCAAGAAGACAATCATGGTTTCTTTGGTTATACTTCTCCAATTTTTAATCTAAAACTGTCACATAGTCAAGTTAGGTAGGTAACAGGTCTAAACAACAAACTGTTATTTTCTGTTTTTTTATTTCTTCCTGTTCATTATCCTCCCCCCTTTTGACAAAGTTTATCAATAAAGCACATTACTTGGTAGTTTCTCGTGGGGAAAGAATAACAAAAAGGTGAAGCATGCGCTGGCACTAGTACAAGAACCATAAATATAAGCAAAAAGTTTAAAGGAATCAAAGGATCTATCTCCAATTAAACCTCTTTCACATGCACTGCTATATCCTTTGAAATCCATGTGAACAGCACTAGAACCCTTAAGATATTCTCTTCAATGCTTCTACCGCATAACTTTGTACCCTAAGGCTATGTTTGGTTTTCAATTGAGAAGCCCTAAACCTCAGTTGAAAAAGTAAAATTGAAAAAGCCCTTTGTTTGATTTTCAGTTGGATCTTATTGTAGATTAAGCTTTGCCTTAATTTTGCTTTAAGACTCCGTTTGAGATGGAAGAAAAGAATTTTGCTTTTGCAAATTCAATATAAAAAATGAAGTTCATTTGAGCTTAAATTTGTAAATTTTAATCAAAACATGTACTAAACCATGTAAGAAACAAGCTTCTAATTAGTGTTTTCTTCCATTTTGTTATTAATCAAGTATTACGTGATGAATAAAAGAATGTCTTTGAAGGGATGTGGACTGTATTCCACATGTGGAGCAATCAAGGTAGAAGAGAACTGAAAACTATAGACACTCCGATAGGCCCCACCTACAGGATCTCCTGCATCAGAGATCATATTAATTAAATTTTTTTAGATATTGATGTTGTAAACGTGTCTTTTCATGTTTATGTCAACTCCGGAAATTTATATCTTTTCCTTCATCAGATAATGTAAGAACTTTCCAAGAAAATACATCATTGCTGTCCTACGATCAACAGATCAAGTGCATCACTTTATGGTTTTGGGTTGGATTCGTTGAATCATTATCGATTAATATTTTAACCATAAAAGACAACCTTCTTCACTAACTTATCACCAATCAAATTATTGTGCTCTGTTTTTGTCTCCTCCTTCTAAATTATTAATATGATGTTCGATTAAGTTGAATAACCTAGGACCATAGTTGCTGGAGTTACTGATATTACTCCGTACTTTTACCTTGTTTCAGTTAGAGTCATTTGCATATTACTCTATTTGAACAATGTACAACTACTAGGGATGGGTTTGGATAGGAAATTCACTTTTCAGATTTCATCTATATCTTTTGATTGTTTTAAATAAATATCTGCCCTATCAATTGTCCTTCACAATTTACAAGGATTAAGGATAGATAAAGTCATAGGTGAATTTATTTGTTCAACTAAAACGATGATTAAGGAATCAAGTAGAGAATTATAGAAGGAAATGAGCCAAGTCCCAAGGCGGTGTCTCCCCTAACAGAACACCTAGTCAAGTGGGAGCATATAAGCATGCCATGTGACTGCCAACTCGTTGTTTGTTTATGAAAAGATGTCATTGAAAACCATGCAAATCACCAGTCTATGATGGGTATGATAGGGCATAGCCCTGTTAATTTCATATTCATGTATTTGTATAAGCATTAAGCAACCACTGGTTACCTTTTGTTGGAATACATTATTTGCATGAAATTTATCAAACATTAATCATAATTTTATTCATTCATTTACTGCATATATGTCATTAGCCAAGTAAGATGCGGATAATGCCTCATCTCTGTACAACACAACATGGAATTTTCACTTTGTTATATCAATTTCTAAATATGAAAAATCCACCCATTATAAGCTGTAAGGGTATACTTCCTTACTCAAAAAGAGTTTTGACACATGGATAAACACATCACTACATTTAGTCACCCCCTAAGCCAACCAATTCAGCTGCTTAATAAACGTTGGTGTCAGTGGCCCTATGACTCATGACTACTCGCATACATAGTCTGAAATTGTAAAATAATTTGATTTGAATACTTAAAATCTGTTACAGTGCTTGTTTAAGTTATGTAGTTATCCAAGTTCATTAAACAATATTGCAGGGAACCATTAACACATTCTGCTCAACATATACCATAAAAGCTCTTGAACCCATGTAGCCTTTGGTTATAGGAAATGTAAAAGGTAGATGACTTCTTTCAAGGGCCTGCTATCAGTACACAAAATTGGGCAGGACCAACCGGGAAAAGAACAAACAAAATAGTAGTAAGTAGAAAAAGTGGTTAACGAAAGCAAACACTAGAATATTTAACTCTATGTCCTAACTACACGGATAAGATGGGCACGTGCACATCCTCAGGACCCCTACTCAATCATTTATTATTGGATCTTGTAAGGTCTTTTAACTTTATTTAGTTCATGACCCTGAACTGGACACTCTCCTACCCATATATGAGTCTTTTACACGGATGCTACATGTTCTTGATCTATTATCACATGGTTTCTGATTCATCTCATTCCATATTAAACGACACTGAAATCACCAAAACACCCTTGATAGCCACTGAAGAGGGTTACATACCTATAGGGACATCATGGGAACTGAAAATTCTTTTCCACTTTAGACTTTGGAGGGTAAGGAATCTTGTTATCTTAATCTGTAACAGTTAGTGCTCCAGATTGTGGCAAGTGGCTTATACGGGGAGCTTCCTCTTTGCTTTATTTCACACAACCAGGTACCAACAAGTTGTTGGGTGGAGTGGTACTCGATTTGGTCTCCTTAAGTAAAGTTTCGGATTTGAGTCTTGCCGATGGAAAAAATATGATTGGGAGAGGAGAATCACAATAAAGGTGACCAGCCAAGTTTCCGACATAGATTAGTCATCGATAAAACTAGTAGATATTTCGTTCCCATAACATGGTTACCAAATAAAAAAAAATTTTCACACTACCAGGCCTTACCTGTTACTACATGGCATAGAGAGACCCCCCAAAGTAACATATTCTCAAAAATGGTGGTTAATAGTACGGAAAAGATGTGATGAGACAGTGAGTTTAGGCTGTCAAAGAGCGTTATCTATTTTTAATAAGGGGGGCCATAGTGTTGAAAGCAACTTAACAAATGTAGACATGAAGAGATCTACATACAAATCATTTTCTGTTACTTTCTTTTAAGTTGTTGCTACTTGCTAGTATCCAATATTAGCTTACTAGGTGGTGTTCGAAAGAGATGGGGAAGACAGGCAAATGGCTTAGAAACTTGTTGACAGGTAAGAAAGACAAGGAAAAGGAGAAGGAGAAATCTACAACCAACCTGAATTCTTCTTCAAATGAAACAGAAAACTCAACCACTACAACTTCCACAACCCCAAAGGAGAAAAAGAGATGGAGTTTTAGAAGATCATCAGCCTCAGCCACTGCCACTACTGCCACAACCACACCAACTACAACTTCCAAGGAATTGAATTTTGTACAAACAAATGTGACTGCTTCACAGACAGTTGAAACTGACACTGATATTCAGAATGAGCAGAGGAAGCATGCCATGGCTGTGGCTGCTGCCACTGCAGCAGCAGCTGATGCTGCCGTGGCAGCTGCTCAGGCTGTAGCTGCTGTGATCCGTTTGACTTCAGCTTCCAATGGAACATCCAAAAGTATTGAAGAGGCTTCTGCCATTAAAATCCAATCTGCCTTTCGCTCTCACTTGGTACTTCACTTTCTAGTGAATCTGGTTTTGTCTTTTATTCTCAAGGGAATGAATGGTATTGATATTTGAGTATGTCAAATGATATGTGTCAATGTTTCTATGACAGGCAAGAAAAGCATTGTGTGCTCTAAGAGGATTAGTGAAGTTGCAGGCACTAGTAAGGGGTCACTTGGCGAGAAAACAGGCCAAGGCAACACTGAGATGCATGCAGGCTTTGGTGACAGCACAAGCCAGAGCTCGTGCTCAGAGGATCCAAATGGGGTCAGAAGGAAAGGCCAATCATAAGCACAGAAATGCTGCCGAAGATGATTTGTTCAGGCATATATATAACGTCAGTTTCATAACTGCTATCTTTTTTTTAGTAATATGATTGTTGAAAATGAAATTTCCAGCATTGATGTGATATGTAATATACATGATGATGTGAAATCTTTTGTTTATTTGCAGTATCTTTCAGCATGATAAAGAAATTTTATAGGGAAAGAAATTAATCAATATAATTTTGAGTTATATTTTAAAGCACTCTAGGAAATGTTGTTCTGATGTCATTGATATGGAATATGGGTTTTGTGCTTCTAGGAAATGGACAGAGGCTTGGAAGAAAACATCAAGATTGTAGAGATGGATGTTTGTGAATCAAAAGGTAACTCCAGAAGCAGAAGCAGCAGTGTCTATCATCATGGACATCAAGAACAATATGACAATAGATTTTCAACACATTATTCAACAAATGGTTCCTACACAAAAGAAGAAAACTACAAGGTATCACCAGCTCCATCAGCATTGACAGAGTCGAGTCCAAGAGCCTGCAGTGGTCATTTTGATGACTGTTTCAGCACAGCACAAAGCAGCCCTCACCCTCAGTTCTACTCTGCAGTGTCAAGATCAGAAGATTCAAAGCACCCTTTTGCTTTCCATAGGCCAGCTTATGCAGAATCCATATCCTATGACTACCCTTTGTTTCCAAATTACATGGCTAACACTGAATCATCAAGGGCTAAAGTCAGATCACACAGTGCACCAAAACAAAGACCGGATTCATTCGAGAGGCAACCGAACCAGCGAAGAGCTTCAGTTGAGGGAAGAAATGTCCCAAGGCCAATGAGGATGCAGAGATCATCTTCACATGTGGGTGCCACTGCCCATAACTACCATTATCCTTGGTCAATAAAGCTTGATAGATCCGCAGTTTCACTCAAAGATAGTGAGTGTGGCTCTACAAGTACAGTGCTCACTAACCCTAATTATTGCAGATCTCTTGTTGCATATGACGTGAGTACTTACCATCTCTCATACCACAAGTTCTTATAAAAAAATTGAATACTAGAGATGAACAAGAACAATAATTAAGAGTAAACATGTTTATTGTTTAATAGTATATATGTGTGTATCTTCATATCACTTAATTAGTAACATTATTGTTTATTGGATCTGACAATGTTTTTTCGTTGATTGCTTTGACTGCAGCCACGTGGAGATAGGTACTGACTACTGAGAGTGCACCTTGTGCTACACCAAATAGTAGCCACTTTGCAAGAACACCAAAATCTAGAGTTGAGAGTTTCAGTTTGCTGAGTTTTTCTCCTTTTTAGATTTCAAAACAAAATAATAACTCTGCTTTTACAATATAGAGTTGTTGCGAGCGATTTATTGAAGTCCAATGATTGTAGAGTTTCTTCTTCTATTCGTTGTCTGCCATGTTTGGATTGCTTTGTAATAAAAACATTGTAACGGCTTTTGGTCTGTATAAATTTTACCAAGTTAGATATTACCCATGTGAGTAATGATACTCGTGATAACAATTCATAAAGGCCATTGAATGCTATACACTGGTCCTTAAAACCCAGATAGTTATGCAGTAACTAACTTCCATGTCGATTTACCGCAATAACTTTGGCAGACCAATGGCAATGAACCAGATTGCCCTTTATTTTAATTTTCACTCTGCATAGCGGTGGGTAACTCCTAACAAATACACAACAACATCTCAGCCATTACTTGCATTGATAGTTGATACAAGTGGTACTAAGTTACCAACATGCTTGATGAAGTCACGAAAATTGCTGATTGAGAACCTGAGTCTCTAAGACCATTGATAAAAAAATGGATTTATCTTACATTAGTATAGGTTGTGGCAACAAGCAGCTTCATAGTTGAATCAAATGTAGATGTCTAATTTACATGTACATCACAAGTTCATGGAATAAAAATATGAGCACGTCATCTTCAAGAAATGCATGTAAGAAACTCAGTCAAATCTATTTACACATTAGACAAATTAGAAAATGTAATCAAAATTGGAATTACGAGGCAAGTAGTGTAACAAGTGTAAAAAGACTCAATAGTCAAAACACTTGTCTAATCTTCCCTTGCTCAAGTCATGGAAGTGCTTGGATTCTCAATCTGTTCTAGAACATAAAAAAAAGGTTGAAACATTTAGCCACATGTTTAACAAAAACCCGCTGACTCATCTAAATTCAGCAAAGCATTCGTTGCAGAAGAATATGCACTGTAGTAAAAAATTAGCTACAACTTACATGAGGACATCCTTTGGAGTTGAGAGATTTTCATTATAAAAAAATTGCACGAATTATCAAATGCTCGTTCCCGTTAATTTCAGATTTTTTTTAATAACATTCTAATATTAAATAATCGTTTAAGTTTCATAGACTTTAGTTTTATCTTAATAAATTAAAATTATTTTTCATGTTTTCCTTCTATTACTCGTGACCGTATCGGTATGGATCATATGAAGATTATTATAAATAGCTATTCAGTTAAAATTTACACGCTCACTACATGAACTACACCTCAATCCAATTTTCTAAGGTTTCAGAAAATCTGGAATCACGTATATAATGGCAGGTGGCATGAAGCGCATGAATAGAACATTACAAAATGTTATGTTTCTTGCTGATCTGAAGTGCTCTTCCTATCCCTTTCATTTTCTCGAATCAAAGAACAAGAAGCTATAATCTTGTGACCATTCTATCGCCTAAAGCCATCCCTTTTGGCCCATCAATTATATATGTTAGACTATTCTAGGCGTAGGAGCATGTTTTCTTACTTAGTTATATAAGAAAAAGGCTATGTAGTTGTTAATAGAGTGCAGTTTAAGTTTATAACTTTAATCGTAAAAAAAAAAGTTTATAACTTTATATATACTATGCTCTAAAGATTTTGATGACAATTCTCGTGTATAAAAATAAAAGTGAGTTGAAAGATTCTTATGCTATCTACCAACTAATAATGAATAAAAATTGTCAAAAGAAAAAAAAAGTTAACAATGGATATTATGGAAGCCTTTTCATCCTACGGTATTCACTTCCCATCTTAGACTTAGTTTTCGCTTTTCTTATTCAATTTTTCACCTACTCGATTGGACAACGACTACTTTATTTATGTTTACCGAACCCATATATGATATATCAATCTGCCTCAAACTTCCATTCCCGTTTAGCATGATTTTATAAAATTCTTTCGCTTATAAATTGTTTGTTGTCGTGTTTTTAATTGGAAAATTTTAATACGAAGACTTAGTGATATAGCTGACATCGTGTTGTCTGTGTTTTACTTAGTCTAAGCGTTCTGTTATGGTACATTGACTTCAGGGAACCAACATTCTAGAAAACCTACGGCACTATACGCCAGCTTTTCTATTATGCCCTTGTAATTTTCTCTTGTATTTTGCAAAAAAATACAAATACTTTATGTATATAGTTTACCCTGATATCTAAGTTTCACTAAACAATAACATGGTTACGCTTTATACTCTAGCCTCTTCTGTTATCATAGACTTCAAAAATGTGTCCTGGAGAGTGACAAAAATCACATTAAAAATATAAGAACTTAAGAAAATATTTTTTTTATAGGGATTAAAAAGGTGACATATTTTTAATGATAAAAATATATTTAAGAAAAATAGTATTTGAGATTATATATGGACGGCAATTTAACATATGTATATAGCATGCCCGGGGTGTCTCTTTTCCTCGGGTTGCAGTGCCTTAGCTTTGTCGTTTCTTTTCCCTGTAGCAAAAAAAAAAAAAAACGTATATAGCAGTGGAATCTTCCTATAGTACAAATTATTATATAAATGTCAGTTATGATGTCCTGACGTATAGTTGGTTCATTAGTGTTTATCTTTTTTCTTCTGAGCCCTTGAATTTTTAATAAAATAAAACGATGAGAAGTGATATGATATCTTCCTTGGCTATCTTGTGTTGTTTGACTTTGATCGGCTCTCTATATCCTTTATGATAAGTTTCATATTACAAGTGGGATAAAATTAATTAAACGGGTTTCATATCACGAGAAAATGATTTCCTTAAAAGATTATAATTTTTCCCCTTAAATTTCAAGCATGCTAGAATAGACCATGTAGCTAAGTTTTATTCTGATATTGAATCTTATTACCTACTCTACCGTCTTAACTCTAACTCATTATGAAGACTTGGTTTCATTAGTTTCACTATGATTTTGAAATAAATTGAATTATACAAATTTTAGTAAACGACACCTCTATTTATATGTCACTTGAATTACATGAAGTGGTCACATTGAATATACATAACAAGGCAACAAATGATGTAGCAACTAGCAAGTATATTACTCTAACTAACTTGCTGAAGGGAAAAATGAAAAGATTGAAAGGTACTTGAACAATAGGGACATATGGAATTGGAGAGTGCTAATTGAACGTAAAAACGATCTAATCAGTTTTAACCTATCAACCTCATAGTTTTGCTTTCAGACGCAGCATAAACATTTGTTGACTTTCGCTACACATTCACTGTATCATGGGGGGATTCTATCAGATATCATTGTTCATATGTACAAAATAATGACCATTAATTAAGAATGTCATTTATAACGCTAAAAAACCTTGTTTTTTATTTTATTTTTCTAAAATGATGGAGATTATGTGTAACGTGAGAATGTGAGAACTTATATATTTACTATTCTTCTCACCTTGAAAAAGTTAAATTCTTTTCATTATTTAAATGGAAAAACAAAATGACATTTTTAAGATCAGTACTTTATAAGAAATATTTATTAGATAGAGCGCTTCTTTAATTTTAAGTTTAGTTATCCTTTACATATATTTTCTTAGCCTCATAGGCCTATTTATTTATAATATAACAGGAATATAATTAATCACTAGTTCACTACCTATTGCTTTTGGGAAGCATGTTTTTTTTTTACAGCAGCAAGTTGTTGTTGTACTTATGGACTTTGAATTTAGAATCTAAACTAAAATATGTTTACACTTTAATGGATTACTTCATATAACATAACAATAAATTGATTATATAATTATAATATAACTTAATCCGGGAATTTCTTAGCAAATAGTTTATCTCACAGCCAATGTGAAAATATGCCCGGCCGGTTTGCTAGGTCAATATATACAATGCAAACGGAGATTCAATTTGCTAATGGCTAGTTTTATAGTCAAAGGGAATAAACATGGTAAAAACCGTGTTTTTGGGTGAGATCAGCCACCAAATTCCTTCCATCCACCAACAAACATCAGCACTTGCTATATTTTACAATGCATGCCAGTTCATTGCCAATTTGCCATGATGTACTATTAAAAAAACATTTATACAGAATAAGAAAGGAACAAGTAATACTTTGATTCTAGCATCTTGAACTAGGATTATAGTTTTTTGCTGAAACGAACTAGGATCATAATCATACTAAAATCTGGGTGCATAGAAAAAGTCATAATAATATTTTTTTATATTGAGAGAATAAAAAATAATGTTAAAAAATTTATAATAATTTATGAATTCTGTTCAACAAATTCAACTAATTGAATTAAATTCTTTTGATAAAGTCATACTAATATATAGCGGTGTTAAAATAAACTGTTTACTAATTTTTCAAGGTCTAAAATTACTAATTAATATAAAAAACTAACAAATCATATAAAAGAAGAACTTAAAAAAAAAAAAGAGACACGTGACACGTCCTGAAACCATTCGTATAGCTAAAAAAATTTAATTCAATTTGAGACCTTTCATGAAAGAGGGAGAAACTAGCACAAAAGCCTTTTGAATCTTTTTTTGAAGAATCAAACTGAACAGGATTTTTGTCACCGATGAATATGCCGCCTTTTGAACCTAATTTAGGAATAACTTGATCGAGTTGAATATAAAATAAATTGTAAGCATTAGGAAACAAACTTTTTTAAACATAAAAAGTAAGAAAATAATGTACCTAGAAATAGCTAGGGGGAGATTGAATTAGAAATTAAATTATAGAAAGCAACAATGTCTGTCTAAGTCACACTCGCCATTATCGATCTCAAAATAAAAGTCATAATTATCAAAAGCTGTTTAGAATTTAGATGTCATGTAGTAGTCCGTGTAAATGTCCAACCAAAACAATGTCCCATTATTTTTTGAGAGTAATGTCAATTTGCATCTCACCAAACTTCCGAAATTCCCTTACACCTTGATATATATAAATCCAAGCTCCATCCCATGACATAGAATCACTAGTAAACAACAACAAAAAAGAATACGCATCATCATTATTAATGGCCTCTCATTCTCCGAATAGAGAAGGCCATTATCTTAATATTGTACTATTCCTTGCCATTCTCATCTCCATCATCAACCCTTCACACCAAGACCCTTCTTCCCCTCTTCCCCCATTAAACCCAAGACTCACCAAAGCTTACACAGCACTCCAAGCATGGAAACAGAAAATCACCTCAGACCCCAAAAATTTCACCTTAAACTGGTGTGGCCCCAATGTTTGCAACTACACTGGCATATACTGTGCACCTGCCCTAGATGACCCTCACATCTACACAGTTGCTGGAGTTGACCTAAACCATGCCACCATATCTGGTTCATTGCCAGAAGAACTTGGCCTCTTAACTGACCTATCACTTTTCCACATAAACTCCAATCGCTTCTGTGGCTCTCTTCCCAACAGCTTCGACAAACTCCACCTCCTCCATGAACTTGACATCAGCAACAACCAATTCTCCGGACCATTCCCCGAGGTTGTTCTTTGCATCCCTAACTTAAAATACTTGGATATCAGATTCAACAACTTCCACGGCAACGTTCCCTCGCGCCTCTTCGATGTCAAACTCGATGCACTCTTCATCAACAACAACAACTTCCAATTCTCTTTGCCCGAGAACTTGGGGAACAGTCCCGCCTCTGTTGTTGTGTTTGCAAACAATGACCTAAAAGGGTGTCTTCCTTCGAGTTTGGTTAAAATGAAAGGTACCATTAACGAGATTATCATCACCAACAGTGGCTTAACGGGGTGTTTGCCCAGTGAGATAGGGGATTTGGACAAGGTGACTGTGTTTGATGTGAGCTTCAACAAGTTGGTTGGAGAATTGCCCGAGTCTTTGGGAAGAATGAAGAGGTTGGAGCAGCTGAATGTGGCGCATAACATGTTGTCTGGTGAGATTCCTGAGAGTGTTTGCATGTTGCCGAGGTTGGAGAATTTCACGTACTCTTATAACTACTTCTGCAGTGAGTCACCAGTGTGTCTCAAGTTGAAGGATAAGGATGATACCAAGAATTGTATTCCTTATAGGCCGTTGCAAAAGTCACCTGATGAGTGTAAGGCTTTTTATGCACATCCTGTTTATTGTAGTGCCTTTGGTTGTGCATCGCAGCCGCCGCCACCGCCACCACCCCCTCCACCACCCCCTCCACCTCCGCCTCCACCTCCTCCTCCGCCACCGCCACCGCCACCACCAGCATCTTACCACCACTATCCCTGAGGAGCCATGCATGATGAGAAACATAAGTTTGTAATATTTAATTTACTTTTTTTGCTGATGAGTTTGTTTCTTTATTTTTAGGGGATGTGAAGATTAGCTGGTGAATATGATTACAATTACTTTTCATTTTTGGTCATACGTTTACCTTGTAAAAATAAAAAATAAAAAGTTTGGAAATTAGCTATTTCCACCATTCATTTGAAACTTATTTAATGGTTTGGTTTGAGAACATTTGGGTTGTTATGGGTGACTTATTCTCTAGTTACTAACGAAAATATTTTTTTAAAAGAAAAAGGACTATCAGTAGTATCTAATTTTTCTGCATAAGTGGGAAGGAAAGTTGAATTCTCTTGTTACCTTTTTCATGTTTCTTGGTTGCTCTGTAATAATAAATATAAGGGACATTTGTTGAAAACGATGTGAGGAGGATCGGATATTCGTGATTGTGATCTCCAAATCATCATTTTACAGGTAAAAAACTAGTTGTACTTTTGCTGTGTGGAAATTGATTTGTAGTATGAAAAATTTAAACGAAAGAATTTCGACGAAGAAACTAGGTCAGAGTTCTGTTACTTTCTTACTTTTTTTTTTGTTTTACTTTACCTGTTATGTTTGTTAATAACAAGTGGCTATATATATCTTTCATCATAATTTTCATGCAAGATTTCTTTGTACTAAATAGCTTATTGCTTTGCTATTCAAAACAAATTCATCCCTTGCCTAGTCAATGACAATGATTTATCTCTATCTTATAAATGTCGGATGGGGAGTCCTTATCAGTTTATCACTAGTAATTGTCAATGTTTCTTTTATATATATTTAAGCGAACTAATTCAAATATGACATAATTTGAATTCAATCTCGATCGTCAAATAATTCTAAAACTTGGTAAGCCAAATACTCAGACCAATACTATATATTTCTAAACCTTTTTTTCCCCTTAATTAGAAATGCATAATTAGTCACTTTCTTCCTTTTCATGTTTTTCAGGAATATGTTTTTCTGGCTACTCTTATTATATTATAGTTTTATACTTACCCTGACTATTTGAAGTTTGAATCGATTACTGCCTTTATAACAGTTAATAAAGATATAAAGATAATGAATACGAAAAAGTTATTGCCCATAATTATCAAAAGTGATGTAATAGAAGTGATTGAGAGTATATTAATCCAGTTTTGTGAAGTTTTACTATATATTGTTGACGTTTACAAATAAGCGATTGCATGTCATGTGGCTGGAGATTTAATTAGAAGGTTATAATTTGTTATTATTTTTTTAAAATAATGCTCAGAATAATTTTTTATTATTTATTTATCATTTTAGAAGTTAGCAATATTATTAACACTTTAATTTTTAAATTATTTATTTTTGCACTTGCAATAAAATTAGTTTATTGAAAAGGCTACTTTTGAAAAATTAACTCCTTTTCATTTTCAAGTATATCTCTTACTCTTTTTTATTTATCAGCAAAGTATATCTCTTACTCTGTCTCTTATTCTTACTTTTTATTCTTTATTTATCAGGAACATTTTTTTAATTTGAGAAAAAGTCACTTCTTCTCCTTTTATTTATTTTTATATATTTCTCTTATATTAAATAAACTAAAATTCTATTTATTTTCTCTTTTGTTTTTATTTTTTGATTTTCATTTTCATTTCGGTTCAAACCGAGAGTGATGATTTGACTACAAAGAATAGGACGTGGTTGATTTAGTCAATTTAATTTATGAAATGATAAAAAAAAGGATAAATGATAATTTTAATTCCTCTAAATTTTAAATTTTTGTTTCCTTTATTTTTAAATCAAGATATTTAATCCACAAAGATAATATAATAAATCATTAAGATACTTACTTTATTTAATTAATTTTATAAATACTATTTTTTATGTATCATTAGTTAATAGATATCAATTTTTTCAAATTATAAATTATGAATTATAAATTATAAATATTTAATATATAAATTTTAAATTTTATTTTATACCATTTTATTTTAAATAGTTTACATATTTTTATTTTAGCAATTTATAAATTAATATATAGTTTTCTTATAAAAATTATTTTATAAATTGATTTTAATATACATATTATTTTATTCTAATTATATAAATCAATATAATTATATCAATTAATATGTACAAATTACGAAAATTTATTTCAATCTGTCAATTATTTTTATTCTAATTATATAAATTAATAAAACTTTAATATTTAATACTTATGAAACTTACATGTTAATATTTTCATTTTAACTATAAAACATTATTTAGTAAATAAATTTTTTAATACCAATTATTTAAATAAAAAATTACATAAACTAATATGAAAATTATTTATATAATATTTTTATGTAATTTATATAAATCATCTAAATTAATTTTTAGATATAAATAATAAACATTATTTTAGTTATAAAGAGCAATACATTTTTATTTTTTAGATTATTTAAATATTATTTTAAATTTGTGTTTTGTATAAATTACATAATATATTTTTTCTAAATAATCTATATATTAGTTTATGTAGTGTTTTTTTAAAACTATAATCAAATAAGAACAATTTTTTATATATAATAATTTATTAATTTATATTAAAATAAAATTTTATAATAAAAATAAATGCATGTGACATTCAATATTAAATATATTTAAATATTAAATATTTTATTTTAATTTATAAATTTTTATGACTCAAAAAAATTAATAACCATTAATAAATGATACTTTTAAAATAGTATTTACAAAATTAACTAAACAAACTAATGTGATTTATTGTTTTGTTTTGGAAATAGAAGAATCAAAATTATAAATTAGTAAAAAAAATTACTATTTGGATATCAGATAAAAAAAAGAGATGCAAATAGAATCTCCCGTAGAGAAATGTTGTCGGGCCTGATGGAAATTACAGTGTGCGTGAAGTTGGGTTTAAGCATGATTGGACTCTCACTTGTGTTTGGGCTAAAACTTCTACAATTATTTTCTGCTGTGTCCGGTTGCATTTTGAAAAGTGTAGGAAGCAACATTCTTGCGTTTGTTGTGGGGTCCAATGATTTCAACATACACAAAGATTGCTTAGGGACTTTTTATTTTTAAATCAATTGTAGCAAAGCAAAGTGTTTTCCACTGAGATTTTTGTCTTCTAATTTGCTTTGTGGGGGCTATTGAAATTTGTATTACAGCAAAACTGAAACTCTAAAAATTACAGACAATTTATGTACCCTTTTTTTTGCAAGAATTTATGTACCTTATAAGTGCCTATGATTATTTTCCGTGTGCAACTTTTTTTATTTTTGGGTCAGAAAGTGATCTTTCGAACAAAATTTTTTAATTTAAAATAGGCTTTCCTAAACGGACCTTACAATCTTCAGATGAGATCCATGATTAAGGGCCCAGGTCCAGGCCCATGCAATGTTGGATTCAGAAAAACCCTACACTGAAGATAAAAACAGAGAGGTATATAAGAGGTTAGGGTTTGGGGATTTTTGGATGCCATTGTTGCTGTCATCATCCGCAGCTGCTGTTATTCGCACCGCAAACAAACAGTGAGCCATGGCCGTCGGAAAGAACAAGCGCATCTCCAAAGGGAAGAAGGGTGGCAAGAAGAAGGCGTTAGTATATTCCATTTATATTCCCCTTTATTCTGTTTCATTTGTGTTTTTGCGTTAACATTCAAAATTCAATGATGGGTTTGGTTTTTGTATGAATGTGCAGAGCTGATCCCTTTGCCAAGAAGGATTGGTACGACATTAAGGCCCCTTCTGTTTTTCAAGTGAAAAATGTTGGCAAAACCCTCGTCTCTCGTACCCAGGGTACCAAGGTATTGTTTTTCGAATATTTAACAGAGAATTGGGATTTTCCTTTTTTTTTATTGTAAATTTGTTGGTTGTGTTGTGGGTCAGTTGTATGGGTCTTCAAAATCAGAAATTTGTTTTGATATAGCTTCGACTTGTGTTCTGATTTTTTAGTTGAATCAATTATAAATGCTTGCTTTCCTTTTGCTACGGGACTTTGTTTCTATTCTGTTTTGGTGCGTTTCATGGAATGGCTGTTTTTTTTTGTTTTTTTTTATGTACTAAGTAAACTTAGAGAAGCTAAACAGAATGGTAGCCTCTTTGAGGTTTGCTGTTCTCGTCAGATCTCTATGTAATATGGGAAATAATAATATTTGTTTTGAAGTGTGTGCTTATTGCATTTTGTTTCTATGGGAGAACGAAGGTTTATGAATCTTCCAAGTTGCTTATTTTTATGGGTATTATGGTGTGTGATTTGGTGATATGAACTTTGTATGCTTATTTAGACTGTGGTTTTTTCAAATGACAGATTGCTTCTGAAGGACTCAAACATAGAGTGTTTGAGGTCTCCTTGGCTGATCTTCAAGGGGATGAGGATCATGCATTCAAGAAGATTAGGTTGAGAGCTGAAGATGTGCAAGGGAAGAATGTTCTGACAAATTTCTGGGTATGATGGGTGATGCATGAAGCTTCTTTTGATTGTAATATTGTATTTGCATTATACTCATCAATTTTGAATTTCTAGGGAATGGATTTCACAACTGACAAGCTGAGGTCATTGGTGCGAAAATGGCAAACTCTAATTGAAGCCCATGTGGATGTGAAGACAACTGATAACTACACATTGAGGATGTTTTGCATTGGATTTACCAAAAGAAGAGCTAACCAAGTGAAGAGAACCTGCTATGCACAATCAAGCCAGATTAGACAGGTATGTGCACTAATGTTTGGTAGTTAGATGCTACGTCTGTTTACTAACAATCTCGTTAATTTTCAATTCAGAAACTTAATGGTATAAAGTCAACATGGTATCCTTAACACATGCTCCTAGTTGCACTTCTCCAAATGAAGTGCGTAGATATATAATTAGCAGAAGAAATTAGTGGCTTTTAACTGTAAAGTATGCTGTGTTTTTTATATAATATTGCATATTAGTAATCAAAATTACACCTTTATCTTTTCAGATTCGTAGGAAGATGAGGGAGATCATGACCAACCAGGCAACATCCTGTGATTTGAAGGAGTTGGTCCGCAAGTTTATTCCTGAGATTATTGGAAAAGAGATTGAGAAGGCAACATCTAGTATTTACCCTCTGCAGAATGTGTTTGTTCGTAAAGTCAAGATCCTGAAAGCTCCTAAGTTTGATCTTGGGAAACTGATGGAGGTAATTTCTTTATGATAAAGTTCTTTTAATTTTTTTTCTCAATCATGCCTCATGAAAAATATTTTCTGTTACCTAAACTTGGTTGCCTAGTCTGAGTTTGGTTTTCCATTAGAAGATAACATAATGCTTGTTATTTTAAGAAGTAATTATTATTGCATACTAGGTAATTGTGCTAATGGTAAACCAAACATGCTCTTAGTTATTCGTACTGTTGTACTAGGTTCATGCATTCTTTAGCTTGAATAGAAGGATCAGCTGGGATAATTTTTGCTGCTGTTTCTTTTTTAGTTCTAGTATATTGTATGGTTGTTCTGTTTAAAAGATAAAACCAATTTCCTTATGATGCGTTATTATGTAAACTTGAACAGAAATTTAGCACAGTTTGTTTCTTTCTATTATCTTCATTTCCTTTATTGAACTGATGATTTGTCAATCTTTTCCAAATAACATGTCTCGCCAATAAATGATGTTTTCACTTGCTCTCATGTTTGGTGGATTGGTTTGATGCCTTTGCTCTTTGGTCCTTGTAGGTTCATGGAGATTACTCAGAGGATGTTGGTGCCAAGGTAGACAGACCTGCTGACGAAATAGTGGCAGAGGAACCCACTGAAATTGTTGGAGCTTGATTTAGTGATGCATTCAGTTTGTTCTAGGTTTTCTGTTTCTTATGTTATTGAAAATTAAGTTACAAACTTCTGTCCAATGTTTCTGTGTAAGTGAGTGACACAGTTTTGTTTAGACAATCAGAAGACATTTTTGGCGCGTAATATATATCAACCGAAAATCAGATTTGCTTGCTTATATAATCACATTATATTATTATGTATTTTGTTTTATTACATTTTCGACTTGTTTATTTTGTTTCGTGGATTTCAAATTCATGTGCCAATTGCTGATTGTGTTGATTGTAATTAGGCCACTCCCTCCGAAGCCTTATAACGTTAAGAGGGATGCATGGTAACTAAAATTATGGGAACATATGAAATGGGGAGTGAAACTTTTCATGATCTTAGAAATCTTTTTTCATTTAAGTTAATGAAGTCAACTAGTGTCAGACAAAAAGCCATTAACATTTCTCGACTAAGCAGAGTTTTACCAATATTACACTGTTGAAAGATGGAGATTTGATGATTAATTTGTTGTGTTGTAAGTTTTCTTAAGGGCGGTTTGAAATTATAATTACCTGTGAATTGATCATTAATTAAACATTTCATTGCACAAACTTGAAAGATATCATGTTGCCTTCAAAATAAACTACGGGATTATTGTCGAAATGTGCAAACTAGCATAAGATCATATTCTGGTTTGTAGCATATATTCAAATTTTCAATTCATTTACACATTCCAAATCTACTATGTTGACATGCTTAAAACAAATCAACTTAGAGGATCGTTGGGAAGAACACTGAACATAACCATATCTCTACTTTTTCCTTTAATCACCACATACTTCCTGAGAACACCCTCCCTTTGAAAGCCAGCCTTCTCCAGCACCCTCTGAGAAGCCATATTTTCCACATCGACTAAAGCCTGAAGCCTCTCCAAGTGTGGAAACTCGCTGAATGCAGCTTTAACCACTTGTTTCACAGCATGTGTTGCAATCCCTTTACCCCAGTATCTGGAGGCTAAAGCGTAGCCAAGTTCAACAGATTTGTGCCTATTTCTACCCTGGCCCTCACATGAGAACAAATCAATACACCCAATTGCACGATTATTGATACAAATTGCTCTGAACCATAGAGCTTTGCTTGCTATATTATGGATGAAGTTGATGCCATCCTCTTTGCTAGTGTAAGGTTCCCAAGTGCAATACTTTGCAACTTTTTCATCAGTGGTCCACAACATGAGATCATCAAGATCATCAAGACTAATGATGGGTCGAAGAGAGATTTGGGTCAAATCAACACCCTCTTCTCTGGCGTCTGCTGCAGAACATATAGCAGCTCCCTCCATCTAGATTGAGTATGTTGCTTGGGAAGAAGCTTTGAGCTTTGGCCTACTTATTATGGACTGAAAAACTAATACATAAAGGAATTAACGTGGAGGAATGGTATGCTTGGAGTAGGGATCAAGAAAAACTAAGCACTAAATTACAATATAGTTGCTAGCCGCCATTATTTACTATGAATTAATAGGTTCTGGGTGTTCCAATTTATTTGCGGGGTGGAATTATTAATTGTGGAAGTGCCTACAAACTAACAAATAACAAAAATCATGTGTGAGTGTATGTAATTTTAATTTAAAACTGAAGTGCTCCTTTAAAAAGGCTACACTGTTTACAAGCCACGTCCATTGGGAGCCATAGTTGACATAGTTTCACCTTGACTGGAATTATAATATAAATCAAGTAAAGGATAATTTATAAAGGCATGAAAACATGTAAAATATCCAATGTGAGACTTTAATCATTTGAAATATTCAATTATATGCACAACACATTGACCAAATTGGAATTAAGAGTGTTTAAAACCGAACTAAATCATTTTAAATCACTAAATTGATAAAAAAAAATGTAAATCGACAAGACAGAAATAGATAAAAAAAACACATTTTTTTTTAGGTTTGTCTTAGTTTGCAATTCCTACTGTGAAAATTAAACCAAGCAACACATAATAATTTCATTGATTTTTTTTATATCTCAAATATAAAATCTCATTATCCTAAGGTATAACTCAATTTTCGGTTTCATGTGTTGGGTATTTTATAAGTTTTTGATATTTTTTCATAAGATTCAAATTCAAATATCAAGAATTTACAAAATCTCACACATTATTTAATCAACTAAGTTAGATGTTTTTATGAAATTTTACATTGACAATGCATGATTAATTTATTATGAATGATTTGCAGCCTACTTTTTTTATGCGGTTTGTAATTTAATTATGATCACGTGTGATTTTTTGTGGCTCCATTGTTTAAATGTCATTTTGAAAGGTAGATAATGATTTACACACAAAAAAAAGGTAGATCATGATTCAATTAGTTATTAAAGTGTACATTGTATCGATCAATTTATTTTGTTAATTATTCAATTAAAATATAATTTTTGAAGTTAAAAAAAAAATTAAAATTTTAAAAATCGCTTAACTGATCCAGATGACACTGCAAAATGTTTTTTTATTTGGTTCATATTTAATATTACATTCAATTCAAACCAAACTAAATTGTAATTATTATTTTTTATTCAGATGAGTTTGTCTTGCAAACAAAATAAAACTGTCCAATGAATATGCCTGACTAGAATTCCCAACTTTAGGTACCGATTTGTTTGATTTTTAATAAACAGCTACATTATTTAAAATGCTCCCTTTAAAAAATTAATTATAAGTTATTTCAAATATAAAATAAATTAATCTAAATATTTTTTCTAATTGAAAAACCACACTGATTACTATATCCTATCTTGAACTACCTTGTCTTTCTCTAGCAGCTACACCTGCATCAAAGAAAGAAAGAAAAAGAAGCGAATTCCACTTAAATCCTGTGTTTTTCTCTCTCCTCGTTGGTGCAACCGCAATATAGGATTCAAATCCTTCCTTCAATATTGTTATTTCAATAATGATAATGAATTTATTTATTATTTTATTAAGTGAAAGCTTAAAAATGCTATTATATTTAGTATTTACATTATTATATTTATATTTATCAAATGCAAAGTCCATTAACATTGGTCTGCATGAGTTACGAACTGGTGCAACTGCAACATTATGTTGACAATTCTTATATTGTCCACTAAGAAAAGCAGCTTTACGCAGTTAATTTCAAGGAATCAGGGTAAAATAAGCTTGCTAAATGATTCTTGGATTTATAAGCCATACGTTGGAAAAGGAATCTAGGTAAAAGGTAACTAATGAATAATCATAGAATATTGCCTACATCTTTATTCTCTTTTTTAATAAGGTAACATTTGAGAGGAGAGAAATTTTTTATTCTTTGGAAATTATAAATTAAAAATTTTGATTTTTCATGTTTGATATAATTTTAAAAAAAATATTTTTGAGAAAGGATATTTTCCAAAAATCCTTTCTAATCAGTTTCCTACAAAAACAAAATTCATGAAAAAAGTAAAAATTTTATTTTTTTGAGTTTAATTTTTTTCTACAGTATTATTTTTTTATTAAATTATATAGTAGGATAAATAATTAAAATAATCAGTAAAAATACACAATTTTTTCCCCTAAGAAATTAATCTAAAGATTTTCAATAATTAACCAAGCAAAATTTACTCATGATTATCAAGAATCATGATTTTAGGACATAAAAAAATTTCTTTCCTGCCAAATTTCTTTATAAAAAATACTGCATAATTGCATGCATGACTTCACAATTAAAAATAAAAATAAAACTAAAGTAGGGCTACTTAAACCCAAATTAAACTTGGAGCCATTATGCACAATTCTAATAATGCAAATACAAAGTGGGATTATTCTCTTGTGAATACCACTGGCTCTGTCATGAAGTAATTAAGATAAAATGTGAACATTTTAATAAAGATTCAATCGGTCAGCATGATTAAGTCCTTGAAAACTTGTTTTAGATTGCCTTAAAGTGAAAAAAAACTATTTATCTCACTAGACATTAAATGTTGAAGAAAGGGAGAAAAGCTTTATTTTCTGCTCTCTGCTTTCATAGCTTAAACATTGTCAAACATGACAGCGCAACTCTTTAGCGAAAATGTCGCTCAGTACATGTCCTCTGAAAGCTAGAACATACAAATCTGACATAAGTTACTGTGATTAGATAAAGCCTAACAGCATCTTTACCAGCTAAAACTAAAATTATTATGCTAAGATTAGACACATACCAATTAAAGAAGGTACTTACAACAAATGATTCTAAATTTTCTCACTTAGTCCTCATTAGTTGAAGGCCTTGAGCATCCACAGAACCCCTTGTTGCGCTTTTTGGTACTTCTCTTGCCACTGTGAATAAAATCCCTAAGCAAGACCACTGTTTTTCCAGTGAATCTGCTCTTCCCTTTGTTGCTCTTTTCATCAGCCAATTTCAGCAAAGTGTATTGGATGTTCTGCACCTCAAACTGTAACCTTCCTATCTGTTCAGAACCTTTCCGCGCCTGCTCGGTTACTCTTTTTCTCTGGACGTGTCTACTCTTTTCCAACTCGGCTGAAGTCTGCCTGTTCAGAGACGGGGCGCTCTCTTCAAGATCCTTTGTCAGTTGATCATTAGTATCTACTAATTTCACAACAGCTCCCTCAACTTCGTCTATTTGTCTTTTGACTGTTTCATATTCAGTGTCGGCTCCCTTCTTGCTTCTCTTCGTGTCCATTTTCTGTTTCAAATCTTGCACTGCTGTCTTGAGAATGGTCAGTTTCTGCGCATCAGAAGAAAGCCTCTCCAGTATCTTTCTCCTCTTGCCATCTTGAGTTCTCTCTTTTATACTTCTCGACAACTGAAGTCTGTCAACACCCAATTCCTTTTCCACATCCAATTCTGAAGAGGTATTTTGGAATTTACCTGAATGATCTGACTGATGGTATGCAATAACATCCTCTGTTGGAACAGAACTTTGTTTCATTGCTTCACTAACCATGGAACTATCAAAGCAATCTTGCTCGGCAGTTTCCCATAATTCAAGCATCTGATCATCAGTACCACTATTCTCTCTCCTGCAACTTTTGGAGGCTGAATTGTCTGAGATGTGATCAAGTGGAATATCTTTCATCAATGACCCATTTTCAGTTTTTGTTCTCCACGAGTTGACATCATGTGTGCTCTCATCCTTGGGTACTTTGTCTTCTTTTCTGTTGTGATTCTCCACATAGGGTGAAACTTCCACATTTATTGCCATTGTCAGAGCTCCTGAATTAGCTTTAGTGGTTAGATTTTCTTCCTTCACATGCCTCTCAATTTCTTCCACCATTGATTTTTCAACCGCTCTAATCCTTGCCTTCACGCTCAGCAAATCTGAAACCCCATCTGGTATCCCAGTGCTTTTGTTATCTGTGAAGCTTTGATAGCCATTTTCATGGAGACAAGTTTCAATTACTGCATCCTGGACAAACAAACATTCATGATAAACAAGGATAAGTAGAATTCATGTTTCCTGCATATGCTCATTGCCTCATTTAATAAGAAAGAATAAAGAACAAAACTGAAGTACAGGATAACAAGTCAATGGAATATTACCTTTTGTTCTTGTTTGCATTCAACATGCATTTTGTTTATCCGAACTAGGGCAGTGTGTTCTAAAGAAGCAAAATCCTCTTTCAATGAACTAATGACTGGATTATATGCAGATAACTGCCCTTTGAGTCCTCCAATTTCACTTTCCAGTAGACAGACTCTTTCTGTCATCTGTTTAATCTCAAAGCTTTTTGCATCACTTTCATCTTCAAGTCTCATGCATACTCCAGTAAGCTCGTTGACCTTGTTTTCCAATAATGCTTCACTAATGGACGAAATCTGAAGATCAAAATAGAATGTAGCAGCCTCAGCCTCCCAAAGTTCAAATTCGTTTGTTTTATCCAGCAGCTCTGAACTCAATGTTTCCTCCCTAGCCCTCTGTTGTTCAACTTCTTGACGTAAGGATCTCATCTCTGACAGTAAACTTCGGTTTGCTTCGTTAAGATGCTCAATTTCTTTTTTGTGACTCGTGCAACCTTCTGATAGTTCAAGAATCTGCCTTTCAAGATTTTCATTGATCAGTCTTGATTGTTGTTTTTCCATCTTCAATTTCTCAATATCTCTGCAAAATTCTGCACTCAACATTTCTGCAGCCTTTAGCCTTTCCTCCATTTCTAACAGTTCCTCATTCTTCTTCACAAGAAGATGCTCTGAACTTTCAACCTGACAATTTAAATGGTCATTTTCAGATTTGGATTCATGCAGATCTTTGTCCAACCTCTCAACTGACTTCTTCCAATAAACATTCTCAGCTTCTTTCACCTCAAACTTCTCCCTTAACAGACCAAGCTCCCGTTTAAGGTCACTGTTCACAGAGTGAAGTTCACTGAGATGTTCAGCAAGTGCATGTTGTTCCAAGACCTTCTCAGTGAAAAAGCTCTCATAAACCAAACTAAGGTTTTTTAGAGCCAGTGCCTCATGGAGGATTACACTATTCTCTTGTTCAGCAGCAGACTTTGCATCTTTGAGCTCCAAAACACTCCCAAGTAGTAACATTTTCTCCTCAACTAGCTTACAATTTTCTTCCTCTAACACTAGATTAGTTCTTTGCAAATCTATCAACTCCACATGAAGGGCTTCCAATTTGGACTGTAATTCACTCTCCTTTTCTTCTCCCTTGGTCACTTCAGACCTAAGTTGCCTGTTCATCTCCAGAAGTTCAAGCTTAACCTTCTGCAACATTGCATGCTGCTCTCTTGTATTTTCAAACTCTTGCTCTAGGATCCTTTTCTCTGACACCAGTTCTTCTCCCTCAGATTCTTGTTGCGAAAGTACAGTTAGGAGGACAGAATTCTCTACAAGTAGTTGCAGCTTCTCCTCTTGGGTTTTCACAAGAGAGCCTTTCAAGCCCTCAATATTATTCAAAATATGCGACATAGGCATTTCCTCTTGCTTGATCCATTTGCCATGCCCCCCACCTGAATCAACCTGAAGAGCTGAAAGCACTTGATGAATCCCCATTTTAAACTTTCTGATTTCGTCTAACAAGAACTCTAGCTCCATCTGTTGCATAAGGTTTTCACTCTCCAACTCAGAGATAACTTCATCAGTAAATTTTGATGCCTCCACGTGTTTTTGACATTCAATTAATAAACCCATATTCTTCTGCTCCAAGTCTTCAACACACTTTTGCAAAATAAACATCTCAACCTGAGCATTAACAGCTTTATCAAGTTCTTCTTCAAATTCTATCTTCCCCAGCTGGCGTTCTTCCTGTAACCGAAGAACAATATTCTCCAAATTGGCCATCCGAGCTTCACTTGAATGTTTTTTATTAGCATGCTTTTCTTTTTGGGCCAAAAGCAAAGAATGAAGTTCTTCTACTTGACTGACTCGGCTTTCTTTGTCTTTCTCCATAACAGAATATTTTTCTTCTAACTTTGTAAACCTTTTTTCCAGGTTACCTAGTTTTGCTTCAACACTCTCCAATTGAGATACCAGGACACTTCTTTCATTCAGAAGATTGTGCTTTTCATTATTCAGTAAATTGCAAAATTCCTCCAAGCTACTTGATTTAGCCCTTAAACCTTCAAGCTCAATTTTTGCATCAGAAAGGGACTTCTCCAGCAAGTTATTCTTTTCCAATAGATTCTGCATACTTTCAGTGATAATTTGTAACTGAGAAAGTAAAGATGATTTTTCAGCGACAAGAATGGATTTTTCTTCCTGCAGAACACCACAGGATTCTTGAAATTTCTTCACTGTATCCCTTAATCCACCCAGCTCGTCATTCAAATTTGACAGGGAAGATCCCATAAAGGCATTTTCACTCAAAAGTTTATCCATATCCTTTGACTTTTCACGCAGAGCTTCTTTCTCATCTCGCTCCATTTTGCATGCCTCCTTTAGCATTGTGTTCTCCTTCTGTAAATCCTTCACAGATAGTGCAAAAGATTTAGGATTCAAACCTACAGAACCTAGTTCTTCCAGTATAGCCTGATATCTATTATTCAAGCCCTGGATTTCATCCTTTATTTGATGAGATTCCCGTTGGAGGAGATTACTTTCTTCAACTTTTACAGCAAACTCTTGTTCAAGTTTCTCTTTGATCATCTTCAGCTCGGAAATTTCCATTTGCTGATTTTTTAATGACCTAGTGGAAGAGAAGTTAAGTTCATGCAAAGTCCTGTTTTCTTTCGCAATCTGTTGCATTTCTTCCTTAAAACCTTGTTTGGAAAGCTCCAAGTCCTCCAATAGCTGAAGGCCATGTTTAAGCTCCAAAGCAAGAGATATTTGCTCCTCTTGTGATTGAGAGTATGACTTCTGTAGAGTATGCAGAGTAGACTCAATTTGAAGAAAACGAGACTGCTCCTCATGCATCCGAGTCTGCAGTCTCTCTAACTCGGTATGCTTCTCTAAAAGCTTTTCATCTTTCAAAGAAATCTTCTGCAATAGAACATCAGCCTCTATCTGAAGAAATCGATTTGATTTCTCCAACATATCACAATTTTTTTCAGCAGTCTTTAGTTTTTCAGCCCCAATCTCAATTTCTCTATTTAGTCGTTCAGAAATTTCTTGGGCAAGCAAAATTTCACTCTCTAAAGTAGATATTTTCTGCAAGCACTGCTTGTACAGGATAGTTACAGATTCTTTATCTCCATTCAGCTCAGCAATATTTTTCTTCAATGATTTAACTTCCAGCTCTGTTCTTTCAATTTGCTCAATTAATTTCCTGGAACTCTCCTCAGCATGAGTGATCTTAGCCTCCAAAACAGATAACTTTTCAAGACATTGTTTATATTGAAGATGAGCAGCATCCTTCTCAGCCTCCAATGTGGCAAGTTCTTTTTTGAGATTTTTAGCTTCAGTTTCCGCTTTAGCAGCCCTTTCATCATTTCCCTTTGCATCCATCTGGGCCAGAGATAACGTAGTCTCCAGACTAGCTATCCTTTCCACACACTGCTTGTACTGAAGTAGACCGGCATCCTTCTCATATTTAAGCTCTGCTAAGGCTTCTTTCAGTACTTTGATTTCGATTTCAGCTTTGCTTGCTCGTTCATCAAGGCCTCCAGCATCTTTTTGGGCCTTATTAAGCTCTCTTTCCATTTCACATAACTTCTCCAAACTCTCCTGATATTGAAGAAAGATAGAATCCTTGTCAGACTGTATATCTTCCAGTGCTTTCTTTAAGGTTTGAACTTCCCTTTCTGCTTTCTGTGCATGCTCAGAATCAGCATGATTCTGGGCCTTCACATTCTGTTTTTCAGCTGATAATTGAGACAACCCAAAAATTTCATTTAGCTGCTTTAGACCCTTTCGACTTAGACCATTTGCAGATTCTTCTAAACTCTCTCCATTCATTTTTAAAGTATTTTGGATTGAAGAAAACCCAAAGGCATCTTTCTGCAGGTCAACTGAGTCCAATAATGCACAAATTGGATGTGGGTCATGTGGCATTTCTGGTGTGTGTGGCTCAGCTCCGGTGCCTGAAGAACTACATGGTGAATCATCAGTAAGCAAGTTGGGAAATGCTTCTGCCATGGTTTTATGGGCCTGTCGTAGCTCCCCTGTCGCATGATCATACCTCTCTGCTAATGCACGATATGCTCGGTAGAATTCCTCAACTAATTTCATGAGTTCTGGCCGCTTCTTATAGTACATCTCTGCCCTCCTTGCAAATGAGTCTGCATCCTCTTCAATAAGCTTTATCATTGCTTTTACCTTGGCATCCATGTCTGCATAAAGTATAAACACTTAATAACACCACTTAAAGATTGCTGAACCATGGATTTTTTTGAATTTTGTTAGTGTAAATCACTGTATTTTTTGATGAAATTTGGCTTAAGAAAAATGAGCGACAGGTTAGTGTGCATGGCAAAATGAAATGTAGGACCACAATTGTGATCTCAAATTCTCAGTTCCAGCAAATGTTTTCTAAAACAAAATGGAAATTTACACGTTTACAGTTTTTCTATGAGAAAAGTTTACTAAGCAATATATTCAGATTCTTCTAGCACAATGGTAGACGTTGAATTGAAGATATAGAGGAAAAAGCCAAACCTGTAAGGTTCTCCTGAAGCCATTTTGAATTCTTTGGGCTAATGTGGCTGTCCCACCACCAAGAGTATAAGCGCCTTGACTCAGAATGTAGCAAGGTTCCCATAACTCCAGCAAAGAACAGCAGTAAAGCTGGATTGAATTTGCAAAAGCTTGATATGGGATCCAGACCAGACTATAGATTCCACCACCAATGTTGATCTAATTTCAGACTCTTTAGGTCCGTTTCTCCTCTAATTTTACCTGACATCAAATAAATGATCTCATAGTTAATTCATCAAAAATAGCTCATATTCATGAAGTTCAACTTTACTTCTGCGGTTTAATCTATAAGAAAATTAGATACACTTTCCACAAGGATGTTTTACTTGTATTACCTGCTCAATTGGGTACAACTCAAGAACCTCATGTTTATTGAATTTCTTGCTCCAGCAACACCCACAATTCAAAATCACGTCAACTGTCAAAAACATAAATAAATAAATAAATACCAAAAAGTGTATAAAAAAAAAAGGTGAACAGTAAAATCAGTGGTAACACCCCGCTCCTAAATACTGTAGAACATCATTCCCCAAATCCAAGAACATACGGAGCATTCATTAAACAACAATCTCATTTTTCTAAGCATTCCAAAAAAAATCTCATTTTTCTACATTTTTTGGGGGACAGAATTAGCAGAAGAAACCAAGAGATCCTGAAGATGAACAGCAAAATCACACCAAATGACCAAAAAGCACTAGTTAATCCGCAGAAATATCTTTACCACAAGCTTCGGTAGAGTCAATCACAAAATAATCACTTATCAAATTTGTTTTCACTAAACCATGGTATCCACGACATGATGAAGCAAACATGGAGAGAGAGAGAAAACGGGCTACAGACACGGAAAAGCAACAAACAGTGAGTGACATCAAAAGGAAGCAAAGACATTGCACGCTCGTGGGTTATCTTGATCAAAAAACAACGGATAAGCTCAGCAAAATTACAGAAACACCTACGAGATCAAGAACTTGCCAAGTGAAACGAACTTGATGAGTTACCCCAACTCCACCGACCACACAAATGAGACGAAAACACAAAGCTACGCAAATGGCCACCCAGGAAACCACAAAAAGCACCGAACTTTAATCCATTTCACATCCCTCACACCCCAAAATAATGGAATCTGGCAATGGGAGTGAGAACCTCGTATGAAGATGTGGTAGAAACAGAACACTGAACACCTTACCCCATTTTCTCTCTCTACGTCTGTAAGGCACAAAGTCGCACTTTTTCTCTCTCTAGGAGATGGGCATTATAATCTGGGCATGCAGGTTCTGACACTCCAATGAGTCCTTAACTGTAAAAAGGACAAGGTTTCAGAGAGAGAGAGAAGGCAACACAGGAAAAAAGAAAGAGTTACTGGATTTTGGTTTTTGACAACCTCCTTTCTTCTTCTTGTTTTGAAATAGGGAATCTGTGGGCAATGTGAGTTAGCCAGACCACAGTAATTACGGGATTATGCACAAAAATGCTATAATAATGTTCTTGTCAAACGTAAATTATTTTTTGATTGTTTGCGGAACAGAAACGTATTCCTCAGGTTTTTCGCTGTCTTTCATCGTTATTTTCAAATTATAAGTTAAATGAGGAAACTGAAATGACTAATCTACCCTTTCTTACCCTTTATTTTTTCTTTCTCGCTTCCTTTTCCCCTTCCACTCTTTTGCTTTTTCTACCCGTGAATTCTCCTCTCTCTATCCGAGACGTTAAATATTTTGAGTAAATAACTGACTCATATGAGATTATGCGAGAATATATAACTGTTGATTTGATTTTTTTTATTTTAAGGAAACTGTTTATTTGATAGTGTCAAATCTTTCAACATTGATAATGTATAAATCGATTTTTTTATATTAAAAAGAGCGAAACACATAATATAATAAAATAGGTAATATTTTTTCTTTGGCTAAATAATTCCGTCGAAATTGATTATTAACCTTTGTCGAAGATTACAAACAAATCAATCAAAATTTAAATTATTGATCACTTGATTAAGGGACATGCGTTTTACCACTTATATCAATAGTGATTGGTATAAAATCCATAATATAACAAAGAAAGATAAAAAAAAATTATTTAAAATACATAATAGTTGTTATATGATTTCAATATTTTCAATACTACTATCTTTAATAATTTTTTTTACTACTGATATGTTTTACTTTATTAAAAGCAGTGATAAAAAAATCTTGTGGTCATAAAATTAACATTTTCTTAAGCTTTTGACCAAATTTATAATGAGTTTACTGACCACTTTTTTTTATATATTAACAATTTATTTAATCACTTAAGTTAAAGCATCCAATACATGGAGTAAAGAATCCAAAAAAAATCAATTCAATTAAATATAGTTATCGTAATTTAACTCTTATTATGAAGGTTTATATCTTAATTCTTACAGTGGAATTTAAATTATTACTTTTGTTCAGCTAAAAATCACTTATTTTCAATTAATGAGCGGACCTTTGAAGATAAAAAACAAAGTGATTACAACATAAGTCTCTAATGATATGGGTTTGAAAACTAAATGAAAATTAAAATCTTAAATTTCTGTACCGTTGAGTACTACAAGTTACAGAATTATAAATTGATTACTGTTTTATGCATCTTCAGTTCGATTTTGTTAAAAGTATAGAATAATTGTTAACTTGGTTCGTGCATCCCCACCTTCGTGCATAAACTTCATACAAAACCGACAATATGGGCGGTAATGTGAGAAAAAAGGAGAGCACATCAAATCAAATATCATATTTGTAATTTAATTAAAAAGTTATCTTGTTTTATATACTTTCTCATTTCCATTATGCACAGCTAATGTCACTTTCACAAGGAAAATGACTGAGATGATATGAAGAGTAATATATTATTACATATTCAATTTCAAAGTTTATATAGGAGAAGAGTAATATATTATTACATATTCAATTTCAAAGTTTATATAGGAGATATAACATTACGTTACACGTAATACTCTGACTTATATTCCATGATAAAATATATTTCTAATTGTGTATTATTAATAATTAATAATTAGATCCTTCCCTATATTATAATATTGAACTTGATCACGCAAGATAATACTAGCCAAAAGGTGTTTGGTGAGAAAGTGAAGGTATCTTTAAGGAAGTACTAATGTACTACTATTGGTGGTGGGTCATTTGGGGTGAGGGTAGCCAACCTTTTGCCGTCAATTATTATTGAGATTTGGCAGAATTTAAAATCATTATAAATGCAATTAGAGAACTACACCCCCAAAACAATAGATATATAAATAGAAGATATATTATATATTAAGGAGGGTTTGACTTTAGAATCTACGATAATAAATATTTTTAGTCTTTTAGAAATTAAATAAGATCAAATATCAACATTTTAAATGAAAATAGTGTATCGCGACGAAGGCTACTAAATCAACCACATCAATTTCAAATATATTTCTTTTGGGTACATAAGTCAATTTAAAATTAATATGATAGTAAAAAAATGAAGTATATTATAGTTAAGACAGACTATCAAAAAACAGGTGGAAATCGTAACTTTTCAAAGGTCAACATTTATCCTATTTTGTATTAGCTTCTATAATTTTAACATTCTATTCAGCAAATATACAGAAAATTATGCTATTCAGGGTTACTTTCATTTATATAATATTGTTATTCATGCTTTATATAATCACGCTAGAAAATAGACATGCACTAAACACGTGTACATATAAAGGTTTATTGACATAGACGGATTTAGAGGGGACGAGTGTGGGTGATCTGGTTCTTCTTCCATAATTTGTTTTTAAAATTTTATACATATTTTTTATATATAAAAATGCACTTCATTTTAATCACTTATATTGTTTTTAATATCCCCTTTATATTAGCTATTTTATTTGTTATAAACGAGGACAATAAGTTATAAAAAAAGATGTGAGAAAATTAATGGTGAGAGAAGAAAAAAATTCAGTCATCTTAATTTTCAGTTTGCATATATATGCGAAATCTTATTTTCCTTTATTATAACAATTCGAATTTTTAAGGAAAAAAATGAAATAGACACATTGGTATAGAACATACTCCTATTTCTATCTCTAAATATAAAATTAAATTTATCATTTTAAAACTGAAATTATTTGTTTACAAACTTCTCTTCTCACATAGGTATGTATTTTCCATTGTGTGACACATGTGAAATTAGTTTCATATCTTTCTTCATTAGTTATTGAATTAAAATATGTTTTAAATTTTCTTAATTTATTTTACTAATACTTAAATTTTAATCAATATTAAATCTAATGAAACATTTAAAAATTATCATTAAAATAATTTATAGCAATTAATATATAATAGAATTTTTTTATCAATTATCGTTAAACTCGTGTATGTTCATATTTTATATATTTTTATTAATTAAGTCATATTTTTTAAGTATTTAAATTTTATATTTAATATTTAAATGATTATGAAACATAAAGTATGATGTTTTGTCTTTCAAGATAAACTCTATAATCCAAAAAAAAAATTAAAATGTAAAAACTGAATTATTTTGGGGGATGAGAATTGAACAGTCAAACATTTTGCATGTGATTTTCTGCTAGCGTAATACAGGTGGGCACCCCGCCATGTGTCCATCGATAAACATCGTTGATTTAGTGAATGAGACATGCAATGATCTACGCGGATCTTGACCTAGTGTCTTTACTTCTGATTAGTTATATTCATACATTGCATATATACTACAATATTTGTAAATAAGAGATAATTATCAAATAGGTGAAGAAAAATAATATGTAAATATAATATTTTTATTTACAATCATGCACAAGTGTGGGGCAAAAAAAACTATTCACATGGCTCGCTAGATTTTTAATTTTTAATATTTTTTTGCAGAAAAAGTAGTATTCTTATTTTTTGCAGAAAAATATATATTATTTTTATGAAGTCCAATTAATTTTAAATAATAATAAAATTTTATTTAAAAATAGAAATTTTATTATTAATAGGTCTTTTATTTAGATTAGGATGAATGGTAGAAGGGTGACAGGAAAATATCACTAGCTCATTGACTTGTTTGAAATATCTTTACAGTTTCTTACGGTAACCCTTAAATGAATTAATGAAAAGAACGAAAGGAAGTTTTCATTCTATCAATTTCGGAGATAAATTAAAGAAAGGAAATAATTCATTTTGAGTTAGTGAATTAAATTATATTATACCATTTAAATAATTATTACTTATTAAATTACATATAGGTTCTAAACGTGTGTTATAAGATTGAGATGATATAACTTTTATTTGGAGTGCATGATAGAGATAATGAGATTTGAACCTAAAATTTTATGTAAATTATTCAAATTCTTTTACCACTAAGTAAACATGGATCATAGAATTATATCACCAATTTAAAACATGTTTATGATGACTTCTACTTTTTTTTAATCCTAAAAAAAAGGTTAAGAAAATCTCTTTCCTTTTCAATCAAATATATATCTAAGTAAAGAAAAATAATTATTTGTCCATTCTTGTTCTTGAACTCTTTTATATTTTTCATATTTAATTCTTCTAAAATAAATTGTTAATTAGAAAAACCAACAAGTTAAGTTTTAATAATTTTATAATAGCATTATACATATAGACATGTCATATATATATTTAAAATAAATATGAGGGAGCTATTCTTTCCTCTTACTTTCCTTTCAAACTTAGATAAATAAAAAAATTGTTGAATAACTTAGATAAATAATTGAAATCACTTTAATTTATTTAAGTTATAAAACTTACAAATTTAAACTCTTCATTTCCTACACAAGCTAACATTAATTAATTAGGTAACAATGTAACATAGGCTTCCTATAGGTTGGAGGATGGAGAGCAAAGTAGACAAATTTGATCCTAGCACTCTTCTTTCTTTCTTTAAGATGTTACTCCCAAACAAACCTACCATTCTTTTAAGACAGCACTTGCAGAGGTTGTACATCATTACCGACCCACATGATGTGATTTTTCTCCACTCTTCCCCCTCTCTCTAACATTATTGGTCGTGAAAAAAAGATGAATAAGACGTGTACATATTAGTCCACACACACAGATA
>CM023960.1:26127768-26143277 GCA_013407115.1 Glycine latifolia | reverse complement strand
ATATATATATATATATATATATATATATATATATATATATATATATATATATATGTTGATTTTCTCAAGGAAAGCTTTATCTACCTAGCTCTCTTAATTCACACTCACTTACTGGCTAACACAACCCCCCACCAACCATATAGAGGTGCAATTTGTCTTTGAATTATACAAAGGTGACACAATGGTCCCATCCCTAGCTATTTCATAAAAAGATATAAATCATATTATTTTTTCGTTTTTTACTAGTTGTGCTGGGCGTGGTCACTCCATCTCCCACCCTCAGATTCTGGAAAGTTGTCATAAACTCATCAAAATCAAATCTACTTAGCGAATTCAGCAGGACATATGTCGTGCTAAAAAGTTCGGGGAAAGGGGAAAAGAGTGTAGGGGGATGTTGGGCACGATGATGCCAACATTTTCGATCATGCATTAATTATAAAATTAATGGCATATACTGTAAAGGAATGAATTAACAACAAAAAGGGACTCAATATTTCCATTTCTTTTCATCACCACCTCACGTGCTAACAGCTAACGTGTATCATTATCTTTTCCATTTTCTATTTGTGGTACTGATAATACTTTACTGTGGTTGTCTAAAAGTAGCATGAAATAAATTTTCGATGTGGGGGTAAGGTTCAGCGAAAGTTGAGTTGAACTCTTATAATTTGATAAGTTATACTACTTTGAATTAAAGAATGGAAAATGGTTAACACCTATATATTGTGCATTATAGGGAAAATATTTCTTTTAAGCAATAGGGTAAATATAATTGAAATGTGAATAATATAGTTTTCTTTAATATTTAAGATAAAACTATTCATATTGGTGATAAAAGTAAATTAATATATATGTGTGTGTTTAAAATATTAAAAATTTATTAGGGTTAGCCTAATGATGAAAGGATGGGATAACAAGCATGAAAACTTAGGTTTCATCTTCGTTGTCAATATTGAAGTAAATATTAATCTTATACGTATTCAATTGTATATATAATCAAAGAGTGTGAAAAATATTTATGATGATATAAAAAAATAGTTATCACAAACATATAAAAAGTATTGGATATCAATGCCAAGTAAAAGATTAATGAAAGAAAAGAAACAAATTAAATTTTACAATAAAAAAATAATCATCTTTTTAAAATTCATCTACTTTTCGAAGAAAACCACTAAATAATGCTCATTTGAGATCATCAAATAGTTTAAAACTTTTGAAAAAATGAAATGAAAGGTATATCCCTAAAACAATACTAATAAGGAGTATAGGGATTATTCAAATAAGAACACCTATAATAAAAAGAGAAGACTTTAATGAAATAGACATTAATGTCAATAGCTAGGCTCTGGGTATAAGATGATAATGAAAAGAAACTTTTAGGTGAAGAGGTGAAAAGAAATTTTAACCTAATATTTTTTTTTTAAAAAGGTAAAAGTAAAAATGTATTGAAGTATTAAGAATAAATATGGCATAAAAAAAAGTAATATGCTAATAAGCCACAAGCAAGTTGGAAAAACTAATAATCTATAAGTTACAATTAAACCAGTTGAAGACAATTATATAACATTTGGAAAGCTTAAAAAATGTGGTGGCTCAATTAAAACCACGTAATTAAAAAGTGAGTTTTTCCACAATAACAATGAATTGCATCCTATTCATCGTGAAATTGAGATCGATTTTCCCTCAGCACACCACCACCTCAAACACGCTATATAAATTATAAGCAAGTGAAATAAGTTAGTTTATTAAATACTTATTTGGTCAAACAAAGTAATCAAATAAACTATAAACTAACTTAGTCTTGTCAAACTATAAATGAAGTTGCAGGGTCTGGTTTCAACTTTGACAATAGTTGAGTGTAGCGATGGCAATGGGACCGTGATGCTGGCGTAATGGGAGACGAGGACGACAGTGCAATGCAAGGGGTTGATGGGAGTTAGGGCTGAGGGTAAAAATGAAGAGTTGGTACAAAATTTATAATATATGGATGAATTAATCATTTTTCTTGTACGTATTTTCACATATAAGTAATTACATAAAAGCCTTTAGGAATTTATTAAATTAAAACTAAAAAATCATAATTTAAAATTTAAATGAATTTTCCGAACGTCCCAATTAAACTTTAAAGGAGGAAAACAAAATACTCTAGCTAGCGAGCTATTATATTTGTTGAATGAACTAATATTTTCTTTATATTGAATATTTCTCCATGCCTTCAACTTTGTTGAGTTTAGAAATGAACAAGAGAATGAAGGAAGATCAATATTATTCACTATTTAATAAGCACCGATGAAAAGTTTTATTTATTTAGTTTTTCGTACTCTCGTTGTTCTTGGACGTAAACAAGGGAAAGGAACGTGAGTAATTTTGTGTTCCCCCTATATTTACGTAGATTTTTATTATTTATGTTGATGAAACCGAACAGAAAAGGAAGCATTCACTCTTTCGTATTAGGTGATAAAAAAATGTTGTATTTGAAAGATTATTATTACTATTACTCCTATAACTATTCATCGTGGTCATGAAAGAAGTCATTGGATTATGGTCTCAAGTACCCGCTTACCTCGCCCATATCCTTCCTTATAGCTGACTCCGATGTCTTTTCTCAAGTCATTGATTCGTCTAGGAAAAGAAAATACTATTTGATTAGAAAAGCAATTAAGAATGATTAGCGGTTACTCAAAGCAACTTCTAGTCAAACAATTAAGTGGTGCTAAGTTGCTAGTAACATGCCATCTTTTACAAATTTCGGAACTACTTTATTGCCCTGAAGGAGCAATATTTACCAATACAATAAGTGTATGTTTGAATAGAAAATTTTAATTAAAGAAAATAATTTATTAAATAATTTAAAATTTTTTAATTTAAAATTTATTGTTTTGATATTTTTATATGAAAAATTTTAATTTTTGAAATTTTAAAATATAATTTTAAACAACTAAAATGTAGAATTTGAATTTTCTTCTAAAGATGAAAAATTGAAATTCTCTTCTTCTATAAAAGCTCTAATCACATCACTCTTTATTCTGTCTTCATCACCGATGAATACTCCGACCTCCGCTACTCTCATGATATCCATCGTCTCTCAGTGTATGAAGTTCAAAATTTTAAAAATAAAAAAATTCAATTTTTTTATCCAAACACAAAAATTTGAAAATGAAAAAATCTATTTTTTTTTATCCAAACACAGAATTTTGAAAATAAAAAAATTTTAATTAATATATTTTAATTTCCCTCAATTTTAAATTTCCTAAAATTTTAAAATACTTCACCCAAACATACTCTAAGAAAATTTTAATTGAAAAACTATTATATGCTCAATTCGATCGATTTCACTGCCACCGCAGCATCATTATATTCCACAGCACCAGCCACACTTACTTCATGTAACAAATTAAAAAAGAATAGTCCAACATGACCATGGGGACTTGATAACAAATCATTCTCCAAGTACTCTTGGGAGTGCTGATAACCATCAGTTAAGATAGATATTATACAACTGAACTGAAGTTGTACATTATGAAATGAACGCAACAAACATATTATTACGAAAGTAAACGAAACTAAATCATGTACATTCACCCTAAGCATACAGCTCCAACTGCAACAAACTGAAAACGTGAACCAAGTGAAGAGGGGTAGGCTAACTTAAGCCGACGAAGAAGATCCTCATTCTAATGGTGAGGGGTGAGAGAAGGAAATGAAGAGATAGATTGTAATATCAACTTCCTCCCACCTCTGCGAGTAGTAGGTGATGATCCCACGGCACAATTAGGAGAGGAGATCCTCTTGCCATTGGGAGAAGAAGTTTTGATGCAGGTGACAGGAGAGTCATCATCTGGAACAGTTTGCAAAGGCTTTTCACATTTGGGTTGAGGTTGAGACCGCGGAGCATTTGACTTCCCAAGCTTTTGGCTCACAAACAATCCAGAACTGGAGATGGTAGTAACAAAAGATCTTGGTGGCTTACCCTTTGAGGAAAAGGATAATGGGAGCAATGATCTGTTACATAAAATGAACCAAGATCAATAATGGACGTTAATTTTATCATCTCAGCTGACAAAAACACAGCATATCGAACCTGGAAAGCTGTAATGGTGTTGTAGCAAGAGATTGGTCAGGATGGTCTTCGGTATTCTGAGTTTCAGTTTTCCGTGAAGCATTTTCCACCACACCCTTTTCACATGCTTCTGTTTCTTCTTCAGGTTCAGCTTCTAATCCAGAAGGAACAGAACCTGAACATAAAATAGAAATTGCCATAAATAAAATGTCCCCTCTAACAGCAAACAATTTTTAGAAGGGTAACATAGAAAATAGGGATTTAAAAAGTAAAGTTGGTGGTTTTAAAAAGAGAGACTTACCATCCTTTCTACCGTATGTGTTCTTGCATCCTTCACATCTACAGCTTATGGCGCAACCAACACCACCCTTCAAAAATAATAATAAAAAGTTTGTAAATGAGGTTAAAAGAGAAATTGGAGGCATGATATAAGAGCGGGGAGAAAACCTGATAACATTCACAATATTTCTTTAGGCAGCTTGATTTCTTGCAATTACATCCTCTTTTGTGTCGTGCTGAGGCTGGAGTTTTGTTAGGGTCATCCTGCAAGAAAAAAAAGAATTAATATATGAAAAAACATGGTTTAAATTAGAAAGTGAAAAATAAAATAAAATATTAATTTGCTGACCCCAATTTCAGATACAGAATCAGAACTTCGAATGACTTTAGGAGCAAATGCAAGTGGATTACGAGACTCAATCTGCTGGCGAGTTTGAAGAACAGTCTCAACATGAATCGGTTTATTGAAGCAATCGTGGCATGCACAAGGTTCTATGCAGTAGACTCCAGCAGCAAAGCACTCACAATAACTGGTAAAAAGAAGATTAATTAAAAAGATAAATAAAGCTTTATTTCTTCTCAAGCTTTCATGTATGAAAACACATTATGCACAAAGCTGAAGGAAATTGACAAGATTCATGTACCTCATAAGTCATAAGTAAGACTAATATAACATGGATAACCAACACCAATTTACTTGGTTAAAGTGATCTTAAATTCAGAGTATACAAAATTTAGCTGACATTATTTTCAAGGTTTTAATCAAAGGGTCTGGTTGAAGGATATTTCCAAATAACATTATATGAGAATATCATGAGATTACGCATTAAACAAGATTTATAATTTAAACTAAACACGATGGAAATGGCTATTGAAAATCATACCAGCACCAACATAAGCTCAAACTAAAAATAAAATTATCCTTCCTTGATGACCAAACTTAGTAAAAGTACATTTTCAATTCAAAAGAACATATTTCAAAATCATTTTGACTCAGATGTCATCTGTAAGAACTTTCCTTCCCCAAAACCAGATCAACTCCTCAGCTAAATGTTTAGCTGTTGCATTTAAGTATTTCAAGAGGCAGGTGAAGCCCAATTGAAAAGCCTGACCACTGACGCAAAGGTAAAATTATTTGCATAACACATAACCAAATCAACTAGGTCAATCCTTAAATGTTCTAGCTAGTCTTTATAGGAGAGGACCGACAAGGAGCTTCCCAAATCCCATAACCAAGATTTTCAAGTTAACTACCAGCTAGCAGTTAATATTCATAGGCACGAAATTGCCAGGACTGACCATTATATATAGCAGTGCCTAGAACAAATCATTGTATATATGCACACCGACTAATCCTTTTAACAACTTATTATCCCTCTAATTTAGGCTGTTAACACTTCCCAAGTCCTAAGAAGTCACTTGAGTGATTACAGATTAGATTTAACACGGAAAAAACGCTTATGAGGCAATGTTCAACATGCCTTACAGAGTGGATTGCAGTGTTGCGCCCTATATTTCTAAGTGCAAATGCATATCTACCTGACTTAATTGATTCAACAAATAAGTCTTCAGTGAAAGTCTACATTTACATCTTCAACAACCAGAATTCATAACTTCATGAAGAAAAGTAGACACGGTAAACTCCTTGTTTTCCGAAAAAAGAAATAAAAAAGACAGTAAAACAGTTTAGTAAAAGAAACTATAAAAATTAAAGGTCGTTGCAACATATGATAGTATTCCAACCCAAAAGAAAAGGGGAGTGTTTCTTTCAACTTACAGCTTCAAACATTTTGATTTCTTACAATTACAACGCTTGCAAGTCTCCCCTTCCCCAGCTGGTTCCAACTTGCGCCTGCAAATCCAGCTTAGTATTAGGCTAACAAGGAAAGGAAAAGCTAAAATGTAATGGAATGAAGATTATCAAGCAGAATAGATAATCAGCAATTGTACTTGCCTTTTCTTTTTTGGGCTAGTCTGCTGGAAATCTTCACCAGCCATCTGAACCAATGACTGGGTACAATCTTCACCAGGCTGAACCTCATTCTCTGATGGCTCCAAATCTCTTTCCACTGATGCAGGTACCAATGACAGTTGATGTTCTTGGCTTGCGGAGAGTTGCACAGATGAAGGAGAGCTGGGCAGATTAGGTTGCCTTCCAGATGACAAGGTGTCAATTTTTATGTTTTTGCAATCCTTTAAGCTTGCAAGTGCATTCAAGTGCAAACCAATTCCTGGCAAAACACACCTCCGTGAATCCCCACTGTGTTTTGTGGGAAGCAGTTGCTTTTCATTACTAGCATTCCTCTCATCAGATTTTGCTGTACTTGAGTCAGTGTTTGAATTATCAGCTGGGTTCCTCCTTTGCACACTGGCCATTTCAAAATCCAGACAGCGTCTCCGTATACCACGGTGTGTCACATAAACAAGCTAAATACAAAGACAAAAGTACTGTTAGATTGATTGATGTGTTCAATGGTAAACACAATGACACAAATAGAGAGAAAGAAAAATATTCAAGTCTCATCATAAATTTATAAAACATGAAAAAATATAAACATTTGTGTGACACTCTACTATGAAATTTGTTAGGGAATGCAAATTGCAGAAAAAAAACATTATAATGATACAATTTTTTATACAATGTGCTTTCAAAGTAATGATTGACAACAACCCACAGTCATACAGCATTATCCTAGAATTATAAATTTTCAAATATAAACAATGCAGGAATAAGTTACAAATATAATTAAGCATGTTATAGTGTATATGAAAGTAATCTAGAAATAATGAAAAGCTCTGATACCCACAATTCACTGCAAGTCAAACAGACTTCATGTTCCTACCTTATTATCCATCTTTTCACTTGGATTGCTAGCCAACAAAGCAAGATTGGCAAGATTGTCCTGTCTCTGACTTGTGCCTGTGGCAGCTGCTGATTCAGAAGGATGATCTTCAATTTCATGTTCTGAACCAGAAGCAACTGCATTACCCATGTGCATTTGTTGACCATCATTGGTGGCAAATTGTGGTATCACAGTCATAAAATTGCTAAGCTCAATTGAAGGATTTAATTGTTTATTTAAACCCTTAAAAGCTTCTGTCACATTTGGGGGGCTAAACATTAACAGATCAGAGGCTTCAGTAATTAAACTATCCACACCATAATCTTGGCCTTCAACTTTTGCCTCCTCAATTTGACATAATCCCGGAAGATGCATTTCACCCTCAATTGAATCTTTTTCAGAGCATTCTGGAACATAAGCAACATCTGATGCTGACTTGCCATTGCCAGGCAATTCCAAAAGAGAATTAGCCTCATCACCATAGAGTAGAGGTTCATACCCTGGGCTACCCAAATTATAATTTAAGACTTGTGGAAGCTCAATTGAGATATTTGGGTTTTCATTTTCATTACATGGCTCAATTGAGGCATCTGCAATGGAAATCTTTTGAGCAGTATTTTCCTGTTGCTCACTTGATTCATGACATGCTTGAGCTGAATCTGCAGGAGTCTCTTCACATGAATAAACATTATTTACATCTTCAGACGAAACCTTAGGTTTGGATGTCTCCAAAAGGTTATGCCTAAAAAATTAGAGAACAATACAAAAACATGTCACTGAAACATCTACAATTCTATAGAGACCAATGTCACTCACAATCATCAAAACAATAAGCAGGAAAAAGAAAAATAAAAAGGAAAAAGAAGAAGAAGAAGAAGAAGATTTCACTGTTACCTCCTGAGGAATCTGGATTCCTTGTGACAGTTGCCATGGGGTGATGTGAAAACAGATGGAGGGGATGAAAAGCTATATGAGTTGAATGTCTGAGTAACGTGAACAGATTTAACGGGCTCTATAGGAGATAAATTACTGATGTAGTTAAACACAGGCGAATCCTGCATAAAAATACGGTCAAACTGGTAAAGTAAAAGAAAATTTTATGCATGGAACATGATTAAAGTTCATCTAATTTTGCATTAAGAAAATCAAGGGCAAATCAGAAAATAAATTACAAATTAATCGGTTAACAAAACGAATCACAAAGGGATTGCTTTCATTATAACTTAAAAAAATGCAGGTTATAGATGCATGATGCCAAAAATGAAAGCCTGAAAATTTTCAAGCACAAAACCGACAGGAGAACTGACCGTTGACCACAAAGCAGAAGATTTACAGGGAGAAAAAAAAAACCTTAAAATGAAGACCCAAAAATGGCAAAATGGGACCTTTTTTTTAACAAATTTGGAAGAAGGAGAAGAAGAAGAAAAGGAAAAAATCAACTTAAACTTCAGAAGCAGTCGAATTTGGGGATAGAAAATTAGCTTACTCAAAAGCAAGCGAACAAAAAAAAAAAGAAAAAGAAATTTCCCAAATTGGTTAGAAATACAAAAGGAGTTGAATAATTGAAGTTGGGGAGTGATCTACAACACGGAAGCTGAGAATTTTACCAGCACTTGAGCATGAATTAAAAAAAAAACATTTTTTAACCTAAAAAGGGAGGAAAAAAAAGAATAAAGAAATAGTGTGAAAGCGCATGCAAAGAAGGAAGGAAAACCTCAAATTGGGAAAGAGGGGTGTTGATCTTGCTCCTATCTGGCGTGTCCATTATTGTTTGCAGGGAGCGAGAGGAAACATCAACAAAACATGCGAAAGTGTTGTGTTATGTTGTGTGTGAAAAATGAAAAAATGAGGGAAGAAGGAGTTGGGGTTTGGTTACTTTACTGTTTCAGCGGATTCAAGAATTGGAGAGGCGGGAGTAGCGAGTCTCCCCGACCCTACCATCCCCACCCCACCCCTCTTTTATTCATTGCTACTACCACATTTACTTGTAGATAGAAAATAAAATAGAGTGAAAAGAAATTTAAAAAGTAAAGTCAAAAAATGAATATGAATGGACTAGGGAGAAAGATAAAAGGATAAATAAAAAAAATAAGTGAAAATATAATTTAAAAAATAACAGTAGACCCGTGAATGTTATTGGATTTGTTTTAATTTAAAAACCAAAGTATTAAATAAATAAGTGAGTTAGAATTAGAGAAAAGTAAGAAATTATTATTTTTAGTATTCTCATGAGAATATAAAATTCTCACCCTATATATGAAAATAGAATTTTATATAGAAATATACGTAATATAATTTTTTGAAAATAAGTTATGCCTAAAAATTTATTATTTTGATTACCTTATTTAGATATGAAAATATATTTTCATCTCTAGGTTAGGAATCATGAAAGTATAAAACAAACACAACACTCCCTTGGACAACTTAGTTAAAATAAAACGGATATCCTCAAATTATGTCGCCTCTCTTTTTTTCACTACTGTAACGCATCATTTCTTATTTTCTTTTCTCTCTTTTCTTCATATTTCTTAGTATTTTATTCGGGACTAGTTATTGTGCATTATGTATTTTTTTATTCTCACTGCTTGCAGAGTGGATTTTTATTCTTAACTCATAAAAGCATCAAATTCCACTTATCACATGATAGTTGTGGCCGCATTAAATGATAATGATAGGTGTTTATAAAAAGGAATAACGTCAGCACTTTAATGTGTTAAGAAGTAATAACATACTGTAGTGTGAACACTTCTTTACAAATATCATTGTCCTATATTATTCATGGATCTTGCTGACTAACGTGCTTGAGATATTGATTAAATAATTAAAAAGAAAAAAAATATTTATTATAATATGAGAGTGTTAAAAGAGTTATAAAAAGTGTAATATTGTGTACCTTAATAAAAAAATAATTTCTTAAGTAATATCCTAATTGTCATATTATATAAGAATTCACAAATACTAATTAATATTTTCAAGACGATTATTGTTAAGGAAATAAAAAAAATTATATATGACGTAAAATTATATTTTCCTATGATTTCTAATAAAAAAAATCTCTTTTAATTCTTGGACAATAGTTAATAGGAGTGTAAGTAGTTCATATTGAGTTTAATTTAACTTAATTTTTAACTCGATTTAACTAAATTTAACTGGATCGAATTGATCTAGATTTTTTTTTTGAGATGTGATACATTTAAAAATAAAAAGCCAACTCATAAAACATCAGTTTTTTTCTGCATTAAAGGGGCAAACGCCTAAAAAACAAGAACAAACATAACTACACCCAGCTTTGCTTTGACAAAGGTATCTCCACAAAATAAACTAAACCATGATCTAAGGACAGACCATACTTAACAAATGGTCAGCCACCTTATTACGGACTCTAAACACATGAACAAAATGGACACTCATAAGAGGCACAATGCTTGCCTTAGTTGCATCCACAATACACTTATCACTGACATGCAAATCCTAATTTAAGCCTTTAACCAGAATAACATCTTTTGAATCTGAGTGGATTTCCAAGGATGAAAACCCGTGCTCCATAGCCAAATTAATCCCATGAAGAATGACCCAAAATTCAGATTGCACAACAGAGCATACTTCCAATCCGCATGCAAAAGCTCCTTCAAATTGTCCTTCATGATCTCTCAGAATCCCTCCGCATGCAGCTTTGGGATCATGGGCAAACCAAGCACCGTCAACATGTACACGCATAAATCCATACCTTGGAGGCACCCATCTTATCATGCTACGAGCTGCAAATTGATTGGTTTCCACTTTCCATAATAGAGTTAACTCTTACAAGCCGCATCCTTCAACGTCGATCATTTTAGGCATACAAAGTCGGTTTCGCAACTGACTTTGTATTGGACGCCGTCAAAAAGATCAGCCTACAACGTCGGTTTTTTGAGGACTGACTTTGAAATTTTTTTTTTTTAAAATTCGTACAATCTAAGATGGTTGTTTTAAAAAATCGATTTAGAATAGTAACATTCAAAGACGGTTTTTATAAAAAAAATCGACTTTAAATTTCACTCATTTTTAAAAAATAAATTATAGAGAGGAATTTAAGATGGTTGTTTTAAAAAAATCGACTTTGAAAGGTAGGATACAAAGATAGTTACTTACAAAAATCGACTTTGAAAGTTAAGATACAAAGACAGTTATTTTAAAAAATCAACTTTAAAAGCTTGGATACAAAGACGCTCTAGATTAGATTGATCAATTTTCTATTGACATCTTGGTCACTCCACAAAATATTGTGAAAAATGAACATGTTTCTCCTTTGCCAAATCAAATCCAGCATAATCACAAACCTATTATACCATTGAGAATTCAGCAACGAAGGCTCACTTGGATTAACAATTTTTGTTTATAACATATAATAAATGATTTCATTAGAGATAGGTACGATGAATTTGAACTATAGAAACTTGTAAATCGGAGATAACCTTCTAAAAAATTTCATTTTTTTCCTTTTGTGCTCACCACGTGGCTCCATATTTTTTTCCCAATTTTAATTCCGTAATTAAATATATTAGTTAACTAGTTAATATTCTCTAAAAGATTACAAACATATCTTATTTTTCAAGAAACTAATTTGCATATTTTCCTACCTTTTTATTCTCACGATAAATGACGTGTACATTACTTTCTCACGAAAATATTAAAATTAAAAAGTTTCTAACTTCCCTTCTCACATTTTCTTCTCTTTAAATTTAATAGTTCTTTTAAAAAATTCTAAATACTAATTAAACCCACACAAAAACGCTAATTAACCCTTATTATAAATTTATACAGATAAATGCATTATATAAATGTACATGTTTTAACTGAAAACAATTATATTCAGTTATAACTACTTATTCCTAAGCGTCAAAGATTCTCTCTAAAGACGAATTCATATCAAAACTTAATTCAAACACAAGCACACACCAATAAGGAAAGAAGAATTCATATCAAAACTTAATCACTAGTATCAACTCACATTATTCGTATTCATAATTACATAATTATTGGAAAGAACTTGGAACAAATCCCCTTAATTTCATGGCCTGTTTGGATTGGATAACGAAGAAGATGTTACCCATCTGAACAAAGATAGATAGAAAGGAATGACTGCTACCTTGGCGCAGGGAAAAATTGAAAAGGCCATCTAACAACTAATCCAAAGTGTTGTGTTTGTTGCGCTTTCACTTCAAGTTTTTAGTATTCTGTTAGGATATGGAAATAATCTTAATTCGGACTTTGACTTGATCCAATTAGTTGGTACTTAGCAGTCAATTTTAAATAATACACTAACAATTTTTACATATTATTAATACCGGGTTCAATTTTTTTTTTTGCAGTATTGATTTTCAATTTATTAATGTTTAATAAGCATATTTTATTTGTATTTTGTTAATTTGCATTTTAAATTAAACCAGTATATCACATGATTAAAAACGATAACGTGCATAGACTAATTTCACGACCTCCATAAATACTAGGAAAATGATAACAAACACTATTTTTGGAATGTATGACTATAGAGATATAAAAAGAAAGATAGTAAAGACAATAGACGTGATAAAGTAAGTGATACTGTGATAGTATATTAGTATGTATGAAATAAAAAGAAAATGAGTAAATAATTCATCCACCAATAACCAATAGTGTAAACAATTTTCACATTTTTAAAAAGAATAAAAACTTTAAGTGTAGTTCAGTTTTGGATCGAGAATAAATTTTATAACCTGATCAAAAACTTAAATATGTGGAGATATTTCAAAATTCTAATAAAGATTTTTTTTTCTGATTCAAAGTTTAGGTGAGTGGGTTTTAGAAACTTATTAAGATCAGGACATGCCTTAAATTTACTAAGCACTTACATACGCTTACGGACGTACTTATAAATCGCCTAATAAAAGTTCATATATTGACAAAACGAGATTTGAATCAACATCCTTGTAGGATACGGGTCTATTCCTATCAGCTGAATTAATCTTTTTTGACAATTTTTATTGAAGAGTCAAATATGCTAATTATGATAGTTAATTTTTTTTAATAAAAACAAACATACTAATAATAATTGTGATTAATTAAACTAAAAAAATTAAAAAGAAAACAAGCATAGGATAACAATAACTCAATATATTAATTGAACCCCAACAATTATGGAGAAGCGGCGAATCATATACTCATGATGATCACCACCATGAAACGTACATTTATGCGAGGAAGAGGTGCAAAATTAAGATGTTTGTGATGTGTGTCTCTGTCTTCCCTGAATCCACGGTTACCTTCCTTCCGTTTCAAAGTTCGGGTACCAACATATACCAAACCATTACCAAACAAACGGGTCACCCTCCTCTAGGGCAAATGGACCCTAAGCCAGTAAATTATTAAAGGGACGTGCTTGGTCACGTGACTCATCCCGCCCCATTGCATTAATGGAAGAAAAAAAAGGGTGAAATAAATCATGAAATTGTGAAGGGTCAAGCATGCCAGCATGGTGTGGTGTGTCTTTTAATTTGATTAATTTGGTTTATTTTTCAAGCTCCTCCCCACATTCTCTGTGAGGTGAAGTTCATGCGAAATCATGGTGTCTTGTATTTGAGTAACATGGCTACTTTTTCTGTCACATGCTATATGGCTGGCACTTTATACATTCCCACCACTGGTTTCATGATTCTTGGTCTTTTTGTAGATAAATCCACCGACAAATGTTCAAGGTTGAACTTAACCCCTGGGCTCTACCTGTATAAATACGAGTGTATATCTAACACATGTTATCTTGGTTGTATAATAAAATATTGAACTAAGATCACTGATTTGTGATATTTTATTAGGAAAAAAAAAGCCAAGTGTTAGCTAGGTTTTCGGGTGAAGTGTCAAGAGACTCTGGACTAACAAAATACAATGCAGTTGACTAAATATTATAATGAAGATTATTGGGGTTCATCACTTCTTAATTCCTGGATGCTGTTTCTTACATGGATACGGCCAAAAGGAAGCCAAAAACCTTAATGAATAAAAAAAGACCAAAACCCTCATAAATTAATAAATTAATTCATCAAAAATATATCAAAGATCAAGAAGGATTAAGTGTCCTAGGTTGTGACAGTCACGGAAGTGATAATCTAGTTAATTAAATCTCGATCTGGGGAATATGAATATAATCTTTTAGTAATTAAAATTCAGTAAAGAATTTGTTTTTGTTAAGATCAAAATTTTAAGCATTATTCAAATGATTCAATTTTAACTTTAATACATTAATTAATTATGTTTAATTATTTGATTATTTTGATGACTATTAAATTTTTATTTTCTACTTCAGTTACTTGTCTTTTTTCGTGTATGTTTCTCAAACAAGTTTCGTGCATGGACATTTCGAAAGGGGATAGATGCATAATTTGTTCCCCGCATAGCTTGTCGTGTATATAATAATAATATTCCTATTCAGAAATAATTTTTGGTGAGAATAATAAATATAAATTATTTTTTGACAAAATTATTATTATATATATATATATTTAAACTATTATAATTATGAAAATAATAAATATAGATCATTAGATGAAGTTTTTTTAATTCTCCACACATAGTCTAAGCCAAAGAGCTTTAATACCAAGAAAAAATGTTTTAATTGCAATGATATAAATTGTTTGTTGTCACGAATGGTTAGGATGTGCATAAATTGCCTGTTCCACTTTAAAAGAATCCTGACTAAAAGTAGAGGGGGCAGATATACGATAAAAACATGAATTTAATTTTTATGATTTTGAACCGACTTGGGGGGAATTAGTGTTACTTTAGTTTTAGTTTTGTTTTATATCAAATTGTCTTTTAATAATTGTGTAAAAAGTTTTTAAATATATTTTTAATCATTAATTTTTTATACACTTTTTTTAATTGTTATTCTCTCTTTTCTTATTTAAATAAATAGAGGCAAATTCTTCACCTTTTTCTTTCTAATTTTTATTCACCCAAATAACACATTTTTAATTTTATTCGTTACTTTTTTTAATTTTTATCACCACTTCCCTTTTCATTTTTCACCCCAACGAATTGTTAAGCTACAATGTAAATTTTAATATTTCTAAGATGGAGAACTAATAATATTTACACTTAAAATATATACCAACTTATCAATATATCGTTGGTATGGGTAGAAATTTGTTTAGATTTAGATCATGTGAATAAAAAATAAAGTGATTAGAAAGAAAATTCTAATAAAGTAATTCAATAAAGCAATTTAACTTGATTTTTTATTAGAAAAGAGTTAATAAATATTTTGTACCAATATTATTAAAAAATATAACACCGAAATATCTTAATTATAT
>CM023960.1:26010402-26127758 GCA_013407115.1 Glycine latifolia | reverse complement strand
ATAATAATAATAATAATAATAATAATAATAATAATAATAATAATAATAATATGTGCAGGAATGATTGCTTACCGAAAGGAACGGTGATTTAAGGGATTCCTATGTTATTTTTATTTATTTTAATTGAGGGTAAATAATGAGAGGGAAAAAGAAAAGTTTCTTTGATTAAAGCTGTTCTAAGATTCACTATGAATTTTTATATAACTCTCAAATATAGCTGACACTTTAGTTGTACTGATATATGCGTATTGGTATAGCTTATATGATTGAAATTTGATGCCCACAAAATCAAATAATGCGTCTCCATATAGCGGGTAAGGGAAGGATTGGCTAGCTATAACTAGGGCCTATAGGATACACCATGAAACATTATTGTATTTTCAAGACATTAGAGCACCTTTAGCTTGCCATGATTTCACAGAAAAATCATATTTTTCTCTTACTTTTTTATTGAAAGAAAGAAGAAAAATAAATCGAAATTCATTTTTTTTAAGCTTTATGTCGTTGCTTGTTTGTATATGTAGACATTAGAAACAGTAGCGCCTGCATGAGATTTCTTCTCCTAAGAAAAGTGTTAAGAACCACTGTTAAAGTTGCCCTGTTTCATTTTCAGTATATCAACAGTATGGAATATATATATATATATATATATATATATACTGCCTTAAACTTCTTCTTTTTGTCGCTAACATTGAATGGGTTGCTTTCTTCTCTTCTTTTTTTTTTAGTAAAGAGGGTGATTTTCTCGATAGGTATGATGATGACAAAAGAGAAATGATCAAGTTTCGAGGTTAGCAATGCATCTATATATAATTTCTGAGTTAATTATATATTCTAATCTTAAATCAGTCTAATTCTAATAAGGCTTACAAAACCATTTTTTTTAAAGGATGTCTGCATGTTTTGAAATTAACTAGGAAAAGTTGACTAGATGCGTGTAATTTTTCCTTCTGAAATCAAAGATTTCTTTTTTAACTTTGTTATATGCAATAATCTATGACGATGCTCTTGAAAATTTGCAAGTGGCCAAAAGGAAAGGTGAATATTAAAGAGGAAAATGTCAGAACTAGAGAAAACATAGTGGTACATTGTTGTAACGTAACAGTTCTCTATGAACTATGGTTTGTGTGAACCTATGTGTTTTTTGAGTCTTTTCCTTTCTCAGTGTCACGTTACTAATGAACTTTCCAAGATAATCTGTCTCCTTCTGAATTTGCTTCTCTGATTTGTTAATACCAAAGGATTTAAAGAATATATTTTCCATTCCTAATAACATGTATTTTAATGTGTTCATTGTGTTACAAAAAGTTGTTGGGTGTATTCCAATAATTAATAGGTTAATATTATAGAATAATTATATGAGTTATTAATTATAAGTGAGTTTTATTCTATGTAGTTAAGTTAAGTGAGTATGTTAGACTACTAAATAATATGATATGAGTTTAAATGGGTAGATGTTAGTTTTATTCTATGTGGTTAAGTTAAGTATGTTAGACTACTAAATAATATGATATGAGTTTAAATGAGTAGATGTTAGTGTTGATCATTAGAGAATAATGAGCATCTTATTAGGTTGATATGTTATAAGAAGACTATAGTTTTTAATATATCGAGTTGTCATACATAATTTATCTTCTTCTCATTTGAAGAATTATGAATGTTCTATTGTAGAATAAAGAGACTCTGATTGAGGAAGAACTATAAGGTCACCGACTACATTATTCATCGATTGTTTATGATTTTCAACAATTGTCGAAGAATACTTTGATAAAAAAACAACTATGAATCCAGATATTTTACTCTAATCCTTAATAATCAAATATGTTGTAGATCCTAGGACTTTTGGTGATTTGTTCTAGGATATGTACCTATGAATTTTATCTTTCATATAAAGAATAAATAATAAAAATTAAAAGACTAAAGAATTCCAACAAAAGTTGTTTTTTCATGTCTAGCTAATTCAAATTCTAAAGATTAACAACTTAATGTATATTCAAATTAGGTTAACCTACATGAGGGAAGAAATGCCAAAAATTAAAAATGAGCCACAATGGCATGAGGTCATACTAAAACATACGATACATGGACCTTACGGATCACTCAATCCAAAATCCATGTGTCTAAAGAATAACCAGTGCAAAAAGAAGTATCCCAAACAATTCTTAGAAGAGACATGCCAAGATAATGACTCGTATCCAAAGTATAAAACACGGTTTGACCAACCAATACCTGTAAATAAAAATATGATTGTTGATAACAGGTGGTGGTTCCTTATAACCCTTGGTTGTTGTTAAAGTATGGTTGTCACATAAATGTTGAAGTATGTAGTAACATCAATAGCATTAAATATTTGTATAAATATGTCTACAAATGCGCAGATCAAGTAGCAATGGAGGTTCACAAAGCTGTCAAAATGGGCCAACCCGGCCCATCCGGGTTGGCCCACCACGGGTTGACAACAAAGTGAGTCGGGCCGGGTTGGCTCACTTTGGTGGTGGGTCAGATTTTGCCTAACCCGGCTCAACCCACACGGGTTGGTGGGTTATACGGGTTGGCCCGCGAGCTGGCTCGTGAGTTGGCTCACTTTAAATTTTAAAAAAAAAATCAAAAAAACATTAAAAAAAATCACAAAATAAGTGTAGAAAAATACAAATTAAACCAATTTAAGTAAATTTAAATATTACAAATTGCATCAAACTAAATGTACATGAAACTCAAACAAATATAAATATGTTCAACAATATTAAAATAATAAAACACCAATCTAACTCTTCAAATATCAAATTCTCATATCTCAATTATCAATATTAAGTTGTCTAGGAAGAATATTAGAATCATGGTTTGACAAATCAATTTCATTTTTATCATCTTCATTTTTTCCATTATCTTTTTTTTTTTCCTCCAACCCGCGAGCCAACCCGGCTCACTCGGGTTCAACCCACCCGGGTTGCGGGTTAAGTGAGCCGGGTCCAAATGACCCGGGACCTTGGTGAGCCAGTTTTTTGGCAACCCAACCTACCAATTTTGGGGGCCAAAACGGGCTGACCCACGGGTTGGGCCCGTTTTGACAGCTCTAGAGGTTCATAGAGGATCAAATGTACATGAAGTTCAATAGTACATTGATGCAAGATGGGTTTCTGCTCCGAAAGCTTTGTGGAAAGTATTTAGATTCACCATTTATCGATTATATCTGTATGTTGAAAGATTATAAATCCACTTGCCAAATTGTCATCAAGTGCGATTCTATAGACATCAAAGAATCACAGATGTATTGGATGATGACCATAACTCCAAAACTATGTTGACACAATTCTTTGCTCTAAATTGCAAAGATCCACATGGTAGGAGTTATTTGTACAGAAAGATACCAGAGCATTATTATTGGCATAACAGGGATAAGGAATGGTTCCAAAGAAGATTAAATAGGAAAGTCGTTAGTAGGATCTATACAGTATCTCTTTTAGAAGGAGACAAATTCTATTTGTGTGTTTTGTTATCTCATTTAAGAGGTCCAATCAGTTATGGATGCCTACTTTTATCGAACAACACATGTTTGCCCACATTCAAGAAAGTAGTTGAGCATTGGGTACTTCTAGAAAGTGACAATAGTATTTGTTAGTGCTTAGTTGAAGCATAAAGTCTAGAAATGCCTTATGCTTTAAGGAGGTTATTTGTCACTGTATTAATTTTTTGTGAACCAACTGATGTTAAAAGCCTTGGGATGAGTTTACATTCACATGGTAGAAGATTATCCTTCAACAAGCACTACTATGGAATCAAGCTTGATTAATATGTTATTGAGGGATTTTAATGATCTTCTACTTCAACATGGAAAACAAATCACAAATTATGATTTGCCAGCATTAACAGTAGAGGAAAATGAAAATACTTCACTTCCAAGGGATATATTATTGGTCCAAGTACCTAATGAAGATGTGGAATCTGTACTGAAGTTAAATAATGACCAATTAGTTGCTTACAATACCATTATGGATGTAATCCACCATAGGCAAAGTCAAGTTTTCTTTGTGGATGGCCTTGGAGGAACAAGTAAAACATTCCTTTATCCCACTTTAATCACAAATTTGAGAAGCAAGGATCAAATTGTCTTAGCAATTGCCTCATCTGGTATAGCTACTACATTATTTCTTGGTGGTTGGACTACACATTCTAAATTTAAGATACTTATCAATGTAGAGGCAGATTCATTTTGCTTAATAAGTAAACAATTTGATCTTGCGAAGCTAATTAGAGAAACAACAACAATCATTTGAGATGAAGCACCCATGACAAATAGATATGCTTTGGAAGCATTAGATCCTTCATTAAAGGATATTCTTGATTGTCATGCTCCATTCGGGGGAAAAGTTGTTATATTATGAGGGGATTTTTGCCAAGTTCTTCATGTTGTTCTAAAAGGTACTAAGGCACAAATGATATATGTATGCAATGTTGTCTCATTTATGGCCTATCACAAAGGTGTTACACTTGTGACAAAACATGCGATCATTACAAGATTATAATTTTGTAGAATATCTCATTCATACTCGAAATGGTATTGAACCTACCAAATGTAATGACATGGTCAAAATACCTTCCCAAATGGCGATAATGTGGGAAGGAGAAAGTTCGATGCAAAAGCTGATTCAAGAAATGTTTCCTAAATTAGAACTTCATACTTGGGATGCATCTTATATGGTAGAAAGAGCTATATTGATACCAAAGAATAAGGATGCTAAAAAAAATAATGACAAAGTTCTCAATCACTTCCCAAGAGAAGAGCGTGATTTATTATCATTTGATGAGGTGGAAGGGGACACACACAACTTATACCAACAAGAATACTGGAACTCTATTGCGTCAGGGGGTTTACCACCGCATATTCTAAAGGTTAAAAACGGTGCATCATTAATGTTGTTGCAAAACATAGACCCTAAAATTGGCCTATGTAATGGCACAAGGTTATTATGTTGTGGATTTTTCATAAATCTATTGGATGTTGAAATCCTGATAGGCCACCATGCTGGAACAAGAACTTTCTTACCTAAAATTAAACATAAGACAATAGAGAGTGCAAGACTTTCCTTTGTGCTTATTAAGAAGCAATTTCCTATGAAACTGAGTTTTGCAATTACCATAAATAAGTCACAGAGACAAACCACACTCTGTTAGAATTTATCTTTCACGACATGTTTCTAGCCATGGTCAATTATATGTTGGTTTGTGAAGATGTATTTCTCAAGCTCCCACAAAAATCCTTATTAAAGAAAGACAACTTGAAGGGGAAGATGAAAACTTCATAAAAAATGTTGTTTATAAATAAAAAATTTTATCTCATAATTAGGTATTGTTAAATTTCATTTATGTATGTATATTTATTATTTTATTATTATTATTATTGGAATAAATTAGGAAGCATTTGACTAGGAAAAAAATAAATTGTACTTTTTTGTTTTAAAGGCAACTTAAAGATTTAAAGGGATCTTTCAATTATATGAAGAGTTAAAAAGAAAGCATTTGGACAAGCACTTTGACAAACAAGTAAGTGAATATATATATATATATATATATATTTGTTATTTTTTTTTCAAATTGTCAATAAAATTACTTATCATCTTTAGGAGGGTGAATTTGAAAAACTATGGAATATTTGAAAGTATGAGTGTTCACTTGGAACAATACACCCAATTGATAAAAAGGTTAGATCAAATTAATTTGCTGCTAACAATCTTCATATTATGTCATTTTCAATCAATTGATTTAGTTTCTAATTTTTCTTTAACACAAGTTCATTGTCTAAAAATTTATTCTATTGGATGAGATTCTACAATCACAATAGATAAAACTCCACTTTGGAACATGATAAAAAGAGAATTATTGTCTCAAAGGATAGAAAAGTAATATAGTGAGGCTATTTTAAAATTTATGGATTCTAATTTAATACATGCATACATTTAATTTCAATTTTCCTTAGTTTTAATCAATTCTAACTCGGTTTTTTCTTTATATTAGGAGACTTGGAAATGCAATACAAAATGATACATGCCATATTAGTAACTTTCATGCAAAACTACATGTATTGATTCTTGAGGTTGTAATTAGTTGTTTAATTAACTACTTTTAAATTACATGAAAACCCCCAATATATACATGATATTGTGTGATCTATTTTGCAGTTTTTCAAAAGGTAACAAAATATGAATGATGTGTTGTACAAAGAATTAAGAAAAATCCTTCAAAGGTAAAAAATTATTCAAAATTAATAATTATATTATTTCATTGATGATAAAATTGACATTTTTTTCATAAATTGTAGGAAAGCTAAAGATCATTATGAAATGCATGCATTGTTTTTGTCAAATAAGGAAGATCCATGATTATCAATTATTATAGTATTGAACATAAATACTATTTTTCCTTTGAATTTTATGTATGTAATATTTGTAAACTTTTGCCTTTGTGTATAATTCATTTTATTTATACTACTGCAATACACATCAATACACATTACAATAAAATGCAAAAAAAGCCATGATTTTATGATAGCCTAATAAAAATGCGGACACACAATTGCGACATGATGTGTTTCTGCTTGTTTTAGATCAAGAGAATATCACTTCTAACGCCATTTTTTGGTTTCTCTCTTTACAATACGTATTTGCCCCTTAAGACCATACAAAAATTTGGTTTACGCATATTCTGGAGATATGGTGAGTGAAAATGTGATTACCATGTTTTAAAAAAATTATAATTATAATTTAAATTTAATAATTGTGTAATTGTAAACTCTTAAAGATATGTTTGTAACCGCACAATCATTCTCCAATTATTATTTATAATAGCACACACTTTATTATTTGTATTGTTTCAACTTTCATCGGGTTCAATATTTTGTCTATGTATCTTTCCATTTGTCTCACTCTAGATTTCCTTTTCTTTAATTTTCTTTGGAGTCATTCTCACTTTTTTTTGTTTCATTTCATATAGTTTTTTTTTATGCTGAATTTCAGAGTTAAGATCCTTTGTAAGTATTATTGTAGTCATGCTATTTGGAAATCATTTCACCAAACCTAACATCTCATCTAACTTTGCTATTTCTTTTATTCTATTGCAGGTAATCAAGGTTGCTTAACATTATTGAACTTTATATATGTAAAATCCATATATGTAAATAAGGTATTCACGTGAAGCCTATATCTTGACTTTTGTTCTTTGTGTGTAGGTGATAAGTATAAGCTTTTCCACTCAAAAGCTATCAAGGTAAAAAAAAAAAAAAAAAGCTTCTTAGAATTCAAAAATATGTTTATTCTTCCATAAAAGTATGAACATTGGGATATGGTTATTCTTTCATAAGAGTATCATCAACTTTGAAAATAGTGTTTTGAGATAGAAGAGAAGGGATAAATGTACTATCCAAACTTATTTTATGTATATGAATGCCCTTTCTAAAAATTTTCTAACTTTCCGATATAATTAATTTAATTTTTCTTTTTACTCCTCACTTTTGTTGGTGATATATTGATGCAAAAGGCAGTCACAAGAGGAAGCTTGAGACATAAAGCTTGCTAATATTAGTGGATGCAAAAGGCTGGAGAAGCATTATATTTAAGATCATATAATACCCGCAGACAAATTCACTGATTTCTCTTTCTTACAATGCTTTGAGATTTTTCTTATCGCATATGCTCGATAATTTAGAGAAGGATAAATGCCTAACAATGATATCCACCAAGGTTCAAATGTGTCCTTGATACCTGCAACAAGAATATTGGTTTTTTATGTGTTATGGCCGGACTTCTATATGTTTTCCATGAATTTTATTATTATTTCATTTATTTTCAATGTAAAAATCGATAAACATATTTTAATATTTTGATCACACTTAGAATTATAGATAATGTCAAGTAAGCATTGGACTTTAGAGCTGTTTATTTCAAAAAATAAAAAATAAAAAATATCAACTTTTACTTTTATCAATCATAGAATAAACATGTGTTTTCTCAACTATGTGCTTTCATTTGTTAATTTTTTTAACTGAAATATAAATTTGATTTTTTAGTAGATTTTACCTTTTATAAGTTTAATATGATTTATTTGACATGAGAGAACCTGTAAGACATAACAGTGGTTCAGTTCAGATAAAACTACTAAACTTTTTTTACCAAATACCTAATTAATTAGGTCTTTGTAAAAAAATTAAATTATCTTACATTAATTCTGAAAGGCTCTCGAAAAATAAAATCTCAAGGACTTTCAATGATATTTTTGTAAAATTATTTTGAGTGAAGCAAGGCTTTTACCACAAATTTTTGTTGAATTATTGTCTGCTATCTCTTTGTTTTTAATTCAGTTATATTAAAAAAATAAACCGGGATTTCAATTAATAGACAAAGGAATGTTTAGTAAAGTCAATATTAATCTAATTAATAAATAATTATTCTTTGGTGAAACATCTCCCACTGATTTTAAAACGAAATATGCATACAGTTTACATTTTATACTTCCAAGTAAGAAAGTTTACATGTGTTTATTGAAAATAAGTAATACATCTAATTTATAACAAAATTAATATACACATATCCTCATATATATTATCATAAGTCAATGTCAAAAATTGATGATAATTATAAACTTTGTAAAAATTAATATGCACTACTTTAATGCATAGTAATTCGGCATAATATAAATATATTAGTTTGTCACGCTTGTTTTTTCGCTAATATGAATTATATTTAAATAATTAGTAATTAATATTACCAAGGGTATTATAATAAACTTGTATTATTACCTCTCTCTCTCTCTCTCTCTCTATATATATATATATATATGCATATAAATAACTTTAAGGTGGAAATACATTTTAACTGTGCCTCCCAGCCCAGTGAACTACGATCCAAATTCAAGGTGGGCATCAATGTTGGCCCACGGAAATTTTTCAAAAGAAAATTGCCAGGACAGTTATGAATAAATTACAAAGAATAGAAGAAAATTTCCAGTACAATTTAATAATTAATCGTTTCTTCTTCTTTTTTCTGTACCAAAAATTTTCTATATAAGTAATAACATTAACAACGTTTTAGACTGGTATCTCGTTTTTCTCATCCCCTGCACTACACTTCTTTATAAAAGTATAAAACCATAATCCAAATCCACTTAAAATCTGCATAGCTGCTCACAGATTACTCTCATCACGTCACCTCATCTTTTCTTTAGTTCTCACTCTAGATATTTAATAATTATGGTAAAATTAAGGAGATAAATTATATGAACGAAGGTAAATTAATTATCATTATATTTATGAATTTAATATGATGTATTAAAATTAAAAAATTAAATTGGGAGTAATTAAAATAACATTAAAATCATATTTATCTTGCAAAATAATTCTTAAAAATTTTCTCACTTAAATAAATATTCAAATTTATGATTGAAGATTCGATAACTTCAAATTCCTTTTATTACTTTTTTTTTTATTAAACATATCATTTTTCTTTTACAATTGTTTTTTTTTTCATTTCCAACTAAAAAAACCACAACGTCAACCAATAATTGAGTTAGAATTAAATTCCTACACATATTGTCTTTTAACTTTTATGTGTTAAGTCCCCGAATTTTACTGTTAAGAGTTAAGAAGCCAATATTGATGGTTAATGGAATTCACATTTCATTTATTAAAGTATATTATATTTATTATTTAATGAGAATGAGAGGTGAAAAGTATATCATTGATGATTAATTATTTTAATTAAAGTCAATTCTAACCATATTTTGCGGTTTTGAAATTTGCCTTCCTCTTATTTAGTTATTTTCCTTATTTTATAAGATTGTAGAAATTCCCTGGTATCTTGTCACCGTAAACAAAACAAAATATCTACATCTTTGAATTCCAACAACATTTATGGAAAAAAGTGCTTGATTAGGAATCTAGGATCCAACCAATTTATTGTTATTAAAAAAAATCCTAGTAGAAAAAAAGACTTCCATAAAAGAAAAGGACATAACTAAATATAAATTAATAGGCATATGGTTCACCCTTATTCCTACAGTTCGTGTGAGCATTGCAGACTATAAAGGAAAATTCCAATCCAAGCGAATAAATGATCTATTGCATATTCAAATAAAATATTAGGGTACATTTGTTTGATAATTTTAAAAAGGGATTAGGATATAAGAAAGATAAAATTTTGCTCTCTTATAAAACAGAATATGTAACAGACTAACACTACTGTAAGTTGTAATCTCTGCCATATTTAAAGGGATATATGAATACGTATACATAACAGAACTTCTCTTTTTCTTTTTTCTCTCCTATTAATTGAAGATTACAAGAGTTGGTGTTTTCTATCTTTCTATCAATACGCATACACTGAATTGGAGACGATGACAACCTCTGCATTGCTTGCATTGACTTTTGATTCAAAAGCCAAAGCCTTTGACTCTTAGCAACCCTGGCTCTCCAAGGTATCCTACCCTACCCTTCCCTTCCCTTCATGCTCTTTTCTTTTCACATTAAAAATGCGAATTTATTGTCTATAGTTTCTCTTCATCTTCTTTGTTTAGCGTTATTATCAATCTCTTTTGTGTTGTGTGTTTTAAGAGATCTACATTCATTGATTGAATGCGAGTGGGTTTTGGGAGAAATTTAATAATATCTTCAAAATTGTAAAAGTTTAGGTACAATCTCTTTCATCTCTTTCTTAATGTGTTTAAACTCATTTAATTATTAATCTAAGAAATAATTGTACCCAAATTCTTAAACTTTTTCGGGTATCGTAGGAACTTTCGGGTTTTAAATCCCACTCCATTTTTCTCATTGTGATTTGTATCATTTTTGGCATGAATCATTTTTTATTTATTTGTCCCCCTTAAAACCTTGATTTTCTTTGTTGTAGCCTTGTAGGTCTTGGTCATGTTGTGTGAATTGGGTCTTACTGATTTCCGGTCTATAGTTTTGGTTTTTTCTTTAATCAGTTTTTTTCTTTTAACAATTAGGATACTCAATAGAATAGGGGGTTGGTGAGGAGAAAATTCTAGGTTTGAATCATGCGCGATAGATTGTTAGGAGTGTCCTATAGTTGTTATCGGCTTTTCATTTATTTTTTATCTTTTAAGAATAGTTTAATTTAGTCTTTGATTCAACCCAAAATTTAGTTTATCTAATGCGAATTATCTTTTTACAGTGACGAATCCAAGGGAGCAAGCATCGGCTTTTAGCCTTCCTCCCTCAAGACTTCTTGTATATGTGAGAAGAAAAGAATAATTAACTTAATTTCCTTAGAGTTGTGATTTTTATGTCTAATTTTATATATATAATTAATAATAAATATTTATGTGAACCTCATAATTTATTAATTTTTTACATCATTAAATAGTTATTTATTAAAAATTAAATATTTAAATAATTATGTAAAAGAAAATTTGATCCCCTTTAATACATTTTTGGATCCATCTTTGATCTTCCGCTTGTATATATTATTTTGATCATATACATTTATCATCTTAAAATTTGAATTAAGTTTTTGCTCAACCTTTAGTTCTTAAAATTGTCTCTTGGATTAGCTTTGTTTTTCAGATAAGAGATTTCTCTTCTTCTTAATAAAGTAAAAGTGTTTAATCATAATCTCTTTTTTTTAGATGTAATTTGAGGTAACATTTTAACTTATAGCAAATAATTTATTATTTTCCTCTCATGTTTACCCTAACTATTTTAATTAAAACTTTCTTCTATTTACTCCCTTAAAAAACAAAAAATCTCTGACTTTCGTACCTTTCACTCCCATGTCATTTTATTTTTTTTATTTAATAAAATTATATAAAAATATAATTAAAAATCAATACTTTAGTTTTTAAAATAAATAGTATGCATAAATAGAATTATATATAAAACATATGAATATGTATATTTTTATATTATTTTGTATTTATTAGTTATTTTAACTGTTGATTTGGCTATCAGCTATAAGTTTATTTGCTAGTTCATGAATTATTTAGCAACTATAAGCTATCCTCTGTTTTGTTTGTTAGTGTACGATGTTTACCCCCCATCTGTTAGTTTTTGTCAAACAGAGCAACAGAACAATGTAAAAGTTATAATATTTAGAGGTTTTCAAATATCAAGAATGTAGTGACGTAATTATATTTGTATTTTTTCTAATTAATTTTATTATTGTCCCAGTTGTGCAAATTCGATTTTGGAATTTGAGCTTGTCAAATTTGGGGTGATCGAGATGCATTCAGAAGGTGGGGTCACACCGAAGATGGGATTGGAAGCTGTACCTTCGAATTCAAAGATGATATGTAGTGAAAACCTTAGCAGCAAAAATATGATATTTAGAGCCGATAAAATTGATCTGATGAATTTGGATGTCATGCTAGAAAAACACGTCAACAGGATTTTTTCCAAAAGCATTGAGGCAAAAAGGCCTAAAGAGGCATGGGAGATTGATTTGGCCAAATTGGATTTACAATATTCTGTAGCTAATGGGGCCTATGGCACTGTCTACAGGGGTACTTATGACAATCAAGATGTTGCAGGTATTGCATTCTCATACTGATTATAATGTAGTAATGTAATTATTACTTAATGTATTTAGATACTAAATGGTTCTGCATTCTCTCAAGCTCTGTGCATGTTGTGGTATTGTTTTTGGGTTTGGTTTAGTGACGAAAGAAAGATTTGGATAGTTTGTGTCAGTGTTATCAGTGATGAATGGTCAAAATTCTATCATATAAACACGTCATTGCGTTTTATGACACTGTCATGGCAAACCTTTCTTCACAAATTGCCAGCGGCGGTTGGCAAAAAATCCGCCACACCATTTGGTCATGACGGGGCCATAACGGCTGTTTAACAACACTGATTTGTGTGAAGTCTTATAAACTTTGTAGCTTTCATTGTATAAGAAAACAATTTTTAATTTTTATTCTTCTTTTTTTTTTTCCCCAAAAGATATGTGCGCGTTGATTTGAAATATTGTTCCCACACTGAGGGTGAGCAAAGGCAGCCCTCACTTTAATAAAATATAAATAAATATTAAGTAATTATATTTTGTTTTTTCTGTTTTTATATATTCGAATATACTACTACGTAATTTTTTATTTTTAATCATAATATATCTAATATATTAAAATTTATGATTATTATTAATTTTCATTTTTTAAAATAGATTGCTCTAACTTATTCAAGATCATGTTTCTGCTACTGCACATAAAACACTTAACAGTCTTTGTTTAGAGCATTTTATGTTTAAAGAAATTCTCACTTTATCTTGTTGAATTTTTTAGTGAAAATCTTGGACTGGGGTGAGGATGGTGTTGCCACTACTGCTGAAATTGCTGCTTTACGAGCATCATTTTGGCAGGAGGTTACTGTATGGCAAAAACTTGATCATCCAAATGTCACAAAAGTACAAGCTTATAGTCTTTACACTCTCATCTTATGTATTTAATATTTATATTCATGACCATTACTTGCAATATCTGCATGCAGCATGCTTAGTTTTTTCCCCTTCTTTCCCTTGTTTTTCTTAAGGTAGTACAAGTTTGTAATTCTTCATATCATTTCTCCAACAGTTCATTGGAGCTTCAATGGGCACTTCAAATCTTAAGATTCCCTTACCAAGCTGTGGTCAAAATTCTATTCCTTCCAAGGCATGTTGTGTTATTTCTGAGTTTCTTCCTGGTGGAACATTGAAACAATACTTGTTTAAAAATAGGCAGAACAAACTTCCATATAAGGTTGTGATTCAGCTGGCTTTGGACCTCTCTAGAGGGTGAGTCACATTGTATTAATTTAACTTTGCAATTGTTGATATCAATACTCTTTTCCCCCATAATTGAAACTTTTTTTTTCCCATTGCAGTCTTAGTTATCTACATTCAAAGAAAATTGTTCATCGCGATGTAAAAACTGACAATATGCTGTTAGATGCCAACCAAAATTTGAAAATAGCTGATTTTGGAGTTGCTCGTGTAGAAGCTATAAATCAAAGTGAAATGACAGGTGAAACTGGAACCTATGGATATATGGCACCGGAGGTAATTAGTCATTGCTTTGAAACTTGCTTTAGATGTAATGTAGTTCAATAGAATGGCTGAATATGGAAGTGTTTTTTTGATGACTTAAAATATAATTCTCTTTAATCTTGTTCTTGTAGGTTTTAAATGGCAAGCCTTACGACAGAAAATGTGATGTCTATAGCTTTGGAATTTGCTTGTGGGAAATTTATTACTGTAATAGGCCTTATTCAAAGCTAAGCCTTGCTGCTGTGTCACGTGCAGTTATTAATCAGGTTAGTTCATAAAACGAAGTGTTTTTATCTACTCTCGTATTCATCCCCTGTATATGAGTATTTAAAATTCCCATCGTCTTGTCTAAACATCTCTATGATTTAGTCATTTGTTCATACACATACATCCTATGTTAACTCTTTTAGCTATTATTATGACCACAAAAGATGAAAATCTTTTGAACTACATATTTTTTGTGTGTATTAAAAGTGCATTGGAAATGAGAAATTGAAAATGATTGTAAAGTCACATAATATTATTTTCTTTCATGAATATATCTGAACTGTTCCTTGGTTGCTTTTATAACTTCAATACTTTCCTGGTTCCGTGTGACTATGATTACTTTATGCATTAATATGTATTTTTTATTTATTTTGAAAACATTTTAATCCTAGAATACCCCTAACATACTTATGCAAGTTCTACTATCACATATAAGTAAATTAATAATCTGCATGTTGCAAAATGATCACGTGTATATATCTATGACAATCATTTTTTTTTCTTTATATTTTCCGGAAATAGTTTATTCTGTTTAGGTACATACACAACACTCTACATAAAATCTTTTCCTAATTTAATGCTTATGATAATATTTTCTTGTATTCTTGCACACAGCATTTACGACCAGAGATTCCAAGAAGTTGTCCAAGTGCGTTATCAAACATCATGCGAAAATGCTGGCATGCTAAACCAGAGAAGCGTCCAGAAATGCATGAGGTGGTGGAAATGTTAGAAGCAATTGATACAAGCAAAGGAGGTGAAATGATATGCAAAAATAAGAATCCATTTTGTTTGTGTTTTGTACCTTCTTGTCGTCCCTAACCTTCACATTCAGATGTTTGATAATTATGTGTACAGCAGGGAGGTCATAGCCTATGGAAATCTATAGAAATAAGTTGTAAGTACCTTGCAATTTGTAATTTCTTAATTGCTTAACTTCTTTCTCCTTATAGATGAATAGGATGACGGTGGAAAAAATTAAATTGTTTTCTTTTTCTTTATATATTTTCAATGTTTTGCTGAAGCATTAGACTCCTTGCTTCTTAATTAAACATTATGTCTTGTACTGAAAACATGTTTTAGTCAGTGCATGAAAGTTTGTAACGTAATTACTTATTTTTTTGAATGATTAAGATAAAAAAAGAATAAATAAACACAATTTTTTAAAGTAACTAATAACTAATTTTAATCTAGACAATTTATGTAGGTACTGAATTTTTAGTTTTTATTTCTTATGATAAGAAAAAATTTCACTTTCCATGTTGGGAGGTGAATGCAAGGGCAATTGCTGTTTCCATTCCCTACTTTTGCTTATATACCCCCCTTCCCAGAAAAAAAAAAAACTGCTTCTCTTTTTATTCAAATACTTCTCTTCTCAAAACACCTATTCGACACTGTTAAAATGACATTGATCTTCACCAAAATCTTAGAAGTGATTTTCCACCACGAGTACCTAACCTCGCCGGAATCTGGGGACAATGGTTTAATTTTTTTTAATGAAATCTAATATGATGTATTTTTTATTTGCTATTAAAACTCAGTCTTAAGGATCTGTTTTATTTTATGTAATGCTTACGGCTCATTGTTTAATTATTTATTTCTTGTTCATAATTCTTAATGCTCTAGAAATTTACGGGCAAATGAATATAGGTTGATTAAAAAGGAAGAAAAAAGAAAGAAAATAATAACAAAAAAGAATTTTTGGTGTTATGTAAGAAAAACTTAAGTGGACAATATTATCATGTGTGATGTGCCTTGCAGGGCTGTTACTTCCTGCACCCTAAAATTGCTTTCTTATACTTTTTTTGCTTCTGGATTGCCTACATGGAAGCAATTTTTGAGGTGCAAAAAATAATAGTATGCCTTGCATAGCATATAGACATACAGAGAGAGAGAAGAGATTAAATTACAATGGTATAACTTTGATAACTATTACACCATTTTATAATTTTTAATTAGATAATATTTTCTTAAAAATCATCATTATATTGAAAGTTCCTTTTACATAGATCACATGTGTAAAATTTCATATTAATTCAAAATCATTTATTAGCTCGTTCATATAGATTAAAATTGAATTAGTGTAAACATTTTAACATATACTAAAATATGGATCATTTGATTACCCTTTTGTTGTTCAATTTTGACAAAATTTGACATAAACAACCTTGATAATATGTAAATATAATTCAACAATTGAATAAGTAAAAATCACATTCTATATTAAGTTATAAAAATAGTATAATAATTATCCAAATTACACCGATGTAATTTGATTCTTTCAAATTGCACAATATAACTTTAACAACTATTATATCATTATATAACTTTTAACTAGATAATATTTTCTTAAAGCTCACCGTTGGATTGAAACTTTTTTTCACATAGATCACGTATACAAAATTTTATATCAATAAAAATTATTGATTACTCCGTCCATACAAATTAAAATAGGTGTAATATAAATATTTGAAAATATATTAAAATATGAATCATTTGGTTACCTTTTTATTATTGTTCAATTTTGATAAAATTTGACACAAATAATTTTGATAATATATAATTATAATTCAATGATTAAATAAATAAAAATCAGATTCTATATTAAAAGTATAATTTTATATTCCAAAAACCAAAAAATAAGTTGCATGAAATAATTTGAAGTTGCAAGAAAAGAAACAACAGCCTAAATCTTAAAGACAACCGTGGAATCGAGCCCAGGCTAATAGACATAGGTCAGTAGCAACCGTTCTTTTATGTTGGTTATTTTTTCAAAGGAACAGTTGCTATTGAACATATATAACATAAAAACTGATCTATGTCTGTTACTGGGCTCGATTCCACAATTGTCTTTAAGATTTAGGTTGTTGTTTCTTGCAATTTCAAATTATTTCATGCAACTTATTTTTTGGTTTTTGGAATATAAAATTATATTCCGAAATGATGACAGATTTTGGTTTTGGAATTATCAATCAAAAGATAAAAAAAATATTCTAAAAAAGGTACAGAAAACAACTTGAAAGTGCATGAAGCAACAATCTAAGATTTAGATGTTAAGCTAATCATAGGGTTAAAAGAAAACTAGAAACGTCATGGCTTATAATAATCTCACGGACAAACAAATCTGTTAGCGCAAATACATTATTCATTCATTCAGAGTTAAGAGTTTTGTATTCTATTTTTTTTATTCACAAATGTTAATTTTATTAGCAGATTAGATTAGAAGATCAAATCCACAATCTTATTTCTTTTTTCTTTTTTCTTAATCATCTAATCCAACTTAATTCTCTTTTATGTTCTACTATTATACTCTATTTTTTAAAGATATAGTGGTGCCACCACTTGGCAAGTAAAACCACCTGTTGTCATTCTCCATATGCTCGTTTAATCTTGTCTCCCACAAATACCATTCTTTATCTTTTCCATAATGGGATGGAACAGACCTGGTCCTGGACTGTTTTAGTGGAGAGATTCAATCACTTCATTGGAAAATAAAATTATAATCTTCAAAAGCAACCAAAGACTTGAGAATTGAGATGGACGTTAGTCCGGCCAGATACATGGTATTGAAAAATTGTGTTCTCACTTTCTCCTTTTTTTTTTAATATTACACTTACATGCCCTTCTACAAGATAATTAGAAACCGTGAAAACGAAGTGGCAGATTAAGTCAAAGTTGGATTAGAATTTGTACGTGCATGTTGTTGGACAATTGGTAACTTTCATATATTTACTTATTTAGTGCATGGATGGTGCAAACATGCGCACTAGAGACGTGAGATAACATCATGAAGTTGGGTAAGATTGACATTTAGACATCCTTCTACTTTACCTATGGACGTTCCTGTTCGTACAGATTAAGAAAGTGACATGTTTAATGATAAGCATAAACCAATGCTTATCTGTTCTATTTTATAGTACATCTCAATTATTTAAGGTATATATTACTTAAAAATTTAAAGAATAAAAGATACTTGTCACAACTCACAAGTTACGACTAATTAAGCTATCGCTTTTGTCTTCGCTTGTCCTTAAGTTGCTCATACGAAACTAATGTACACCCTGGATCTACAATAACAAAACCTAAATCGAAGTTTGCATCCTTTTTCTTAATCAAAGTTAGCATATCCTTTAAGTTAGTTAAATAATTATTAATTAGCCTTGTTAATTTATGTTTATCTTATCATTTGGCTGTCCTAAATATATGGATACGGGATACCCCACAAATGGTGCTTAATATTTTTCGGGAGCTTTATTTAGTAAATGAACAATACTTTATTTTTATGTATAATATTAATTTTGTGATAATATTATTAAAATGTGTATATAGGAAAGATTTAAGATATAAATAAATACAATATGATAACTACAATATTTTGAACCAACCAGTCGTTAACTAAGCTTAGATTCGTTAAATAAGATTTTAGATTTAAATTTTATGGAAAAAAAATTAAGATGAAAGATCTCCTTAAAAATGATCATTAAGATTTTCAACAAAGGATACTTTGCAATATGATTAAAAAATACAATATTATGAATTTAATGCTTAAATAGTATAACTGATTCTAACTACAATGGTATACATATTATTTATATTAGTATATTGATCATCAAGATTGTAAAAGATTATCCGGATCAATTATTAAGATTGTTCCACTTATAGATGAGTTTATCTTATTTCATCAATGATTATTTATATTAGTATATTTTTTATTTTAAAATAAAAATATTATTGAGTTATCGTATTTGAATCCAAGCATACACTCTGCTTTGGCGGTGGGACCGATCCTACTGATAACTATGTTATTGAGGATACCTGCACCTATATATATATTTGTTGGATGAGTGAAAAAAAGACGGAAAACAAACATATAAATTATATAAAAATATTATTTGGAGGTAGTTTGTTTTCCGGATAAATTTTTTACTCTCATGGAATATAGGAGAAGGAAAATTTATTCCGTATTTTTTACTCACCTTTCAAGAAATATTTAATCCCCACGAAAGGATTAAAAAATATTTATTTTCATAGAATAAAAATCACAAAATATACATACATTCTCTTTATTTTTTTTTTTACAGGAAGAAAATTATATACCCTCCTTATTATCTACTACCCGAATACCCTCTTAATGCCCCCTCTTTATGTGTATTTTTTAGGTAAAATAATCATGTGACACTGATGGGTTGTGGTGATATTTTTTGGACATTATTTTTTAGACTTTTGTGCGGATTGTTATATTTGTACTTACTTTGGATATATTTATATTATTTCTTAGCAAACTTTAACAAAAAAGATATTTCATTAATTATTAAATATATTTCTAGAAAAAAAATATAAAGCAAATACATGTTTTAATTATTCTCATATATTTTAAACCATTTTTAATAGTTAATCAAACATATTTTTTAATAATATATACTCAAAAATAATATTCTCATATTTTATTCAAGGATTAAAAAGTTTTTCGTAAAACAAACGCTAGCAGTAGTAATTGTAAATTACTAAATGCCAAGGTTATAAAACCAAAATACGGAACATTAATTAAGACCAAGGGAGCTATGGAATAAAATGTCCAAAACAGTGTGTAAGTAGATTTTCTAATAACTTAAAGGATGAAAATGATTTTTTATAAGTTATTTATTTATATATACTTATTCTTTCACTCGTTTAAATAAGTAAAAAAAAAGATTTCGTCTTTTTTTTTTAATTTCTATTTTCAAAACAACACATCATTTTTACTCTAAATTTTCCAAATTTATAAGTATAAATGTTATATTTTTTTTTCCAATTAAACCATTAAAAATGAATACAGACTTTCCGTAAAAATGAAATTTAAATTCTATATCCGAATATAAAAACGGACTTTCCATAAATTACAATTAAATTCTAATAACTTATAATATATTAAAATCTCTCACTTTAATTAATATTTAAAATTTAAATTATTTTTCCAAACAATTTTGAACTGTTTCACCAAGGTTAAAAATAAAAATAAAGAACTGTTTTGTTTTTCCTTGCATCTCTGACTATCTTCTAAAAGTAATTAATTAGAACCATATGTAAAAATTGTCACAATCAATAAAGCAGGAATCTATTCTTCGAATAAATTACTATATAACTAGTTTCCACTATATATGTATATGATTTAAATTGTCCTATGCCAAACCACATGAATTTGCTTCCATGCCCCATAACGGGCACCGGCAACAAAAGAGAGATATATATCAGATTGACTACGTATATAATTAATCAAGTACAAGACTACAAGATAATCAAATATTAGATGCACTTCATTGAAAAACTATAGCCTCTTTAAGCAAACGAACAAGGAGAATATTAATTGTTAAAACATTTATTTAATAACTTTTTAAAAATAACGCAATCTAAGAATAATATGTATATAAAGAACATTGATCTTCACCACGTGTCAATCATCACTCCTATTCCAATAATTTTTATTTAAAATATCACTATTCTTTTTCATTAATCAAATTAGCAATTTAAAGGAATAAAATTTGGTTAAATAAAAGTAACAAGAATCGCATTAAAGTGATAAGCACTCCTAATTAAAAATATATATATTAAAGTGTAAGTTTTGTGTATTGGTTATGATCAATGTGTTAGCCTTTTTCTATTGTTGAGGGAGTTCAATATGTAACTTATTCTTATTCTTATGTTATGTGGTTGAAACAAATGGCGCAAAATGAGAATCAATAGTCAATACCATACTGGGGGCATAATAGTAGTTTCATAAATAATTTTCCTCTATAGTTGTGTAGTTTCCAAAATAGAATACGTGTTACTTATATATAAGGTAGCAACTTCTTTATCATCGAACGCACAACTCAGACCTCTCTGTTTATTGTTCAAAAGCATATAAGAGATGGGGTTAGAAGGGAAGGAAACATCGTCGTTTATGAGGGATTTTCTCGACAAGTGTGGTGGCTGCGCCGTAATTGACGGTGGTTTTGCCACTGAACTTGAAAGGCATGGGGCAGACCTCAATGACGAACTCTGGAGTGCCAAATGCCTTATTAGCTCCCCACATCTTGTCCAAAGGGTACTTTTTCCTTCCTTCTTTTTCTTCTTCATCTTTATCATTTAATTTTGCCATTGGTTCCACTTTTTTTTTTTTTTTTTAAGAATGTTATTTAGAGTAATGCTCTCAACTCTAAACTTTCTTTTACACTTAATGCATGCTAGTTAATAGGTTATCATATGGGTGTAGCTAATTGATAACACTCAATGAGTTTGTAATGGAAACACACTCAGAAACACCTGGATTTGATCCCGCATAATGGATATTTAGGGTCCTACCTAATTACTGCGGTAGAAAAAAAAAAGTTAATAGGTAACTATAGCCACTAGAAACTGCAAAATTAATTTGAATTAATAGCAATATTTTATTTAACAATTTCTTCTTTTTTTAATACAAAAATAATGTCCCTGTTTGATGTTTTTTTGGCTTTGATCGGGAATGACGGTGACGAATTGTGATAAAATTACGCATTTTTGGATTAGTTTTTAAAAACGGGAAAAAAGTATGATTTTTCTTTTGTTTGAAAGAAGGGAAAAAGTATGATAGTTACTTATAACTACAGTATGAAATTATATTTATTTATTTAATCTTAAATTTGATTCTAAGATAATTATGTTTATAAAAATAATAATTTGCGTTTTTTAATATTCTATATATTCAAAGCATAATCATAATAAATAATTTTTATTTATTTAACTCGTGTTTTAAAATCCACATGCACTAACAAATTATCTTTTAAGTTATTATATTTATATACTCTATTATAATTATTTTTTTCATTTTTATCTTTCTCTTCATTTTTCATTCCATTATTTATAGCCTGTATCAACTTTTATTTTTTTATTTTTTATTTCTCTTTCTCTCTTCCCTTCTTCCACCAATCCATCCCAAATTTGGGATATACGTTTGTTTTTGTTTTTTCCCAGTTCTTTTATAAACGGAGGAGAGACAAACTTAGTGCTTTAAAAATAGACGTAACAAATTCTTTGTCAATATTATGTATGATAGCACCGATAGGCCTACTTACGTCAGCATGAAACAGCAAAGAAAATTATGCAAGAGAAAAAAGACCAAGAACGAATTCACAACGCACGCGTAGAAAATTATACTGTCCACGTGTTATTGTTTAATGGGCCCTGGTGTTACGTGTAAGGCATTTAGGGTGGGCAAGAGGTGTTCTCAGTAAGAAAGATAAACTTTAATATATGCTCGAAGTAAAATTCTTAGTTAATGATTGTTTTTTAATTTATATTTTATATTTATTTATATGATATTATGATTATATATTTAATTTCACACTAAGTATCGTGTTTTTAGAATATATAATAATCTTTTTAAGAGACTTAAAAATTAAAAGGTTAACTGTTCTAAAAAATATTAAACTAAAAGAGACTAAGAAAGGAAAATTGAAATCATGAAAGCAAATTAAAGAAACTTGTCTATTGTATTTCATTTTTTATATATATGTCTATTTATATAATATTGACCAATTTATTTGCTTTATTCTTGATAAGATAAACTAAACTTTCTTGTAAAAGATAACCATTGCTTTAATTAGGAAACTTCAGACGCTTTGTACACTTGTGTATAACCAAATAACCCAACAAGGTTTGTTGAAAGAAAAGGAGGAGTACAAACAAAAGACCAAAGTTACCAATCCCAACAGTTGTTGCCTTTGTGGATCTTGGTGTGCTAATCTTATATATAATATACACATTCACTTTTAATTTTTTTATTAATGCTTAATAATTAATATCCGATTGATGGTTCTTTAAAAAAAATGTTAGATTGATGGTTTATTAGTACAATTTTATTTAATACAAAATAAATTATTAGTATAGGAATTTCCATTAATTCTTTCTAGGTAGGTCGAGTATAGAAATTTCCATTTACTATATCTAAATTTTCCTTCCCTTTCTAAAAGATCTGCAGTTCCACACGAGTGATCAAAGTAATGGGAAAAAAAATGTAATAGAACATTACCTTAGTTTAGTATTTAATTTTTGAACAGGAAACAACTGTTCATTTCATGAAATTCAATTTGCTTAACGTGGACAGGTTCACCTAGATTACCTCGATGCAGGAGCAAACATAATATTAACAGCATCTTATCAGGTAATTATCATATTAATTTTTTTTTCATCCCTACAACTCTACAATTTTAATTTTGCCTTCTTTCTGGGATTGGGGTGCAGGCCACTATGCAAGGTTTTGAGGCCAAAGGGTTCTCTAGAGAAGAAGGTGAAACTATGCTTAGAAGAAGTGTGGAGATTGCACGTGAGGCACGAGAAATTTATTATGATAGGTGCAACAAAGGTTTTTCTGACTTTATGAGAAATGAAAGATATAGGAAACGTCCCATTTTAATTGCAGCTTCTGTGGGAAGCTATGGAGCGTATTTGGCAGATGGCTCTGAATATGTGTGAGTGACCAAAACCAATTATGTCAAAATAGTCATCAAAGTTGGACTTATGTTGATTTCAATTAATATTCACTGTTTTGTTACTTTGTAGTTTGTATCATAAATTTTTAACAACTAGTACTGAAAAATTTACTAATTATATGAGTTTAAGATGAAAATTTTCATGATTGAAGTAAAAACTGTACTTCCAAAATAAAGCAATGTTGCAGCAATATATGACTTAAGTCTACATTGATTTTCTCTCTTCACAGTGGGGACTATGGTGATGCAGTTACTGTCCATACACTGAAAGATTTTCACAGGGAAAGAGTAAAGATTCTTGTTGAGGCTGGTGCTGACTTAATAGCCTTTGAAACAATTCCAAATAAGCTGGAGGCACAGGTATTTACTAACAAGCAGACTCACTTATTTGTTACTTGCTTTTTATGTCTGCACCAGTAAGAATCTGTAATAGAAATGTGCAATATGCAGTGTCAATTATCATTTACTAATTCCATAGAAAGTTGGAAATTACCATTGCATTTTTGTCTAGTTTCACCTTGATTTTGAGCAATCTTATTAATTTTCGTTACAATTTGATAAATAGGCTTATGCTGAACTTCTCGAGGAAGAAGGCATAGAAACTCCTGCGTGGTTTTCTTTTAGTTGTAAGGATGAAAGCAATGTGGTTAGTGGTGACTCTATCTTTGAATGTGCTTCAATAGCTGATTCATGCAGACAAGTTGTTGCAGTTGGAGTTAACTGTACTGCTCCTAGATTTATTCATGGATTGATTTCATTTATCAAGAAGGTGCGACTTTCATATAATACTCTGTGCTCTACACTATCAAAATGTGCTAATTGGCAATATTGGTTTGAATAACTTGTGAGTTGGCCTTCTAGTTCATTGTATACGGTGCATGAAATGTCCTTTAACTAGTGTCTTTAAGGTACTTGTTGCTAGAAGACCTTATGAACTATTCTCAAGTGAGAAATGCTAATAACACTATTTTGTCCGACAACAGCTAACTTTATGACAGTATTTAACACTCCATTTTTTAAATAGCAGGCAACAAGTAAACCAGTACTTGTATATCCCAACAGTGGAGAGACTTATATCGCTGAGAGCAACCAATGGGTGGTGAGTTCTGCTTCTCTCTTTTTACATGGCCTCAGCTTGTTTTTATCTTAATGTTTAACCAACTTCAATCTAATTCCAGTTATAATAAATGATACTTCCTTATCAATTTAAATGTCTGAACCTCATTTTCGTATGTTTCCAAGTCCTTGTTACGAATCTTTTAATTGACAGTCTATAATTCGCAATGTAAATTTCGAAATATAATCTAAATGAAGTTACTAAAAAGCAAATCAACATGTACACATTCATTCTGCATACACTGCCACTTTAGTGGTTGGACAGAACACTTTTTTTTGTTAAACCACAATGTGCTATAAGAAATATATAATTCTAGTTTAGTATTATCAAATTGATAACCTAAAATTTGTCTTATAGAAATCAAGTGGGGCAGCAGAGGATGATTTTGTCTCCTACATAGGCAAGTGGCGTGATGCTGGGGCTTCCCTTTTTGGTGGCTGCTGCAGGACTACTCCTAATACTATCAGAGGCATAGCTGAGGCAACATATGGGAAACTTAAAGACAAATGTATATAACTGTTGAAGTGTGTTTTTATCTGTAATGGAAGAAACTATAATAATCTGAATGAAATGGCTAACTTTTTGCCGCAGGAGCAAGTGATCTACCATTTCTGATAAGTGTCACAATAAGAATTTCTAACGAATGGACTTATTTATGCGTCACCCATTTCTGATAAGTGATCTATCATTCAAATTCAGTCCTAGACCTGGTACATCAGGAACATTTTCTGATGTGCATAATTTATAAACTAAGCAAAACTCTGTTTTGTTAATAACAAAACCTGCTAAGGATGTGATAGAGCAGCAGGGAAATGATGTAGTTATGACTCATGATGACTCGTGAGGAAGCCATTCAATATTTAAGATGGAAATTTGGCCTAAAGAGACACTTTGGAATTGAAAAACACCTTAGCCAACTCAAAATTTTATGCTTGGTTACTCTTAAAGATGTGAAGAGAGCAGCGGTACAGGAAAATTTAGGACGTATGTGGAAAATACTAAACTGTCAAAAAAAAAAAAATACCAGAACGAGTTACCATTGTTAGTGATTCTTGAATAGTCTCCCAAAACGACGGCGTTCCGGTCACCACCCTCAGCCCATGTTCTCCTCCAACCACGCGCCTCAACCCCGTGCGTGTCAGATGCTCCAACGTCGCCGTCGCGGAATCACCCGCCCCCAAACTGGGCAAGCGGACCGACATAGAGAAGATCCTGATCCTCGGCGCGAGCCCCATCGTCATCGGGCAAGCGTGCGAGTTCGACTACTCCGGCACCCAAGCGTGCAAGGCCCTCTACGAAGAAGGGTACGAGGTTGTCCTCATCAACTCCAACCCCGCCACTATCATGACCGATCCCGAAATCGCCGACCGCACCTACATCACCCCCATGACGCCGGATCTCGTCGAGCGCGTCCTCGAATCTGAGCTTCCCGACGCACTCCTCCCCACCATGGGCGGCCAGACCGCCCTCAACCTCGCCCTCGCCCTCGCCAAGAGCGGCACCCTCGAATAATACGGCGCTGAAATCATCTGAGCCAAGCTCGATGCAATCAAGAAGGCTGAGGACAGGGAACTCTTCAAACAGGCCATGAAAAATATTGGGATTAGAAACCCTCCCTCGGCATTGGCACCACTATCGATGAGTGCCTCAGCATTGGCAATGATACCGGCGAATATCCGTTAATTGTGCGCCCGGCGTTCACGCTTGGCGCACCAGCAGCGGAATTGCGTATAACAGAAGATTTGTTGGAAATTTGCGAGGCTGGGATTGCCGCTAGTTTGACCAACCAGGTTTTGATTGAGAAGTCTCTGTTGGGGTGGAAGGAGTATGAGGTTGAGGTTATGAGGGATTTAGCTGACAATGTTGTTATCATACCGGGGATTCGATTACCAGATGCTGAGGGATTATTCAATTGCTATAATTAGGGAGATTGGTGTGGAGTCAAAAGGGGATTTTTTTTCCTTCTTTATTATTATTTGGAAATGAATTTTAAATTAATACTTAAAAAAGAGAGAAGTTATTGTGACTTATGAATTTAAAATAGTAATTTGATTATTTTTAATTTTTTTAATTAAAGTCCTAAAATAGTTTAGTACTTCAATATATATATATATATATATATATATATATATATTTCAAATTTATGATTTTAAAATTGTACTATTTTTTTAAGTTGAAATTGTAAAATATTTTACAATTTCAAATTAATTTTTTTTATTATGACTTCAAAGTGGTAAGTTAGTTTTTTTTCCATGACTTCAAAATTGTAAGTTTTTTTTATTTAATTTTTTTCAAATACTTTTTAAAATTTTGTAAATAATATTTTAATTTAATTATTTCATAAATAAATATATTTTTATTTATTTTACTTTAATTTAATATTTTGTATATATTTTTATATGATTTTATTTAATTTTTTATATTTTTAATATATTTTTATATTGATATTTTTATTTACTTTACTTTAATTTAATATTTTTAATATATTTTTATATTTTTTAAATATTGTTAAGGATTATTATTTGTAAATATTTAGGTTGTTTATTTTAGCTTCTAAGAGAATGTAAATGATTTTGATAAATTATAAATTTTTTTCAACTTGTATACATGTCAACAAAGTCATCTTATTTAACATACATAAAATACATGTTGAAATTAAATGCGAGTAAACAATTAAAAATGTCTAATCAACACTAATTTTAATTTTTTTAAATTTAAGTCTTTTGCATTATTTTTTAATTTATAAAACAAATAAACATTAGTAAAAAAATATAAAATATATTAAATTTAAAAATATATCAAAAATATAGAAAAGATTAAATAAAATCATATAAAAATAATAAATTAAAGTAAAAAAAATAATTATTTATGAAATAATTAATTTAAAAAATTATTAAAATTTTTTTAAAAAAATATTTGAAAAAAACCTTAACTAAAAAAAAACTTAAGACTTTGTAAAAAATAGCTTTTGTTCCCCAAATGTGAGCTGTTCCACATCTTAACTTACCTAATCTTCCAGCCGAGCGAGTGCTGAAGTTGCATGAAGGGAGGCATCATGCTGGTGACATGATAGCCCATGGGAACATTCAGCTGATGGTGGTAACCAGTTCAGATGATGCACTTGATCTGATAGATGGTCTGGCTGGCACTTAGAAGGATGGCTTTGGATTACAAGGTTCCTATCGTGACAACAGTTAATGGAGCTCTGGCAACTGCTGAAGCAATAAACAGCTTGAAGGCCAACTTGATCAAAATGATCGCTCTTCAGGACTTCATTGATGGTGAATTTAAAGAGTGAGAAAGTTTTTTTGGCAGACAGCCACTTTCTTTCTGAATTGGTTAGGCGTTAGACACCAGTAAGCACCTGTGTTTTCTCTCTGTATTTGGTACTACTAATCTATGTTCTTTCAAGTCTTTTTGCCTACAAAACCCCCATTCTTTCATCTTTTTATTTGAGACAAATTTTAGGTTATCAATTTGATGATACTAAACTAGAATCATATATACGAATTCTTATAGCACATTGTGGTTTTACAAAAAAAAGTGTTCTGTCCACCCCACTAAGGTGGCAGTGTATGCAGAATGTGTGCATGTTGATTTGCTTTTTAGTAACTGCTTTCAGATTATATTTTGAAATTCACTTAGCGAATTATAGCCTGTCAATTATAATATTCAAAACAAGGACTTGAAAACATACAAAAATGAGGTTCAGATATATTTAAATTGATGGGAAGTATCATTTATTATAACTGCAATTAGATTGAAGTTGGTTAAACATGAACATAAAAACAAGCTGGGGCCATGTAAAAAGAGAGAAGCTGATCACCACCCATTGGTTGCTCTCAGCGATATAAGTCTATCCACTGTTGGGATATACAAGTACCGGTTTACTCGTTGCCTGCTACTTAAAAATGGAGTGTTAAAAATAGCATCATAAAGTGAGCTGTTATCGGAAAAAATAGTGTTATTAGCATTTCTCACTTAGAGAATAGTTTATAAGGTCTTCTAGCAACGAGTACGTTAAAGACACTAGTTAAAAAACATTTCATACACCGTATACAATGAACTAGAATGCCAACTCACAAGTTATTCAAAATAATATTGCCAATTAGCACATTTTGATAGTGTAGAGCACAGAGTATTATATGAACGCCGCACCTTCTTGATAAATGAAATCAATCCATGAATAAATCTAGGAGAAGTACAGTTAACTCCAACTGCAACGACTTGTCTGCATGAATCAGCTATTGAAGTACATTCAAGGATACAGTCACCACTAACCACATTGCTTTCATCATTATAACTTAAAGAAAACCATGCAGGAGTTTCTATGCCTTCTTCCTCGAGAAGTTCAGCACAAGCCTATTTATCAAATTGTAACAAGAATTAATAAGATTGCTCAAAATCAAGGTGAAGCTAGACAAAATTGCAATGGTAGTTTCCAACTTTCTATGGTATTGGTAAATGATAATTGACACTGCATTTTGCGCATTTCTATTACAGATTCTTACTGGTGCAGACATAGAAAGCAAGTAACAAAGAAGTGGAGTCTGTGTGTTAGTTGGTAAATACCTGTGCCTCCAGCTTATTTGGAATTGTTTCAAAGGCTATTAAGTCAACACCAGCCTCAACAAGAATCTTTACCTTTTCCCTATGAAAATCTTTCAGTATCTGAACAGTAACTGCATCACCACAGTCCCCACTGTGAATAGAGAAAATCAACATAGACTTAAGTCATATATATATTGCTGCAACATTGCTTTAATTTGCAAATACAGTTTTGACTTCAATCATGAAATTTCTCATGTTAAATTCAAATATAATGAGTAAAACATGTTTGCAATTTAGTAGTGGTTAAAAATTTATGGTACAAAACAAAACAGTGAATATTAATTGAAAGCAAGAAATGTCCAACTTTGATGACTAATTTGACATAATTGGATTTGTTCAAATTCAGTCCTAGACCTGGTACATCAGGAACATTTTAAGATCCACTTTGGGATTGAAAAGCACCTTAGCCAAGTCAAAATTTTATAATTTTATGCTTGGTACAGGAAAGTTTAGGACATGTGTGGAAAATACTAAACTGTCATTTTTTTTACCAGAACGAGTTAGAATGAAAAATAAATTACTCTTATCTCTCTTAAATTTAATTCTTATTATTTTACTATTTTGTCATTTAGCAAGTTTTACAGAAACCTTCCTGAGCAAGGCATGCCAAGGAAGTTGTAAAAGAAAAGAAAATAAATTTTCTTTGGGTGAAATTTTGAAGGCACAGTGTTATAATTTTACACAATTTGTGTGAAATCGCAAAATATAAGGAAAGGATGTTTGTTTGAGTTTAAAATAAAATACGTGTAATACAACAAACACAACAGCACAAATTGCACAATGCACATTGCACAGGTGGACACACAATGTACTTGTCTGCTATGTCAGTTGTTGGGCATCACCTTGAGTGCTGAATCATAACCGGAGAGTTCCAAAACTGGTTTAATTCTTGTTTACCTAATGTAGACACTTTTTGTTTTTTTTCTTGCCATATATGTAGCTATAGCAAACTGACAACACAGCTGATACCCTGACACATGGTACTTCCTTGCCTGTTTGGTTTTACCGTAGAAAGCATCAAAATCAATCTCTTTTTTTATTTATCAAAGGTGATTTTAGTAAAAATGAGTGTGATTTTATTTTTTTATTTTTATCCATAAATGTTAATTATTAGTCGTTAATTTTTTGTTAGTAGAGGATTTGATTATCTCTTCTCTTTCTTTCTTTTTCAATCATTATCAAATCAATATTATAATTTTTAAATATATGTTTGTGTAAATGCTGAATTGGACTTAAGGTAAAAACAACACCATAGTTAGTTTGTCATTTTTGTTTTAGAATGTGAATTTTTTCCTTTCATGGCGAATAGAATGCCGTTTCTAAACATAGTCTAAATATTTGATTGTTGTTGAGTAAAATTAGACTTGTCTTTAAATATCGGTTTAACTAAAGTGATAAAATGTAATTTTTGCATTAAATTGAAGAATTTAACACTAAGTTCTTTTTACATATTTGCATTGTCTAGAAGAGAGATTTGTAAAATGAAACAAACGCGGATCCATAGTATTGGGTTAGCTTTTCAGTTAGGTACCGATAATCATATCATCATGGATTTGGACGTTCCAATCCCATGGATGGTTTTTTGTTGTATTCAAAGTGTGCTTCCTCTGCAATTGGCTATGCCATGCCCATAGTTTCAACTTTCAACCTCAATATAGGACCGAAATAATAAAAAAATGTTCAATACACACTGTTAAAAAAGGCCTACAAAATGGTGGCCTAAGATTCCTTTTTCTTTGACAAGATGTTCTCTTGTCCGAGATTAAGTTTTTTTTATTGATTGGAAGATTAAGGGTTTATTTAATTTTAAAAAATATTTTCTATTTTTATCTTATTTTCATAAATAATTAGACAAGACTTATATTATTTTATTTTCAAATCTTATTTTCATTATTTTCTTATATGAATATTTGAAAACAAAATATAAAGTAACCATGTTATAAATATTAATAAAAATACATGATTTAAACTAAACAGCTCCTAGTAACCAGAATCATACGCATGAAGGGTCAACATTCTTTTAACCCAACACACATTGGTCAGCTTTTAATCTTGATATTAACTAAACTGATCTCGGTACAAACCGAAGGAAAATTATTCCCGAAATGGGATGGAGGAAAAAAACTGTTTCCTCTCTTTTCCATTAAAACCTCTCCATTCTTTTATCTTAACTAAATAGAATATCCAATCAAAATTTCCCCTCCCCTCCACTTAAATCTGTCCATTGTTTCCCTTTAAACCAAATAGTTTTATGTTAAAAAGACAATCAATTAATATTAAAAGTATAAATACAAATATAATTAATATTACAGTTTAATATAATAAAATGATTATTATGAAAAAATAAAATAAAATGATATTATATGAAAATAATAAATAAATAAATAGAAAAATATTATCATAAAACAACAAGAAAAAATAAAATAAATAAACAAATTAATAGGTTATTAAATTAAAAAGTTCGTAATAATTTATTCAACTGAAAAAGCAATAAAAAATATCAAAAATTGTAAATAAAAAATAGATATAAATTCCTTAAAAATCAGAAATAGTAATAAACTAATATTATAAGCGCTAATAAATAATCACAAATAGTTGTAAAGTGAGAAAAATAATATAAAATAAAAAAAACCTAGAAAATTAACAATATCTTGCAATGCTATACTATGTGTTAAAGCTTTTACTTATAACAAATCATAATAGTCTTATGTATTGTTTTTAAAATAATTGTTATAAAAATAAATAATTTATCATATATAATAATTTATAATTAATTAATAATATAAAAAATTACACTAACCATCCATAGAATTGACGCAATGGTATAAAATTTAACTAACTAGGTTCATATGTAAGAAAATAATTTATTTAATAAGAAAATTAGTGTTCAATTTTATACAAAATTTTCATAGGTCAACAATAATTACTTACTGTGAGTGAAAGACATTCATAATTTATCATCTAACATAAAAAAAAATTATGAGATTAGATTTCATAAAAATACATAAATTCTCTTTACTTTTTCTATACTTTCACAGCTACAGTAACTCCATTAATTGTTTTAAAATTAAAACACTATATCGTGTTTTCGTTGCCGTAAATGTTAAAAAAACAGCACGTTTATATAATTTTATGAAAACTCAAGAGTGATTAATGTAGTTTACTTTAATATAAAATATCTTTATATATCATCTGTTTACATGCGATTCAATAAAATTGTTAATATTTTATATCACAACCGGAGGAAGATGATGAACGACATACGTGCGTGGAAAGTTTATGAACGACATAATCGTCGAACAGTCAAATACCCCATAATTTGACGAGGCAATATGAATGGGTGGAAGAGAAAATACATCACCACCACAAATTTCAATGAAAATACAGAACTACTTTGGCTATATTATAGTCATCACTACTTGTAATATGAATTAATTATACATCTTATCGCGTATCACGTTTATATTTTGTTTTACCTTTCTTATTTTCCCTCCTTTTTCTAATTCACGAAGAAGTGAAAAGGCTTTCATTAATTTAGGTGGTTTTTATTCTATTCCAAATCTATTATATCAGAGATAAATCGAAAGTATTTGACATACAGCTGCCACTTTCACATTTATGTACAAACTACAAAGTTGCATCTTTGTCTCAGCCCTAAAGACATTTATTATCTAGAGAAAAGATAGTGTACAAGTTTATCATCCACAATATTTCAATTTTTATTTTAAAACAATTGTTTGATAAGTATATTCAAATACTTGAGAAGAGCAACTAGCTGAGGTGGGATCAGGCAAATTGCTACTTCAGGTCTAGCAATATATGATTGGGATAGACAAAGCCAGCAAGCTTTAGTTAACTAACCTGACATAATTGGCCATGTGGCCACTACTTCGCCATCGGTTTAATTAATGTTTGACTAGTATTTGATACGTAAGAATTTAACATATCATGTTAAATTTTACTGTATTTCTCTTTTGCTTGTTGATGATTTATCTTGTTTTGGATGGAGTTTTCAACATTCTTCTTATAAATTTGGGTTGAATTTTTCCTCCCACTTAATTAAAGCTTTGAAATATAAGCTTACCCATTCGATTTTGTCCATACACTTGTAATATATAATGTATCTAGTATCTAACTTTCAGGCAACTGTATCTATCAAGGAGCCAGTAAAGCTAAGTGTCTGGGGTGAGGTGAATTATTGTATCGATGTACTTGTACAGTTGTACCTAGATTTTAAGTGTTGAATCATGTATTCAAGATTATGTGAACCATTGTTCTACTTGTTTATTTGTAGAGAAATATCTGCATTAAATCTTTGAGTACCTAATTGTTAATTTCACAATATAGTTCTCCTTTATCTAGATTTTGGGTTAATTTCAAGCAAACTTTATTGCAAAATATTTGCATGCAGTGACAAAACACGTTACCAGTGGATGGGCTTTTCTTTACGTTTTTTAATAGGTATCCGGACATATATATATATATATATATATATATATATATATATATATATAAGTTTCTGTTATACAGGATTTGGTTGGGATATATAGGATATAGAGGACTTATTGTATACCAAAGAAGTCCATGCCAATTAACCTCTAATATAGTTCTGGAGAATGACTTACAAGCATATTTAGAGTGGGAATGATGAATTATATCAATTAAAGTGATAAAAAACTGCACCACTTGGTTCAACGATGTTTTTCTAATAATGACAATTATTTCTTTACCTTTTATATTTGTAATCATCAAAGGAAAATTCTATTGAGGAGTTGTATATCATTACCGTTCCAGCACTTGTACTTTTGTATTTATATAAATTATTAAATCAACCATTTCTGCAGTTTGATTTGATTTTATTTGCTTACCCTAAAAATCTGGAAAAGAAAACGAAAGGATAAAATAGAGAAAAGAGGTAGATTGTTCCTTTAACCTTGGAAGAAAAACAAGGATTAAATGTGTATGGCAGAGAGGGTCTACATCAGAGGTATACTCATACAATTTGCTTGTGTATGGGGTTCTTTTCTTTAATGCAAAAGATAGTGACCGGTGAGGAAAGCTTTGTCACATTTTGAAAACTAAAGTGCCCCATAATATTCCTCCATAAAATGAAACAGATTAAAACTTGAGGGTAGGAAAGAAAAAAGGGAGACACAACACACAATGGGGTCTCTCTCAAAGCAGAAAAAGGCAAGAAAGGAATCAAATTGGAAGGCGTAGGAGAAAACAACAAAGAAAAAAAATCAAATGCTTATCTCTTTGACTGCCTCGTAAAACATAATTTTGCAACGGATTTTACAAGGTGGGTGGTTTGGGAAACAAAAAGCAAAAGCAAGAAGCAAATCTTCTTGGAGTTCTTTTTTTTACCTTTTGGGTGCCCATAAAATCAATTACTTATGTGGAAGACATTCTAGTATAAGACTTTGTGTGACAAACATCATAAATGGATTACGTAGAGGACGCTGTATCATACTTAATTCTGTTAAGGAATGCACATGTAAATACTAATTTTGGATTCTGCGTTCCTAATGCCCTGCGCATACTGTCCATTCTATTATTCGATTTATCTTTTTTAATAATTTTATTCAATATCAATGTGTACCTTCATTAAAAGAAAATATGTACCCTCTCGCCGTATAAAATGGCATTCAATTTTGCCGCTGGTATTCAGGAAACAGGTATAATTGAACAATCATTTATTTATCAGATACATTGAAGACAGACTTATACATACCCTTATAATTGAACAATCATACCATTCTTAAATGTTATATTAAAATACCATAAAAAGATAAATGGAGTGATATGCCTAGGAGATAAATATTAACCATCTGATTAAATAAAGTAATTTTTTTATTGATATTACATAAAATTGTAATATTCATGATATTTTTATATTTTCTTATAATTTAATATTTTTTTAAATTTTTTAACTAGTGCTCCTATACTTTAGGATACTAGTTAAGACAATAAAGGATAAACTATTTTCTAAAGTGTATAATGCAAAAATGTTACAATTATTAATTTCTGTGCTGCAAAATGTTTGTTTGCATTTGATTTTTGTCTGCATATACTTTTATATTATAAATTATAAAAAAAAACCATGTATCAAGTATATCGACCACATTTTAATTCAAAAAATTATAGTAATTAATAAACAAAAAAAAAATCTTAAAAATAAGAAATTTAAGAACTAAATTATTTTTTTAATGGTCTGTAATTTCAGATTTATTATTTAGTATTATTATAATTCAAATTATTTAACTATTACAATAATTGATTTATATTTTTTAATAATTATAAAATTTGAGAATAAAATCCAAATTCTAATACACGTTCAATCACAAACTGTGAGGTTGGTATGGGTTGGATGGTTACATTTCAGAACGAGTATCTACAAATTCAGATTTAATTATCATAGTATACTATAACTGTGTTTAAAATATATGAATTTTACTTCCTCGCAATTAGGTAGTGATATAGATATAACATTTTTATGCTTTTGTACTTCTTTTCGTAAATTTATTATCAAAATTAGTATTTTTAAACAAAAAATTTATTCTACCAATAAGATTCAACATAATTGATAGATATAGTTGGATTTTTTAAACATGTTATTTTAGAGATATTTGTACTGCAAACAAATAAAAAAAAACACAACATTCATTCTTATTGAATGTTGTATTTTAATTGCATTAATTTTTAACAAAAATCTTTCATAACATTAGCTAATTTAAGAGCAATTATAAAAAGAAATAAAAGCATTTACAGTTAATTATTACTTGACTTCTTTGTTTTCTTTTTCTTTTTGAAAATAGTTATATTTTTTCAAATTTGAATTGATGAGATAGTAATGTTTATTCAGAATACCGTTTGACATTTTTGTTTGTTTAATTTAAGACTTTAGACATTAGGTATATGTTATATTTACACGTGTGTATGTATCATAAATAGAAATCTTACCCATTGTGATTACAATTATTCAATATATCGACTTTGTGTTTGGCCGTTATGAATGATACCTACCTGCGAGTACAACGAATTGAATGCATATGGTCCCAAGTTCCAAGCATTCAATGTTTTCCAACTATTTGGTTAATTAACTTGTGGCGAAGGATTTTTCCGAGCACCAACACTCAAACGCCTTCGATACTAAGGTACCTATTCTATTCCCCTTCCCCCATATATTCTGTTTCCCATTCTTTCTTCTTGTTGAATAATGAGTATCCCATACATAGTGCTAAATTCAAACTTGCACACATAAGAAAGTGGTGGAAATGCAAGAAACCGTGGGTTCAATATTTACGTGAAAATATTGCATTGATTCGTAATATTCATCATGTCTTTGCTGAATATTCGGGGACGGTGTTCCCCTTGATACCACTTTATGATATAGTACGCATTGGATTGCTTTATGTGTATAAAAGAAAATTGTATCATATAAATAATCTCTTTAATTTCAAGATGTGCATAATATATCTTTTGCCTTTTTCTTTTTGTTGTCATGGTCATTTTCCACACGAACTTGTTGCCATAAAACCATAACTGTGCTATAATAGTTTGTACGCTCTTGGAAAATATTATTGTAAATCTCTCAATTCTTTCATTATTATGAGGTATATATTAAAAAATTGTTGCATGGTGTTTTAAACCACTATTTTTTTTCTCTCTTTCAAATTCACCATATATTTTGCAGAAATTGAATTATATACCCACAAGACCACAACAGGAATCTTTATTTTTAACTCTCAATAAATAATGTAAAACAATTTTTCCTTGTTATTCAATCACAAATCACCATTTAAATTATTTTAAGATAATTATTTTAAAAATTATTAAATTTATCATCCATAATAAATTATAATTAGATAATTATGATATATATTTTTATGTATAACTTCTTTTCTCTTAAATTAAAGCAAGCTTAAGAAACAAACTTTAAAGTTCTTAGCGGGCTATTCAAGTCAGCACTTCTAAAGTTGTTGTAGGGACGTTCTATTAACTAGCTAGTGGGGCGCCGTGGCGGTTTGTTATAACTTATAAGGACCATTCCAATTTTTTTATATCTATCTTAATACTCCAAAAATATGATAAATATTTTTTGAAAAATTAAGACGGTTATAAAAATTTTCCATATTTGTTTAATGATTTTTTTTCAAAAAGGTCTCATTATTTTTTTTTGTTGTAAGGGAGAAAAATTAAACAACAAAGACTAATTAATAGTGGGTATATTTCATATTTTCATTTTCAAGAGAATGATTCATGTAGTACAAAATTAATAGTGGATAATCATAAAGAAGGGAATTTTATTTGCTTTTAATATATTTTTTTCTTGCAATAAGATATTCTTTTAAAAAAGTCATAAATAACATTAAATGTGGGCATAGTGTAGATTTTTAGGAATATAATTCTTAAAAATATTATTTAAAATTTCTTATTCATATGAATGAAAAATTTTGTCTTAAAATATTGACTTTAATTATTAATATCTAATAGAGAATCAAATTAAGTTTAATTTTACTCAAATTAACGAACTGTTGATATAAATATATGTATTTCATTATATGCAATTTATTCTAACTATATATTTTTTTGGTTAGCAGTATTCCAACTATATTATTTTCCTCTCGTTTCTCTTGTAACGCTACCATGAGCCTTTGTTTGAACGAAATAAAAAAAAATGAATGAACATGTGTACAATTTTTTACTTCATAAAGTTGAACTATAATATTTTTCTGTCAATTCACTAAACCTATTCAAATTAATTAAATAAAAAATCTCATAGCTTTGTCTCTTTTCTTAAGAGTGACACATATAATAAAACACGCATCCAAATATCCCTTTTCATCATATCCTCGTTGAATCCAAAATCGTTGGTTATGGTTAGATACCATGATGAAGATGCTATTGCATCTTCTAGGTTGTCAATATTCAAAGATAGAAATAAGATAGATAGGGGAAGTTGATCGTGAAGAGTTCGCACATTCTAAAATGTGGGACCACTTCTTTTTTGCTTTTTAAATATGCAATTACTATTTATGGCCCAATTCTCTTTCATCTATGCAACAATTCTCTCCTTTACCAGTTTATTTGGATTATTCAATGCGCCCCCCTTCTTTTCCTTATTGTCTCTTAAATCATTCCCAAAGACCCACATTCAACGATGCATAAACATAACCATGCTCCACAATTCCTACATAAAGCAAAAGCACAGCCATCACCTATATTATACTCTCAAAGTACGATGAGAATTAGGTTAATCAATAAGAAGATTTAGTTCAGCTAATTGAGCATGATGTGTATTTTATTATAAGTTCTTAATATTATCTTCAATTCCTAAGAATCAACAAAGAATTAAGTTAACCAAAATTTCATTATATTGTTTGCATACAGTGCAAGTATATTTGTTTTAAGATTTATTTGAAATGATATCACCATACAGAAGTTTATTACAAAAATAAATATTTAAGCATATTGCTAATATAGTATTAGTACTTACTTTGCAAAAGAAATATATCAGTAAGTTATAATTTTATATATATTGAGTATCTTGCTAATATATTTTTTCTAAACAAATTGAAGTGTATTACTGTTCATGATTATGACATTCTATGACTTAAATTTGTTAAAATATTTTTAAAAATAATTTGTTAATATACTTATTTAAAAATAAATGGAAATGTATTAGCATGTCCCACGAAATATTGTTTTTTTTCTTCCATTTATATAACATTTTAATAAAATAAGATTATGCTTTTCTGATTAGATAACCTTGATTTGATAAATATGGGAGTCGACTCATTATTAATGTCTTTTAGAAATTCACAATAAGGCAGGGAATTGCGAATGGCCTTCCCCCAGTTGCCTTAATTTTCCTGCCTGCTACGACCTAGGGCTTGTATGCATCTTTCGCATTCTTTATAATTACTTCCCCGGATTTGAATTTGATTAGACCCATTTTGTTTGGTTTGTTCCCACCATAGTAGTACTGTTCTTGCATCAGTTCCAAAATTCTGAAATTGAGAAATTCAATTCAAACTTAGTGGTAGAGAGTCTTGTTATACCTTTGACCCTATTGCTTGTGTCTATTTTTGCAGGCTGCACTGCAACAGCTGATTTTGTTTTGGCTTTACTTTTCTTTCTTCATGTCAGAAAAGTTCAACCATTTTTATTTGGATTGGACCTGCTTTTAATTATGATAGTTAACACAAACAGATATTGCTTAGAGTTAGTGGAGTTAAGTTAGTTATGTTTTTCTGATTTTTTTAAGTTAATTTATCTAAAAAGTAAAAAGAAAAGCAAGGTCTACACATCTTTAAATTTTAATGACTTTATATCACTATAAGCACTAAATTAAATTAAAAGCGTATAGTTTTTGCAGTTCCTAAATAAGTTCAATTTAGAAAAACTTCATCCTTTATTTTGTAGGGTGGACTTGGATGATGAAATGTCTCTTTTTCCTTTATAATAATAATAATAATAACATGTCTTCAGTTGCAGTATTGCTGTGTCAACTTCATACATTTTCTATGTTATATCAACAACAGTTTTGACTAATAAGATACTTGAGGCCCAATAATTAGTGAAAGAAGGAAAAAGATTGGTGGCCAGTGGGGCTATGACCTCAACCTTTGACGAGTTTATTCAATATACATGATAATTTTTAAAACTGATATAACTCTATATATGACTTTTATAGAAAATAAAAAAAAAGTCAATTTTAAATCTGTTAGTCTTAGATTTCAAAATAAAATTCTTAACTATTATAATTATTCGAGAGGAGATTCAAGAATAAGAAACAAAAGACATGGTCAAAGAAATAATTCAAATAGGGGAGCCAAAGCCAAAAAGGTTATTTTGTTTTGGAAATTGGTATAATTTTCTTAAAGAGATATTGATTATTGTCGGTCTAACTTAATTGGTTCAACTACTTGATTTGTTGTAATCTTCTAGTACTATTTCGTATTCCTACTTAATAAAAAATAGAGATATTGATTATCGAAGGTCTTAGGAATTCAAAGGAAACAATAAAGTGAAACCCCCTAGTGATGGAAGACTGGAAGCTCCTAATGAATGATTTTTTTTACTCCAAAGTCTAATAATCATAGCAGTTAGCCACACAAAACCACAAGACGGGGGGTAGCTTCTATTCTTCTATTCTAAGAGTCAAAAGCAATGAACACCGCGAGGGGAAAGGGGAGAAAGGAAGCTACAACACCACAAAATTGGGTGAGTTGCCATTGTCTCCAAAGACATTCCAAGTCTAGTTTAGGACAGAGCCAAAAGGGCCTCAAAGTTGCTTGGCAACATGCCATTATTCAGTGGCTCTACACCTATGACCAACCTATGGAATCAAACGTCACATTGCTCCATATAAAATATCTTAGTCACATACATGGCAAATCAAATGTAAGAAAGACAACAATTAATTTTTGAAATTGAAAGGATTTATTCGCCTGCCCAAAAATGAGACGCTTGTTTTCATTATTATAGGGGCTTACAAGATATAAGCCATGACACCACACGTCTACACCAGTTTACTGTTACTTTCTCTTCCAAACATTCTTTGTCCAATAATTGAATACAATACTATAACATAATAATATACACAACACAAGGCCTTTATCTTTTTTTTTTTTTTGTCTCTTTCTTTAACTGCTTTTGCTTTAATTGGAAGACCAAAAAACTGGAAGAAGAGTGCAGGCATAGGAATAGTGTTAGATTTCACATAACAGTTAACAGTTCACATCCTCTCTTCGCTTTGCTGACCAAGGGCAGCTTTGATGAGCTGACCGGGTCGTTTTATGCAGAAGCCTTAAAGCAAAAAAAACTACCTGCCCGTTGCCCCCTTGTCTTAAGCTAAGGTTGTCACTAAAAAAATGTTATTTAATACTACTAATAAAGCTCTTCTATGCTCTCTCTTTTATTACTGCGCTTTATTCTGTTCAAATTCGATACTTTGTTTTGTTTCCTGTGGTTGCGGAGAACGAGGAGCCTCTCTTTCTCTCTCTCTATATGCTTGCTGCTGCATTGTCTTGTTCTACTACTTCAGAATCTCTTCTCACTTCCACGCATTAAAGTGTTCTCTCTCTCTCTCTCTCTCTCTCTCTCTCTCTCTCTCTCTCTCTCTTTGAGTTGGTGGCGCTTTCTTTCATATTTATGGGAGTTTGCTTCCATGTTCTTACACTTTCTACTATACTAGTGTGGCAAGAGCAAATACAGCACCAGAAGAGGAAAGCAAGAAAACAAAATTAAAGCATTTCGCTCTCTTTTATTGAGCTTCTCGTGTTTCTCTGGAATTGAGAAACAGAACAGCAAATGAGCCTGGTCTTGTTTCTCAGCTCTGAAACATAGATAGGTAGTGTGGAGATTGGAGAAGGGGTTTCCAAAGCAATGATATTTTGCTCTTTGAAATTCTGAGAAGTTTTGGATATATAAGCATACTTCTGAGCCGCAGAGAAATATCAGGGAGCTTGAGGAGCTGTATGAAGTAGAAGTGTGCAAAAATGAGAGATGAGAATTCCAAGAAAAGCAAGGTTTTGCCAATTTCCTTTAATACAAAGATGAATTCAGTTTTCGTTTTTTTTTCCTTTTGTTTTTCCAGGGGAATGAAATTCAACATTTTGAGTGTGTTGGTGTTTGCATATTGCAAGCTGTTGATTGTTTTGTCTCTCTGTTGCTTGATGAAGCTCTCATGGTCAAAGAAAATGGTCAGAAAGTTCTTTAATATCAAAAGCAAGACTGAGGATTCCCAAGCAAATGGTGTTGCTTATGGAGGTTGGTATCTTGGTTTTCTCCAAAGCTCTTTCTACTAGTGATCACTTTCTAAGGGAGCAACAAGCCTAGAATTAAATCCCATGAGAGATTTGTGATGATAGCACTGTCCAGTCTGATGTCTTGAACAATTTGAGGTTCTAGTTGGGCACCGGAGAAACCGAAGGAAGTAGATTAGTAACATCATTTGGAATGAAAATTGAAGCCTAGGATCAATCGACATGCTCTGTCAGATTTAGTTCTTATCTAGTGCAAAAGATTAAGCTATGCAAATACTCTATTAGCTTTTCCTGAGGCAAAGATGTCTTTGTCTGAATTTTTATCTTCTCACCAATTTTGTTTGTTGCTACAATTTCTTGGCATCCAAACAAAGTGCAAGCGTACATACTTTAAACTCTGAAATACATGTCCATCAAATCCATTTGTTTTTTTTTCTTTCAATTTTTTTCCTGATATAAAATCAGTTACTACAGTTTTTTTTTTTGGTGAATTTGATGCATCAACATTGATTCCTTCTTCAGGAGGTGACACGGAATATAGAGGTAGGAATAGCTTCTCTGAGAGAGAGCCATGCACAATCAAAAAGAGCAAAACAGGTATAGAATTACTCCCATTCCATTTCTTGAACCATGTCCATTTAAAGATCTTGATGTTATTTAAAATTCTGACTTTTTGCACAAAATCTTCATTGTAATGAACAGAAAAGTTTAGCAGGAGCGCAGATCAGGTGAGGCGAGCAAGAATGAATCTTGACCATCCTCGAATTATAGATGTGCAGAATTATAGGTATACTGCTTCTCTGATTTTACCTTCTTATGAAAAAAAAAAAGAGCCTTGTTCGGATTTTCATTAGTGTACCTTTTCTCTGTAAACAGCATTTTTGTAGCTACATGGAATGTAGCTGGAAGATCCCCACCAAGTACCCTGAATTTAGATGATTGGCTTCATTCTTCACCACCGGCTGATATTTATGTTCTTGGGTAGGAATTGGTACTTGTCCACATTGTCTTCCAATCAAAAGTAGCATTAATAGTAACCAGTAACATATTTCTACTTGTCTGTTCCAGATTTCAAGAGATAGTTCCGTTGAATGCTGGCAATATCTTAGGAGCAGAAGACAATGGCCCTGCCAAAAAATGGTTAGCTCTCATCAGAAAGACTTTAAACAATCTTCCTGGCACCAGTGGAAGTAGTGGATGCTATACACCGTCTCCCATACCACAACCAGTTGTAGAGTTAAATGCAGATTTTGAGGGATCAGCCAGGCAGAAGAGCTCATCTTTCTTCCATAGGCGATCGTTCCAGACAACTTCTAGTGGTTGGGGAATGGACAATGATCCTTCAGTTGTGCAGCCACGACTAGATCGAAGATACAGTGTCTGTGATAGAGTAATTTTTGGTCACAGGCCAAGTGACTTCGATCCCAGTTTTAGATGGGGTTATAGGCCTAGTGACTATTCCAGGGCAAGTGACTACTCAAGACCAAGTGACTACTCAAGATGGGGTTCATCTGATGATGATAATGGCCTTGGGGATTCACCAAGTACAGTCTTATTTTCACCAATGTCTTGTGGTGGTGGTGGTGGTGGCGCTGGACCTGCCTTTAATGAAGATGGATATGCCATACCAGGACACTCAAGGTACAACCTTGTTGCAAGTAAGCAAATGGTGGGGATATATCTTACCATATGGGTGAGAAGTGAACTGAAGGATCAGGTTCAAAATATGAAAGTGTCTTGTGTTGGCAGAGGATTGATGGGTTATCTTGGAAATAAGGTGAATTTTGAGTCAGTCATATTTCCAATTTTTGTTTCTCCTTAGATTAATTCATGGCAACCACGATTGCTACTTGAAATTGGCTTAAATAGAGGAGTTATTTTGGCTTTTATTTGCAGGGATCCATCTCAATTAGTATGTCTGTGCATGAAACTAGCTTTTGCTTTATCTGTAGCCATTTAACCTCAGGACAGAAAGAAGGTGATGAACTAAGAAGAAATTCTGATGTGATGGAGATTATTAAGAAGACAAGGTTTCCTCGTGTTCAAGGTGTGGACAATGAGAAGGCTCCACAGACAATCCTCGAGCATGAGTAAGAATCTGCTCAAATTCATCTAAGATTTAATATTTAAAAAAATGTCAGTGATTTTAGGTCCCCTTGCTAATGTATCACCTTCTTCTTGTGTCTTAAGTAGAATGCACACTTCTGTTTCCCTATGATTGTTTGTTCTTTCCATTAACTGAAACTTCGCATTTTCTTAATTTGATTCCATTAAAATAGTCGAATTATATGGCTTGGAGATTTGAATTATCGGATTGCGCTCTCCTACCGATCTGCTAAGGCACTCGTTGAGATGCAAAACTGGAGAGCATTGTTAGAGAATGACCAAGTATGTTTGCTCACCCTCATAAATAATTCCGTGTTTATTGCTTAACTTCAAATGTATTATTATTGTAAAATAGACATAATGAGTCTCGATTATTGACATTCCTGGCAGTTGAGAATAGAGCAGAAAAGAGGCCGTGCGTTTGTGGGATGGAATGAGGGGAAGATATATTTCCCTCCAACTTACAAGTATTCTACTAATTCAGATAGATATGCTGGAGATGATATGCACCCCAAAGAGAAAAGGAGAACTCCAGCTTGGTAAAATTATCATTTATCACATCACCTAGTAGGAATTTAGAAGAAACTCAGTATAAATGCTAAAAGAGGAAGTAAAATGATATGAAGATAAAAAATTAGATGATCTAAAACGAAGCATAAAGCACCATTCATAGTTTATGATTTATTTTTGTCAAGTTGTGCTACTTATGCTGATATGAATTTTTTCTTTTATAGGTGTGACCGAATTTTGTGGTATGGAGAAGGTCTCCATCAGTTATCATATGTCCGCGGAGAATCAAAGTTTTCAGACCACAGACCTGTTTATGGCATATTTTGGGCTGAGGTTGAGTCAACTCATGGGAGATTGAAGAAAACTATGAGTTGTTCTCGTTCCAGAATTGAGGTGGAGGAACTTCTGCCATATTCTGGTGGATACACTGAGCTGAGTTTTTTCTAAAGGAAGAAAGGTTGGATATACGTGTCCAACCACATTCAGTTGCACTATCTATCCCTTATGCGCTTCCACAATCATGCTTGTGTTGTGAGATAGTGGAACTTAGGTATCTGAGTGATTTTTCTTTTTTCTTTTTAAGTTCATACAAATAGATAAAACTAAAAAACACGTGCAGGGTTCTTAGCAAACCTGATCATGCCCCATTGGCCCAAAGGGGGGCCTAAACTTTTTCTTTTTTCTTATTTTCTTGTTGGCTAGACCAGAAGTACTAGATTCGGAAGCTGTAAATGATATATATGGTGTTGAACGTAATAGAGTGGAACCTGCTAGTGCAATCAAAACATAGAGTCTAAAAGAATATACTAAAATGATGTTGGGCATTAGGTGTATCTTGCTTTATTAGATATGCAAATTGGTTTCATGAATTCGGAAGTCAATATAAACAGAATATGTTCACAGAATAATAGTCTGAAAAGTATATATCTCAAATCTTTTTCTGCTTTGAAGTCCTTTGGTTCTTTTCTTATTGTCAATACAGTTATTCTTTTCCCCTGAATTATAAATCTTACATTCACCTATTACTGTTCAGCAATTGGTCCCCCATTACCAAGTTGGAATTACTTTGAAGAAAACTCATTCATGGAGGGAGATAGGGACAATCCATTTCCCACATACCCAAAAAGGTTAATTTTCTTCTCTTTCATGCTTTTCTCTGTGCTGCTTTTGGCCTGCTTCTTTGTCTAATTTTACCTTTACTTTATCTTTGTCAGTTTATAATCTGTAGTTTTGGGCTACAGTCATGCTTTGCCTAACACATGATCAGTACAGTACATCATCATCATCTTGGTAGCTATTCACATTTTTGCTTCAGTAATGTGCATAGTTTGATACCCAACTAGCAAACACACAACCTTCCATTGTCTCAGCCCAATTTGAGTATTAACAGTCCTTCACTGTCATCAGGTACTACAGATTTTTTTTATGCATAAAAAATTATTAATAAGCATGTACAACATGCTTAATTATAGTTACCAATGTATGCTTATTAATAATGATCAATGTTTTTTCCTTGTGCAGGAAGTTGATGAATTGAGGACGATTTTTTGATTCAGGATTTTTTAATTCTTTTTGGAGAATATTTATGATGACTGAATGAAGGCGGAAGCTTGTCAGAATAATCAATTGGGCACTAACATTTTTTTAATGCGAAGAAAATGAGTTTTATTTATTTGTTTGTTTTTTTAATCCTGAAAAAATGATTGTTTTGATGTAAAGTAATTGAGAAAAATATGTGAACAATAGAATTCCAGGGCCTCTCTTAATCAGTCCATGATAAAAATTATACTGATAAAGGTGGCTTGGTTTTGACATCAAAATTAAATAGTACTACTCTACACCATTCATTCCGGTGGCTCGTCTTTTCACTGATGAGGAACATTATTTAATTAAGTACAAAACTAAAGAGTGTTTTTGCGGGGTTTTGCAGGAATATTGGGGGTTCTAATCCGGGGTCCTCTTGAAAGATGCTATTTACATGCCCTGCTTACTTTTGACTTGGTGGACTTTAGCCACATTTTTACCTTATACCTGATTTTATGTATGTGTCATTTAGGATCACTAATAAGTAAAGTTGAAACAACAAATTTCAAAACTAGGGTGTTGGAGAAAAAGACTAATGCTAAATCATAATGCCGTTTTAAAAGGGAATGTAAATTTTGTGGCTTTTCTTTGCCCATGTCGACTATTAAGAATTTGGGGTCTGACTCATTCCTTCATGAGATCTCAACGGTTGAACGTCTTTGTCCCTGTGGCTGTTGGGGAGTCACTTCATGGAGATGCGTCACTCAGATGCAAATATATACTTGGTTGAAAATTTTTAGTACTGTGCTAGTCTCAATGCCTAGTGAAAAACACGTCGCATGTGAGTAATCTATTGCTCCATAACAATAATAATAATAGTAGAAAAATGTGATGAGACTGTGCAAGCTGTAGCTTAGTACATGATTCTTTTCACATCATGGGATGCGGAGAAAGTCAGCTGTATTGTCTGCTGTTGTTACTAAATCTATTGATCTCATCAAGTTGCATTCAACAACTAATAGTGCATTTGTTCTATACATTTCTGAGTTTGAGTAGTAGGCAAATATATTAAATTGTCAAGTAATATTCAATAAATAAGAATTATTATTCCTACAAAAGAGTTGCGCAATACTTAATAAATATCCTAAATTTTTACCATCTAAATTAACAAATAAATAAGGATGAATTGAACATAACATTTAACAATAAAGATAAAACAAAACAAAGTTACAAATTATGATATTTTTAGGATTTTTGATAAACACACAATAAAAAAATATGAACTTCAGATGACAAAGATTGTCAGTGTTAGATATCACTAAACCAAATTCTCTTTACGTTAAAACATGATATTCAACTTGTAATTCAATGTTAATATCGGTCATACTTCAAAAAATGATATTCTAATCCCTAATTCCTTAGGTAAAAAGACCTAAGTTTCTCCATTAAATGTCAATCCCTTGCACATTTAACAAAGAAACTTACTTTAAGCTCAATGACCCAAAGATAATCATTATCCCTCATCTTATTCTTAGCTTCGAGGTTTAATGGACATTTTACTATAATTGAAGATAAAGTATTTTTTCAATAGCAATCTCATCCAAGAATCTAGCTATGAGTGGTTAATCCATAACAAGCATGAAACATAGAAATAGAAAGCTAACATTGAAGAACAAGATAAATATAACACATTATTTCAAAAGAAATACATGAGAGCATAAGGTTTGGATACAATTTAACTCCAACAATAGAGGGTTTACTATCCATCTCCATGAATAACATCCAAAAGCAAGGAAAATGGAAGAAAAGAGTTGGAGAAATAGAACTTTAATAAAGGAGGTGTTTTTACACAATGAGAAAGCATTCCCTAAAATGAACAAGAGAATCTATTTATACAGAGCCAAAAAATTTGCACTTAAGTGAGTGTCTGTTCAAGACAAAAACTTCAGACTTAAATAGATACTGCAACTATACAATTTTGCACCTCTGTCCATATTCAACTTCAACCAAAAAACTATTTTACTGAAACTAATTTTTCTCTGTAGTTTTTTTTTCATCTTCTCCAAAAAAGAACTTGGATTTGGGCCCTTCAATCCCAACTTAAACACATTTGAGCTAAAACTTTCATTTCAAGTTTTCATTAATTCTTGCTCCAACAAATTGCAATTCAATCCAATTAAATATCATACAAAATGGTCCATCAATAAGCATATGTAATCTAGCAAAATAACAAGTTAATGACTTTCTTAACCATAATTCAGACACTAGTCTTTGGAAGCATGTTGGCAATGTAAGTATATATAGAACATGTGTGGATTGTCATTTGAGAGGCACCAAACGTCCGTTTGCGTGTTCCAATGCATAAAATGAGAAGTAACAACACCTTTGGATCCAAAAAAACATGGGTTATATTTAAATGTACAGTAACCCAAACACACGTAATATATGCAAAATCACCTCAATTTTAGAGAAAAATGCATAAGCTACTCTTGGTAGCATCTACTTGGACACATATCAGGTCTCACAAACAAGAATCTAAACACACTCTAAGGCTTTGTTTGTTTATGTGTTTAGTGAAATAGTTTTGAGACTCATACAAACAGACATTGATATCTGATTGTTTTGTATTCCTAACTCCGTTTAGCTTAAAAATGGGTTTGTAAAATCTTGTGATCATATTTCTATTGAATAAACTTAAATATTTGTTTTAATGGGATTAATTCGAAAATTTTATTTTAGGAGAATGAAAGGTCAAGAGTCAACAATTATTGTTTTTGATGAATGGTTGGCTATGAATGACTATAATGGATTTTGATTATAGTTTATGGCTATGAATGACTATAATGAGTTTTGGTTGTGGTTTATGACTATTAATATAATTTAAGCCTTTAAATTCTTGAAGGACAAATTATAACCTATAAATAGATCATTGTATTGTTTGACAAGTAGAAAAGAAAAAGAAGTTGAATAAAGTTTTTTCTAGAAGTTGTTTTCTCCACAAGCTCTCACGGCATAATGTTTTTCAATTCTACAAATTGGTATCAAGAGTCAATGGCGTGTATGACCAACAATGTGTCATTGCCCCGACCAACGAAGGCGAACTATGAAAATTGGAGCATCCAAATGAAAGTTCTTCTCAGGTCTCAAGATGGTTGGGAGGTGGTCCAAGAAGGTTTCGAAGAACCGGCAACTACCATGGGATATATGGCAACTCAACATAAGGCATTGAAAGAGACATGATCGAAAGATAAGACAACTTTGTACATGTTGTTCTGAGTTGTTGGTGAGTCGGGCTTTGAGAAGATTGTGAGTGCAACAACTTTAAAAGAAGCGTGGGAAATTTTGGCAAATGTCTACAAAGGAGCTGATCGGTTAAACAAGTCTGCCTTTAAACTCTTCATAGAGAGTTGGAAGGCATGAAGATGAAGGAGTCGAAAGGGGTCTCCGACTAGATCACACGTGTTCAAACCCTAGTGAACCAACTCAACAAAAATGGAGAAGCATTAACCAATGCACGAGTTGTGGAGAAGATTTTGAGATTGTTAACCGACTATTTCGAGAGTGTCATATGTCCTATATAAGAGTCAAATGACCTAACAAAGCTCACGATCGATGAGCTCGTTAGTTCTCTCGAGGCACACGAACGATGTAAGAAGAAGAAGGAGGAGGAGACACTCGAGTAAGCACTTCAAACCAATGCATCAATCAAAGACGAAAAGGTACTTTATTCTCAAAACTTTCGAGGAAGAGGGCATGGCAGTGGAGGTCGAGGAGATGGACGCAGTGGTAGAGACTGCGGTCAAGAAGGGTATTATGAGGAGAGGGAGCAATCAAACCAACAAAATTGGAGTGGAAGAGTACGCGGTCGGTCAAATTATTCCAACATTGAGTGCTACAAGTGTGGCAAATATGGTCACTATGCGAAGGATTGCAACTCCAATAAGTGTTACAATTGTGGCAAGGTGGGACATTTTGTGAAAGAATGTCGAGTCAAGAAAAAGGTGGAAGGGACAACCAACCTAATCAAGGAAGATGAGAAGGTGAAAGAAGGTTTTCTTTTGATGGCACACAATGAAGTCAACACCAACAACGACACGATGTGGTACCTTGACACAGGTGCAAGCAACCATATGTGTAGGCACCAACACCTATTCAAAGAGATGTGAAAGATTGAAACTAGACATGTTTCGTTTGGAGATGCATCGAAGGTTGAGGTCAAAGGCCAAGGTACAGTTTGTTATTTACAAAGGGATGGCTTAGTTGGGTCAATCCAAGATGTGTATTACGCACTAGACCTCAAGAGCAACGTTTTGAGTATGGGGCAACTCATGGAGAAAGGTTATTTGGTACTTATGAAAGATCGGGTATTACACTTGAAAGATAAGCATGAACGTTTGGTCGTTTGAGTTGAAATGGGGAGAAATCACATGTACAAGCTGAATTTTGAGTAATGTTCAAGAAAAATGTTTGCGAGTCGACATAGAAGACAAGGCGTCACTGTGGCATCTTCGTTTTGGTCACCTACATCATGGTGTCTAAACGAGTTGGCAAAGAAGAACATGGTGCACGGGCTACCGGACATGGACTACGAGGGAAAATTTTGTGAAGAATGTGTGCTTAGCAAGCATGCGGGAACTTCGTTTCAAAAGAAGGCAAAATATTGGGCTAAGCAACCTCTCGAATTGTTTCATACCGTCATATGTGGACTAATCACCCCCGAATCTTTTAGGAGTAAAAGGTATTCATTTCCTTTATTGATGATTTCTCATGAAAAACTTGGATTTATTTTTTGAAAGAAAAAGCAGAGGCATTTGAGGTGTTCAAAAAGTTCAAAGTGGTGGTGGAAAAGGCAACCGGTAAACACATCAAATCCGTATGATCTGATAGAGGTGGCAAGTATACTTCGATGACTTTCATGGAGTATTGTGAGGAGCAAGGCATAAGATGATTTCTATCACACCGTACTCTCCCCAACAAAACAGTGTGGCCGAGAGGAAGAACCAAAATTTTCTTGACATGGTTTGGTCGATGCTCAAGAGCAAGAAGATGCCGAAGGAATTTTGGGCGGAAGCCGTGCAATGCACCATCTATGTGCAAAATCGGTGTTCACATGTGAAGTTGGATGATCAAACACCACAAGAGGCATGGAATGGACAAAAATCGACAGTTTCTTATCTCAAAGTATTTGGTAGTGTGGCCTATGCACACGTACCGGATCAACAAAGAACGAAGCTCGAAGACAAAAGCAAAAGGTATGTTTTTATTGGGTATGATGAGAAAACAAAAGGATACAAGCTACTCGACCCAATAAGCAAGAAGGTTGTGGTGAGTAGTGATGTACGAGTAAATGAAGCAAGCAGGTGGGATTGGAATAACTCATTGGAGGTTATCAACGAAAATGGAGGATCATCAACCGTTATACCAACAATCATACCGACAAATTCTGAAACTACCAATGATGAAGATGAACCGCAACAACCCAAAATGCGAAGTTTGCAAGATTTGTATGATTCGACAAATGAGGTACATATTGTATGTCTTTTGGCAAATTTCGAGAATATAAGTTTTGAAGAGGTGGTGCAAGACAAGAAGTTGCAAACTGCCATGGACGAAGAGATTAAAGCAATTGACCGCAATAACACATGGGAGCTAGCGGAGTTGTCGAAAGGAAGTCAGCCCATTGGTGCGAAGTGGGTGTTCAAAAACATCAACATCAACAGCACCTTTAACCCAAGTTAATTGGGGTCGGTGGTAAATGAACTCAATGATAAATCGAAAATAAAATAAAAGAGAGAAAACATAAGCTAAAATAAAATAAAATAAATGTGAAAGGAAGAATGGAAAAAAGAAGAGGAAAAGAACTAAGACAAGGGAAACAACTGGAACATAGAACTGCTAATGAGTTTAACCCTCCACCAAGCTTATAGCTTTTCTCCACTCTGTTCTAAGACATACCGTCCACCAATCTATATTCCACTCCATTAGGTCTTGTTTCACTACCTTTCCCCAGGTAAGTTTCGGTCGACCTCTACATCTTTTTGTGTCGAGTTCTTGGTAACAAACTCATGTTCTTAGGAGAGCATCTAGTGGCCGTCTCATAACATGCTCAAACCAACTCAATCTATGCTCATTCATCTTTTCACATACCGGTACCACTGATATCTTTCGTCGAATATCCTCATTTCTTATTTTATCCATCTTTGTATATCCACACATCCACCTTAACATCCTCATTTCTACTACCCCTATTTTATGCTCATGTTGCCTCTGTGTTGGCCAGCATTCCGCTCCATATAACAATGCTAGTCTTACCGCTGTTCTATAGAATTTTCCTTTTACCTTAAGTGGAATTTTGTGGTCATACAAAAATCCTGATGCACTCTGTCATTTCACTCACTCTGCTCTAATTCTATGATTTACATCCTCATCAATCTCACCACCTTTTTGCAACATTGATCCCACATATCTAAAAACATCTTTCTTAGACACCTATCGTGATAGGGAAATACCTTGATGTTCCATTACAGGTTTTCACACCTGTTGTAGCCCCATCATACATATCCTTAATAGCATTAACATACTTTAATGCTATATTTTTCTTCTCAAGAGTCCAACATAAGACATCTCTTGGAACTCTATCATATGTTTTTTCAAGATCTATGACAGAAGCATTTAAGTTTATGGGGGAGTTTTGTTGAATAAACTTAAATATTTGTTTTAATGAGATTAATTCAGCAATTTTGTTTTAGGAGAATAAAAGGTCAAGAGTCAGCAATTATTGTTTTTGATGAATGACTATGATTGTAATTTATAACTATAAATGACTATAATGAATTTTGATTGAGTTATGACTATTAATAGAATTTAAACCTTTAAATTTTTTAAGGGCAAATTATAACCTATAAATATATCATTATATTAGAAGAAAAAAAAGTTGAATAAATTTTTTGCTAGAAATTATTTTCTCCACAAACTCTCATCACATAAAATTTTTTCCCTTCTACAATTTCCTGTTCCCATAACGCATCCTTTCAGCAATAGAGCTGAAATGGTTACCATCTATTAATATCACATGCGTGAGTTAAAAAAAATAAAAATAAAAGTTTCATGGGATTTTCATTTTACGGTTCCAGCTTCACAACTAATCAAATGTGTTGTTGAAGAAGCAAAACGGCATAATGACAGAGGCTTGTCTCTACTTCGATTTGACCTTGTTCCTTGTTTTATTTGTATGCCAACTAGTCCCTGATTTTGGCCTTGCTAGTGGGGAACCACTTCAAAGGATTTCATCTGTGGAGTTCTGGTAGAGATTTTGCACGCCATATGAATTGTTAAAGCACATATTGGTGTCCTATGACTTTTCTTGATGCTCCTGCAACGATGCTTCAACCAATGACAATTTTGTTAGACCTTTGCTTCTGCCATCCCATTATCCATTGCATTATATACTCTCTTTAGATCTATTTTATGATTCCTATGACTTGTTTAGGTCTCTAGGACCACACCTTTTTTGTTTGAAGTTCATCCTCTTGCCTCAGTTTGTGACATAATTAACCAAGTTGGTGTGCTGACACCAGCATTTGCAGTTCTTCATAATGGCTGAGAATCATTATTCCTCTGTGAATTCTGATCCAACTATTTCTAGAAATGATTGTTTATAACTCAACTCAGAGAATGTCTGCATTATCCCACAAAAAATCACAATGTAAGCAGAGAGTGTTGACAGGTAATTTGTAAAATGTTTCTTTGTGCTATTTAACAATCACAGGAACTCTATCAGTGGGTTGTTAATGTTAACTTTCATCTAAATAAATTGGAAGTTGAATTCCTGTTTTGTATTGACAAATTAATAGCAGGGAGAAAGGAATTGAACCCCTTATATTTTCCGTTGGTGAGGTCACGGAAAGATTAAATTAGTTACTGTGAATGAATTAGTTGAGTAACTCAAAAAGCAGAAAGTTAATTTCACGCATATGAAAATGGACACTTCTAGTCTGGGGTGAGTGATTTAAGACTGAATTGAAGTACTAAACAGAAGAAAAACTAATTTGAAATTAGAATTGAGATGATATAACATTTTGGGGTATTCACAAATTTGAACACAATAATCTTTTGGTGTCGGCAGGTTACTCCTAGATCAAATATTTTTTGCTATATGGAAGTACAAAATCCCCATAAAACGCCAAATGAAGGTTTCATCTTTAATACTCTCTCTCTGCTCGTGTGTGTGTATTGTCCCTGAAATGTATCTTGAGATATTTGAACATGTGAGGGCCTGCTTCACTCCAGTACAAATTTTGATTGATCGAAAATTGAAACGATTTGATGTTTGATGCTTGATGCTATCACATTTTAATTTTTTTTAAACTAGTTTTAAATATTTTTCCAACTCAAAGTAGAAAGGAAAATGATGACTGAACACCTCACATGTTACTTGATATCTAGTGAAATAAAAAGATAAAAGAAAGAAAATGGTGTACCCAAAAGTGATATCATAACTATTCCAAGGGTGATACTATCACCTTCTCATAACTAATATCTAAGGTTAATGTACATTGATTACGGTTCTATACTTAGCAAACGAACTTACAGTCAACCATAGTTACTGAGATCCACCTTGGTTGATATGTGATAATCTTCATGATACCAGTCTAAAATTCATTATGATTTTCTCGGCAACACCAAGGTAGTTCCATAATTAAAACTCGTTTGTGATGTGTCAGTTGTCACTTGGCAATTGGCATGTATATATGGCTTTTTTTTATTGGGTCGACATCATCTATATGGCTAATTTGAGATAATGTAACAGCACAAGTGTACTTTGGGTCCCTCCATGCCCAATAGGCCAATGGGTTCAGTTTCATTGGGCTTCGTCCTAATCTCTCAACCCCAAGATGTCTATTTCCCCATGAATCATTACATCACATTTTTATATACTCATCAAGAAATATTTATCATTTTTTTCGATACTGACGATCATTCTTCTTAAAAGTGGGCAAGTTTTTCTTTGGAAAGACGAATAAGCATTCTTGTTTCTTTGGAATATTATTTTGTGACTTGTCTGGTAATACAAATACTACATATCCATCTGCCATTTTTGTAAATTATACACTTGAAATGACAGCTGGTTTGAAAGGATTTGTAATTGTAACATTAACCCACATCAACATTTTGGGCAGAACCAATAGGCAACAAGGAACTAGTTGGCCTTGAAGATGTAAACCCACATCAAAATTTTGGCTGTTTCTTCCTGCACCACTAGTACTCCTTGTACCCTCTTTTTGGGTTATGGAATGCACCCGTTTTTTTTCTCGAATTTGAAATGTGTTTGGTAAGTTTTTATAAGTTAGTTTGATTAGTATGAGACAATTTATTCAGCTAGTGTTAAGCAGTACTAAATTGCCCTGATAGATGAAGATTCTCTAAAGTTTAAGAATTAAATACGTGATTTGCAGCTCTCTGACTCACTGTTTTTATCAAATTACAATTATAACTTCTTTTTTTATAAAATAGGGGATCGAATCTCTTTGATTTAAAATGGGGAGATTTAAATTGAATTTAAACCTAAACATTTTGTATGAATTTGCTTATATACAAATTTTCCCATGAAATAATAGGCAATCTCAATCATGATTGTAAAACTTAGGAATTAAATCAAATCACTTATAATATTGGATTTGTTGTAGGATAAGTACTATTTTGTACAATTCCCAAAATAAGAGGTCGAAATTATAGACTATCTCAATCATGGATTTGTTGCATATAGTTGGTTCTTTTTATTAATATAATTAACATAAGATGTCCAAACAAAATAGCGAGGTGATTTGTAAGGAATAAAATCAAACACACTAATTTTAATTTTATATGTACTAAAAATATATTTAAAACTTATTATTATTATTAAATCAAAAGGCTACTCATAATTTTTCTTAATTATAGTATTAATTTTTTCATTAATTTAATTATCTACTAGTGAAAAGACCAGTATTACTATGTTTGTTTGCATTTTTATTTTTGAAATTGGATTTGTTGCCTCTATAGTTGTTTTTTTTATTAATTTAATTAACGTAAGAGGTTGATACAAAATAGTGAGATGATTTGTGATTTTAAAAAGTCTAAACAAATTACAATCAAACAGGCATATGCTCTTTATTTTTGTTATTACAAATTATTTTTTTCTAGTCCTTTTAAAAAAATCAATGAGTTTTGTCTTTTTTATATATGAATTAATTTAGAATGTCTCTTGCATTATATTTTTTCTTAAAAAATACTCTTAATTATTAGTTATTTCTCTTACTTCAATAAAGGATATGTGGAATACATTAAAGGTCCATTTAATGTTCAAAATACGATAGAACATAAGACCAATATAAGTAATATTTGGTGTGCATCAAATAACATTAATACGTTATCTTGTCTTATATTTGACATCCACTATAAAATGAAAGGATTTGACATCCACTATAAAATGAAAGGTGATAGTGATTACAATAATGATTTTAATGACAATAAAAACGATGGCACAATTTTTCTTTCATTTTTTTGAGATAAGAAAACAAACATAACAAAGCATTAATGTTATTTCTTAATAGAAATAATACATATTTTTAAAAACAACACATAAGAAGTATTTTAATCTATCATTAATTTGTATAAATTAAATAAATTTTAATCTATGTAAAAAAACCCTTAAAGAAATAAAAAAATTGTAAATAAACTTCGATTGTTTGATATCAACAAAATAGAGAAGAATTTTTTTTTAAAAAAATTTGGTTTCCAAGTGTACAAATTTTTATACTCAAACAAAAAAAGACGTGAAAATGGAAAGCTTTAACAAAACAATTATTTTTTTAACACAACTAATTATGTCATGTATACATAATCAATTATGTTTAGCACAATTGATCATATATATATATATATATGATTTGTTATGTTACTTGTTGGCTATATATGGCACAATCAGTATGTGTTAAAAAAAACTTCTACAACAAAAATCTGAAAATTACTTTTAAGGATTAAATAATATTTTTATTAATAATTTTTTCCCTATGTTTCAAACTAAAAACCTCATAATCTTATTTTCTTTATTTCTCTTAAAATAAACAACCAATATTTCAATCATATTTTTCAATTATTTATATTTTATTATTTTTCCACCTACTTGTTTTCATTCTCTCAATTTCTCTCCACACACCCTTAAATAACATACAGTACTCCTAGTAACAGTGGTTAACAAAACCGAATTTTTATGTATACGCAGACCCCAGTCATTGCTGGCCATGAATACCTACCTTGTTATCTTTCATTTCCCAGGTGATATAGGGGCAACAGCATGTACATTTCACATTACCAAATGAGTGAAATGACATAATGATGACAGAATTGTTTTTATTTTTTATTTTGGAGCCATCATTCTACATCAAAAGAGCCATATATACCAGAATTCAAGACCACGGACCTAAATGCTTCAATTCAAATATACAGAACCCAATAGCCGTTGAAAGTGCTGCGCATGGTGATCAGATGCAAGTCCCGAATAAGATGACCTACATGTTGTCGTACAAATCAATAAGAAATTAAAAGAATTATGCATCTGGTAAGATTGATTTGATACTTGAACTTAATTTGTGATCGTCCTGCAACCGTCGCTGATCTGAAGCTTGCGCTGATCACTTGCCGCATCTTGCAAGTGAAATTACAGAGAAAAATCCTAAGAAAACTGAAAGAGCATAAAACCATACTTTGATATATGATATGTATATATAGAGTAGCAGTCACTGGGTCTTGGAGAATTAACTAAGTATTTTCTACTGTGAACGAAGATTGAAGAACTTGCAATCGTTTCCATCTTTATTGTAGTTTGTAGTACTTTAATTAAAAAAATTATAATGAACACACTAATCCTATTTAATAGAGCCTAAATTGCAATTTTGATTCCTTATAATTTTAAATTTGTAATTTTGATCTTTACATTTATTCTTCTTATCTTCCAAAATAAAATATTTATTAATTTATATTAAAACAAAATTTTATAATAAAAGTAAATACATGCAAAATTAAATATGAAATATATTTAAATAATAAATATTTTATTTTAATTTACAAATTTTTATAATTAAAAAAATTTATAATTCTTGACTAATGATATATGTAAAATAGTGTTTATAAATTAATTAAACAAAGCAAGTGTTTTAATTTTTAATTAAAAGGTCATGAGTTCAACTCTCATTATAATTTTTTTTCACTTTATTTAATTCTTAATGTCGTATCAACAATGTACATAAGCATCACATTAGCATACATGACATCAAAGTCGATATTTGACTTTAGATGATTAATTAATAAAATGACAAAAATTGTTTATTATAAAAAAAAAAACACTAAATGTCTTGATTTAAAAATAAGAGATCAAAATTATGGATTTGAATTATAGGATAACCAAAATTGCAATTTAACCATTAATATTTTAAAAGAAAAAGAGAAAAAAAAAAGAAATATAGATGTGAGTGTGCATTAATACAAAATATATATTAATTTTACTAATTAATAATATCTTATAGGAATTTGACTAATTAATAATATCCGATAGGAATTTGACTAATTATCTTTAGTAGATAATTTTTCTTATTCATATTTTTTTATCCATGAGATTTGAACAAATTATTACTTAAAGGATTCAAACTTACTTTCACTTTTACCAACAACATATCATTGTTGACCAACACATGTCATTGATATGATATGAATATGATATAAGCCCTATTTGGAAGACTTTTGGGAGGATTATAAGTCATAGGGTTTCAAGTTGTTATTTAGAGTGATAATTAATTTTTGACGTACTTTTTATTTTTTATTTATTAAGGGTAGGCTTTTAGTTTTAGGAAAGGATTTTCCTATATAAGTTATAAGACTCAGGGTTGGCTTAACAATAAGCGAGGCTTAAGACATTTTATTGTATTTTAATTTTAAATATTTTGCGCACTTTTGTTAATATTGTGATTTTTTTATATCAATGTATGAGACTTTTTTATTTTATAAATACTAACAACAAAGTTTTTTCCTGATGGGTTTAAAGTGTTGGCCTTAATTATTTTACCCTTAAATCGACTTTGATAAAACTAAACTTCTCTTAGGTTTAAGAATGGTAGGGTTCTTGTGACATCGTATACGTTGTGATTATTCTCTTTAAATATTCATTATTTTTATTATTATGAGTCAGAGATCATGAATGTTTTTAGTTATTAAATTAAAGACTAATTCTATTCATAATAAGTAATTAAATCCAAAAGAATTTTATATATGATAAAATAGGATCTTACATACTATTTCATGAATCCTATGAGTTTCTTTATTTATTCATATTGAATTGATTCCTTGTGCACTTTCTCTTATATTTGCTATTAAAATAAATTTAATTCGGACCTCAAAGAATTATATCAGTTAACATTTTTCAAATTGTTGTATAAATTAGTTGTAGAAACAATATTACTGTTTCATTTTCTTATACAATTCGAGCTTTGCTGTGATATTTTTATAATATATAGTTCATGGTTCAGTTATTGGAAAAGATTTCGTTCATTAAAATCTTCTGGGAGAGAAAAGCGTCGTAAGATCGAGTAAAACTTGGGCTTTGCTAGTGTTAAAGGACACACATATGGTGTCCTATACCTACATACCTGGGGGGCTCATTATATTATTCGTTTAATAGTACAATTGTAATCGGTATATCATTAAAATATGGAGGAAAACCGACTTATAGATTTGAAGCCTGTGAGCAGTTGGTCGAGGTAGTAAAGTTGAATGTGAAGTGAAAATCAGGCTATATCATATAGACGATATCATTTGCATGCAACTGAGCCAAATACCACCTATATTACCTAACCCCTGCTACGAAATTTAGAAAATAATTATCAAGTCCGTATATTAATCTCTTGCGAGCTAGAACTAGCTTTTGAAAAACGTGTAATTCTTGTTATTTCTAATACAGGTGCTAATAAAAAATGTATGAGGAAACGGAGGAAAAATAATTAAATTCTAATATACTGTATTATAAAATAGCGATATTAACAGAAAAAGTTAAAATATTAATAGACTTCTTACTTGTTTTCCAGTGAAAATAAATAGTTTAATAGGTTCAACTATTAATATATGTATCATAGGTTGACATTAATAGTATAATACAATATTCAAACAGTACGATGCATTGATTATATATCGATTTCTTTTATAAACAAAATTAGTATATGCATCATAATTTTAGAATAAACTTGTAATATTTGTACTAATAATTAACATGTTAAATAAAGAGTATACCGATAAAAATAAGTAATACCTAATTGTTAGTACATAGTTTTTTAGTGATACATGATTAATATTGATAAATTGTTAAATTATGTAATTTTATAATAAAATAAAAAATTATATATAATTTTAAAATATTTTTTAGGGGAACCCAGCTTTGTATTGCCCTGTTTGTATATACAAATTATACTTATTAGTTATTAGTAACTATTGCTTATTGTCATAATTTGTTCAACTATCTCTTTTTGGTTTCGAGCAGGGAGGTGACTTTGCTCCCTTGTTTCATATGGGGAATAATCGCTTTTTGTAATCTGCATCCCTTGTACACCATTTGCGCTATATATTTCAATGTATGTATATATTTTTGCCTTTTAAGAAAATAGTAACTATTGCTTATAAAAAAAAAACTTATTAGTAACTACATTATATCAATAACAATAAAATATTTTTTTGTTCATTAAGAAGAGTCACTTGCATCGATAAAAGAGAACTAATGTTCCACTCTGAATTAATTACTATATATGTAGAGAAATTATTGATGTTTAGACCATTTTCAATGATTTTAATAGTTTGTTTAGATTATTCATTTACAAATTGAATTATTCGATAAATCTGTTTTTTAAAGTAATTAAGTGATCATAGCTAAAAGCTTAAATAAGCTAATTATATTTTGAATCATTTTTTGTTTGTATTGGTAATGGGAGATATAAGGTGTATTGGATTGTTAGGAATGAAAGAAAGAGGGAAAGAGAAAAATAAGTTGTGGATTCGATTCTCTCTGATAATAAAAATTAACAATACTAATAATTAATATTTTTCAATAAAAAATATTAAAATATATTTGTAATTTTAATAAAATTCCAAAATTTATATTTATTTATTAATATTTTTTTATTTTTTTTCCATGATAAACAAAAATTTATTTAAAATTTTGATTCTTCTTTTTAGTCTCTTATAAATTAGTAAATTTTATATTTATTTCTTAATATTTTTTTCATTTGTTAGTAATTCATTTGAAAAATATTAATAACAAATGAAAAATTTATTAAGAAACACGTATAAAATTTATTAATTTATTAAAGACTAAAAGAATTAAGGTTATAATTAAAATTATTATTATATTCGTAACTCAGTGTAAAGAAATTTTTACTAGAAAATAAATATAAAATTTAAATATTTATTAAAATAAAAATATATTTTAACCTAAAATATAGTAGTTTTAAATATTTTTATATGATTACATCAATTTTGGTTACGTGGGTAAGATAAGATAAACAAATTTATTGAAGCTGGATTTACGTGACTTAGTATGCAAGAATACTACGAGAAAAAAAACCAATAATAACGTGGCTAGCTAGCATAGATGCAGTGCAGCAAAAGGTAGCTTGTAAGAAGGAGCCTAGGATCACTCATGATAATGGTTTGATTCTATTTTTAGATAAAAGATTATTTGAATTAAATATAAAATAAAATTATAATTTGATTTAAATATAATATTAAATCTAAATTAAATTAAACTAATTTTTTATCATTCGATTTGGTTTAGCTTCATAATTTTTTAATCTATTATCATAATTTAAATTTATTAATTAATCTTACATAATTATTATATATGTTATATAATTTTAAAAATAAATTTTATTTTTATTAAATTTTGTTTAGCATATTATAATTAAAATTATTATCTTCTCTTCTATTTAGTATTAATATAAAGTAATATTATTAATTCTTTTTCTAATATAATAATAATTTATATATCACTTGATATTTAAGATTATTTCTTAACAATATTAATATATTTTTTAATATATGAATGAAAGTAAATTATACATCTTAATTATAAAATAAATGAAAAGCAATAAATTATTTAATATTTATTATTGATTATCATAATAAAAATTAATATAATTATAATATTTGATTTATTTGATTTAGTTTGATTTTATAGATTAAGAACTGAAAAATTGAACTAAACCCTAAATAACATGTCATTTTTTAAATTTTTTGTTTTTATGATTTTTAGTTTAAGTGATTTTGATTTTTTTTATTTATGATTTATGAATGATTTAATTTGAATTTAAATGTGATAGAGAGGAGATGGATTTTGCCATGAAATAATATCAAAATTTTCTTTACATACTAGTTAATCAAAACTAGAGGAATTTGCTTTGCCGAATATGATAGTATATGATTTGTCGTGGAGGTATTAGTAAGTTAATCTCTGTTTCTTTCTCTCTCATATTAAGGTACAAAATTCACATGTAAATATGACGCAATCGGTTTCTGTTTTTCTGAGAGAACCTACAGAAACCAATTAAAGCTGCAGAATCGTACAACTACTACTACCTCATGTTGTGTCATCTCTGTAGAAACTCTCTCTCTTCTGATTCTCACCCTCTCGAGGTTTTTATAATCATGACTGTGTTTTTTCAAAGCAAATCATTCTCTCTAATCCATACCCCTTCCCTATTCTCTCAAGGTTGTATCATGACCGTGCGTCTGCATTTTCTTTCAATCAGTGTCTTCAGAAAATTTTAATGAACATATACCTGCTTTCTCAGTGGAACAACTGTATAATTTATATCATGAAAATTGTATAATTTTTGTGTGTAACAAAACAACATGCACAGCAGAATAGAGAAAGGAAAATTTAACAAGATTAATTACGTCACAAAAAAGATACAAGGAAAAGAGATAAAATATGATATAACTCTTAATGTTTATGTCTTATGATCATGTGCTATATATTTATAATTTCTGTGGGCAAATTGGTCAAGTTTAGCTTCTTCTCTATTTAAGTTGTAAACGGTGGAGTACACACACTACAGTATTTCACTCTTTTGTGCATGACACGCCTTTCCTAATCATCTGCTCTGATCATACCATGTTTCTCTCCTGGTATGTTATTTGTGTCAACATAAGGTTCTTTCTTTCTGTTTCATAGTTAGTCACTGCAAAATACTTGCACTATTTCATGTTTTTTTGCAGTATCTCCTGCTATAAGGTGCATGGTTCTCTACCTGTGCGAGTCACTATCTTTATTCTATATTGGGTGATTAAAGAGGAAACAACCATAAAGAAAAGAAAAGCCCATTGGGAATCCGTTTTGCCACTGAGCAAATTTCAAGCCAGTGATTTAATTTCTGACATTAAGAGTGAGGAACAAGTCAGAAATTATTCGAAAAAGATTTTCTGATATTCAGTAGAAGCAATAATATATATATATATATATATATATATATATAAATGTCTGATATGCATCTAGCATATAATATTTTTTAAGTTAAAAGAAGTAAAAATCGATCATAATTAAACATTATTTAACCTTAATTGTGGATATTTTGATTAAGTTGATGTTCAAGCAAACTATTTCTCATTCTATGCATTTTTGTAGTAGAAAATAAGAAGAAAAGATAAGAAAGCAGAATCAAGAAAATGTTGAATTTTCTGGAGTTTTACGCTATTCGTGCCAAGTCTGGCGCCATTTGCGTCAAGGAATGAAAGTAGGGCAATATTCACTGCCATTTCACGCTAATGGCATGATAATTGACGCTATTCGCGCTAGAGACTTAAAACAAAGGAAAATTCACTGTGATCTCACGCTAGTCGCTCTATGATTCGCGCCACTCCTGCCACAGATAAAAAAACAATACAATCTTCACTGTCAACTTGCGCCAGGTCTCCCGCCATCCGCACCAAGAACTTAAAAATGAGTAATTTTCACTGTCATCTCATGCGATTGATGTGAGATGTGGCGCCAACAACACGTGATTTTAAGATAAAACTTTTTGTTGCACGAGTTTGAGTGATTTTGGATAGATTTGATGACCTAATTATAAATAGAGGCTTAGAAGATAAAAAGGAGGACACACACAGCAGAGACAACAGTCTATATTAGAGAAGAAATAAGAAATCAAGAGGGGAGAGCATTGGGAGATTGAAGAAAGCTAGGTCAAGAAAGTTGGAACCAAGATTGAAGGGTTTTTACTTCTTCTTATTATGTTCTTTCTTTATCTAGATACATTGTGTTTATGCTCTTGAAGCCAAGTATGAATAGGCTTGGCTAGTTTCTTTATTGTGGTTAGGGTTATAAACCTAATGTGAATTCCTTTGTAATTGATTGATTCTATGATTCTTTTATGCTAAGTTATTTTATTTTATCTTGTGATAATTGAATACATCTTTATTAGGCTTGATCATTCAAATGAAGTTCTGAGGGTTAGGGTTTACAATAGGAATATTGAGGCTTTAATTTTTGATCGCGATAAAATAACAATTGGTATATTACCTAGGGATAGAGATGTATGATTGCAAATTTATTGAGGTATCATCTTAATGCTTAACTTAAGAAAGATCACTAAGGAATTATGATTTTTGCTTAGGTTAAAGGGTTAAAGTCACTAAGGAATTAGGATTTAACTATTTTTAACATAACGATACATTATCTGAATAACTAAGATAATTGAATGTAGTAATCACTTCGAGTAAAGAATGTTGAGATCAAAATGTATATGTGCTCTGACTACAATTAATTCTCATCAATTCATAAAACCTAATTAATATTACTTTTGGATTCTTATTAATTTGTATTTTTGTTTTTTTAATTTCTTTTCATCCTGATACAAACACTCATTCCTATTAATAATTATTCATCTAAATTAAAGATAAGAATTGCGTTAATTTTAGTACCTCAATTATTATAAAGATGATATTCTATTTATCACTTTATTATTTGTAACTATCGATACACTTGCCGATACACAAAAATGCCTCTCAGCTTGGATTATGTCACTTTGTATAATCTCCACCATAGCAAAATTGCGTGTCTTGATCTCTTTACTTTGTTACATATCAACGTGAAGTACACATGAATGATCGAGCAGGCAACAAGTTTGCGAGACAGAAAATTTCTTTCTGGGTAAGAATCATTTACCTTTTAGTTTTCTCTTTTTCTGGGCTTTCTAGAATTTCTGATGGGAAATCTTATCTTCCGATTGTAACATTTATTTATTCTTTTGAAATTTACTCACTTATTCTGAATGATGTAACCGTGGCCTCCGGTGCTGGCAACCTTACTACTCCAAATGAATTGGAATCGCATTTTCTTTGTAAGTTCCATCTGAAATCTTTCTTCGTAATTTCACTGTCACGTCTATACATTTTTTGTTTTACTTAATATTAAAACATCAAACTTTTCTAGAATCTTAATTATCCCCTCTTTATTTTATAGTGGGGTACAACTCTATTGTTATTTTGATTTTGCTTGAGTAGTTCTCTTTAAATGAGAATTTGCAAATCATAAATGTAAATAACTGCAAGCGTAAAAAGTAGAAGCATGAAAATAAAATACTGATCAAACCGATTCCAAATCGGAAACACAGTTTGCATGGCCCATGGCAAAACCATGATCAGTTGTACTAGCTCATTTTGCAAAGGGACGTCCTAGTGGTCCTGCCAAGAAAATAGAAAATGAAAACTAATATATGTCACTCTGCTGTGAGACCAATAGTTTGATAAAGAAATGGAGGCACTAATTAAGTTTCTTGTTGTCTTGATATAAATATAAATTTTCCTATACAAACAGTTTGAATAAATTACTTAACCACTACTCATAATAAAATAAAGTAACTAAAAAGGTTCAAATTTCTTGTATAAATTAAAAATAACTTGCACAAGTTTTTAATAACTCTTTCATTCGTTTCCTGCATAAAATATAATATTTTAGCCCTTACAAAAAAAAAATCAACAAATCAACTCCTATTGTTAAAATTATTTGAAAATTACCGATTTGTTTAATATTTATCTTACGTGTGACCCTTTCAAAATCTTACATGTATGACTTTTGATGTAACAAGAGTAAATGATACGGACTAATTTTAAAATACTGTATCAATCTGTTTGAATTTTAAAACAACTTAAAGTATATCTAATAATAAATTTACCTATTTGCATATTTATTTATCATTACATTAAAGAGGCACAAATTATTTATGGTCACCATATTATTTAATATAAATATACTTTTAAACCATAGGCTAAGAAATGATATTGATTACAAGTGTCGTGAGTCAAAACGTCAAAGCTCATAAAGCTTAAAGAAGCGACACTGAGTTGATAAACCAAACAAAGAATTGATAAGACAAGACCCGGAGAAGGTATGACATTAGGCTGAGATCAAAGTAGCTGGTGATGATTACTTTGGCAATTACGTAATATTAGGTACATCCGTGCCCATTCGGGCAAGATCATTCCTACTCAGTCTCTAATGTCTATGTAACAGGTGTTAAGTACAATATGTACTCAACCAGTATGACTTTAAGGAGACATTGAAAGTAATAAGATTTTTAATTTTCTTAGAATCTTGAATTGAGAATTTCAAATTGAAAATTTTAGCTTTTCATGTTTGATACCTATTTTAAAAAATAAAATTTTCAGGAAAAATATTATCTGGCTAGGTTTTTTACAATATTATTCTCATGAAAAGATGAGAATATAAATTTTTTTAGGTTAATTTTTTTACTGCAGCAAAAATAATACACTACTCTTTATTAGATTATGTAATGTGGTAAAAAAATTAAAATACTCCCACCATTCTTTTTTCATTCTTTTTTAAGGTTTTTATGTAGAATTTAAGAAATGAAATATCTTTTAACTCTAATAAAATAGTCCTGCTATCTTATTCTACTCTACAGTAAATGAATGTATAAATTAATTAAAAATTAGATAAAAAAGTAAGAGGTATAGTTAATAAAAAATTAATTAATGTGATATTAAATTTTGTAAATAACAGATAAATAAAAATATTTTTGAGGATTAAATAATTTAAAAAAATGAAAAAAAAACTAATAAAAATATTATGTTGCTTTTTAATTTTATAATATATTTTTAAATGCACTGTTGAATTGAAAATTACTTTTACATAGATTATAGATACAAAATTTAATATTAATTTAATATTATTTGTTACCTCATATATATATATATATATATATATATATATATATATATATATATATATGTGTGCGCGCGCGCGCGCGCGCGTGTGCACGCATGCGCGTGTGTATTTTTTTAAATCAACGTAATATAAATTTTCTAAAATATAAATAATTTGATTACTTATTGATATTTAATTTTGATTCAGATAACTTTTATAATATATAAATATAATTAAATGATTAGATCGATAAAAATCATATTGGGTATGCAGTTGTTAAATGGTATAAAAGTTAAGTTATACCAATATGATTTATATATATATATATATATATATATATAATAAATTACATTGACTAACTTTAATCAATTGTTATATTATTGAATAACTTTTAATTGAATAATATTTTTTTAAAATTCATCATTCGATTTAAAGTTTCTTTCACATGAATCACACATACAAAATTTTATATTAATAAAAAATTATTTGATATCTTATTTATATATACAAATTAAAATTGAGGTAAGATAAATCTTTTAAAATATATTTAAAAAATCAGTTATTTGATTTATTTTTTATTATTTAATTTTAACAAAAAATAATAACACCTACATTCTTAATAATAATACATAGTTTAATTATCAACAATAATATACATAATTCAATTATCAAATCAATAAAATTAGATTTTTTATTATGTTATAGAATAATATAATAATTATTTAAATTTTTAAATGACACGATTAGATAACACCGATCATTCTACTCTATAAAATCATTAAATTGCTTCAATTTAGCTTGCTTTTTACTCCTCCAAAATCGAAGCTGATCTTATTTGTCCGCAAGTACTCCTATTTAAGAGCCTACTGTGGCTAGTCCCAATTGCCAACCTTGTGCGGACTCTTCTTAAGTTAGGTTCATAATGTTCACCGTTCAAATATTACATATGCCCCTAGATTTAACGACAAGAATCTTGTTTTCAGATAGAAATATTTTAGCAATGCCCGTTTCAGTTAACATCAAAATTTGACAACTAATGTTTTTCTTACCCAACCCGAGATATGAAACCGAATATTCTATGATGAAAAAAAATATGGAGGCCGGATAGCCTAATATCTTTGTTTTAGGGCGTCAGAAAAATGTTATTATTATAAATAATACTTTAAAAAAATGATAATTACTTAATAAACAATATTAACTTATTGCGAGTAAATAGTATAATTTTCTCTCTCTTTAAAGTAGGTCCCTCATCCCACTTGTTATGATTCTCCTTTCTCATAAAAAATGTGTATTTGCCACTTACAATTTTATGAAAGTTTGAAGCATAAATATCACATAAAGTTATAATATTAGTATAAATAAATTAATTTTTAATATTTTTTATTATTTTAAAGAAGGGCTCATTTAAAGTTCATTTTTAGACATAAATAAATGTTCGGGTAGTCCTAAATGCAGGTGGTGAAGTTCTTAATTTATCATTTGAAACTTGTCAACCTTTATTTATCTACATCATAACCTAATTCTTTTGGCTAATTTGAGGCTATTATCTTCGATCGTTATTATCGAGTTTCCAGTTGATCATTCACCGAATTTTAGTTGGCATGAAATCTCGACGTAATTCATGTTCAAGGATTAGTACTACTCCTACTTCATATCTTGAAATCACCATTTAGAGCCAGTGACTGATTTCCAACTTTACAAAATTTAATTCCATTGTCATTAGTTCCATATAATCTTCACTATGGTTATTGAAGTCCGATTACATGTAATTAACACTAAAGAGTTAATAGCTCTATTATTGGACGTTACTTGGGGAGCAGGGTTATGAAGATAACAAGGTGAACTAGGGCGTGCCGATTAAGTTGGCGGCAATGCTCCTTTTGCCTTATTTAATTTGTTCTAGGTATTAAAAGCTAGGCAAGTGCTAGCTCTAGTCTCTTTCTTGATGGCAGTTGCAACGTGCTATTAAGACATGTCATTTTGGATGAAAGGGCTAACACTATCGATGTGAGACAGTGAGAGGTGAGCAAAATATTGCGTAAACATCTTCAAATATATTGTCGGCATGATATTTTTCTCTTACTTAAAAAGGATGGATCAAGTTTGTTCTTTGCATGTTGCCTAATAGTCCTAGTAAGAGGCAAGTAGTTCCTAGGCATTTTAACATTTTGATTTTGTCTCCATTATATATCTTTTTGGTTTATTGGTTCCTTATGACGTGAAATAGGAGTCTTATTAAAAATGCTATAGATTTTTTTCGACTTCCTTCTGCATGGTTAATTAAGAGATGATCTTCAATGTTATATGCAATTAATTGAATATGCATGGAACTTAGGGAAAAGAGCCCAGCAGACTTGTACTAAGCCACACTTGTCAAGAAGTATTCTCTGAAATAATGCTATAGATCTAACAAATCTAACACACTAAAGTTGTTCAGTGAGAGCTTGAAAGAGATGAATAAGAATTCAAACTTAATCAGACCATATTTATTAATTGTGATAGTGAAATTTGTAATCTGTTAGTTAAAGACGCTCAGCTAACATGAGCCAATGTGTATGAGGCAATCCTAGGAGGGGTTTGATAAAAAATTCTGATATTCTCTTGTTTTAAGCAAGGGTGTGGAAGTGAGTTGCCTAACTTAGGTTTAACTTTATAAGCATAATTTTATTGTAGGTTCCACTCGTTAAAAATGTAAGCTTGTTTTTGTTTTCTTAATAAGCTTAATTTAGTTCACTTTTAAATCACATGATGACAGTTATTTTAATTTTTATATATGTTAATTAAAGTAGTATACACACACATAAAAAGAGTGATTGAGAGTTTTTAAATCTAACTATACATAATTCTTTTAATAGATTTATGATGAACTATTACATTATTCGCGAATGTGAATTTCGATTTAAATCAATCTTATAAAATTAATTTATAACATAAAAATTGTCTCTAACTTTTATATATATATATAGACATTATTTTTAACTTATCTAGACTTAGATTTTTCTCAATTCTAAACTTACCTTATAATTGACTCATACGCTTAACTTATCGAGAGCTATTAATGAATTAAGTTGAGGAACATTTGAATGACTTGACTCACTTCCAACCTTCTAATACAAAACACATTATTGATTCAATATTTTTATACTCCAATAAAACAATTTCCCAGGATATCGATCTCTGTGAAAGACTGCTAGTTTTGACTAGCAGATTACATACACCTGCACCTTGAAGTCCTACTACAAAGAGTTGCAAGTCAAAATCGTAGAAAAAAGAAATATATAAAACGATCATTTTTTTTTGTTATAATTAAGCTTTTGTACGTTTTTAACTCTAGCTAAAACGCTGTTTTATACATGAATTTTATTTTTATCTAGCTCAACTTTGAAACATGTTGACTGTTGTACTTCATTATTTCCTTTCGAGGTTTTCCCTTTTGTTTGGGTGGCTGGATGCTTTTCCCGGTTAAGTAATTGAATTAGGTTATTAATTGCCGCTAGCTTGGCTCTTAAAATGAGTTTCTAGAATTCGTTAATTTTGGCCCATTGATCATTTACAAAATATAAATTTTGTTTGTCATGATAAAAGAAAAGAAAAACTCACACGAGGTATAGCTAGTTAAGCACAGGTGATTTTACTTTGGTTGGATCTTTCGGTATACGAAACATTTAGACCATGGTAGTACGTTTTGTTGCTTGGGCTTTACAAAGTAACGGATAGGGTAGGTAAATTTGAACCACTCCACCCGGCATCTGTCCTATGAGGAGTGAGTTAGTTAATGCTTGGACTGTGCTTGACTGTCTTTTGGGGACCAACTGTGGGACGGATTTATAGAATGGAAAATGATGCATGAACATGTCATATTAGTATGCATTCAAAGAGGAAAAAAAGTAGAAGAAAAATGTAGAAGTGGTATATAGGTGACATAAGATAATCCTAAAAGATAATGATAAACATACACTCTATATGGGTGGAAATAAGAGAGATAAAGAAGAAAAATTAAACGGAGAGAATGATAGATATAACGAATATGTGACGGTGAATGAAGAGAGACATACAAAGAAAAATAAAGTAAAAGTGAGATGAAAAACAGAATAAATGGAAACATTTTTATGGCAAAATCATATTCTCTACAACAAGTTTTGTCTGTAGCCAATTATGCAGCCAAATCTCAACTGTAGAATGTTAGTATACAATAATTTAAGGAAGAGAATGTATGTAATGAATGGTTCAAATTATAAATGCAGAGAGGATGGTGCTAGAGAGACAGTAGAGAATTCTGACTGATTTTTCTACACAACTGGATTTTTCTTTCGTATATATTAAGTATTTACCGTAATAAAAAGATAAATACGTACCAATAGAGTGTTTTCCCTAATGAAATATTTAAAAATATTAATCTTATAAAACTTACTATTTTTGTTCTTTTTTAATTGTCTTTATGTAGAAATCAAATAAAAAATGTACATCTTTTCTTGATCTATTAAAATAGTTACAAGATTTCCTATTTTATTCCTTTTCATTTCTATTCTACAATAAATGTATATTAGTTTTTATTTCTCTTTCATTTCCACAATAAATATGTAAATTAATTAACGAATAAAAGTAGCAATTGACAAAAGAATAATTAATGTTATCTTAAACTTTGAAAATAATAAATAAATAAAACATTTCTTCTTTCTAAAAGTTCAGCCCTTGAAAAGATACAGAGGGAATAATTTAGGTTCATTTAATTCAGGAGTTGAGTTTCAAATTATCAGTGCCTGCATTGAAGCCGCTCGTTTCACACTCACAAACACACATTAACTTTTTGGTGTTTGAAAATAATATTAGCATAAAAAAATAAATTGTTTTTGAAATGTTGATATGATTGCTTTAACTAGATCGCGAGTGTTTGTCAGTACAACATATATGAGGACGGGACGAACCAATTGAATCTCTGTGGGGTTGGAGATATAAGGTAACTAAAGAAATTTCCTTTTGGAAATGGGGCATGAATGGGGAAAAAATTAAGCTTGGGTTTCCACTTCCAGTTCTGGAGCAAGAAGAATTGGAAGAAAAGAAGTTCTGAGTGTGCATAAGACGTTTAAAAGGAGTTGGTAAATTTTTTGGGTTAGGTTTCGAATTTCTTCTTAACATTTTTTCCTGTGTTTTTCAATTCCTTCCTCTTAATCCTTTAGTTTCCACTTAAGAGCTTCATTTAATGTTAAAATTAGAGGTTTGAGGCTTGACCTTACACATTAATCAGATACATTAGAAACCTTAAGAGATTAATTTGAGTGGTATTTATTATACATGTTTCAAAATTCTTAAACATTACCACATATACACATATATATAGGTTTTATAATGAACAATATTACCATATTTTTATAGGAATTGAATAAATATACCATTGATATTTGGCAGTTAGAATCATTGTATCAAGCAATAGGTATTTGGTTGTAACAGTGAGTACCCCAACTGGGAGGGGTCTGGATTAAGAAGCATGATCAGACATATAGGAAGGTGCATTAGAGAGGTATTATATATACATATTTTAGGAAAGAAGACGCTTTTGTGATAAGAGAACACTCGGTCAATATTTGCGTATGGCACGAGAGTTCACTACTACTATCGTATAGTACTATGGAACTCAATCTGCTGTTAGAGCATTTATATCTCATTTCTTCTCTGTCAAAACCGCAGTGTTGAACATGACAGATCCTAAGGAACTCTAGAATTAAAGGTCACTGGGGTACCAATACCATACATGCCGAGATAATATCAAGTTCCTCGTTATTGATTATTTTAACATGTAAAGAATAAATGTAATATTTTCTTGCCCTTATTCGAAATAAAATAAAAACGTTTATATTCAAATCAGCTATATTTATAATTTTATTTTGTTTTGTTTTTCGGCTCTCTTTCATGAGTGATTCTTTGTTTTCTTTTTCCTTGTTATTTCTGGATTTATCAGTTCTTTTATAGAGCAAACTTGTATTTTTTTTATTTGAACTAAAACAATATGTTCGTATTATACAGGTAATTGAAATATCCGAAGGCTTTAACGAAGAAAAGAATTGTTTTATAGAAATACTCTTTGGATTGTTTCTTTTGTCTGATTCCTGCCATTAATTGCAATTCATCCGTTAATAAATAAATATACATACGAAGGATTGCAAAAAATAAAGTATGAAAACTGACTTGTAAGTAACCTTAAGACACAACTAAGTTCCAAGAGTAGGGGAATATACAACTAGGTGTGCACTAGAAATAGAATTCAACCACCGCCACTTGTTATGTAACTGTGCGTGCGAAAAAAAAAATCAACAAAATTAAAAACACTTGAATTATTTAGTACAGCTCATCATGATTAGACACAATTCTTGTACTGAAAATTTTATTTTATTAACAATGTTTTTTATCTTCTTCTCCTTCTTATGCAATATACTATTTTAATTTAAGTGACATCTCGTGACCTTTTAAGTTTATGCTCAAATAACCTTAACCCATTTTATGTCTTATTTTAATTTTTCAGTTGCTTTATCATTCATATATATATATATATATATATATATATATATATATATATTCACGTGATATTTTATCCTTTTTTTAAGACTACAAATCCATTTTAATATTTTCATTTTTTTCTCATGTTATTTCTTTAAAGTCTAATATTCACTACCATATAATATAATTGATGTATAGTTGTTTGATAAAACTTGCTTTTCATTGTTGTAGGTAGTTTGTGATAAGTATTCAAGATTAGATTAAACAAGTAAGCAGTTAAAGTTAAATCTTGATGTAATCTTATTCCAATAGAAAAGTTCTAGTTTCACGTTTTCACACTAGTAATTATTCTTTCATACATGTCTTACATAACACGGATACAAGTCATTCACACACCTTTTTTCCTAGCTACAAAGTCTTTCATAACATTTTTCTTGATATACATAGCCATATATGTAATTTAATATGATTTTTTTAATCAATATATCTAATGTGAGGTTGAGAATGAAATAAAATAGTGAGATAATTTGCAATGAAAGTTAAAAAGTTAAGTAGTTTTAAAAAGGTGCAGAACAAATATGAGAGTCATGCGAGAGTGGGGGAGTTACAGATGATGCAATATTGAAAAGAAAATGTAATAGTTCAGTGATATTTTTTTTATAGGCAAAGTGATATTATTATTATTATTATTATTATTCTGAGTATTTTATTATTTCAGCCCTGAACACATGATATTTTAGTAAAATTTAATCAACACAGAACTTTAAAAATTAAATACTATAGAACTAATGACTAATGATATCACAATAGTTCGTCATTAATATTAATATAACGCATGGCCTTTGTAGTTAAACGTCAATTCAATGGCTACTGATATCACAATAAACCTTTGTTGATTCTTGTAATAAGTTCTGGCTTTTTAATGTCATCCCATTATTTTTATTTTTCTTTATAAAATAATGTAGAATTCAATTATTAGAACCTCTTCTTTTTAATAAATATGTATTTCTTTTGAAACTATGATAAATTCCACTAAACATTCTACCCAAGGAAAACAAAACCCATCAAACAAGAAGTATTGGACTGTAGAGAATGTCTCGGATTTGGACTTTGGAAAAATAAAAGGATGGAAAGACAAAATTTATTTCTAATAAATATTCACTACTATAATAATTTATCAAATAAAAAAATAAAATAAAATAATTAGAATAAATTCAATATCCCAATTTTTATTTAAAAATGAATAAATATTTAAGACATTATAAAAATAGAACAATTCGTCATTTATTCTCCTTTCCTTCTAAATTCTACTCTCAAACATATCACACTATCTTAGATTTAACCAATGTCTTGTTATAAAATGTCGAAACGAGGTATTGGTATTGAGAAATGCTTGTAGCCTTCCGTCAACGCCAAGATAACGTACACAAACTAGGCGTCAGTATTCAGAAATCAGTACCGTTGCATCCCTTTTATTATTAAATGTTGGGACTTAAAACCCCTATCTTAGTTGTGATTTTAATCTTTGAAGCGATAACAAGAGTTTTAAAGTTTTTTATATTTTATTTTTGGTATATAAAGTTTAAGAGAGAAAAGTCAGTTCAAGTCATAACTCATAAGACACTTTGTCACGATTCACAGAGAGTGTATGCAGTACGTGTGTATAGTAGTAAATGATTGTAGGAATCAAAGCAAACACTTTTATTTCAACCTTATTGGTTCTTTTCTTTGCCAGTTAATTCAACCTTATTCTTTTGTGGTTTTTAAGTTAAACTGACAATTTTGACCGTTAATTTATAGGGGGTTTAGAATTTAGAAGTATGTATATATAGAATAGGATTTAATTCCTTTAAACTGATGAAATATATAGTGAGAAAGTAAGGATATATTTGTCATTAATTTAATTCAAATCAAGATTAAATATATTACGTATCAATTTTATATATCTTCTTGTTTAAAGGAGCTAAATTAATTTCGTATGGGAAATGCACAGAAAAAAAAAAGATGGAATGTGAAAAGTGAAAACTGAGTCTACTGCTTGCAGGATGACCATGACAGCAAGAAACCCTACATTAGCAGAACAAGAGAAAACATGCACCTAACAAAACAAGCCTGTACCGAAGCATCGAATCTAAGAAAAATTAATGGGTCAGTTGTAATTTATATATTGGTGTAACCCTTGAATTACTTTCATTTTCATAATTAGGGCCTCTGATATTGTCGTGCCTTACATTGGAGATGACATCAAAATATGGAAAATTCCAAATTGGTATACTGTCAAAATGAAGGAGCGCAAATTAAACATATACAATCCAACATTCTGTATGCTTGCTTATGATCATGTACAGCATCAAATCTGTTTCTTTTTCCCTAAAACCAGATCATTGAGCTTTAGGGTTCAAGAAGACATTATATAGAGTCAATTTATAAGTACTTGTTAACTCAACCTCGACATAATGGTAAAGTTATGCCTTGAGGAGTTGTTGGTCATGAATTCAAATCCAAAAATAATCTCGTTGCATATACAAGAATAAAGTTACGTACAATATCCCTTCCTTTTCCAAAGAGTTTTTGGGTAATGAAATATGTAATTGTTTTATAGTTTTTTATTTTATTAACTCAACCTCTAGAAAGCTTGGTTTGTTTTTAAGCTGCCACAATTAAAGCTGTAGAATAGTGACAAGGTTCAAATTAAACACAAGAAGGAAAGATATATGTATCTCTTGTAACAATATTGAGAATGTATAAATAATACCAGTTTGTAGGAAGGCACAGAATTAAAATTACACTGGATTTCCACCCACCTGGGTGCATCGTTCAAGTGATTGTGATGGGCATGGAATTTGGATAGATGTCATAAGTTCAAGTTGTGGTAGCAACTCTTTGATACATCAAAATAATAATTGCACAGGGTATCAAAAGCTTAAAAAACTGTAAAAATCAATCATTACACCATCAGATTTCTCAGAACTTGTGTTGGCAAATATATTAAACAGTCATGCTTCTGTCAGAACATCAGTAACCTGCTGATTCATGCATGTTTCCATATCTTGTACAATAAACCTAATATAAAGTGGAGGCATAAAAATGAAAAGGAAAACAGGAACTCTATAGTGTCGAAGTGAACTTCAGTTGTAATATAGATTGTATATATAGCAATAACAATTTGAGTGCATGAATTCATAAGCTCTAAACATTATCCATTTTGTTCTTTGCTCAGAAACTTGCAAATATAGTTACCAAAATCTAGAATGCGGTATCAAAACATCTTGGTGGTCCAATGGATTGTAGCCATCCATCTATGACCTCTGAAAAGAAATAAAAAGATCCATCCCTTTGAATTGAATAAACTTGGCAAGGAAATAATATGGATACAGTTATCATTCATAACCATCAGAAAGCTAAAATTTCAAGCATGCTTGAATTTTTAACAGGCTAAAAGGAATCAATGCTTGGCATGCTAACATTGGAACATAATTAACATTTTGTTACCCATAATCTTGCCTTAAGATATAAGGGTTAAAAGTTTCAATAACTATATATACCAAATTACCAAAAAAAATCAATAGTTAATATTCTTTACTATATGTTCTGTGGTTATAAAGTTATCATATTTATGTTAGAAATAATAAGAGTAATTAGAAAATAAAGGATTGTGAGTTATTATTAGAAGATGAATGAGTGTCGGTTAATAAGAATTAAGGGATATTATTTTTTTGTAACACTATGTATCGAAAGGGTTATGACATTATGTCAATTAAGTGTCTAAATTAAATAGTTATGTAATGTATATGAGTTGTTATACTATAAATAGAATATCAAATTATGTAATCAAGTGTCAAATAAAGAGAATCATCTCTATAATCTCTATTCTCTTCTTCTATTTTTCTAACAATTTATGATTAATCTTCACACCAAACCCTCGATTATAATTAATACTAATATTTAAGATTATTGAGTTAATTGCTTTAGAGAAACTACGACAGTAAGAAGGTTTTAACTTATAATTGCTTCCAAGAAATTATTTTCTGATAGATCACAGAGCTTGTATGAAATACGTTGTTGACTTCTATTGATCAGTGCTTGAATTCGCAGAGAATGTAAATTAGCAAGATCCCCAACATCTGAAAGATTAACTGCAGTTTTAGCACCAAAAAATAAAAAACAAGGTTAACTGCAGACAAAAGCTGAAATCTTTTAGTTTTATCCTGGTCCTTGTAAACCCTCATCCTGATCACCAAAAGTACATCAATAAAAAAAATCCCCAACATCTACAAGGTTAACTGCAGTTTTAGCACCAAAAAATAAAAACAAGGTTCACTGCAGACACAAGCTGAAATTTTAGTTTTGTCCTGATCCTTGTAAACCTTATCCTGATCACCACTGAAGACTACCCAATTACATCAATAAAAAAATAAAAGCATGAATAAAGCTGCTAGCGAGTTACTTCATGACTTTTGATAATACTTGTTAAATCAAACTTTAAATATTGGACAGATATAATACACGCAGGACGCAGCAAACCTTTATGCGAACTTTGACATGCCATTGGATGATTATCAGTACAAACATTGTAAAATGGGAATATAGGGCAGAAAAAGTTGCTGATAGAGAGAAGAAACACAGAACTATGAGATGATGTTGATTACAAGGCAAAGCACACTCGAGGATTTCATTCTGATCAGATTTTACCGAAAACTAGAACATTTTAGTGTCGACTCTGATTGATGCACTCGCCCCAAGAATTTTCCAAAGATTTTGAATGAAGCTCTACAAATCTGGACGCAGAAATCACTAAGACATCAACACAAGTTGAATAAAACCTGAAGCAGTTATTAAAATTAAGAAAAAGAAATAAAAATTTAAAACTTACCACGGGTTCATGAAACATGTAGATAGATTCATCGTGCTTATTCCACAAAAGTTAACGGCCCCATTAGTACTATCCCAGTTTGGAGTAGTACTGGAATAGGGTAATAGGGGGAACTCATTTTTGTTGAAACTTGCATCCCTAGGGATCACAAGGTTTTGGTGAGATGAAGGCTTCGTGTTCCTTTTTATCATAATAGATTCTTCAATGAAGTTAAAGCCACTTCTTGGCGCTTCATTATCAATGAAATAAGGGTTATTATAATAAGGCTGAACCCATCTTGTACGAGGTTGATCTTTAGGTTCAGGCTGAATAGAAGACCTCAATTGGTGTGGCATTTGAGTGTTTGTTGTTGCAGGGGACCTTTCATCAAAGTCCTTCTGCTGCAACCTTCTACTACTGCTACACATCTTGTAACAAGTCCTTTCTCTTGCCCTTGCCCTTGCCCTTGCTCTTGACTCTTTTTTGTTCTGAACACAAACATCATCCCTCTGTGCCCATTTCAACTTCCTTCCTTTGGAACCATCAACACCACCCACCAACGATTTGTTGTTGTTGTTTGAATCCACAGACGGGTAGCGGGAACACTTAATGTCACCCCCACTAACACTGCCGCTATGCTTACTTCGGGCTAATTCTTTGATTGCATTCTCAGACTTTGTGAAGAGCCACTCGAGGGTGTTACTTGGTTTGTCAAACTCTAACATGTCCTGAAGATCAAAGAACTTGCGGGCTATTTCGCTTGATAATCTCACCCTCCGGTCCCTCAAACCCTGAGATGTGTGAATCTTACTGTGCCTGTCTTTTTTGGCTGTGGCTGCAGCAGATTTCTGGGTGAGAAAATTGGAAATGCTGCTACCATAGTGGGAACCATAGTTAGTGTTTGCTGCATCGTGTTCAAGCATGGCGGCAGTGCAGTCAGCTGCAACTGCAAAATTGGCAACGGTTTCTTCAGGGAGTAATGGAGGATCATGTATGAGGCCGGCGGGAACAACAAGAGGGTGGTCATCGAGAAGGGTGTGGCTTGCAAAATCATTTTCAGGATCAATGAGAAAAGGAAGGATAGGGTAAGAAGACGAAGGGAAGTTAGGGAAAAGGTTGGAGGAGTCATATGTGGAAGAGAACATCTGCAGATTGAAACCAATTTCAGTGGGGTGAAAACCCTAGCTATTGTGCAGTGAGTAAAAAGATCACAATTATAACACAGAGGTAGCTTCTCTGCTCCTACTTAACGGTCCAAGTACAGTTCTACTACTCTTATATAATCATTTCCTGAGATTCGCCATGTCTATCTTTGAAAGTATACTAGCTGCTATGTACTAAGTACTACTACTATCATGACCATTAAAGAATTATTATTATTATTATTATTATTATTATTATTATTATTATTATTATTTTGTTTTTTTTAAGTAAAAGAGAGAGAGAGAGAAGTGGGTGTGTTGTTGAGGAAAGTGAGGACAGCAGAAAGGGAGATTTAGTTTAGGCCAATGAAGTACTTTGATCATAATTTCATTTATATTTGTGAATACAACTGCATTATTACCAATCTGGGTTAGGGCAGAGGGAGAAAGTCCGGCTCAAGTATCACGACAGCACATCGATCAAAAGGACACAAAATAATTTTTTGTTTTGTGCCATATTCCAATAGCATATCCAAGGCCATCTACTTCGAGAAGAATGTTATACAAAAAATAAGTGGTATACATCAACTTAAGTATATATCTTCACAGACGAATTAATTACATATAAGAATGCCAAAGGAAGTGAGAAAGAGAAGAGTGGTAGATATATGGTAAAAAGATTGGAAGAAAAAAAAAACAAGTGCTTACTAAGGGATAGTTTGATTTTGTTTTTAAATTAGAAGGTGGTTAATTGAACTTTTAGTGTAGTTATACAATTGAAATAGAAAATAGCCCTAACTTTGTGGATCTAGTTTAGATGGCTTTTATCCGAAAGGTAACGAACTTTTGAAGTTGCAGCCGTACAGGAAGTGTAAAAGAAAAGGTAGGTGGGAGGCTGTAATAGCTTCTCAGCTGTTTGTTCTGTAAAAACTAAACTGCAAATATACAAACTCGTCAGGAAAAATTAAAATTACATTTTTCATTTTCTGAAAAGCTGAAAGTAGTATAAATTGACTAAAATCTTGGTGTTCTTTTTGAATGCGCCCACATAACTTCATTTCAATCCCGAAAAAAGCTCATTCATCTCTGACAGCGATTGCAGCTTCCCTGGGATACATATATGTACGTTATAGTATTTAGTATATGAATACGTAGGTGCTTAAATAAACATTTAGTTATTTACGTGCATATTACAATATTATCTGTCACTTTAATTAATTCGTGATTTCATTCGCTAGACTTTTTAACGGTCTAGAAATCTTGTACAATATTTTAATTTTAATATGGAAAACTGGATGATATAAATAAAATATAATATGCAAATTGGATATTTTACCACAAAATAATTAATAAGCCAGTACTACTGATATGCAACCTTGTTTGTCAAATTAAGAATAGAAATTATTATTTTTTAACTACAATAAAATTACTTTTGTAGCGTATCAGTTGGACTATTAGATATGTTATGCATGATACGAGGTTTTGCCTTAACAAGGCATTGGCAATGGGTGTTTTGGAGCCAAACATAAGTGCATGTGAAATTGCTGTATCGTTGTTGACTCATTGGCAAAGTCTATGATAAGCATTATATTTACTCAAGAGTTTGCATGTTTTGGTTGGATGAAAATGAGAGCACGAAGGACTATGTCAATTTAATTTGTTGACACACAGTATCCACGTTGTATATTGCTAAATTGTAAAATTACAATTAAGGTAGCATAATTTATGACATATATTTCAAAATAAGTATAACGTTGTATTTTATAAATGATATTAAGAAATTTTATAATTAAAATTATGTTTTATAAAAGAATACAGAAAAATTAAAACCAAAGTTAGATAAGGCAAAGGTAGAACTGGAACTCATTTTTAAAATATATTGCATTTAATTTCTAAAACTCAAATTCATCAAATTTAACTTTGATTTAGACCGGATTAGTGAATGTGTCATAAACACTCCTAAAGTATGTGTATGAATATAAAAATTATAAATTAAAATGTTTAAAATTATTAAAGGTAAACAAATAAAATCTTAAAAAACTACTACGGGTGCAATCTATTACATAGATTAATTCACTCTTAAATGGGTGCAACCTAATATATAACTACTAGATATTTTTATAATGACTAAGTATGGTGTCCTCTAACTCAACTCACATAGTCAGAAATTAATTCTGGTACATTATTTCACTAAATATATCATTTTCTTTAAATTTGAATGCAACGGTATCTTATATTAAGACAATTATTTGTTAAGAAATTAAGTTATTCTGAATATTTTAGAATAAAATTATTTAAAATTAAGTTATATTTTTAAGAAAGTATTTTTATTTTTTACAATTGATAATTGTATTGTTGATTTGTAATAAAAAGAACATCGAATTTTTAGCATGAATGGGACATGAAACCCGCATCTTATCTCGTTGTGGCCATGAAAAATTAAAAATAGGTTATCAAGCTAACGTTATCATATTCGAATCGATGATTATCAACTCACTTTAAGCATTAGGTCATTTCAAGATTACATCTTACAAATTGAAATAAATTAAAATAAAAAAAAAATTTATAACATGTAAATTTTACACTTGAAAGTTTGTAAGATTTGTACTATATATCCCAAAAAAATACAACACACCAATTCATCCAACCTGCCGATCACCAATTCATTTGGACTAATATGAAGCTGCTAAATCATTAATCTCTAATTCAACAACGAGTGTCCAAGTTAAATTAGTTTGACCGGCCTCTCCAAGTTAATTTGTCTAAACATGTCTGGGTGGTAATTGCAAAAGTAAGAGTGCAAATAGATTGAGTCGAATAAAGTTTTTTTTTTATAATATTCTCACTTATTTAATTGAAGTTTATTTTTTTTAAAAGTGTTTGATTTATTTAATAAAATCAAGATTCAAGTTAGCCTAATACTTGTCAAAGACTTTTAATCAAGCGTGATTTGAGCTTTTTGAAAACTTGACTTAGCTTATTAACTTACTTTAGTTTTATATTAAAGCTTTTAGATATGTATAATTATATCTAAATAAATTAACCGATTAATAGGCCATTGGAAAAAAATCCTATGTAAAAGTACTTCTCCATTCTTTTTATAAGATCCAAATTCAACGAGACTAATAAGAAAATTAGTTAATTTAGTTAATAATATTAAATTTATCCTAAATTTATGTTTTATTTAATTATCTATATAATTAATGATATAATTTTATTATTTTTTAAATATTTTATTTGTTTAAATTATTTTAATTAATCCTCTCATAATTAATATATCTATTGTTTTATTCTTATTGGTTTTGCATGCCATTTTCTTAACCAAATTCTTTCTAGCTTGATCGTTACATTGAAGGTGTAAATCCTGTAAGTTGGAATAATAGGCTTTACCTATATAGGAGGGGTTATATATCAGAATTTTTATGAAAAGAACCAAAGGGAATATAAATTATGAAAACTAAAACCACTACTATTCAAGCCATGGAATATGAGCGAAAATATGATGATTAAATCTGATAAGAATCAACCTTAACTTATTTGTGATATAAGCTTAAATTTAATGTCTAATATGGCATTCATGATAAGCTATTCAGAAGTTTATTTTGCATTAACGCCTCTACATAGGGCATATATAAAATTTTCTTTCAATAAGATTCTAGGCTTGATTCTATATTTAGGTCAAATGGTTAATATTTAAAAAGATAAATTAACATATAATTTTAATACATTATAGAAAGTTAATATAATAATAATAATATTAACAAAAGATTATTATTTATACTTACTTAATTATAAATTGACCAGACTGTTAAGTTTAAAAGACTTCTTGTGAATTTGGTGCAAATTGGTGGTAGACAACTTCAACTCGTTCAGCTTCAAGAATAATGAATTTGGGGCTTTGCTGAAAAATTGTACGTAGATTGAACATTCAATTTATTCAAAACTTTAGTGTTAAGTTTGTCCATAAACATGGCTAAGTGAGTCACTATACTCTAGTTAAGACATCTACATTGTTTGCTAGTTCACAAGTTTTTAATTCAGTTCCACAATGTACATATTCAGTATGTTCTTAAGGTTGAAATAATCTGAGACGCTTTCCTTAAAAAAAAAAAAAAGACTTTTTAAATAATAGTCTAAAGCCTATTATTTTAATCAAATAGGTTTTTTAAAAAGTCTAGTCTAATTTATTTAATAAAAAAGTCTAAGCATACCGAAGATCCTACCGAGTAGCCTGACTTATTTTCACTTGTAATTTAATGTTATCGCTAATGTTTAGAATTTTAAAAACCAAATCAAACTAATTAGTTGAACCTGTCAACTGTTAGATTTGAGTAAATAACAGAAATGGCCTAGAGAAAAATGGGTCAAAACTGATAAATAAAATTGTTTCACAGCAAGTCAATAAAAAAATTTAGTATCACATTATTTTTATTTTTTAAAATTATCTAAAGTATTTATCATACTTTTTATTTTAGATGTTAACGTGTTATTTTTAATTAATAAATGTGTTATGTGTTATTGAAACTTATTAATTATGATATATTTTATTTGAATTTGTTTGTACATTCAATGTTAAAAACTTATAAAAATATGTTTTACTTTTTTTTTGTGTAAAGTTATAGCATTACGTTTCTTTAATCTGTTTTGGTCTGTACGTTTCTTTGATATTATTTTGTGTTTTACTTTTATTTAGTTATTGTTGTTATTATTAACCATAATTGAATCATTAAATTTTAAATTAGAACTATAATGAGTTCAATGACTATTTTGATTTTAACAGACCGCTAATAACTCAAGATTTTATGTTATATCTTAAAGTATAAACAAAGCATTCTATATACTTGTTTGCAAACTGTAGTAGCTCTCTGAATACAATCTGGATTGTTTTCATGTTTGGTTGTCAGATTTCAAAATTAATTAGAAATGAGAAGTTGTTACTCATGTCAACAGTGATTTTAATAGTTTGACGACTTTGAGTTATGAAATACAATATTCATATTATCTTTATAAAAAATACAATAATCATAATTAAATTCAATTAATCATAAATTCAACAATTACTTCTCTATATGCTTTTCTTTTTTAAGAAGAAGAAGCTCGCCAACTAAACCCTGCAAGAGTTTACGTATATACTGGGACCGCTAACACTTTGCCCGGAATTTGTACAGAATCTAAATTAATTATAATGGCTGTTTAATAAAGTATTGCGAGGAGATGTAAAAAAACATTACTCTTTTAAGATTTTGCCAAGTTATCTAAAAAAGGGAAATGGATGGACCATGCATGTTGGGTGATACAAACCTCACAATAAGAGATATGCACCCTACTGTCTCATAGTGGACCGGCTAGTTAACATAGCAATAATTGCATTGATAGCTAAACAACGTACAGTTGGCATCCAATCCATCAACAAAGAAACTAAACGTTTAATTTGATCTTTCTTTGATTGCGTGTGAATTCACTACACTGAATATCTTTCTCATCTTTCATTTTGAATAAAAAAATTGTGACATTAACATCTGAATCCGAACTACAATTGGTAAACTGGGTCACCCGATCTGGTACAGTCTGGATTTGTTGGGTCAGTGTAAAATTGGATCAGGTTAGGCTATCTTGTCTTCAATTTGTTGTATGTTACAAATTTGATGTTCTAGTATAGCTTTATATCAAACTGGTAGATCAATAATATATATATATATATATATATATATATATATATATATATATATATTAAACATGTTTTAAGTGAAAACAAAGTGAAACTAATAAACATGTTTGATTTGTGGCACCATAAGGAAGTCTTGCTTACAATTAAAAGAATTGCGCCATATTTTTGCAGTAAAATACTTGCAATGAGGAGTATCTGGTTTTAGGGAAATAAAGGAGATTTTTTTTTAATTTTATTTTACTTTGTTAAAAAATTTGAGTAAGAGAGGAAAGGGGCGAAAATAATTAAGAGGGATAGCTAAAATATCTTTCTTTTTATCTTTGTCTCCCTTCTAATATATATGAAGAATTTAGGAGTAATTTTTTTTAAAATTATATTGATTAAATTATGTGAATATTTGTGTTGACCTTTTATTTTTCTCCATTAACACTTATAGAGACATAATAATATATTATTCATTTTTTTATCACCTCTCCTTATTATCTTGAGTAAGGCAACTTGCTTAATTTTATTCTTTCAATCAAATAAAAAGAAGAGAACCCTTCTCTTACAAATAGTAATATTGTAACGTTGTATTTTTTTTAATTGATCGTTAAAGTTATTTAATTAAATTATAAAGAGAAATTAAATTTAGTTTAAGTATTTGAATAAATTAATTAATAAATTTGATGGTTTGATTTTATGTGTGTATGTAATTAGTGAGTTTTTTGTGTTTTTGAACTTAAGAAGATGGACTTTAGTTCATGTTTGGAGGGGCGGACGTATATAGTAAGGTTTAGGTGTGAAAATGAAGAATTATAAAAGTTATAAATTCTCCAACTCTAAAAAAATATGAAATACAAACACAAAAGTTCTTATTCTTCTCTCTTGTTTCTTTTCCAAGAAAACACATTCTTTGAAGAGTTGAGAACTTGGTTTTCTTGCTCAAATGAGATCTTTTTCTCCTCTTTTTAGTGTTCATTGGTTGTCCCTTTGTATGATAAACACCTCTCGTCCCTCTTTTATATTCCATTTTTGTTTTTCACTAGGGCACCCATGGGGTTCCATCCAAAAGGCTTAGTTTTGGGGCTTGAATTTGAATTTAGGTTGGTTTTGAGTATGGATAATGTATTTGTAGTTTGAATTGCTAATGGAGTTGAAGAAAACTTCCTCTTTGAACCCAAAGTTCTCTCATCTCTTCCTTTTCTTCATCTCAAAGCAAGTTCCTTGGGTTTGATAGGTAATGAAAGCTTTATCTTTTTCTACGCTTAGTTTGTTGTGGATTGGTTTCAAGGTTGCTGGAAAATGAATCATGTAACTAAAAATGGAAGTTTGAACATTTGAGGTTTTGAGTTTTAAAATTTGGGTTGTTGTTTATTTGATGAATATTGATTAAAAGTTACTATTTGTGAAGTGTTTTGATGTTGTTTATATATTTGGAATTGATGAGAAAAAGTTTGGGTTTGTTTTAGGATGATTTGGAAGCCATGAGAAACAATTTTACATATAATTTGAAATTCTGCAGAATTCTTATCTAGTGATTATTTACACGTTTAGTTGCCATTTTTGCGTCCAGTGTCCAACGTCGCGTCTAGTGGCCCTTTTCGCATCTAGTGACTAGTGTTGTGTCAACCATTTTGAGTTCGATTATCAGTTTTGAGTCCAATGACCATTTTGAGTCTGGCAATAAGTTTTGAGTTTAGTGGCCATTTTGAGTCCAATGATCAGTTTTGAGTCCATTGACCATTTTGATTCTAGTGATCAATTTTGAGTCTAGAGACCATTTTGAGTCCTATGATCAGTTTTGAGTCTAGTGATCATTTTGAGTCCAGTGATCAATTTTGAGTCCAGATATTACTTTGTGTCCAATGGTCAGTTTTGAGTCCAATGACTTGTTTTGATATGGATGTGATTAATGTTTGTTTTCCTTACATAAATTAACTATGTTGAGATCTTAATGAATTTATGATGATATGAGATGCAATTGAGATAATGTTATTTTATTATTAGAGTTGACTTTGTGTTGAGATCATGAAATTCACATTCATGTGAGTTTTTGGTGAGTTGTTTGCAAGAATTCAAGGTGTTGGAATGTCTTGCCATGCTTGTTGAACTATATTTGGGTTCATGAGTGTGATCAACATATGAATGGTGAATATATGATGTTATAACCTCTTACGATGTTGATATTGGTGAATGAATTTGTGATGACGTATGATATTGATTTGAACTAACACGTAAGTTAGGGGTGCTAAGAAGACCCTCAACTTAGTGTTGGAGGTTGTTGTGATGGCTAACGCCGAATGGGCTCATAGGATGAGTGAGTGAATCCCTAGATAGGTTAGGGTCTTTGCAAGCCTTACCAAGCCAAGTCACTATTCATGCTCATTCATTTTTAATAAAATCACACTTTTTCCGCAAGGTTAATTCAAGTCTTCCCGAATAGTCAGATCATAGAGTGCGACTATATTAAGGGATGTACTTGGGTTAATCGCTTAAATGGTTAAATGTTCCTGAGTAAAGAGTCAGCATGACATAATATGATAGTTAGACATATGCATTGATAATTGTGACTTGAGAATGATGTGTTAGTTGAGGAGTTGTATTAGTACATGGTTGTTGGAAAAATGAGGGATTTTTATATCTTTTTTAACATATTGATTTTATATTTCTATATGTTGTTTTCTTTTAAAATGAGCTTACTCTTGTATTTTTTGTTGAATTGTAATGATTATATCATTTGATACAAGAACAAATTATGATATAGCTTTTTAGAAGCATGTCACTCGTGGTTGATGTGGACTTGATGGTGGACTTAGGGACGATATCTAATCCTTTGTCATTTATTTATGCTTTGTCTTAGTGATGACCAACTTAGGATTTATATATTTTCATGGATCTATGTTATATTTAATCCCTAAATTGGATCACTGAGTTTTGTTTGAAGATTTGTTTATGAGGTTTGATAATGTAATGCCTTTGGGCACACGTACCTTTATGTTTTACGACTTGAGAACCTTTTAAGGATAAAGTTTATATGACATGCTTGTATTCATGAAATTAAAATTATGTGTATTTTAATTAATTAAACTAATTCAAGTGTTTTTAAAGGGACAAAAAATGAATCTTTATGTGTTAAAGCCTTATTGTTTCATGTAATGTCATTTGGGTTGTTATAAATATCAATGTGTAGTCTTTTGGTTCTCTTAACACAATGGTGATAGATGGAATAGTGATAGCGAAGACAATAACGACAATGGAGGTAGCATAATGATGACGACGATAATCGTAATAGTAGAATGGTGGTTGTGGTGACGACGATGTGCTGGTGGTGGAGGTGACAAAGGCGATGTGTGGTAGTGGTGGTGGTGGCGGCGGCAATGGAGGGGTGTGGTGGTGGCGGTGGCAGTGGTGGTGGTGGAATGGTTGTGGTGGATTGGTGGCAACGAAAGTGACAACAATGACGATGTGGTGGCGGCTGCAGTGGAATGGGCAATGGTAGTGGTATGATGATGATGGTTAGAATGTGTTATTAAAAACTAAACCAAATTCACAAAACTTAGGTGCTGTTTGGGATGATTTTAGTTGAGTTTTGAAAATTTTCAAAAATAACAACCAGTTTTTAGTTTTAGTTTTAAAAAAAATTAAACTAATTTTTAAAATATTATAGCTTCAAATAAACTCATTTTGAAAGTTTCATATCGTATTAAAATTAGTTTAAAAGTGTTTTAGTGTGGTGGCGACGATGATGGTGATGGTGATAATGTCAATAGTAGCAGCGACGATAGAGATATAGTAGTGGTAACGACAATCGCAGTGGAGGTGACATTGGTGCTGGTGGCGATGCCGATGATGATGGCAATGACAATATGGTGTTGGTAGTGGTAGAAAGTGGAGGCGATGATAGAGATGGTGGTGGTGGCGGTAACTCATGGTAGCAATGTCGGTGGTGTTGGTGGCGATGGTGGTGACAGTGACAGTGGTGAGTAGTGGTGGTAGCAGTGTTGGTGGTGACAACAAGTGGTGTGATGGTGGTTGCAGCAATGTTGGTAGTGGTTGTGGTGGTGGTAACGGTGACAAAGGTGGTATTGTTGGTTGTAATGGTGATAATGAGGATGGAGATAACACTGATGGTGATGGTGGTAGCAATGTCGCTAGTGATGTCAGACCACAATGATGGTGGCAATGACAATGGTAACAATGTGGTGGTGGTTGCAATGACATTGGTGGCAATTGTAGTGTTATTGGTGGTGGTGACAATGACAGTGACGGTGACATTGATGGTGGTCGTGGTAATGTTGATGGCAATAGTGATGGTGGTAGTAGCGATGTTGGTGGTCACAGCTAGTTATGACAATGACCATAATTGTGTTGATGGTGGTAATGATTATGATAGTGATGATGATAGTAACGATAATGATAATAGAAAGTGTCATTGTCAAATGTGGGGTATGTGTGTATTTTTTAAAACTAAAAACCAAATTCAAAATTAAGATCTTAATTTTGAAAATAAATATAAAAATATTTTAAAAATAATTTAAAAATCAATTTAACTCCACTTTTACCAAATACGTTTTATTCTAAAAATTACATTTAATAACCAACAATAAAAAAACTTACAACCACTCCAACCAAACTTTAGATTCTTCTTCTTTTCACACATTTCTTCTTAAGTGGTATTACACAATTGAATAGTCTTTTGATTTAAGTTTTCCTTTCCTTTTTCAAATCTTTCCTTGATCTTCATCAATTGCTTAATTAGAAGAAAGTAATTATTTTTTAGAGCTATTCATCAAAATTATAAAAAAAGCATTTTATACTTAATTACTTAGTTAATTACCAAAACCATGCTTAATATAAAATCCATTAAATGATGAGATAAAAAGAATGCACGTGAATCAATTGATGTCATTCACGCACCTGTCTTTTCAATTTTTTTATCTACATATTATTCGGGTTCTGTAACAATGACTGCTATTATCTCTTGACTTTCAATTCATTCGTAGCCTTTCCACCGGTAACTAATAAGTAATGTTTGACACAAAAAAAAAAAAGTGAACAATAAAATATTAAAAGTGAAATTTTATTAATATAGTATTAGAGGAGATAATAAATAAATAATTTTTTTTTTATAAAAACATTGAAAGTAGTAAATAAAAAAAATACATTGTAAGTTATAAGGTATAAATTCAAACGCTTCTTCATCATTCAAAAAAATATTACTTATAAGCCATTAAAATAAATTCATTTGCTATACTTTTAGTTTACTTTGATAAGTTTATTAACTAATCAAAATAAACTATAATTTAAATGAAAAGATGCCAAAATACTATTGAAACTTTAACTTGTCCCACTATCTATTATTGTATCTACTGTGTGTTGTTTGAATGCAGTTTCTTGGTGGCATGGGCAAAGCAGAGGGAATATAAGTGGTTTTGTGGTTTTCAGGACATTGACAGGTGGAAAGCAGATATTTCTAGGACTAGCTAGTACCGCTCGTTGCGATAGTTTGATCGTGTCAATAAAAATTTTCTGAGCCTCAGATATCTAAGTTATATATACATATTGAAATAGTCTTCAGGGGAATATCTTGTTCTTAGTTGCTGAGTACTATAGCTAGTAGCTTCGTGTTCAATATTCTGACAAGAAGACCAAACGTTCAAGTAAAACGATAAGTATTCAAGTCGTATCTGTAGAAACTTATGTAACACTAAGAAATATTGACATGATTTGTTATCTAAAGCTTAGAGAAATTGATGATTAAAGTGATTGGCATGTAATGAAATTTAGAGATTATACTAGAAATGCAATGAAATGGCAGAATGTCAAGTAAATTGGAATCAGACTCCGTAAGAACCTCTAACATGTAATTCTTAGATCACAATTCTACTTCGACGAATGGATGAAGATGGAAGATTCAGCCATTATTTTAAAATGCAAAATGAAATTTATTAAGTTGAAACTCTAAGCTTGTAAACAAAAAGCCAAGACAAGATTCAGCCATGGAAGAGCTTTAGAGAGAACTCCGAGCCCAAAACTGTCTCCAACGAACTTCTGAATCGAATGCATTTCACTTCGTGCATTGTCTAATTATAAACGAGTTTCTCTAACTAAAATTGTTACGTCGGTTCTCGCTTAACCAGAAGTGCCTCTATTGAGCTTTGGAACAAATCTTGTTCTAGAGAAATTGATCTCTGGTTTAAATTTTGAGTGTAAAAAGTAAAACTCGGTGAGTCAACATCTATGTAAACACTTTTTATAATGACAAATAAGTTTAGAAGTGTCTATGTTTGGATTCACAGAAAAAAATTAAAGGTAAAATAATTTTATTGTAATTTTTTTAAGTTCAAAAATAAAATTTTAATTTTTTTTATCTTTTAGGAACTTATCTGTTAATGTCTCTAACCAATTCAAAAATTAAATTTAATATTTACCTTTATATTATGTATTCAAACTTGAATTTTAATATGTATTTTCTATTATATTAATCTGTCACGTTTTCTATTCTATTATATCTTTCCGTTATATACTTATGTTGGGGTTTCCTGGTTTAGTACAGGGATGTATGGGCCTGCTAAACTGAGAAATATGTATTAATTCTGCCTGTCTCTTCCAATTCTTGCACATTAATTAAGTTAGAATTCTTATAATAATATCCATTTACTTATAAAAATCCACAGGAAAATTAAATAAAAGACATGAACGGATAAACCCTTTGATGAACGAACACGCATGATGCCTAATGCATCTGCCAGCCAATAGGTAATGACGAAGACAAATAGGAAAATCAGTTAAGAGTAGAACAAATATATGTTTAAGGAAAAAATATGTATAATTTTTTTTTAATATGTATTGCTTTTAAAGAGAGAATATTTTTAAATTCTAATTTATACTTAAAAGTAATATAAACTAAGTTAAGAAAATGAAATAAATGTTAAAATAGTTAATTTAATTGATTTTAGAAAGGAAAAAAATTGAATGATACATCCATATTTTAAAAAACAATTCAATAAAATATCATCTTATTTAAAAGTATTAAATAAATCTTAATAAGACTTAAATATGTTTTAGCTGCAGTAAAATTAATCATTTTTATTTTAGTCCTTATAATTTATTTTTAATTTTCCTCCCTCAAAAAGTTGAAAGGTTTTAGTCCCTACTATTACATGACACTCATTAAAAAGCTTATGTGTTTAGCGGAAGGCTAAGTGAGCAACCCAGGTGACGCTCACTAGTGTTTATGGTACAATTTCAACATGTAGTATCATTAAAAAAAAATCTAAATTCTTAAAATAAATGTTGCTACTATTGATCTACCTGAAAATGAACTTTAGAAGAGATCAAAATAATGATTTTGGTTTTGGAGGCATTAAAATCAGACCAAAATCTAAATTCTCTAAATTAACATGGACTAAAATAAGTATTTCTAAATTTTAGAGGCACGGAAAATTAAAAAAAAAAATTTATAGAGAGCAAAATAAAAGATATACTAATTTTATAGGGACTAATAACATATTTAATTTTTTTTACTAATTAAAATTATTAGGAGAAAATCACTAGTGATTTAAAAGTATTAAAACACCTTGAGTCAACAATAATCACATATTACAAGTGACATTGGTTTCTGATAGAAAACACGATAATGTATGACCCAAGACAAAAAAAAAGTAGTAAAATAATTTCATTATATAAAGATGATTAGGATGGAAAAAAACTCAAAAGTGATTGTGGGCAAGACTTGGATTTTGATTTAATGATATTATAATATCTTAATATTTAATAATATGTTAATATATTTTTGAGACAATTGTAAATTTCATATAAAAAATATTAAAATTTTAACAACTATATCGTATACTTAATTATTAAATGATAACAAAAAAGATTTAAGAATACATCAAAACTTAATGTTTCATGACTTTTTTTTAATGTGTGTCGTCAATAGAAATTAAATATAAAAATTATTATATCAAAACGACAAAAAAACATTTAATACGTATTATTTAAAAAAATAAAAATATATTTATATTTTAATAGGTATTCACATGTAAATTTAAAAACAAAAACAAAATTTGTCTTTTATTGATTAATTAAAATAATTTTATATCTACATTTATTTTCTATTTTTATCAATTTTCTTCTGCTTATTTATTTATTTATTTGGCATATATACCTAGACATGTCAAAAAATGATTATTCTTTAGTAATCAACAATCATTATTCTTACATCGTACATATTGTTCGAACTGTGAGTTATGAAAAGCAGCCGTACGGATCAATTACTTATCCTTCCTCCATCGTAATTGTATGCATGTCTATTTTTTTAATCTTGCTACTCTCGGATGCCACCACAACACTGACTAGTCTCTTCGATCATAAGAAAAAGCCAAAGAACAAAAAAGACAAAACATAAAGAGTACCCTTTGCATAAAAATGTCTAAGTTCATAAAATTCAAACAAAAACGCAATCACACACAGTGGACTTCACTTATCCACTAGCCAATCAAGATCGTCGCATCCAAAAGAACTGGACCCCAAAAGCCATGCACAACAACACGTACTCACCAAGGTGTCAATCGTGCAGCCCAAAAACATTATATTCACCAACTCAATCCATGATGAGCCCACACATTTGTTGTCTGTAACCCAACCTCAAAAGCCTGTGTTCTCTTTCGAAAGCAACCATATCAGTATATCAATATCTAGTCTCTTGGATCATGCATGCGCAACCAAAAGACAAAACATAAAGTATCCTTTCGAAAGCAATGTCCAAGTCCATCAAATAAAATTGAGACAAAATGCAACCGCACCCCACCACATTATCCACTGGCTGATCAAGATCGCCGCGTCCATGTAGGCCTAAATGCCATGCACATCAACACGTACTCAACGTGCAGCCCAAATCGTTCACCATCTCAACACATTTTTTGTTAACTTTTAAGTACACTGCCTATGCGACTCAAACTCGATCACAACCATCTTTCGCCACATCAATTTTGTTCAATTCAACACCCGTCAACTTGCATGCCACCCCGTGGCCAAATGTCCATGCATGCAAGTTAACAAGAGCTATATCTCTTCGAAGACTATATATACCCGCAATCTCGGTCCAGGTTTTCATCATCGAGAACCAGTTCAATATCCTAGTATACCTTCATAAATAATTGAGGATATTATGATGAGAGCACGGTTCCCATTGCTGTTGCTGGGACTTGTTTTCCTGGCTTCAGTTTCTGTCTCATTTGGCATTGCTTACTGGGAAAAAGAGAACCCCAAATACAACAAGTGTCTCCAGAGTTGCAATAGCGAGAGAGACTCGTACAGGAACCAAGCATGCCACTCTCGTTGCAACCTCCTTAAGGCGGAGAAAGAAAAAGAATGTGAAGAAGGTGAAATTCCACGACCACGACCTCGACCACAACACCCGCAGAGGGAACCTCAGCAACCCGGTGAGAAGGAGGAAGACGAAGGTGAACAACCACGTCCAATCCCATTCCCACGCCCACGCCCACCTCATCAGAAGGAAGATGAGGATGAGGATGAGGAACAAGATGAACATCCAGACCCACGTCCATTCCCATTCCCACGCCCACGCCCAGCTCATCAGAAGGAAGATGAGGACGAGGATGAGGAACAAGATGAACGTCCAGACCCACGTCCATTCCCACGCCCACGCCCAGCTCATCAGAAGGAAGATGAGGATGAGGATGAGGAACAAGATGAACGTCCAGACCCACGTCCATTCCCATTCCCACGCCCACGCCCACCTCCTCAGAAGGAAGATGAGGATGAGGAAGAGCACGAATGGCATCACAAAGGACAGGGTAGCCAAGAGGGAGAGGAAGATGAGGATGAGGAGCAGCAACAAGAGAGCGAAGAAAGTGAAGGTTCTGAGTCACAGAGCGAGCCAGGAAGACATAAGAATAAGAACCCTTTTCACTTCAGCTCTAACAGGTTCCAAACTCTCTTCAAAAACCAATATGGTCACATTCGCGTCCTCCAGAGGTTCAACCAACGCTCCCCACAACTTCAGAATCTCCGAGACTACCGCATTTTGGAGTTCAACTCCAAACCCAACACCCTCCTTCTCCCCAAGCATGTTGACGCAGATTCCCTCATCGTTATGCTTAACGGTGAGTATTATTTAATTAATAAACATCACCACTTGCTTCTGCTTCTTGTAAAATTATGATGATGAATTTGTTCTGTTAATTACAGGGACTGCCATTTTTTCCTTGGTGAACAACGACGACAGAGACTCCTACAGACTTCAATCTGGTGATGCCCTGAGAGTCCCCTCAGGAACCACATACTATGTGGTCAACCCTGACAACAACGAGAATCTCAGAATGATAACACTCGCCATACCCGTTAACAAGCCTGATAGATTTCATGTACTAACTTTTCTTTATAACTAATTAATTAATTATTCTTCTAATTTGTTTCCAAATGTGAAGATCAATCCTCTTCCTTTTTTTTCCCTGTAGAGTTTCTACCTGTCTAGCACTCAAGCTCAACAATCCTACTTGCAAGGATTCAGCAAGAACGTTTTAGAGGCCTCCTACGATGTAAGCAACCAATACATCATCTAATTTGCATTACCATTTAGTAGTTTGTCCAACTGTCACACTGCACTAGCTAATTAAATATTATCATTATCCTTATATATTTGTTTGCGTCTTGATTTTATAGACCGAATTCGAGGAGATAAACAGGGTTCTAATTAGTAGAAAGGAGGGGCAGCAGCAAGGGAAGCAGAGGCTGCAAGAGGGAGTGATTGTGGAACTGTCAAAGGAACAAATTCGGGAACTTAGTAGACGTGCCAAATCTAGTTCAAGGAAAACCATTTCTTCTGAAGATAAACCTTTTAACTTGAGAAGCCGCGACCCGATCTACTCCAACAAGCTTGGCAAGTTCTTTGAGATCACCCCAGAGAAAAACCCCCAGCTTCGGGACTTGGATATCTTCCTCAGTATGGTGGATATGAACGAGGTAAGCAGAAAAACCATGTAGACAAACTGAACAGGACAATTGAGTTCTACTATTCACTCTCTTCTTAGTTAGAGAAACCTATTATTGAGTCTTTAAATAATGATTTACCTTTTTCTTTGTTGACAAATATAGGGAGCTCTTCTTCTACCACACTTCAATTCAAGGGCCATAGTGATACTAGTGATTAATGAAGGAGATGCAAACATTGAACTTGTTGGCCTAAAAGAACAACAACAGAAGCAGCAACAGGAAGAGCAACCTTTGGAAGTGCGGAAATATAGAGCTGAATTGTCTGAACAACATATATTTGTAATCCCAGCAGGTTATCCAGTTGTGGTCAACGCTACCTCAAATCTGAATTTCTTTGCTTTTGGTATCAATGCCGAGAACAACCAGAGGAACTTCCTTGCAGGTATATAATTTATATATCACAATCAAATAGTATATGGTGCTACTTTTTTGTTTTATTGCATGTGAAACGTAGCTGCTTGAGTTACTTCAAACCTAAACTTGGTGATTGAAAATTTGAAGGTTCGAAAGACAATGTGATAAGCCAGATACCTAGTCAAGTGCAGGAGCTTGCATTCCCTGGGTCTGCACAAGATGTTGAGAAGCTATTAAAGAACCAAAGAGAATACCACTTTGTGGATGCTCAGCCTCAGCAGAAAGAGGAGGGGAATAAGGGAAGAAAAGGTCCTTTGTCTTCAATTTTGCGGGCTTTTTACTGAATAAGTATGTAGTAAAATGTATGCTGTAATAGCTCATAGTGAGCGAGGAAAGTATCGGGCTATGTAACTATGACTAGAACTCCAACTATGAATAAATAAATCGACAGCATATGATGCTTTTGTTTTGTGTACTTCAACTGTCTACTTAGCTAATTTGATATGGTTGGCACCTATAATTATAAATATGCTGAAGTAATTTACTCTGAAGCTAAATTATCTGGATTATGATGAGTGTATTATCTAAAAAATGACATTAAATCAGATACATCTTCGACAAAGTGTCACAGACTACTAGAAAAGAAACTTACTTTGTTTTCGAGTCTTTCAGACTGACAAGATCTGAAGTCTAAATAATTCTAAGAGGTATAATGTAGTAAAGCCCTGCCACCATATTGAATTCATACAGAGTGAATGAGAGGAAAGATCAATTGACCATTGTGAAGTTATTGTTTATTCAATAGTTTCAATGAATGAGTATACATCACGATTTTGTATATAGTGTATCAAATCATTAACATAACAGACGAAGTAAAATTGACTAACATAAATCACTGGATGATTAATACACAGAACTAGTTCGAATTGCTTTTAGTGGCAAGGAGTACTTTTGCTTAAATTTTAAGTGTTGTGCCATAAGGGTGAAAGTCCGAAAAAATCCCTGCATAACGAACAATGCAAGAAAGAAGCATAATACCAAGAAAGATACAGCAGAGCAGAATCAGTGATTAGGATAAATTTAGTGCTATTAACTAATTTTCTTGATCTAGTAATTTAGTTAATTAGCCTTATAAAAAGGATAATATATGGAGACCAATCATCTATAACAATGATTATTCCTTAAACATCAACTCTGCCATTATACTTCAATACTGTTTGCAAAAGAAGAATTTCAAAAATCAGAAATCAGAACGTGAAAATTTTTCATTCATAGAGCAGAATGCATTGTTTCTGATACATATATTTGCTTACATAAACATAACAGTAAGCACAACAGGCTTCTACCACATAAAACACAAGTTAACTAGCCACTTACCCAACTTAGTTTCAAAGCTTAACACATTGTACTTTAGTCTGAAAACACATTAATTACTACATAAAGCATAAAATACAATTACAGATAACAAAAACTAATGTACATCAGAAAATTCAGTAATTAATTAACATTAACATTCCTCCTTGAAATTTTTAATGAACACTTCAAACAAAGTCTTTGGAAGTGCTTTAGTCAATATACGGTCTTCATACCACGAACCAATTGGGGATAACTAATCCTACATACAAGTCTTCAACTCCTACAACACCTAATGTTCTCTAACAAAAACACTTTATTTTACAGCCAATAACTTTTTTTTTTATTTGAGTTTTCTGTGTCAATACGTACAAGTTAAATTATTAGCTTTAAATAACATGCTAAAATAGTGTGGGAAAACAATAAACTACTTCCTTTTGCACAAATCTAAGGTTGGGTGTTATGGTTCTTAATTACCCAAGTCGAGTAAACTTTTTTTTTTTAAAAAAAAAAATTATAGCTAGCCTAGCTAATACGACAGGCTTAACTATATCGAAACGTGTATAGAGTAACATGAATTGAAAAAAAAAAGTATAACAGGAATTAAGATATATATTCTCTTGTCTCAAATTATGTAAGATGTTTTAATGAGTGATATTTTTCTTACAAAAAATATGACAAACATTAATAATTCATAGAATTAAGAATATGTAAATATAATATTGAGACAATTAATTTTTTTAGAGAAAAACAATATAATTAAATTTTTAATAATAGTGCATTTAAACATAAACTGATAATAAACAAGATTTTACTTTAAGAATACATAATCTATTTATCGATTTCTTTTTTATCGGTGTCTATAAGTATATATTAAAGAAATAAAAAAATTCAAAGAGAATATTTAATATATGAAAATGAAAAAATAGTTTAATATGTAATATTTAAATGTTTAAAAATAAATGTAATAATGTACTTTAATATTTTTTATGCTAAATAGAAGTTGGTTCCCTTATTTAGGTTTCAATTAGGTTCAATAAGTTTAAAAAAATTAACTTTTTTTTTCTTAAAATTTCTTAGACCAAATTTCTCATTGTGTTAGTTTATCACACTAATTTAATCAAATTAGTTGCACATGACAAATTCTGAAAAAATATCTCATTATTTAAAATTGACAATGTTAATTTCAAAAGTTGAAACATTGATAATAAGAATGTCAAAACCTAACAAAATAACCAATCTGATTTAGGAGAGACATCATAAATTAAGATCATGTTCGATAAGATATTTTAATTAATTTTTAATTTTTTTTACTAGTTAAAAAATTTGTTTATAAGTTTAACAAATAACCTTTTTATAGTAACTTCTTAATAACTTATAACGTTTTTGAAATAATATTTTTTTAAACACTAGCCTCTAGTTTTTTAAATATTTTTTTTCATTTTTATTCTCAATATATTTATCAAATTTTCTAGTTACTATTTTTAAATAAATTATGATTTTATTATTTTTTTTATCATTTTACACTTTTTAACTACTTTAAAAACTAATTTTATCAAACACTTATAATATAATAAATTAATTTTTCAGTTAGTTTTATCAAACATAACTTAAGTAAGAAATGTTAAACTTGAGAGATCAAATTGAAATCTAAAATACATATAATTAAGGGACTAATATTTTATTTTAACTTTTTTTAGTATATATTCACCTGTAACCTTAAGGAAAAAAATGTTTTATCTAATACTTATTAATTAAGATATTTTTATATCTATTATTATATTACATTTTTTATTTCTTTCTTTAACTTTTATTGCATTATTTGTTTTTTTAGGGTGGAAATGCATTATTTGTAATATTTATTATTGTTTTTATTTAGCATGTATATGCAGAAATGTCCAATGCTAATTATTCTTTAGTAATCAATCATTATTCTTACATTGTACAGATGAAGTATAATATTGGATGATGTACATTCCGTGTGTTTTGTTTCTGATAGGCTTCCATAACTCTCTTAATTTGCAACTTATTAATTAGTTTGACGGTACTGATCAATTACTTATCTTTCCTCCGCCATATTAATTATCTGTTTGTGTATTTTGATTTTTGTTGTTGGTACTTATCTTTCATGATAATGGTCCGTAACTATCATTTAGTCTCTTGGATCATGCATGCGCAAGAAAAAGACATAAACATAGGGTATCCTTTCGAAAACAATGTCCAAGTTGATAAATTAAAATTGAGACAAAATGAAACCCCACCCCACTTCGAACTGGATTATCAAGATTTCCGCGTCCATGCATGTATGCTCAAATGCCATGCACATCAACACGTACTACTCACTCAACATGCACCTCAAATCAGGAATCCCACACATTTATTGTTAATTTCTGAGTATACTGCCTATGCGACTCAAACTTGATCTATCGCAATTCGCAAGCACAACCCGCGCATTCTCTTCCGCCACATCAATTTGTTCAATTCAACACACGTCAACCTGCATGCCATCCCGTGGCCAAATGTCCATGCACGTTAACAAGAGCCTTATCTCTTGTATAATCATAAATACCCCTAATCTCTCTCCGTGTGTTTTCACTTTTCATCATCCATCGAGAGAGTGCAATACTCGATCGAGAAGTGTAATAACCTAAGCGATATTCCCAACTATGATGAGAGCGTGGCATCCGTTGTTGCTGTTGCTGGGAATTGTTTTCTTGGCATCAGTTTCTGTCTCATTTGGCATTACACAGAAGCAGCAATGCCTACAGAGTTGCGAGAGTGAGCAGGATCCATACAAGCTGCAACAATGTAAGATTCATTGCAGGGTTGTTCCTGAGCATGAGGAGCAACAAGAAGAAAGAGAACATCAGCAACCACACGAGGAGAGGGGACAGCGAGAAAGGGGACGCCAGGAGGGTGAGAAGGCGGAAAAGGAACAAGACAAGCGTGAGCAACCTCGTCCATTTCCACATCCTCGTCAAAAAGAGCATGAGCATGAGGAAGAGCACAAACGGCCTCGTGGAAATCCTGAAGAATGTGAAGGTTCGGATGAGTCAGAGTCACAAAAACAAAACAACCCTTATCACTTCAACTCTAAGAGCTTCCACACTCTCTTCAAGAACCAATATGGTCACATTCGTCTACTCCAGAGGTTCAACCAACGTTCTCCACAACTTCAGAATCTTCTAGACTACCGTGTTTTGGAGTTCAAGTTCAATCCCAACGCCCTCTTTCTCCCCCACCATGCTGACTCTCAATTCCTCCTCGTTGTCATTAGCGGTAATTATTACTGATTAAACATCATCATACCTGCTTCAATTCTGCTTGTATAAATAATAATGGTAATGAATAATTTGTTTTTTTATTACAGGGAGAGCCATACTTACCTTGGTGAACAACGACGCCAGAGACTCCTACAACCTTCAGCCTGGTGATGGCCTGAGAATCCCTGCTGGAACCACTTACTATTTGGTTAACCCTCACGACAACGAAACACTCAGAGTAGTGACACTCGCCATACCCGTGAACAAACCTGGAAGATTTGAGGTACTGCCTTTTCTAATTCCTAATTAATTAATCATTCTTCAAATTTGTTTCCAATTGTGAAGCTCAATCTTTGTCTTTTCTCTGTAGAGTTTCTTCCTGTCTAGCACTCAAGACCAACAATCCTACTTGCAAGGGTTCAGCGAGAATATTATGGAGGCCTCCTTCAAGGTAAGCAAGCAACACACCATCTAATTTACATTTCCATTTAGTGGTTTGTCTCTAAATGTCACATTAACTAAATATTATCGTTATATTTCCTTGATTTTATAGACTGAATTCGAGGAGATAAACAGGGTTCTGTTGGGAGAGGAGGGGCAACAGCGAGGCGAGCAGAGGCTGCAAGAGAGAGTGATAGTGAAACTGTCAAAGAAACAGATCCAGGAACTTGGCAGACATGCCAAATCTAGTTCAAGGAAAACCATTTCCTCCGAAGACGAACCATTCAACTTGAGAAGCCGCAAACCTATCTATTCCAACAAGTTTGGCAAGTTCCATGAGATCACCCCAGAAAAAAACCCACAGCTTCGGGAGTTGGATATCTTCCTCAGTTTTGTGGATATCAACGAAGTAAGCAAAAAGAAATACCCAAACTGAAGTGGACAATTGAGTTCTATACACTCTTCTTTTAGTTAGAGAACCTAATTATTGAGACTTTTAAATAATGATTTACTTTTTTTTGTTCACAAATTTAGGGAGCTCTTCTTCTACCACACTTCAATTCAAAAGCCATAGTGATACTGGTGATTAATGAAGGAGAAGCAATCGTTGAACTTGTGGGCCTTAAAGAACAGCAGCAGAAGCAGCAACAGGAAGAACAACCTTTGGAAGTGCGAAGGTACAGAGCTGAATTGTCTGAAGACGATATATTTGTAATCCCGGCAGCTTATCCATTTGTCGTCAATGCTACCTCAAATCTCAATTTCCTTGCTTTTGGTATTAATGCTGAGAACAACCAGAGGAACTTCCTTGCAGGTAAATATATTACACATCAAAATCAAATTGAATATACTGTTGTTACGTTTTTTATTTATGGCATGTGAATTGTAGCTGATTGTGTTATTTCCAATCCTCTTGTGACTGAAAATTTAAAGGTTCGAAAGACAATGTGATAAGCCAGATACATAGACAAGTGCAGGAGCTTGCGTTCCCTGGGTCTGCTCAAGATGTTGAGAAGCTAATAAAGAACCAAAGGGAATCCTACTTTGTGGATGCACAGCCTCAACAGAAGGAGGAAGGGAGAAAGGGTTCTTTGTCTTCAATTTTGGGTGCATTCTACTGAATAACGATGCACTAAAATGTATAATGTAAGAGCTCAGAGTGAGCGTGGAATGTATCGGTCATGTAACTATAATAACTTCAGCTCCACCTTGCTTCTACTATGAATAAATAAATCGATCGAGCATATGATGCTTGTGTTTTGTGTCCTTCGACTGTCTAATTTTATATGGTTGGCACGTACCAATATAAAGTAATTTACTTTGAAGCTAAATTATCTGAATTATGACGTGTATTAAATGAAAAAAGACATAAAATTATATACATCTTCGACAAAGTGTTACGGTCTACCAAAAAAGCTATTGACTTTGTTTTCAAGTCTTCCAGACTGAAAAGATGTTATGTCTAAATAATTGTAACATGTATTATTTTTTAACATTCAATTTGAAATTTTATGTTTGAAATCTGACTTTCCTCTTTTTTAATGTTTGTTTTCTTCCTTTATTCTAATAATTTTTTTTTATCAATATCTTTCTTAGGTGAGACCACTTATACATTCGACTTGAGCTTTTCTCTTTCATTGCATTTATCATTTATTTTTGTCAGCTACCTCCTGGGGCCCATGGTAGAAACATATGTCAGGTGGTTTTTAATCTGCATCTTCAGTCTTCTCCTTAATATCAAGTTTCTTCAAAAACACGTGCATTTATGGTCTATTTTGGATTCTAATCCTTCCGTTTTGTCGTTTTCATTTTTAGTTTGTTTCTCCCTCATCAAATCTAAGGCATGTCTTTCATTTAAACTTTAATCACTTCTATATTTTTTTGTATCTTTATTAATCTCATAAATGTTACGCTCGAACAACACTTTATATAGCCTTTCTCCCATAGTTGGGCATCACTTTAAAGATTTTAATTAATTTCAAACTTGCTAGCTTTTAATTGCAACTATTCTTTTGCCTTTTACTGTAATGTATATGCTTTATTTCCAACTTTGACTTTGAAAAATAGCACTAGTTTTCTATCATAAATCATATGGTTTGTACAAGCAGCCAAACTTTTAAAGCATGACATTTCAAATACTCCCTTCATCTTTTTTTAGTAGACTATTTTCTTATTGTCCCTTGGAAATTAATTAGTCAAGGTAAAGAATATATCATTTTGATGTTACATGTAAGTTTCTGGTTTTATTTTTCCATTATCAGCATCGATTCTTCAAATTATGGAGTGTGATATTTCAGTGTACTTATATATAAGTTACATTCAATAAAATTACACACTTCTGCAGTACTACAAAACAAACTCAGTCATCTTGCTTCCTTGCTCTGCTACAAAAATATAGCAATGCATATTGCAGAGGAACAGAGAAAAGGCTGCTTCTCTGTACCAAAAATTCTTCTTATTCTATTGAAATTGGTGATTTAGTTATTAAAACTATTTAGTTGGCTAATTTAACTGGAAGCGGCACACCAAATTCATTTCATATCATTTATTAATCACATGCACTAGCCATGACAAAGTAATCAGATTCAAAGAAAGAAATGAAACTCATTAGAGACCAAGCCTTTTTGTCAGAATCTTTAATATTAGGCAAGTTGGCCGGTGTTTATTGCCTTCCCTTCTAGAGCATCTTTATTGTCAGATCTTGAGTAAGGATCTTGATCTCAAGATCTGGTCTTCACTAGATCTTCCAATAAAAGAAATAATCAATTTTAAGCATAAAAAATGAATTCTTATAAAAAAATTCTAAATATTATTCAAAAAGAATAATTTTTTTTTCTTTTTTATCTCTTCCTAAAATCTCAAAATAGAACTTATCACTAAAGAAAAATATTGAAGAAAAGATCTTGAGAGATCTTATATCCTACATGACATTATGGAATTCACCAAAAAGTAGTATAAGATCTCAATTTGAGATCTACCACTAAAATACTTTTAGGACTTATTTAGGTAAACTTCCTCATAATCATCTCTAAAAGAAAGAGATAAGAAAAAAAATAAAATAAATTTTTTCATAAATTAAAATGAGTTATCCATTAATTAACTATTAATCAATTTATAAATATGGTATCATTTTTTAGAAAAATTATATATGAGAGAGTTTATATAAAATAATTAATAATTAGTTAATAAAAAATTCGTTTTAATTTATGACAATATTCATAATTTTTCTTCTTAACTTTTTTTCTTAAAAATATTTTTAAAAAAACTTATTCAAACAGGTACTTATTTTCAATCATCATCATCGTCTTATTCTTAACAGTGCTTAACCCAAAAAACATTAATTTTCCTCGCCCTACTCCAACCAAATAGTATTCTAGTCACTGAATGCCTAAAATCAAATCAACCCTTAACAAACAATTATAATAAAAAGCAAAAGCTGAAGCAAGCAATAAAAGAAAGCATTAAAAAGGTAAAATAAGGAAAAAGAATACCTCTCGACAAGTGGAGTGGTGCGGAGAGTGCGTTCTTGAATATCTGAAAACTCTTGCCTTGAGATGCAAAACCTGTAAAGCACAATGCACAACCAAATTGAACATTAGGTTAGTTTAAAAAAGAAAAGCAATTAGAGAGAGGTCAAGATTTCACTTATTACAAATCTTTGTATAAGTGTAACTATTTGTAATAAGTGAGAGGTACTGGGATTGTTCTAAAAAACATGAGGAAATATTGGGTACACAGGAAAGAGAGAGAAACAAAAAGCATGCGACTTGGGTTCTTGCAAAAAGTTATTGAATTTAAGGGAATAAAATTAAGGGAGTTCTTTTCACGGTGGAATTATTATGGATGTAGGTTATATTGGTTGAATCATATAATTATATTATGTTTTCATTCTACGTTCTTGCTTTTGGATTTTGTATTTTCTTTCTTGTTGCATGTTTTTGATTTATTGTTTTTGGTTTAGTTGTGTGCTTTCTTAGGTTTTATTATTATTTGGAGACATTTTATTTGATTTATTTTTATTTGGAGTCAATTTTAAATAATTTCTTAAAAGAGGATAAGTCATAAAAAATGTTATCATGAACTAGAAGTCGTAATCAATATTATGACTTATACTTTTTTTAATTTTTTTTAAATTTATGACTTTAAAATCATAATAATTGTTTTGAAATTGAAGTTGTAATATTTTTACGACTTCAAATAAGTTTTTTTTTTAAGAATTACAATTTTAGAATCATATATATTTTTTATTTTACAACTTTAAAGTTGTATAATTTTTTTTAAAAGTCATAAATTTATTTATCACTTCTATTTTATATTTTATATTTTTTAATTTAATATTTCATTTTTTTTTAAATTTTTAAAAAAATTAAAAATTTTTAATTTAAAAATTAATAAATAAATATAATTAATATATATTATATATATTTTTTTAAATATTTATTTAATTAAAAATTATTTTTAATTTTTTAAAAAAACAAATTTTAACACTTCTTTTTTTTTTTCAAAAAAGTTACCACTTTGAAATAGTAACTTCTTTTTTTTATATAAAAAAACAATTTGGTCAAATTTACTTTTTTAATTCTTTTAAAAATTGTAACTATTTTTTTAATTTAATTATTTAATAAATAAATGTAGAAAAATTAGAAAATAAAAATAAATAAATGTAAAAAATATTAAAAATACTTTTATTTTAAATAATTAAATAAAAAATATTTAGATTTTTAAAAATATATAAAGAAAAAGATGAAATACTAAATAAAAAAGTGAAAATATAAAATAAAAATCGTAAATAAACTTACAACTTCTAAAAAACATCATATAATTCAAAAGTTGTAACTCAACAAAAATTGACTGAAGTTGTAATAACTATCATGACATTAATTTAAAAAGTAAAAAAAATGTTACAACTTTAAAGTCGTAAATCTTTTTAAAAATTAAACTAAAATTGTAAATTATTTTATAGCTCGAGTTAAAAAAAAATTAAAAAGCATAACATTAGTTACAAAGTGATAACACTTGTTATGACTAAATCCTTTTGAAATTGTTCTAAAATTGACCCCGAAATAATACTAAGTCAAATAAAACATACCAAATAGTAATAAAATCAATTTCTTAATAGTTTATATTTCTTTCTTCTTATTGGTATTAGAACCAACATTGTTAGACCATCTAAATGACTACACGAATTTAAAGACTTTTTTTTTTATCAAATTAAGATGAGTTTGACTTTTGGTATTGATTTTAACTATTATCAATGTACAAAAGTGATTTTTTATATCAATTATAATTGTAATTATTGTAACTTTCTATGTTAATTATAGTTATAATCGATGATAGAAATCAAAATCAAATGAAAATACATTTTTTAAATCACTTAACTTAATATATCATTTTATGAAACATCTCATTTGATAAAAAAATCCCAATCTAAAACCCTTTACAGTCAATACTTAAATTTGGAGATCCATACTTAAATGTTGTAAATAGTAAAAAAATAATTAAGAAAACAATTTAAAATCAGATTGTATATTTAATCTAAGTTAAAACAACTCGATCAGTCCTTTCCTCATTTATACAAAAGGAAAACAAAACAACGTACAACTCAATCAGATTTCAATTTGTTTATTTTGTTTCAACTCAATATTTAGCTTTTAATAATTAACTATGGTTTTTATATTATATTTAGAATTATTTTCTCCTTTTATTTTATCTGCATGTATATCAGGAGTTGTCCAATGATAATTATTCTTTAATAATGAATCATTATTCTTACATCATTACATGGCACACACGTATGAGATGTCCACTCTCTGTGTTCTTGTTACTTTGATGGGCATCCATAACTTATCAATCATATCCGCCATAGTTATCTGGTTGTGTATTTGGTTATCTCTTGGTACTCTGGAGTAGCATGCATAACGCTATCTTTTCTCTTGGATCATGCATATACGCGCAAACCAAAGAACAGAGACCGATGTAAAGACAAAACATAGAGTATTCTTTCCAAAACCACGTCCAAGTTCATAAAATTGAGACGAAATGAAACCATACCACACTTAACTGGATGATCAAGATGGGCTCGTCCATGCCACGCACACCAACACATGTCAACCAGCAAGCCCTCCCGTGGCCAAATGTCCATGCATATATGTTAACAAGAGCTAGCTTCTCTTGTATAACTATAAATACCCCTAAACTCACTCATGTTTCATCGTCCATCGAGAGCGAATAGTCCAATAATATATAAATTGTTGCGCGATATATATATACTATGATGAGAGTGCGGTTTCCTTTGTTGGTGTTGCTGGGAAGTGTTTTCCTGGCATCAGTTTGTGTCTCAATAAAGGTGAGAGAGGATGAGAATAACCCTTTCTACTTGAGCAGCTCTAACAGCTTCCAAACTCTTTTTGAGAACCAAAACGGTCGCATTCGTCTCCTCCAGAGATTCAACAAACGCTCCCCGCAACTTGACAACCTTCGAGACTATCGGATTGTCGAGTTTCAGTCAAAACCCAACACAATCCTTCTCCCCCACCATGCTGACGCCGATTTTTTCCTCTTTGTCCTTAGCGGTTTGTATTTAGCCAAATGTTAATAACTGTTTCTAAGACATTAATTAAAGGATTAAAAGAAAAAATATTTTTATTGGAATGTACAAAATTATGTTGTTTATGACTGTTTTTATGTTTTCCTATGATCTTCACGATAAATACCTTCTATTTTAAGTATCTTAAGCAATGTCCTAAATTACTGGTAACAAGACCTTATTATTAAACATCATCGATCACTTGCTTAATTTTATTCATTTGATGCATGGTAATGAATTACATACAGGGAGAGCCATACTTATCTTGGTGAACAACGACGACAGAGACTCCTACAACCTTCACCCTGGCGATGCCCAGAGAATCCCAGCTGGAACCACTTACTATTTGGTTAACCCTCAGGACCACCAGAATCTCAGAATAATCAAACTTGCCATACCCGTCAACAAACCTGGAAGATATGATGTATGTACTTCTCTTTCTTTCTTTATATATAACACATTATTCTAATAATAATAATAATAATAATTTATTTATTTCCAAAATGTATGTGATGACCATCAATTTAAATTTGTCCTTTCTCTCTCTGTAGGATTTCTTCCTATCTAGCACTCAAGCCCAACAATCCTACTTGCAAGGCTTCAGCCATAATATTCTAGAGACCTCCTTCAATGTAATAAGCAATCAACAGTACTCTATCTAGTTATTTGCATTCCCATTTAGTGATTAGTCTAAATGCATGTCACACTAATTAAGTATTAAAATGATAGAGCGAATTGGAGGAGATAAACAGGGTTTTGTTTGGAGAGGAAGAGGAGCAGCAAGAGGAAGTGATCGTGGAACTGTCAAAGGAACAAATTCGGGAACTGAGCAGACGTGCCAAATCTAGTTCAAGGAAAACCGTTTCCTCCGAAGATGAACCATTCAACTTGAGAAGCCGCAACCCCATCTATTCCAACAACTTTGGAAAGTTCTTTGAGATCACCCCTGAGAATAACCCACAGCTTCGGGACTTGGATGTCTTCCTCAGTTCTGTGGATATCAACGAAGTAAGCATAAACTTAAGACAAACCATATACTCAAACTCAGCAACTGGACAATTCAGTTCTATTCACTCGCTCCTTAGTTAGAGAACCTAATTATTCAGTTCTATCAACAAATAATGATTTGTTTTTTTGTTCACAAATATAGGGAGCTCTTCTTCTACCACACTTCAATTCAAAGGCCATAGTGATACTAGTGATTAATGAAGGAGATGCAAACATTGAACTTGTTGGCATAAGAGAACAACAACAGGAAGAGAAACCTTTGGAAGTGCAAAGGTACAGAGCTGAATTGTCTGAAGACGATATATTTGTAATCCCAGCAGCTTATCCATTTGTGGTCAACGGCTCAACGCTACCTCAAACCTCAATTTCCTTGCTTTTGGTATCAATGCTAAGAACAACCAGAGGAACTTCCTTGCAGGTACTATACATATGATATTGAATAGACTGTTACTAATCTTTTTTAAAAAGCTTTTTTGCATGTGAAACATTAGCTGATTGGGTTATTTATTTCGAATTCTTTGGTGCCTGATTGAAAAATTGAAGGCGAGAAAGAGAATGTGGTAAGGCAGATAGAAAGACAAGTGCAGGAGCTTGCGTTCCCTGGGTCTGCACAAGATGTTGAGAGGCTATTAAAGAAGCAAAGGGAATCCTACTTTGTTGATGCTCAGCCTCAGCAGAAGGAGGAGGTGAGTAAGGGAAGAAAGGGTCCTTTGCCTTCAATCTTAGGTGCTCACTACTGAATAACTACGTACGTAAATGTATGCTGTAAGAGCTCATCGTGAGACTGGAATCTATCGGGCCATGTAACTATAATAACTTGAGCTCCACCTATCTTCTATCTACTACCAATAAATAAATCGAGCATATGATGCATGCTTCTGTTTTGTAGCCTTCAACTGTTCAACTCTCTTCATATATATGCATGGTTGTCACTTACTGATATATATGCTAAAGTAATTTACTCTCATGCTAAATTATTTCAATTAATTATGACAAGTACATTAAATTAGATATACCAGAAAGCGTTACTCTTTAGAGCAGAAACCTCTTAGGCTCTAACTAATTTCTAATTTTTGACAACTACTAATTTACGATTGCCGCTTGGCTCTTAGGCAAATGATTTTTTTTCCTTCTCCCGTTATCGACTTCAACATTGTTGGATAAGTGATTTGGAAGAAAGAAAAAAATCCAATGAAGAGTAGTTAAGAAGTTTTAAGATAAAGCTCCAGATTGAGAAGAGCGATATTGTAACAATCGTATTAGGGTTTTTGTTCTTCTGTGTAACAATGAAGATAATTAGGTGAAGCAAGCCAAAATAATTTATTTTTTTATTTTCTATTTTAATTTAATAATTTTTATTTTGTTAAAAAAAAAAATCTGATGTGATGATATTAATTGAAGTGTGTCAATGTAAATCTTTTATTAATATAAATGATTATGATCTGTCCACTTTATCCTCTAAAATACGTACATGTTGCATTTTAGAGGAGCTCAATCCCTATTTATCTTACATTTTTTTTATGATCTATTTCTGAAATTTTGGAAGTTAATAAATTGTTAATTTACTTCTTTTGCTCGACTTGAAACAAAGTATCTTTAACTTGGTCTGTAATCTTGGCTCGACCTCAGTCAGGAAATCTTTAATAATCAATAATTATTCTTACGTTACGTCCAACACATGTACGCAGTATATTAATTGTATGATATCCGTTCCATGTGTTCTTGTTTGGACAGGCGTGACAGCCTCCATAACTCTATTATATTATTTGCAATTTATTGATTGGATTGACGGTACTAGTCCGTGATGATCAGTAACGCAACCTTCCTCGTTAACTCTCTAGTCTCTTCAGTCTTGCATCATGCGGGAGAAAAAAGCCCAAGAACAGATACCAATGAAAAGACGAAACATATAGTATCCTTTCAAAAACAATAATGTCCAAGTTCATGAAATAGATACAATAATTTAACCATATCTTAATATAGGAATTTTGTTATTTCCTAATAAGTCAATATTAATATCTATTCATTTAAATTCATATTAATATAACGAACTTATTTAATTTGATGACATAAAAATAAAATTAACTAATACAATTATTTTATAATATAAACCCACACTAATTATTGAAATATAAAAAGTTCAAGATAGCCGCATCCATGTATATATCTATCCAAAAGTAAAAGGACACCAAATGTCATGCACAGCAACACGTATTCACCAAGGTGTCCACCTTGCCGCGCGCATAATCTCGACCCACGAGTCCAATGCGAACCATCCCTAAGCTCGTACGTATTCTTTTAATTTCTGCCACCACAATTTTGTTTAATTCAACACACGTCACTCTGCATGCCATTCCGTGGCCAAATTTGCATATAAGTTAACCAAAGCCGTGCTTCTCTTCTTTAACTATATAAATAGCCGTAATCTCACTTTCCTCTTTTCATCATCGAGAGCTAGTACTGCAATTACATTAATATTCGAGTGTAGCGTATTAACCATATTTTGAGTTAAGCGATTGCTAGCTGCTACGTAGAATGAGAGCACGGTTTCCTTGGTTGCTGTTGCTGGGAATTGTTTTCCTAGTATCAGTTTCTGTCTCATTACAGGAGAAGCCAAGTCGACACATGAAGTGCCTGCAAAGTTGCGAGAGTGAGAAAGATCCATACAAGAGGAAAGCATGCAAGCTTAGTTGCAAGTTCGCTCCTGAGCACGGGGAGTAACATGAAGAAGAAAGAGAAAAGAGAAAAGAGAAAGAGAAAGAGAACAACCACAACCACACCCACCACACGAGGAGGAGAGAGGACGTAGAGAAAGAGGACGCCAGGAGGGTGAGAAGGAGGAAAAGGAACAAGACGAGCGTGAATTACAACCACGTCCATTTCCACGACCACAGGAGCACGAAGGAGAACAGTGGAAAGGAAAGCATAGTCATGAAGACGCCGAAGAGAGGACGAGAGTGAGACAGAGGGAAGAGGAAAGAATAGAGAGGGTCAAGGAAGAGAAACTCCGGAGACGTGAGAAGGAGGAGCAACGGGAAGAGAAAGAAGAAGAAGGTCAAGGTTGGGAAGAAGACATAACAACCCTTTTCACTTCAGCTCTAACAAGTTCCAAACTCTCTTCAAAACCAAAATGGTCACCTTCGCGTCCTCCAGAGATTCGACCAACGCTCTCCACAACTTCAGAACCTTCGAGACTACCGCGTTGTGGAGCTCATAGCCAAACCCAGCACCCTCTTTCTCTCCCACCACGCTGACGCTGATTTTCTCCTTGTCGTCCTTAGCGGTTAGTATTTAACTAATTATTACTACTTTGCCTATTCTCAAAATACCTAAGTCAACTTCTTTCATGAGTATCAATTTTAAATTAGAGATAGTTTAGAAAAGTTGGACATAACACGAGTTAATGATATTAACTAATTTCAAAGGAAGTACTAATTAAACATCATCACGTTGCTTCTGCTTAGTACTAATTAATGGTAATCAAATTTCACTAATTACAGGAAGGGCCTTAATTAACTTGGTGAAACCTGACGATAGAGACCCCTACTACCTTGACCGTGGTTATGCCCAAAGAATCCCTGCAGGAACCACTGTCTATTTGGTTAACCCAGACAAGAAGAACGATCTCAGAATAATAATACTCGCCATACCTGTTAACAAACCTGGCAATTTTGAGGTACTGCCTTTTTCTTTATAACAGATTAGTTAATTAATTCTTCTTCTAATTAATTTTTTTTTCCAAAGTCCTTTCTCTTTTCTCTTTCTCTAGAACTTCTTCCTATCTAGCTCTCAAGACCAACAATCCTACTTGCAAGGCTTCAGCGAGAATATTCTGGAGGCCTCCTTCAATGTAAGCAAGCAACACATGCACCATCTAATTTGCATTTCCATTTAGTTGTTTCTCTGAATAAAACACTAATCAAATATTATTATTATCATTATACTTGCTTGTGTGCATGCTTGATTTTATAGAGCGAATTTGAGGAGATAAACATGGTTCTATTTGGTAGGGGAGAAGCAGCAGCAAGAGGGAGTGATTGTGGAAATATCAAAGGAACAGATTCGGGAACTGAGCAGACGTGCCAAATCCAGTTCAAGAAAAAACATTTCCTCCGAAGATGAACCATTCAACTTGAGAAGCCGCAACCCCATCTATTCCAACAACTTTGGAAAGTTCTTTGAGATCACCCCTGAGAATAACCCACAGCTTCGGGACTTGAATGTCTTCCTCAGTTCTGTGGATATCAACGAGGTAAGTACAAATTAAAGAAGACCATATAGACTAACTGAACTGGACAATTGCAGTTCTATTCACTCTCTTCTTAGATAACCTAATTATTGAGACTTTTAAATAATGATTTACTTTTTCTTTGTTCACAAATATAGGGAGCTCTTCTTCTACCACACTTCAATTCAAAGGCCATAGTGATACTAGTGATTGATGAAGCAGAAGCAAGCATTGAACTTGTTGGCATAAGAGAACAACAACAGGAAGAGGAAACTAGGGAAGTGCAAAAGTACAGAGCTGAGTTGTCTGAAGACGATATATTTGTAATCCCAGCAGCTTATCCATTTATGGTCAACGCTACCTCAAACCTGAATTTCCTTGCTTTTGGTATCAATGCTGAGAACAACCAGAGGAACTTCCTTGCAGGTACTATACATATGATATTGAATACACTGTTACTACTTTTTTCGTGTGAAACATTAGCTAATTGGGTTATTTATTTTCAATTCTTTGGGGCCTGATTGAAAATTTGAAGGTGAGAAAGACAATGTGGTAAGCCAAATACAAAGACAGGTGAAGGAACTTGCGTTCCCTGCTGGATCTGCACAAGATGTTGAGAAGCTAATAAAGAACCGGAGGGAATCATACTTTGCTGATGCTCAGCCTCAGCAAAAGAAGGAAGGGAGGAAAGGAAGAAAGGGTCCTTTGTCTACTGCATAAATATGTACTAATATATATGCTGCAGGAGTTCATAGTGAGCGATGAAACTATAGGGCTATATGTAACTAACTATAATAACTTGAGATCCAGCTTTCTACTACTAGTAAATAAAATAAATAAATCGAGCATGATGGTTTTGTTTACCATCTGCTAAGCAATTTTGATATGGTTGGAACGTACATATTACAGATTATCTTAATTATGACATTAACTCAAATTTTTGTGTACATGACATTAAAAAATTTTAAAAAAATCTTTTAGAATATTAAAGATCAAAACAAATATTAGAAAACAAAAAATATAAAAGAACCAAATTAAAATAAATTTAGCATTTTTTTCCTGAAATTTTTAAATAACCAATAAAAACCATCAATGTTTTACATATATTTGTGCAAAATTCGAATTATTTATTTTAGGAAATAAATATAAATATTTATAAGTAGTAGGCCATAGAAAGGTAGGATGATGCTTTGGATCCTTTTCCAAGTATAGTAAATAAATTTTTAAATATTAAACAAGTATAAAGTTTTTATCTTGTGGGGATATTACTAAATTATTTTCAATTATATTGTTTTATTTTTCTGTAGTTACCTGATTGAAATCTTGCTGAAAATGAAAAATTTTAGATAACAAAATGAATTAGAGGTGAAGGTTTAGATTGTCCTTACCGATATTGACTTTCAATATAATTGAAAAGTCATGTTAATAAATTACAATATTGAATAGGTCAATAAAAATAGTTTATTCTTTAAAAAAATATAGAAATAGTTTATTCGTTGTAAAATTATTTGGTAGTTGTTTATGGCCATTGAGTTTGGTTATACTGCTATGGGTCTTTTCACTTCGTGCACTTCAAATTTTGCAAATAATAGTTAATTTTCGAAACAATTTTTTCTCTATATATTATGCTCATGGTGTTAAGAAGTATTGTAGCAATATTGATTTTGAGATATTTTTTAAAGAGTTAAACAGGTGCCAATATATTTTTTAATTACTCAATGCAATGCTGTAAAAAAAAAAAAAACTCAATCCAATGACTTAACCTAAATGATCTCAATTAAGATCATATTGGGTTGGATTGTTAAAAATATCATGAACTCAATCCAATTCAAAAAAGTATTAGATTATATTCAACTCTTGACTCATCAATCAATTTTATAGGAATAAATTTCTAAATTCATATTATATAAGAATAATTATTTCTAATTGTATCAATTTTATGATTAAATTAATTGTTATTGTAAAATTTATTGAATATAATCATTGATTAAATTATTTGTTATTGTAAAATTTATTGAATATAGTCATTGATTAAATTAATTGTTATTGTAAAATTTATTAAATATGCCCATTGACTGATTAAATTGTTTTTTTATTATAAAATTTATTAAAAATACTCATTGACTGATTAAATTAATTGTTATTGTAAAATTTATTGAATATACTCATTGATTAAATTAATTGTTATTGTAAAATTTATTAAATATACTCATTAACTGAGTAAATTAATTGTTATTATAAAATTTATTAAATATACTCATTGGCTGATTAAATTAATTGTTATTGTAAAATTTATTAAGTATACTCAATGACTGATTAAATTAATATAAACTATTTCATGTTTAAATAAATTAAATTATTATAAATTTAAAATTTTAAGACCAAATTGTTAAGAAATTAATAAACTCGTTGACAGATTAAATATAAAAATACTATTTAACTTGCTATTAAAAATTCAAAAAATTATAATAAAGACTAAATTATTCCTTCAAAAATAATAAAGACCAAAATGTTATGACGTTAATAAATCCATTGACTAAATTAATATAGAAGAATTAATTTAACATAAAATTGGAATATTCAAAAATTAAAATAAATTCATGTAAGGTTTTTGAGAATAAAATTAAGAGTTCAATTTCAATGGCACTAATAGTTTAAAATAATTTTATAATTTATTTAATTATAAATTAGTTTAAATTATTTTAAAAATCAATAGGTTATAATTGAATGTCACTACTGAAAACTATATATTTAATCTTATTTTAATTCTCATTTTTAGTTATTTAATCTTATTTTGGAAAACTGATATTTAATTATTGCATTTAATTATTAAACATTAAATTTTTTTATTGCTTTCTATATAAATGTTTTTTTTATTTTGTTATTTAATCTTGAAAATATTTATTACTAAAACACATTTAATGTCATTATTTAGTTTCAAAATATAAAATAAATATAAACTTATTTATGCTAATTAATAAAGTACATAACTAGGGGTGGAAATAGGCTAGGCCAGACCAGGCTTGGTTAAGCCTGGCCTTAGCCTGATTTAAAAACATAAAGCTTGGTCTGACCTATTTATTTGTCATAGGCTTTTTTTTAGGCTTGGCCTAGCCTATTTAAAAGTTTGATTTGGCCTGCGAGCCTATTAAAAAGTCTATTTTAATAGCAATTTTAATTTTACAAAATACTTTAACTAAATTTAAGAAAATTAAAGAAACAATTTTTAAACAGAAAATGTCTCAACATCTGACTTATATTTCAAAATAAGTAATAATCATTTTATGAGATTTTCAAGGTGATTTTTTGAAGT
>CM023960.1:25914974-26010302 GCA_013407115.1 Glycine latifolia | reverse complement strand
ATATTAAATAGGCTAGCTTGATAGGCCTAATAGGCTTTTTTTAAAGGTTGAGCCTAACCTTTTTATTTAAACAGACTTTTTAAAAAACCTTAGCCTAGTCTTTATAATAAACAAGTTAGAGTAGGTCAGGCCTTAAACAGGTTAGGCCAAAGGCTCCTGATAAATGGTTTGGCCCATTTCCATCCCTATACATAAAGTAAACTTATTTCTTTTATAAAAAAAACTGAAATTTGACTGGAGTTAGAAAAACCTGGGCCTCCTCTTAAGGAATTGCTATTCTTATCCTCCCAAATTTGCTATTCTCATCAAGTGTGTAAATAAAAAGTTTCATTCCCAAAATTTTATCCTTTTAACACAAATATATTTTAGTTGTATATTTATACAAATGAAATACATTTCTTTTCATTGTGTAAGAGGAGTTAAAAAAAGACACAATAAAAATATTTTTTTGTTTTGTTAAATTTTAACAAAAATATTAATTAGTAGATATAAGTTATCTCTTTTAAACTAATTAAATTAATAGTGATATAAATTATAATTAAATTAATTAAAATATAATTTATCCTTTTTTAATGGTAATCAGTATCATATACATTTTTTAATTGAAATTAAATTAATTTTAATAAAATTTACCATTTTTTCATAGTCTAGAAGTTATCATTTATAAAAGTAATCAAATAAATTATTATATAAAATACATTCATTAACAGTAATTGAATTAATTATGATACTAATTTGTATCATAATAATGATTTGATTATAATTAAAAATGGGAACTTGCGTCGTTGTTAATATAATTTTCAATTAAAAACGTAATATTACTATTTCAAAAGATAATGCGTGTTACTATTAATTTATTTAGTTTAAAAAATAACTTGTATCTTCAATTAATTATAATTCATTTCTTAAAAATTTAACAAAACAGAAACATACTTTTTGTTGTATATTTTTTTAACACTCTCCTTTTGAACAAAGAAAATACAATTTGATTAATATAAATGTATATTTTATATAATGAAAATATGTTTTCATTAAAAAATATTTTGAAAATAATTAAAAATTTAAAAGCAAGTAGGGGTGAGAATTACAACTCCCATGTTATTAAAGCAATCATGAAACAGTGTAAGATTTTATTATATTTATATGAATAAGAACGATTATTTAGTGAAAAATTTCGTATTCAATTTACATCGTGTTGTAAAAAAAATTGAGTCAAAAGCAATTGCATCACAAATAAATTTCATCATGTGAAAAAAAAAATCAGTAACGGTCACATAGCACAAATAAAATTATTCTTTGATATCTGACATGGGGGAAAAAAAGTAACTGCCAACATTTGCTACATTAAGGTTTACTGGCCTATAAATTCTCACCGAAACTAATCTTCAGTCCATCATTCTTGACCCATCCATCACTCTCCCCTTCCAATCTCATTTGCCTGTGCGATTTGCGAAGGAACAAATGGCCCACCTATCATCAACTACTTCTCTGATTCTTGGCCTTGTTATATTCACTTCAGGTACTTTTCTATAAATTTTTTTTTCTTTCATATTTTCATGGTTGGTGCCCAGTCAATTTGGATGTCTCCCTAGTGTTCTAAAAATATTTATATTTCTATGCATAAAAAATGATTTAGAACTCTACACATAGCACCATTATTAAAAAAAAACACTAATAAATATCTCTAAATTACTACATTACAAATTTGCCTATTTTTTTCCCAGTGATATCTAAGGGGAACACCTGTGAGCTATCCGTAATTGGAGGTGGTTGTCCTGATTTAAACGAATGCACAGAAACTTGTCGTCCTTGTTATCGTGGCATAGGCGAAGTCCACGCGTACTGTGTACCGGCAAGTGGAGGAATTCCATATGATCAATGTGTTTGTAGAATGATGAAAGGTGCAGCTTGTAACCCTGTTGGACCACCGATTTGCCCCAGACCATGGCCACCTACTGCTACCATTGCCACCAATCACTCTCAAACTCACAATGCAACTCCTTAATTACTCAATGTTAACACCTACATATATAATGCAGGGGTTATTACTTTATACACCAAGAGTCATGTCAACTATTTACATTTCAACCAATAAATGAATGAGAAATTTTACTGCCATTATAAATTTAAGGGGTTTTGGTGGAACACTTGCCTTTTAGACTAATATTAGGTATCTTCTTTTATCATTCTACATCTTTCTTCTAGTTTTCACAATCTTTCTTAAAATGAGCATGAAATTCAAAATGTCCTACATGTGATGCAACTGGCTGAAAATGGCAATAATTTTTTCCACAACTCTGCAAAAAATTTCCAACTCCTCATATGTTATGCGTATATCCTTGAACTGTGGATCATTGCTTAATTCATCAAAATGCCCACATGACTCAAGTCTCTGTTTTTGTAATCACTGGAATGAAATGGATGACCAAATATGGAAGACATTAATATTTTTTTTTATTTACTTTTTATCTTTTTAATACATGATAACAAACAATAAATAATATTTTGATTATCAAATTAAATTCTAATCATATTAGTTTATACTCAAAGTCAAAACATTAAACTCAAATTATAAATTTTATACAAATGATACAACAATATAAAAAAAATCAATATTAACATATTTATATTTTAATTTACATATGCAGTACAAAAAAATAATATTAAAATAGAACAATTAATTCAAATGTGTATTTTGATAATGTATTATCACATATCATTTTTTCTTCAAATTATAAGATATAAATTATCTTTTTTCATCATAAAAATATTAGGATTCATAATTTCCAGACATTTCAATCATGTTAAACATTATTATATTAATGGAATCAAAATTAAATTCAGTATCAAGTATAAATATACCATTTAATACGACTTTTGTGCTAATTATATTTGATTGCGAATTAATTGTTATGCTGAATATTTAATTTTTTAATTAGATTTACTTGATTAAGTTAATGGTTTTTGATTGATAATTAATTGATGTATTGCATATATTTAACTCCAAGTTTTATTTAATAAAAGACATTATTAATTACCACTAGCTTCATGATTTTATTCAATCAAATAAATTTTTTATAATGAATATCGTGATTGAGCAGTATATTTGGTGAAAATATTTGCTGAGATACTCATTTGACGGTAAATAAGTTTTCTTTTTTAGTAATTTTTATAATTTTTTGAAATGTTTTTAATGTTAACTTTTAATTTCCAAATTTTTACATTTTCTTTCCTTTTTTAATAAATTTATCAAATTTGTTGATTATATTTTAAAAAAAATTATAGTTTTTTTCATTTTATATTTTTCAAATATTTAAATAACTAATTTTATTAAATATTATAATTTAATAAACTAATTTTTTAATTTCTAACTAGTCTTTTAATTAGTTTTCCCACACGTAACCAGAGAGAAAAGGAAATTTTGTTTGTGATGTGAAGGACAAATCAGCATATGTGGCCCTTGATTTTAAACATGAGAAATAAAGACTACTGAGAATAAGATTAGAGAATGTCTATTAAAATTAAGTTAATAAATTAATTTTACCATATGATATAAGCTTAATTTATTTATTATTTTTTATCTTATAAGTTCTTTTAAAGAGAATTTAGACAAACATGATCACATTCTTAGTTCTAATTAGCTCATGAAAATGCCTTCGACGAATTTTGGTAAAATTAACAAATATGCTCACGATCATATAAGTTGAACTGTAAGACATGCGTGGGAGTATGATGACGAAAAGGTATTGAGATAAATTAAAAAGGATATATTAGTAAATTTTACATTATTATATTTGTGTTGTACATGATTCGTCAAGCAACGTACAAAATAAAAAGTTGTTCAGTATTTTGGATAATTTTATTGTCATACTTTTTTTATCCTGTACCGTCCCGCACATCAAACGGAGCCTAAACGTTGATAATTTGTTTAAAATAAGTCTGTTAAAATTAAATATAACTGATAAACATATACATTTCTGTTACCAATATGAATTATTCACTAATTTGTTATGACTAGGACTTTGTGACATCTCTCATCTCAATTCTAAATCAGATTTTCGGTATAGCCCAAGTCAACGATTTATTTGTGTAAAAAATAATAATAATCATCTTCAGAATCTTGTATAAATATAAGGCTCCGTTTGATGCACATCGTGCCACCGGGCAGAAGGGACAGCACAGCGGAACCTAGCCAGTCACAGAACAACATTTTAGGTTGTGCCCCGTTTGCGGAACAATGCACAACACAAAAGGAAAAATAAAGGAATTTACTAATATATCCTTTTTAAAATTTACCAGAACAAATGCATAGTACAACTTTTCACTGTCACCGGCTTCAACATAGGCGGTGAGAATCACCTGCCAAACTACCGTTTCGGCACCACTGTTCAGGACTGCGGCTCCGGTGCCGATGACAATATCTGTCCCGTCCTCCTGGAATCCCTCGTTGTCGACGATCCCGGCGGCAACACCGAAGAGGACATGCGTGACATGTCTCTTCATCTGGTTCGTAATCACACATAGTAATTGGTTGCTGCAATCAAGTGGGATTTTTAATTGAAACAAATTCTCAAACATATGGTGGCAGGTGGAGTTCTGTATGTAGAGGATGTAGTTTGTGATGTTAAAAGAAGCAAGTTAAAAACAGTACTCAGATAGCAATATGATTTCACTTTTTCGGATAAAGTTTATAGTTACAAAGGTCTTCAATATTGGAGGGTGCATGTGCGTCTTTATCAGGAATGAGGTGGAAGCACAGTGTGACTCTTTCAAAGGTGCTGGAATATTTTTATTAGCAATGTTGAGGGTCAAAAGGCACATTTTGTTTCTATCTTTGCTCTTGGTGTTGTCCTTGGGTGGGTATAATGTTCTTATAGTTGGCATGTTAGTTCCAAGAGCTAGGTTGAATAGAGAGGAAACAACAAATACGTAATTTTGGAGAGAAGAAGCATCGAGTAAATAGGAGAAGAGCCAAGGTTATTGCTGTGAACATGAAAATTAATAAACAAGAGGCAACGGAGATGACAAAAGGCAGGAGACGTGCGGAAAGTTTAAGGAGATTTTTGTCTTTTCATGTTTTGTTCGGCCGGAAAACAACTTTGTCCCCTGTTTCAGTGAGTAACGAGTAACAAATTTCGATGCTTTGTTCTGTCTCGCGTTACGTGTTTTGTCCAATCGCATGGCTAAGTTACAAATTAAACATAGAACAATTATTGTTATATTTGTTGTCCAGTCTATCAAATTTTAACGAATCAAAGGTATTCTAAATGTTACATTAAGTAACTTTATGAACAGACTGAAAACTAAGTTCAATGTTATCAAATTCAATTTGGATCCACCAATCAGATTAAAATCCTGTAGTCTAATTAAGATGATTTTACTTTCGAATTGATTATGCAGTTGATTCAATTAAAAAATTAGATTGTTGGTCACTAGATTCTGGTTGGATCGGTCCAACCCAATCGATTTTAAAAAAGAAATTAATTTTAGAATATAGATAAACTCTTCTTACTCAAATAATGTTTTTATATATTTATATGTATAATATATATATATATATATATATATATATAATTTTAAATTTTTAATATATATCAAATCAAATCATACCAATTACTGATCTATTACAACTAATCTAATTATTTATTATTTTGACTGAATCCATAATCAGACAAAATTTTACAAGTATACTACTAATATGAGTTTTTTTAGTAAATACATCTCTTTTGATCAGACGAGCATTTTAATTAAGCTACATCTAACTTGAAAACCTTGACAAACACATTCCATATATTTAGACGCAATTGCATTCTACCAAAATTCGGCTGGTCCTCTGTTTCCATTTCAGTCTATCTTACATCTCATTCTTCGCATTTGATGATGGGGCCGAGGTATAGGCCTTGTAGTCTTTTTCTGTTGGTACAGGATACTTTTTTTTTGATGCGCCATCATATAAGCTATCTGGGCCTCTTTTTCCGTTATATTCGTCTTCTGTCTCTACAACATATATAGGAAGATAATAATTCAAATTAAATTACGGAGTCTAGAGTTGATAAATTTTGATAATAATAAAAAAATGCATTGACACAAGGAGCATAATTAGTGATAAATATTAAACAAAATAGAATAACAATGTCGATGGGTCAATCAATACTACTACTACTGCTATATTATCTGTTATTTTGTTTAAAATTTATCCTGTCAAATAGTTTTAAACAATGCCAATTGAAGAACACAAAGAGATCAGAAATAAGTTGTATGATCTTTGCAAGAGTGAAATATGGAAGTCCTGACTATTAATTACCTTATATAAATGAACTTTTTAAGATTGAAAAACCAAACATACCGTCATATATGTTTGTGCAAACATCATGATAACTAGTATCTTAACAGAGATTCAACTCATCCCGCCGGCACTTAAACTCTGGCATACATGCAGCACTTACAAATCTCTAAAGCTGAGAGCTGATATATAGCCTACATTTGGGATTTTTTTCTCCTTTGTGTAAAATGCCTCTTAACCATCAAATTTGTGTGGGCGGTGTTGGCATGTATATTAAAGACATGGTACCTCTGATACCGTCTCATATCTTGTTTATATATATATATATATCATATTTGTTGATTAAACAAAATATACCCTACATACACCTAGATTAGATTGGTTTATATATGGGTAATGGATAGAAACATTCAATGCTTCACAATTACGACTGTGTTTTGGAGTTTCGACACAATCACGACGCATTTGCACAATCATAACGGTCTTTTTGGATTTTGAAAGAAAGAGAAAAAGAAAGAAAAAATATTTAACATGTTGGTTGAGGTTTGATTTTGTGATGTTAAAAATTTATTTAACAAATAATATTTTAATTAAATAGGGACAAAATTGAAATATTTAATAAATTTATTACTAAATATTAAAATAATGACATCACAATATAACTTAATAACTATTGGTTAAAAATTAACTTAATAAATTAAAAATTAACAATATCAAAATTCTTCAAATTAATGGAGTATCATATAAATTTTCTAATTAAAATTAAAATATTTTTGTATCGGAATCAAACTCATTATATATTATACATGGTCAAATTATAAGTCAATTATCATTCTGATCCATGAATATATGTGACTTTTTAAAATCATCACATGACCTTGATATTTAAATGATTTTATTTTTAACAATATATAATAAGAGAGCGAGAGATAACAATCACAATTCACATGGAAATTAACAAGTTAACTTACCCCAAAGTATTGGGTTTTGGCACCGGCCACCACAAAACCATTTGCAGAATGCCGCGGGGTATATGCAAGCATTGTAGCAATAATCGTAGCAGTCTTTTCGTCTTTCCTCGAGGGTTATTGCCTCAACACCTATAGCCACAACAAGGCACACCAACAACAATGCAACGTATTTGTTTGCCATCTCACCTTAATATTCCTTAATTTGTTTTCTTTTACTTTGTTGGTAATAATTAATGGTGGTTTGTTAATTAGATATTCCTCCTTCCCTAGTTCCTTGTCCTAGCTTTCGAAGAATGATGGGTATATATAACTGGATGAATGACACCTGAACCTGAACCACAAAAAATGTTATGGTTCCTTGCTAAAATTTGTTACAAGTGGCACACTCTTCATCGGCTTCCCTAATTGTTCTCGTGCTTGTTTATTACTATTTCTTTTCTAATATATATAATTAACATGCTAGCAAATTGTCTTCTACACAAAGAAAATGGATCAAAACTCCATAAATAGGAGCTATTGTTTATTACTATTTTAAATCTTTTACAAAATTTCTCTAAGTACTGTGCACATTTTGCTCTTTCAATCATATCCATGGGTAATACATGTGAAGCAGCTATAAGATAGGAGATGGATGTCCTGGTATGAAATGCATAACGTGTTATCCCTAATTATCGGGTTATAGGCGAAGTCCATGCATGTGTGTATAATCCAGTTGAACCACCACTACTACAAATGCACAAATCTACTACGGTTCTACAGGCATTTCAACTACGGTCATATGACCGTCGTAGAAATGGGTGTCATTGATAAACAAGCTTTTCAACTACGGTCAGTAGACCGACTTCGAATAGTCGCATTTCAACTACGGTTGTTATTAATAACTGACTTCGAATAAGCGCATTTCAACTACGGTTCTCTCTGGCAACTGACTTTGATTAAGCGTTTTTCAACTACGGTCTTCTGCTGGAACCGACTTTGATTAGATGGTTTTAAATTTAAAAAAAAAATTGTGTTTAATCTACTATTCAAACACGGTTGGCTGGAGGAACCGTAGTAGATTAGTTTTTTTTTCTTTTCTAACACGGTTGTTATAGATAACCGTAGTAGATTAGTTTTTTTTTTTTTTTAATATGAAGGGGCTTGCGGGAGGTGAAGGTCGCTAGCTTGCCCGTGGGATTTTAGTATATATTTGAAACTTTTTATATTATATTCAAGCTGCATGTTAATTAAAGCAGATAAATTTTAAGTGCACTATTAAAATAATAATAACTAATTTGTTTAGAGAGAGAAGAACTGTACCCAAAAAAATATAGAGAGGAAGAATATAATTTTATATCTATTATTAAATAAAATTAATGTAAGTCTCAATATATAGTAGCCTTGTAAGTAGGAAATTATTATAATAATTTAAGCAAGCTGTCATATTATTCAATATATAGCAACCTGGTTAAATTTCCCTATAATTAGTGCAACGAGTTAACAAGGCAAAACTAATCTTAATTAGTAAATTAAAAAAATCAAGAAAAGAAAAACAAGGGAGTCATCAATCTTAAGTGTATAGTTATAAGTTAAATGTTATAACTTAAGCATACAAGGAGAATCCAACTTACAAGATTAATTTATTAATATCTATATCTATGATGACTCTTATTCTAATAATATATACTAATCCAGTGGTGTCCTTTTTTAAAATAAATATGTTCAAGAAGTATTATGTTCTATTAAAAGATTATAACTGTTTAAAATATATTGATTGTTTTTATTATATCATTGAAAATATTTATTATATCTTAAACAGGAAATAAATGACAATTTTTGCAGGCACCTGAGCATTTGATGCACCAGAAAAAAATGAAGTTGACATGTTCATAGGTGAGACCTTCAAAATATTCGATAAAGCTTCCTGCTGTATTATAGGGATAGCTAATGGTATTGTAATGGACCTCCATGTGTGGGTTCCAACTCATTTTGAATCCTTTCAGCCAGACAAGTAATCTGCAGTCTGCACAGTGAATTCAGGGCAAATTAAATTAGAAGAATCAGTGCAACGACAATGAAGCACACAAACACAAAACAAAAAAAGCTTCAGCACTAAGATTAATTATTAATTAATATTTACAAACCTATGTAGAAATGTTAAAAGCTCATTTATTTTTGTCTGCAATTTTCCCAGTTCAATCATCATTAAACTTGCACTTTCCAAAATGACAGGCAGTAACACTAGACATCTTCAGGTTGTCATTAATATAATGATATTACAGATTCAAGTATGCTTCCACTAATAGAAAACTTCTTACGTGTTGAAAAAGAATCATGTAGTTATTTGATCAAATACTTTGGAATTGGAACCAAAAACAGTAACATTGAATTAAAGAATCTCATTACAGATGAAGAACACTTAAAAAGAATCTCATGTAGTTATGGTGGAACAAACAATGAAACTAAATTCATGAATGGAACATTTCCTATGAGCTCAGTGCCCAAAAGACACATCTTATTCTCAAAATAATAATAAAATCTGTGCTGAAACTCATGTAAACATTTTTTCTGAAGCTTTTGATTGGTTGTGAAATCCTATCTTAAATAGTTAGGTGGTATGAGAAAATTCTGCATTAAGTTAGGACTAGTTGCACAGTTTTAAACAGAGGAATTTAGAGATCATAATTCTTAGTTGCAAAGAAATTTAAGCTTAATTTTCTGAAATTTAATCAACTATTCAGCACCTCCAGCAAGATTCTGAAGTTCCTCAAGAGATGTTGGAGATGCATCCTTGGCTTGACTAAGTGCATCACCTAAAGTCATTTCTTTTTCATTTGAGTCTCCCATTGAAGATTCATCAGATTTTGTGTTTAAATTCTCTGCTGAAGCTGCCTTTGAAATTGTATGCTCACTGGAACCAGATGACGCTTCAACCTGGAAATTTTGATAGGCAATACTAAAAGAATTTACTACAAAAGCCATAAGCTAAATATGCTTAATACTAAGAAATTTAGAAGCCCCACTGGATCAGTTTCCATTCTCCTGAAAGTGATGCTGATCATCTGTGTCAGCATTGCCTTAGACGTTGCTTGGTTTATAGGACTCTTGCTACAAATCCAAAACAATAAATCTCAGTATTATAGATTAACAATAACAACTCTTGAAGACAGAATAGAAATGTTTGATACCTATTCAAAGCAATATTGTAGCATACTCTGATAACTCCCAGTAAAGGTTCGCCATGTACTGAATGATGTAAATAGGGAATCAAATATCATACAAAAAAGAAGAAAAAATTTATATATACATATTAAAAACAAAGAAAGGAAAAGTAGCCCAAAGCATCTTAGAATGTATTAGTAAGGCAAGAATGCATTAGTAATTTTGTTTTTTCTTTGCACAAACAGTTTGGCACCAACTAATTTCCAATCATGCCTAATTCGAGTACTTGCAAGTCTCAACTTCCAATCTCATAGTACTTGAATTTGATAAAAATAGGTACAATAAAATGAAGAGAATCGAGTCAAACAAAAAGAAATTCCAAGAGGCGATGAAGCTACCAGCGCCGTTCACACAAATGGTTTCGGAGGAAGCTTCTGCAGAAGGCATCTTCTTGTTGGTGTTGGGAAGGGAAAGTAGAATAGAATAAGAACAGACGAACAGAACAAAGATAGATGCTAATGCTGACGGAGATATGCGCTGTGCCTTTTATAGGAAAGAAACCCCACTCACCTAACCCAACCCAACCCACTACTGCGCCACATACACACAACCAAGGCACTTTCTGTCACAACAAACACACTGGAAACAAATTGAATAACTGGAAAGTGAGAAGCGAAAAAGACAAATCAAATTAAGTGAGACTTGAGAGGCAGAGTTGGATTCGAGAGAGAGAAAAACACAGTACCTTGTTGCCGTCATCAAAGGGCACTGGGCGAGAGAGTAGCGCGGGGATGTCCTTCTTGGAGAGATTCCAGTGCCTCTCGAGAGGCATTAAATCGAGCAGATCTTGGTAGTTGCGAGGCAGCTTCGTCTGCCACACGGAATCCGCAGAGGCGGCGCCGCGAAAGGCGCGGTTGAGGCGCACGAGGTTGCAAATCTCCGGCGGAGTGAGGTGGAGATAGACGTGAGCGACGCAACCCTCGATCGAGCTCTTCTTCTCTTCCACCAAAGTGTTCCTTGAGCAGCTTCATCCCCGCGTCTTTGAGCTTCTCTGTGACGAGCATCGTGGGCTTCGCGTCAAGCCTGACGGAGACGACCAGCACGAGAGGGCGGGAACTGTGGTGGCGCGAGGGGAGCGAGATGGAGAACACGGAGGAGAGCTAGGGCTTCGAGAAGAGAGGGTGAAGAAGATTGGAAATGAAGGGTTTGAGGAGAGAGAGTGACGAAGACAAAAGGACGAGATAGCTAAATGACTACGGTTATCTTATTGAAACCGTATTTGAAATAGCTAAACGACTACGGTCCAAATACCAACCGTGTTTGAATTGTTTAGCGTATTTTTTTTGAGCAAAACAAAATGGATTAAAACGCTATCATTTTGGTAATTAAAAGCACATTTCAAAGACAGTCTCATCACCAACCGACTTCGAATAATTAAACAACTACGGTCTCGTAAATAACTGTGTTTGAATTGTTTGTTTTATTTACCAAAATGCCACCACACCTATTTCAACTACGGTGCACCATGCCTGCATGCCCCAAACTATGGCCACCTACACGAACTATTTGTTGCTAGCCACAACGAAACTCGTATATGAAACTCTAATGAATGTTGACATATCCTGCTTGTTATTTAAGCTATATAACTAACTGATTGGGAGCACGGAGCACTAGCTATAGCTAGTAATACACTAATATATGTTGATTATATTCTGTGTAACAATTTTTTTTATTGATTAAAATTTATTAAAAATTATAAAACCATTAGTGAGACTTGTTAAATAACTAGTAACCTAGTTAATCTTGTCTTGTCCATTTTCTTAATAAAAAAACAAGAATAAAGATTAAAAAAAATACTATTTTTAAGGATACCTCATTTGCGATAACTTGATTTAATTAAGCTTGCATCTTGTTAATTTAGATAAATCTTTTTTAAATGATTTAGATACGATTTCTTAATCCAATTTTTTAGGATATTTGAATTGTAATAACTTAACAGCGGTGCTATTTGGTGCTCAAGAAAATATGCACTAAACATACGAACTGTTAATTAGACGGTTGTCTTTTTTTTTTTTCAAAGTAAAAACTAATTCAAAAAATTAAAAATACATAAAACATGTTATCTGATAGCTAGAATACGAGGTTCGTGCAAATTCCACTATTTTTTTTCATGCAAATTAGTATTTCTCATAACTTAATAACCTTAAATTTCCATGCTATATTTATGAATTTTCAAAATAAAATTTATATTTTAACAGCTAATTAATTTTAAATGAAAAATATATATTTTTTCCAATGTGATGTGTTTTTAATATAATATTTTAGGATTTATAACTGAATTGTAACAACTTATTAATATTAAATTTTCAAACCATATTTTATGGAATTTTCTAAAATATTTTAAATAAAAAAATTTATATTTCATATAAAATTCAATTAATTTATATGCATTAACTCAAATAATTTAGGATTCACAAATGGTAACAAATTAATAATCTTAACTTGTTTCCACTATATGTTTTAAAAAAATTGGACATTCTTTAGGTAAAACTTAATATTTTGGTTTAAATAAAATGATCCATTTAAATGTGATTAGGCATGACAGCGGAACCCGAACCCATGTGTACCCGTCCGAATCCGTCCCGATTTTTAACGGGAAAAAATCGAGTTTATTGGGTTCGGGTTCGGGTTTTCCTCGAAAGCCAAAAGCAGGGGCGGGGGCGGGGGCAGGTATGAGATTACAGATACCCGCCCCCGCCCCGTAATAAATAATATTAAAAAAAGAAAAAAAATATTATTTTGTAATTTTTAATTAAATTGATTAATTTTTTTTTGTAATTTTTAAATTATGATCTCATATTTTAAATGTGGATTTGTTATTATTTTTTTTGTTACGTAATTAACATTTTCGTTCGATTTTTTCAATAAAAAATTATATTATTTTTTAATTTTAATCAAATAGAGGGGGCGGGGCAGAGAAAACCCGAACCCCAGCGAGGGCGGGGATGAGGATGGGTTTTAAAACCCGACGAGGATTGGGAGCGGGTTTTGAGTCGAGGCGGGAACGGGGAATGTAATACCCGCGCCCGCCCCGCCCCACCCAGTTGCCATGCCTAAATGTGATATTGTTAATATAACAGTTTAGGATTCCTAAATTGTCACAAGTCACTTAATTTTTAGAAGATTTTTTGTGTTTTTCATTACACTTAGAGATACATATGTAGACATATCATCCTATCAAGTCAACATTTATTTTTATTGATTTAGTTTCTTTTGCAAAGTTAATAATCATTTGATTTTCTAAATCATTATGTTTTATTTTATTTTATACCATTTTGAGATAAAGTAAATATTTTTAAAATATACCAATAATTTTCTCAAATAACTAAAGGCAATCTTTTTTATTTTATGAAAAATAGATATATTATTAGAAGTATTGTAGAATTACGAATTTATCTTTCCTTGTGCAGAAATCAACTCTTCAAATCAAACTTGGTTTTAATTGACTAATTCTTGGGTTTTCCTAGTTTAATAAATTTCGGTTATAATTTCATTTTTTTTTCATTTGTTGTTTTCATTGTTGTCGTCTCAATTGCGTCACTATTTAAACTAATATAAAAGCGTTCCTGTTAAATATTACGGAAGAAAATTAAAATGATCAGAATAACTTTGTGTCATTGAGATAAACTCAATTGGTTAAATTACTGGATATAAACTGTATGCAAGTACACGAATTAATTTGATGACTCCCAATATATATTAATGAGTTCCTTCCTCCTGTTTCCCATTTGTTTACCTAGCTTCTCTCTCTTTTTCCCTTTAATTATGAGGCCCATTATGAGCCAGAGCCTGCTCTTTTCTTTTTTTGAAAGGAGCCAGCGAGAGCCTTTTCTTAGAATAAAAAAAAACATGGTTTTATGCATTATTTAGTTTTATGATACAAAAATGATAAACTTAATTAACAGCAATATCATATGTTCTTTTTTTTTAATGAATCATAAGTTCTTTTAGTATTAATGTTGTTTTAATTAAAATTAAAATTTCAGTTTCATCTTGATAACTTTTAGGGTAAAAAATTGACATTGAAGAACATCTATTGTAGGGTATTTAAATTTTATCTACTCAATTAAAGTTGTTTAGGAGACATGTTAGGGGTGGGTATACATGTCATGTCATTATGACCGTGTCTGCATGGAAAACATAGTTCATTTCCTTAGTTTGTGTCTGTCGTACGTGCATAGCGCGTGATTATATAAATAGGCTGATCGATTTGCAAATTAAGACAATGTCATCTAAATATTTATTTTTTCTCATTCATTAGATTCAAACTTAAATCTGGCTAAGATCTAGATGAGAGAAAGAAGGTGTTATTGCGTGGTCAATAAGAAAAGAAGAAAATCAGAATATGTTGATGGTAATTTTATTATCATTATGGCAAGTGTGGAGGGAAAGAGGATCGGGAAAGGAAATTTATATGTAAGTTAAGCATAATGCAGTGCCCTAATAATTGATGAGAATGCCTTTAATTAAATGTTCGTGCCAATATTCTCGTTTTGGCCTGTCTTCCTCCACACCGGGCTTTCAGGTGATAAGACGGCCGGGCGATGTTGGTAGTCTTCCTCAGTTGGTACTGGATACCGATGGCGATTACCACCATGACCAAGGCTATCTACATGATTCATGCCATCTGCAATGTAGAGAGAAATTTCACAAAATTACAGCGCCTAGAAATAATAACTTTTTTTAATGATTATAGATAGATAGAAGATGAAGAATATATATTACCATTTCAGACTCTCTAAAATGTGATTAGTAAATTATAGGAGATTATTAAAAATATGATTGAGAGAAAATAATTTCATTAAAAATAATCAGTCAAATTTTACATTAAAAAATTAGTCATAATAAATCTGATAAATATTTCATAAACAAAATATATATAACCATTCAGACTCAAAAAGTCTAAGTTTTAACTAAATAATTAATTAATTTAAACCGAACTTTCCATTTATATCATTTGTCTTCATTTTTTCTCTTTCTTAGATCTCCATCTTCTATTTTAATTAATTTATTCTTCTGTCTATTTTTTCAATTGTCATATTTCTAAATTCAGTTAAATGTTTAGAACATATATATGTGACTTTTAAATTAATCATGAATTATTTTATTTTTAACAAAGATAATGCATTAAATGTTTAAGATATACGCAAACTCATGCGAATAAACTCTTGATTTATGACCTAAATGGAAAAAAATGCTTTTATGTTATGCTTTTTAGTAAAATGATATAAAACTATTTGAAGTACCACACTAAAAAGAAAAAAAAATATTGATAATAGTAAGAGAAACTAACGTTGTCATAGTTATAGAAGCATAAAATGAATGAATATAGATAATTTACCGTCACCGAAGTCTATTGGGTATTTGCACACTACATCACACCACCAATTGCAGTATTTAGCGGTGAACATGCAACCATGCCAGCAATAATCGAAGCATTCATTTCGGACTTCGGCGTAGGGCCTCTTCGCCTCAACCCCTGCAGCGACTACAAGGCACACCAACAACAACAACGCAACGTTTTTGTTTGCCATCTTTTGATGTTTTCTGTTGCTGTTGTTGTTGTTGGTCAATTTGTTTTTTCCTCTTTCCCTGCCCTGCTGTACGAAGAATGATAGGTATATATAGCTGCTTAAATGGCTCCTCAACCAAAAATAATTTATGTCTTGATCTCCTTGCTAAAATTTGGGATTCTTGTTACCAAGAGTCATAATTTTAATCCAAAGAAATTATAAGGTAACTAATTATAGTCAGGTTTAGCTATTCTTTCGTCTTTTGTCTTTCGTCTTTCGTTAACGTCCAAGATTGATTTTTTACAAATGACACTTTTCATCGGCTTATAGAGAACACAAAAACAGCGGACTAATTAGCACGTACGATAAATAGTTTAATGCATATCTTTTCCTCCACGGTTGAAGGAATTTGGAAAGGTCAATTTTTCATTATATTTTCTGAATGTGTCCAATACAACCATATTAAAAATCATATATAAAAAGCTACAAGACCCATTAGTAGGTAAATATGAAGATAAAATATTTATATTTTCTCAATAAAAGGTAGGACCAAAATGTTACACTGATAAGCCAATATATGTATATGGGAAACATTTAACCTAAAAAAATGTATATGGGAAAAACATCCGGGAGGTATCAACATCCAGCTAAATGAACATACTTTAAAACGACAGGAAGAGTCACAAAACTAACAGATTATCGTAACAAGAATTCTAACAGTCTTCTTGTATTCACTGTAAAGTCTTTGAGTGAAACGACAGGCTAAGCACTTAATTTGTATATTCATTTTTATCCTTAACCTGTTTTTAGTGAAAACGATTGAAGCTTTCTTATTTTTATTTTGTTGAGAAAAGAAATATGGATATTATTCCATATCAGAACCAGAGACATTTACATCAGCAAAATTAAGAGGTTTCTTCAATCCAGTATTTCTCTATTGCCCAATCTTTTAGTAAAGCTAGTTGATACTAAAATTCTGAAAACAAAAACTTAAAACTTATCAACAATCTTCCATTACACCATGAAGATAGCTTCGGTCCTTCTTTGTGTATTTCCAATGAAGAAACAGCTGTTAACATTCAGTCTCAGATTTCATATTCTGCACACACATACAGGTCTTTACTCACTCCCAAAAGCCCACCAAAAGGTCACAGCTTCAGCCTTCTTTGGCTTTAAACGTCTGCAAGAAATTTGTTACAGCTGCCAAGTGGAAAATCCTTCATTGTCACGCATGCCAAGCCAAGTCTTATGCCATTATCTCTCACTGAAAACGGTTTAAGCTTAAAAGAAGCTTTGATCGAGTAAAATAATACGTTGATTTTGAGCTTGGAAATATTTTTTTGTAAACAATACTTGGGCCAACCTTCGAGAAACAAGTCACAAAGAATTTGTGTTGAGCCCGAAGATACTTGGAGTAAAAGATGGTAACAGTCTTACCTATTATAGTGAAAATCTTAGGGTGTGTTTAGTTGTGTGAAAGAGAAAAAATAAAAGAGAACTAAGAATAAATATTTGAATTTTAAAATAAAGAAAAAGGGGTGTAAAATTCATTATTTTTTGAAAATTTAATCCCGAATAATAATTCATTTCCCACAATCAAACAAACACTTAGTGATGAACTAATGATTGGATATAATCTTGAGTTAAGACAGGTCAGGATAAAAATTATGTTTTTCTCTTTATTTTTGTGTTTATATGTTTTTCTTTGTATTTTATCTACTTTAAAAAAAAAACTTATTTTTAACTCTAATATAAAAGTGAAGATCCTTCTTCAGTTTTCATTTTTTTCTTTGACTTAGCTTTCTTTACTACTATATATTAGTAGTTAAACTCCCTATTATTGAGATTAAATGTAGGTAAACTGACGTACTTGCTTTGATTCATTATCCATTTTTATGCTACTATGTTAGTGTTTAACTTCTATGCCTAATGCCTTTTAGTTTGTTGTTTTATCACCCATAAATTGTTGTTTGATATGATTTGCGGTTGGAAAATTCTTATTGAATCTAGAACTGAAGTTAATCACTTAGTAAACCTTGTATCTAGGAAGAGATTTTGGGTTATTAACTTATATCTTAATAATATGCAACTTCATCAATTAATCTATTTAAGAAATATGGCATGGTTAATTAGTGGATTTAGGCTCTTGTTATCTAAGGAATTAGGTCTTAATTTTGTGGGTTGATTTAAAATTGAAATTTGAAAGTATAAATTAGATAAATGTTCTTGTTAATGCTTGAGATTGAAGTTTAGTTAAATTTAATCCAACATCTTTCATTTAATTGGAAACTTCCCACCCTTTTTGTTAACTCCCTGGTAAGTGTACCAATTCATCCAAGTAGTATTAAAACAGTAAGATCGAGTATCGAGTCCACAAAGACTTTGACTATACTCGGAGTTTGTTTATATCTAATTTTAAGTGAATAAACGACTAAACCAGATAATTGTTAAGTGATATGCAGAAATATAAACTTCAACCATAAATAAAGATAACAAGATAGAGCACACGCAAGAGACAAGAAAATAAATGCTTGGAGGTGTAAAATATCATTTGTTGCATATTTTTGTGAACGCGTTGTATGTTTGGTCTACCAAAATCACTCTTGATACAATGTTAGAGATTTTTTTACCATTTAACGTTATTTCGACTATTACCTTTATCCGCTAACCTACCCTAATCATGATTCCTCATATAAAAGACCCTAAATTACCTAATTTCACTCTTAACCCCTTAAGAGCAACACCAAATAATTTGTTTTTAGAATATAGATGCATAAATAAGGCTAAATAATAACATTTTATCCCTAGATATGGATTACCTAGAAGCTCTTTCAAGTTCTTAGGGTGCAAACATTTGCCAATGATTAAAATCCTATAACATACATGTGAATGAGTGATCAAACCATAAACAAGGCAATAAGATTTGAAAAGAAGCAATAATGTGGAAATAACATTAAATGGATAGTAAAAATCATTACATCAAGAGTATTTGGATGTCAAGCCCCAACAGTGGATAATTTAGTCTTTCATAATCATAAGAGGCTAAAAAAAAATACAAGATGAAGCAAGGGAATGGAAGAAAATGGAAGAAACGGGCTCCAAATTAATGGGATTCTCCTTTCCTTTGTGCCCTAGTGTCTCTCCCCTCATAACACGATGCTTCCTCTTGTTATTCTTCAAAATGTTGCATAGTCATGTTTCAAAAATGACTGTGCGATAAGCCTGCATGTGAGCACTGAACGCACATGCAAAGTCCAACTGACTTAAGTGACCACATGCTAAGTCTCCAATTGCACGCTTAGTGTGCATGCACGATACAATTGACCTTCAATTTGACTTTTCACGTTGAGCATGCAATGGCTAACTGAGCACGCTGTTCCAATTCTTCAACATCTTCCTGACCTCCTATTGTATCAAGTTCTACAAAAAATGAAACCAAAACAATTTGAGTTCACTAACTTTAGCATTCTTTGGATAAAAATTCAGAATAAGCTAAATTTTATCTTTTTAGATCAAAAAAAGTATTAATATAGAAGAAATTAGATAATTATTGTGATTTAAATATACAAATTAAATATGCATAACAATTATCACTTTTACATTTTAAATGTTTTGATAAAATTAAAAAAAGCTTAAGTTTTGTTTTTTTTATTTATTTCTTATGGTGTTTTTTTGGCTTAATTATGCAATTGTTGCCTCAATTATTTATAAAAGTTCAATTGGATCTCTTAATTCTTAAAAAGTTTAATCAAATTATTGAATTATTAAAATACTACAATTCTATCATTTTCGTACAATTGTAACTGACATCGTTAAGTTGCAATTTCTGGTGGTTTAAATTTGTGAATAGTATCGATTTTTAATTATTGCTATATTTAGTATGATTCTGCAACATAGAAATATGGTTGTGTTGTATATTATTATGGTTTAATTACATTTTTTATATCTAATTTTTATCCTACGTCATTTATCCATTAATAAGCATAAGTCGAGGATAAAATTCAATAGTAAATTATGAAGGGTAAAATTTGTTAGTAAATGATGAAGGATAAAATTTGTAAATTTATGAAAAGTTAGGAATAAAATGCGCCAAATTAATTTATTGGTGATAAAATTCTCCAAAAACTAAAAAATGCACTAAGCCTATTATTAAACAAATCATTTTTCTATTGTGATATTTTCAAAATATTTGATTAAAAGGATAACTTGTGTTACAATTACTTTGATTACAATTAATATAATCTGTATCATAATTAATTGAAGAATAATTAAAAAGATAACTTGTGTCATAATTAATTACTTTGATTACAATTAAGGAATTAATTATATAAATAAGCAAGTCTAGTTTTTTAAGTAACCATTAAGTTTCCTTATTTCCAAATATTATCTCGTTTAGATTGTCTATATAGAGTGTGTTTGATTTTCCGCTAAAACTGTGTTTAACAGAATTTTTCTACTTTCGAAGACAAGAAAGTAAAAGCAAGTTCCTTATTAATTAGAATGAAAGCTAGTTACATGCGTTATCCAAATACGTTCACAATAGTTGGTTTGTTACACGCTAGTAATTGTTGCAAATCGTCGTTGGGTTGGTATCTTACTTAAGCCTTTAAATACTTGTCATTGATGGCCTTCTTATGTACGTAGAAGACTATTTCAACCATTGTTGGAAGGTGACTGTTGTGACTCTGGTTTAAACCTCAAAATTTAAATTTTACTAACGATGGTTAAGCCTCAAAATTCACAGAGTTGAAGAAGAATATAACAAGGACTATTTTGTGTTAATAATCGTAACATATATAGGGAGTAAAACTTTCATTTTTTTTTCACACAAAGACTAGATTGCAAAGTAATATACAACCTATAAGTACTAATTCTCAAATACTATCAACTATACAAATGAAATGATTAATTTTCAACTGTCATTACCATATATCATCCCTGTTTTCCACGTTAACCACATAAGCCACTTCATCAACAAACTTAAATCTAGGACCAATCCTTAACTAAAATGTAGATGTAGGGACTAAATCTTACAAAATTTTCAATATAAGAATTAACATTTAAAGTTGTGTCAATGTAAATTAAATGATTGTTAAACCTTACAAAAATGTGTTCATTGATTAGTCACAAAAACTATTTATCGCCGATAATTTTTCACTATTATCAATGACCATCCAATACATGAATTTTTTATAGTAAATATTTGGATTGATAAAATTTAATTTTTTTAATTTTTTTATCAAAATATAGTTATATGATTTCATTAATAATCAGCTGTAGGAAGTAACATGATTAAAAGTATAGACTAAGTAAAGATGGAGTAACCTAACAAGCAGTGACATCCAAGGGAGACAAACAAATTTAATTTTTTTTAGAAAAACTAAAAGAAAAATTTATAAAAAAAATAGATTTTTGAGTTGATATATGCTTAATTGTTTTTCTAGTAGTAGATCATATATCTAATTTTAAACATAAAATTAATAATTATAAATTTATTTATTTATTAAATAATTATTTTTTAAAAGTTAGATATCTAAATAATTATTTTAAAAAAATTGATCTCCCCTCTAATACAACCTTAGATCCATCCCTGCTAACAAACATATGAGTAATAGCATTGACTTGTCTCGTAACAAAATCAACATCATAGGACTAATTGAGTCCTAGAGTTTTTAAGGCCATCATATATGGTCATTAAATTTCTAGTGTTTTCAAGTTGCTTTAAACTAATTTCAAAGACATACTCTTTTAGTTCTATTAGAAACCTACTCGAAAATTCTCAAATATTTTTAAGATTTACTTAAGTAGTTTAACCAATAAAATTACTTACGAGTAAAATGCTTGATTATTATAAAAAATAAGAACAATAAATATATGTTGTTATATTTTATTTGAAGGATTATGATTAAAAATTAAAAGCACATAATTTTTAAGTAATTATATAATAAATAATTTTTTATTATATATATATATATATATATATATATATATATATATGTATGTATGGTAAAAAATTTACAATGGAACTTAACATTAATAACATAAAGACTATATATGCAGATTAAGCAACATATAAAAACGAAAAAGAAAGAAACAAATGAAGGGCAATTAGTCAGTAATAATAGAAGAGAACCAGAATAACATTGAAAATATTTTAATGGTATTACTATCAAGCTGGTTAATGACAGGAAGAGGGAAGGAAGATGAGGATGTGCTATAGACAATGCACAAGTGTCCTAGTTCATAAGAAAGTCTTTCTACTGAACATATATATATAGCATTCTGTCAATCATGCTTTGCCCCCATCCTTCTATTGCTTTTCGGTTGGTAGGCGTTATGATCTAGACTCCCTGTATCATAGAGAGAGACATTTCAAAATCACAGTCTAAAATAATGAATTCTTTATAAAGTTTTACATAGATGCAAGAAACATAACTGACGATAAATATTAAAGTAAGTAAAACAAATTAACTATGTCAATAATACTATTATAATATTATTTGCTACTATTTTTGTTTAAAATTTATCGTGCCAAATTTTCAAATGACGGCAATTGATGTAAACGATCAAGAAAAAATGCGTTATATAGAGTAATGTTTTTTTTCTTTCTTTAAACCGTTTTTGTCTGACAAAATAGGTACTTAAATACATAATTTTTTTTCTACGTACTTACAATTTTAAATATGATGAAAATACTTATGTATGACAGGAGCATGACCTGGATTAGATGTCATAAAATTACCTATAACCTGAGTTGGGCTTCAAATTTTATTGGATCAAACAAAAATTTATTTTTATTTGAGCCCATAAAATAACGAATATAATGATGTATAGACACCTTTATATGGTATTTAATATCTTGAGAGAGAAAGAGATAAATATAGATATTAATAGGTAATATGATTTGATGAAAAAAGAGAGATTGAAAAAAAAATCAATTAAGTGATATAAAATATGAATATAAAAAAAAATCAGAACTCTAAAATAACCACTCAAACTTGATATCTGAACTTTTAGTGTATCACACTTCATATAACCACTCAAAATTCTTTTTTTTACCTTCTAAATATTACCCCTCTAACTATACCTTACATACACTACCGTACAAAAGAATTTAGTTTATCTTTTTAAATAATAGTGATTGTTATAATTTAAAATAATGACATACTAATCATAATAATATAAAATTTATTTTTAAAATGATTCCTCTTTCATAAGTTAAATCTAAAAATCACAATAAAATAAGACAAAAATACATGATATGAAAAATGAATTATTTAAGAGGATAAAAAATAAAACTCTATAAAATGAACACTCAAAATTACAACGCATGCAGGAGATCATAAAGAGATCAAACTTACTCCTAGCTGTGTGCCTCCGGAGGGATAATTAGTTGATCCATCCGACACACTTAGGAAAAAAAACAGCATTAGTTAACATTCAAGATTATTATCCGGATAAAAAAAATTAATACATGTCTTAAATTATTTGAAATTTTTTAACTATGTTCTGAAACTAAAAAAAAAATCATAATTGAGTTTTTTTTTATATTTTATAATTGGATCTATGAAGTTTAAAATTTTACAACAAATTATTATATTTATGACTGTTTCAAGCCGTCATAATTACACAAAAGTAGAAAATTAAAGATTCAATTATAACTTTTTCCTAGTTTTTTTACCAGCAAATATAAGTATTAATTATTAAAAATAGAGTGAAAAAAGAAGTACAAGGTGTACCCCTACCAGACCCAAAAAACAATTACAGAGTGCATAATATCAATTACATTACAGACACATGCTTCTAGCATGTGACTTACAACCCAAACCTTTGAAACTCATGATACCAAAAACACAGATCTTCTCCACATATTAAACAACCCCAAGGCAAGAATAAGGATTCAATAACAATGAAGATAGAGGATATACAAACTTGACAGACTCATGATCTCTTAGACAAAAGTGAAATTCTTCCCCTAAAAAATCTTTTTTATTGCTCTTCACACCGAAGACCACACCACATGAAAGAGGAAACCATAACAATTGCCCACCCTTTTCATATCTACTGATGAACCCCACACAGGACCGATAAATTGTCGAAAATGGCCCATAACATCATTATGCATTACAGTAATAAAACCAAACCATTTAACACATTCTTGCCGCACCTGAGAGAACACTTTACATTCCACAAACAAATGTTTTGTAGATTCCTCTTCTCCTTTATTAGTTGACACCCTACACACCACACGTCATCCACATCTACTATACCTCTTCAACTAAGATTCTGTTTTGTAGGGATCCTATCCTGCAATATTTTCCAAACAAACATAACCGCCTTCAAAGGTAGTATACCATTTTATTCCAAATTTTACCCAATCGAAATTTTTCCATACTAACGGCTTCATACACTGGTTCAATATAAATCCACCATATATATCCACCGTATAAATCCACCAGAACCTTGTACCACAAAAGACTCTTTTCCACTAACATGCCACCTCCATTTTCCTATAAGGGCCATATTAAACATCTTCAAATTCTTTACTCTTAAACCTCCAACACTTTGATCCTTGCAAACTATATTCGAATCCACCCGATGAACTTTCCTAATGTCTGAATCACCATCCCATAAAAACAATTTTTTTTCTAGCTTAGGAGTCTATAGTTAAAAATTTTCAAAAAGTTGAGAAACCTAGTGATGTATTAAATCTTTAAAAATTTCCACGCTTTGTAATATTTTGTGATTAGAATATCATTCGAGAGGGGTGCATACATGCATGCATGAATCTAAGAATGAATGAGAGGGAGACAAATTAACTTACCCCATAAGAACTGAGTTTTCGCAACGGCCTTGACACCACCAATCGCAAAAGTGGTGGTAAAAAACGCAACCATTGTAGCAATAACCGTAGCAATCTTGTTCGACCTGGGTTAAGTCAATCGCCTCCACACCAACACCCAGCATAAGGCACACCACCAACAACAATGCAACGTATTTGTTTTTCATTTTTCTTCTCTTTTGCTGTTGTTGCTGTTGGTGGCTAATTCTTTGTTTTCCCCCCTTCCCTGCCCTTACTTTTGGAACAATGATAGGTATATATAGCTATGATCGAAAAATGGTTCATTCATGGCCACCAATAATGTAATGCTTTCGTTGCTATAAAAAATCACGGGAGGATTGGAAATTGACTAATTATTTAAAAATAGGATTTGTTGGTTTTCTTTATCTTCTTAATCTTGACCTCAGGCTAGGAGAGATATAAAAGTAGGGGGCACGAGGAAAGACATGTCATGAAGATGATTAGAGGAAGGACAAAGATTATTCTTCACATAATTGAAAAGTTAATTACTAGTTCAAATTTGTGATCGTTGAAAGCGGAAAATTAATAAGTGTTTAATATAAAATAACATAAATTGATATATTTGTATGCATGATATATTTACATATTTTATTTTATGAATATTTTTTGAATAATTTTAATTTTAATTATAATTAATTTGAACTTTTATAATTTTATTTAAATATCAATTATTTTAATTACAATTTTAATTTTAATTATTATATATCATTATACTATTAATCTTATATTATATCTTTAAAGAAATCTCAATTGAGTTTAAAAAAAAAATAACACATACTTAAATTGAAGTCATATTTTCATTGTGTTGATTGGTATAGTTATCATTGCATGTTTTTAACTGCCATTGCGTATAAGTATTACAATATCAATCGATTATCAACATTTTAAAATATAAATGCTAAAATAATGAATTAAATATATGATTTAAATAGTGTAATGGTTTAAATAAATAGCTAGTACAATATGAAAAAATATTAAATAATAACAATAAGGAATAATAAAACTGTTATAAAAATGAGCAAAGTTAAAATTGATAAATATTCTATGGACAAAAAGAAAATCAAATATAAGAAATTATATGGTAATTATGTAATTTTGTAATTTCAATTGTGTAAAGAAAAATCTATGTTTATATGGTGAGAGAGTACATGGTTTAGAAATGACAAAAAAAATCAAAATAGAGTTTGAATCCATGACCCATGATTAACATGAGAGCTACTAAGCTAATTAGCTCGTTCAACATATGCATAATAGATATATTATGGGTTCTTGTAAAAAAAATAGATACATTATGAGTTAATTAAGTTTAATTCTTTAATTTTTTTCATATTTTAATTTTTAGTCCCTCTAATTTTTTTGTTCATTTTTAGTATCTTGCTTATTTTATTGCTCAAAATTAGTCTGAAATATAAAATAAACGAGGGATTAAAATGGATAAAATAAAGACTAATATAATACACTTTTAGTCATTTATATTTTTTTATATTTACTTTGGTCTCTTTTTTTTTAAAATGATTTTAGGCCTTTATATTTTTTAATGAGTTAAAATTGTACATGAAAAGTATAGAACACCTAATATTTGAACTAAAAATGCTAACAAATAATAAAAATTACATGAAAAGTGAAATCAATAAGCAACGGAAAATTGAACAATTTAATATCATATTGTTTTCTGCTTATGAGACTTATTTTTTATACAATCTTTACTATGTTATAATCATTTATAAAGATTAGTTGGATTTCATACTTTATATATATATATATATATATATATATATATATATATATATATAAGTGAATTAATTTATAATGAGACAAGTTTTCATTTGGGAGGGACTGGACTTTGGTACCCAATGAATGTTTGAAGATGATGAGATAAATAGCACATATGATCACAATGGTAGAGCTGGGAGGAACTGGACGAAGCAATGACATTTGGGAGGAGGGATGGATTTATGGATGATTGTTATGAAAGAGGGTCAAGGTGCTCACTTAGGTCAATGGGAGTAGTTTTGGTCTGTTATAAGGGCTTCGTGTGCTGCTTTTTTCTAATATAAACGGCACCTTGGGTTTGCTTTGTTTAATTTAGCAGCAAATGACTAGTCTAGCAGGGAAGGATTATGTTGGGTCCGTTTAAGTCCATGTGGGATACTATACATGAAAGGTCACTATTTATCTTTCTAATTTGGCCTGATGTTTGGTACATCTTTTGTCAAATATCATGGTCTTTTATGATCTATAATATACTATCCTTTGGCTTTCTAAACAAAAAATGAGACAAGTTTTCACGTGTCAAATATAATTAATAAAATAAAGGTTCTATTCGTGTCCCAAATTCAAAAATAATTATTTTCACTTTTCTAAGAATATAAATGATTAATTTTTTTTTAAATAGACCAAACTGAATGTAAGAAAAAATATAATTAACAGACTAAAAGTGTATTTAAAACTTTTAAAAACATATAAATATATAACTTGTGTGGATTTAACGATTACTGTACCATTAATTCATAATCAAATTTAATAGTCAATTATTTACACTTCCCACCCTCATAAAAAATCTCTCTCTCTCTCTCTCTCTCTCTCTCTCTCTCTCTCTCTCTCTATATATATATATATATATATATATATATATATATTTCTGTATATAATCAATCTCGTATAAAAATGTTTGTGTATATTTCTCTCGCATATAACTTTTTTATCCGTTGGAATCGAACTAAGTATCATGATTTACTCTTTATATATAACTTTTGAAATTTAACAAAAAAAGAAAAACAAAGGGTGTAATTGCTCAAAAAAGGAACAAGAGAATCAAGAATATTGATAATATTTTGATGGTATTATTATTATGATAGTTAACAACAAGCAGGGGAAAGGAGGATAAGGGCGCGCGTGTATAAAATGCATGTCCTTGTTCATGAGAAAGCCCCGTATTAAAAAATTTGAGTAAGTGCATTTTGCCAATTGTGCTTCGCCTCTTCTTTCATCATTTATTGTTGAATCTTCCTTGATGATGTTAGTCCTTGTTCTTTTACCATTTGTCGTTGAACCGTTTCAGTTTCTGCATCATAGAGTGATAGTGAGATATTTTAAAAATACAAAGTCAAGAAATAATAACTGTTGATAATATTATACAAAGATATAAACATAATCAATCCATTGTATCTATATAAATTAGAATAATTATCTTAAATGGAAATTTTTTATTTATTTATTTATTTATTATAATTTTTATATAAAATAAATAGGTATATTGTACAATACACTATGTTATGTTATCCATCTTCATTCCAATTAAACTTTTTAAAAAAAAGCGTCATCTATAATAATGCCTTTTTCTTTAACGATTTTATTATATGACAATGAAATCTAAACCCTAAAATGAAGATTAAATTTTAATATTCAATATGATTTTCTAATTAAAATAATTCATGTTTTATAATAGCTTCTACCTAGGATATTCCATAGGGAGACGTGCATAAAAAAATCACATGTATATGGAAATAAATAAATTAACTTACTCTTTTGTGGTCCTATGAGTGCACATTTGAGACCACAATTCAATATTGCACACCAACTGTTATAGTCACTCTTGCATTCTTTATCGATGCAAATACTTCCGCAGGTGACTTTTTTTGGTCTGTCATTAGCATCACTTCCAGCGATAAGGAACACCACCAACAACAATGCAAGGTATTTGTTTGCTGCCATTTCAGTTTGCTCCTTTATTTTCTTCTGCTGTTGTTGGTGGTTAATTTGTCTTCTCCTCCTTCCCTGACCTTAGTTTTGGAAGATAGATAGGTATATATAGCTACATAAATGGTTCATGAACCACAAATAGGGTCATGGTTTCTTGATAAAATTCAGAATTCTTGTTAGTTCCCAATTCCTAATTTTAGCCTAAGAAATTGGAAATTGACTAATTATTCATCTAAAAAGGTAGTTTTCTGCCACCTTTCCTGATTCAAGGCTAATTTGGCAGTGTAATGAAGTTGTCACGTGTCAAAGTGAGAGACTATATATGTTGTAAACCTAACTTGGTAAAAAAAAAGCATAATCTTTTGCCCCTTTTTAGGAACATAATAGTTCATGAACAACAAACAATGTCATGTTTGTTGCTAAAATTTGAGGTTCTTATTAGTGTTTTGTGTCCTAATTTTAACATAAGAAATTCTAAGTTAATTAACCTATTTATCTAATTATTATATAAAAAAATAAGGTTTTTCATACAACCAACTACAAATTAAGCAACGTATTTGTTTGCCAGCTCGTGATGACAATTTTGGCATTCTTTTGTATCCTTCCCATCTATAGATACATCTATATATTCATTTTTTACTCCACAAAAAGAATTCAATATTTATAGTTTTACAAAAGAATTGTGATTTGTGGTGGTCCGAAATACAATTTTTGGAAGCTAAAACTCCTACAAATATCTTTTTGGCGTATGCAAGCACTAAAAACAACCTTTAGCGAATATCGGCTGACTGCTAGTATCTTGCAAGAAAAAATAAACCAATACTTGAGGTTGAATCCGCCCAAAAATGCATTCTTACTCCTTTTAAACTTGGAATTAACTAAAAAAAAATACTAGCACTAAAATGATCAGCTAGTACAATCAAGTTAATGCTAGAAAAGAGTATATATTTGTACTTTTTTCATAAGAAAAAGTTGTTTTATGACCGCCAATAATTGTCTACAAAATATTTTTTGATAACATTTTGCAACTTAATATTATATTTTCTTCCATAGATTCATCTAAAATATTACCTTTTGAACTCAACTTAAATACTTCTAAGTAATATTATTCAAGTTACATTTTATACTTGTTAAAATAAACAACATAATTGATAAAACTCAATATATGGTTCCATTATGTTCATAAGAGTTGAACTAATCAATATAGTATCCAAATCAAATAAGTTGTTTCCAGAAAAAAAAAAGGAATAAATGATTCCTTAAAGATAGTGTTCATAACCAGGGGGGCTGAATTTGACTAGATGTTAATAGTAGAAAACTTTACAAAAACATAGATTCAAACTACTGACATGAACTTCAAAGCAAGATAATTTTGTCCAGTTGAGACTAAAGCTTTTAAACAATATATAACTAGCATTAGATAGTTTTATTAGAAATTAAAAAGATAATTAATATCTTTAGGAACACAACAAACTTTATAAAGCAGAAGTATAGCTGAGGGTGCACCTCCTCCTTTTTCTTGCAAGCCTTGTACATTGCTTCTTCTTTTTTGTATAAAGGGCAAACATCTAAGAAACCTGTCTACATAAACGAGTTGATGGTATGGACAACATGTCCTGAATAAGTATATAACTAAAAAATCTAGGTGTCCCGTTCAATATGGTTAAACTTATAGGCTGGGCATGACCTCTATCTGTCACAAAGTTAGCATCTCTATAAATATGTCTAACGTGTACAGAGCCATGTGTATGTACCAAAGTTCTTATCCTATTAACTATGGTAAACTGGGGAATGAGAAGAATTACAACCTTTTCTGAATAAGGCCCACCGCATTTGTTAAATCGCATTCAATAAGGTTAGAAATCATCCTTTCCTTTATATTAGTAACAACTTACCTGTTGACCTATATTGATTACAAAGTTTACCAATGTCAGTATAATGAGATAATTAATTAGTATTTTCAAGTAGAAAATGGACTTGCATATAAAGCTTAAGCTAAAACATGTTGGAGCATTCCCCTAACTGTAGGTATGTTCCATCGCATGATAGTTTGTTTGCATTTTCATCTTTGAAGGAAAAGTGCTTCTAAAGTGCACCTATGACTAGAAAATCTTATGAGACATTTTTCGTCACCAAAAGAAATTTTTTTCGTCTCTAAGCTATTCAGAGACGGACTTAGAGACAGAGCCTCATCCTTATCGCGGATCTGGACGTTTCTGAATATCCATCTATAATGACAGTATTCATATCTGTCTCTAAAACTGTGATGGCCTGTCTCTAATCAGAGACAACTATAATTCCATCTCTAAACATGCATATTTATTTTTACATGGCAATGCAAATTTACTGCAACACTTCTAATTCAGTGCAACACTGCACTTTATCAAAGCAGAAAATGTACGTACCACGAAGACGGTAAACAACTCCGCATAATCCCGACTCCTCGAAAGCTCAACTATTGTTTTGCTGTAAACACAAAGTCAAGTTCACTGTAGATAAAGGGCTTTAGGCTCTTTACTGGACAAAGAAAGCGTGGAATGCGCTAGAGGAATAGAGATCACCATCAGCAACAGCATTAGGTTAATTTGGGAGAGGAAAAGTTAAGATCGAGAGCTAAAATTTTGGGAAAGGGAAATCTTTTACTTTTAATAATGATTATTATTATTATTACTATCATATCATTTTTTTCAGAAAAAAAAATCATGATTTCAAAAAATTATTATTATAATATGTAATCACTTCATTAAAAAGATTAATATATATATATATATATATATATATATATATATATATATAAATAAGTGAGTGTAATCTTTTTAATAACTAAAAAGTATATATCTTTTAAAAAAATTATAAAGTATATTATGTATAAGTGCATGTGTATAAATTTAAATTTGTCTTTTATTATCCATTAGTGTAAAGTCTCAAACTCCAGAAAAGATTAAAAAATATATAGATTTATAAAATTTAGTATTTTAACATGTGTATTGTTCATATAAATGTTAATTTTATACAACTAAAATTTATAACAATATTTTTGAATATATAAATTATATTTTAGATTTATGATAAATAACTTATATTATGATAAATTTATTTTTTAATAATTGATTATTTATTTTAGAAAATATTGAATTCAAGTTAGAAATAAAGATGTTGAAAATGATAAATTGAAAGTGATAAAAAAAAAGTAAGTTAAATTGATATAAAAAAATTAAATATCTAATTAATATTCATTGAAAATTTAAAGGATATATACATTATTAATTTTTTTTATCATCATAACATTGTTGTGAATTATTCATAAACCTTAATAATAACTAATTTCTATCAGTAAACTTGATTGATTATTTTTAATAAATGTTTTTTTCCCATCATTTTTTTATCTACAAAACTCATATCTATATATTATTTAAGAAAATCAAACACAATTCTACTTGGATCAATGACATATTGGTATATACATTATTAATTCATTAGAATTTAAAAATTATATATTTAAAATGAATGAAAAAACTTCAAATAATGTATATACATTCTTATATAACAATAAAATATATTTTTAACTATTGGTAATATTTTTAACCTATAAAGCAAAATATATTACAAATTAATCATAAGAGACTTTGATATTATTTAAATATTTAAAAGTGATATTATAATATAAAATTTTGATATTACAAATAAAATATTTTGTCTCCAAGTGTTAGAATTAAGAAGAAAAAACATCTAGAGACGAATTCAAAGATGGATGCATGATGTTGTGATGGACTTTTTCCTTCTCCAAAATCTGTCCCTAACAATAACTAGCCAATTTAGAGACAAAACTTCAGATGAAATAAACCAGCAACTGACCTATCTGTCTTTGAATACCGTCTCTGAGATACAAATTTTTGTTTCGTCTCTGGTTATCAAATTTGTGTTAGAGATGGACAAAATTTTGTCTCTATATTCAGTCTTTATTTCAAATTTTTCTATAGTACTCTTGGTTCCTAGAATGCCACTCACAACCAAACTTAAAAGAGTCTTATTAATTAGTTATTTTTAGAATATTGATTAAGAAACTAAAATGAAAAAATATTTATTGTAAAAATCATAAGAAAATATAAAAAATCATAAACAACACAATTTTGCGTATTCCAATAAAAAAATCATAATCAATTCCTTAAGAATATTAATTAACATTTATCAACTTTCCAAATTATACAAAATAATATTACTGATAGCATATTTGTTTCTTAAATATTTAATAAGTTTTGCTCACTGAAAACTGTACTTTAGTATGATTACCAAGAAATTGAATGGTGAATTGAAGTTATCTTCTCCATACGATAACTTTAATTCAATATTGGAATTCACATACCAAAGAATATCCTTTAGATGAATAGCTGCCTTAGATAAATTTATAGCTAGTTTCTTTTTCTTTATTAGCTGAAAAATTAACTTAAGCATTCATAATATTTAGTAAATAAATTTATTTTAATAGTTTATATTAGTATTTGCTATTTCAAATAGTAACTTTTAAGAAGTTAACTTTAACTTTTAACTTCTTATATTATATTCATAAATTAATGCATAGACTTTTTCTCCATAGACAGTTTTTAAGGCAACCATAGATGGATATTCAAAAAAGTTAAGTGGAAGAATGAAAATGATTTAAAGGTATAATAATATGATCACTTAAAAAAATTATGTAACTTTTTAGAAAGATTAAGTGTACTTTTAGTTTTATTTTTTTTAATATATTCAATTTGATTTCCTATCTTTTAAAAAAATTAATTTAGTTTTTAAACTTTTAAAATGAATCAAAATAGTCATTTCACAACAATGTTCATTTCCAATTTTGATTGATTGATATATGAAACTTGTCTCATATATATTCATGTACTTATAAAAATAGTCATTAATATTTCTCTTTAGGTAAAAGATGATTGGCGTAAGAAGAAAAATACATGCATGTACAATGCTGATATTAAAATTTATTACCTCATATATTATTAAAACTCTCAATACTAAGTCAATCCTAACAGTGCAAACAAATGATCGATAAATTTGAGCATAGCTTATAGTTACAAAAGAGTCTTGTAAAATAGAGATATTATTAAACGGTCCTAAATCATCATTTAGGACATAATCTCTACGTGACAATATGTAATCAATTTTATTAATTAGTTAATTATTTTATCTTAAATTAAAAAAACTTAATTACACGTCACAGTAATTAATTGATGTGGATCATGATCGAACATGATGAGACCACCAAATAATTTTTTCCCAAAATCACCCAAGAAAGCACAAAGCAAAATCATTCAATTCGCATTCTTTTTTTGGCAGGAACAATAAAAGAATTAAAGTGTGTGTATATATATATATATACACTAATTCACAATATTAGTATATATTGCGTGAGAAATAATAACCAAACAATATTCATATCTAAACAAAATTAAGTACTAGTACAAATTAATAAAAAAATCACTAGTAAAAAAATTAACGAATTGAAAATTAAAGTCCTAACAACTTAATAAACTTCAAGACTGAATAAAATAACAAAAACTTCAGTTTCCATTTTTTTTGATATATACAACCCCCAAATGTGGGGTCTGAAACAATCTTAAAATCTAACGCAATGGCCACACGAGAAAGAATATATAGAAACATGCATATCTATCTATATAAAGTGCGTCTTCACAAATCATAAGATGTGGCAAACACACAACCTAGTAGTATTTGAGAAGAACAAATCCGAGTGCAATGAAGAGAAGAGAAGGTGAGACATTGTAAGATGTCATAGCAGATGATGGAGTGAGATTAGTGCGGCCACTTCCCGTTGTTACTGATGGGTTACCAGAATCCGCTGATGGAGATGGTGGAGTCAAAAGAGAAGGAGTAGTTGTGTCAGATTGTGGTGCCAGAGAAGGTGAAGTTGGTGAGGGGAGAACAGTAGAAGCTGTTCAAAGATAAATTAGATTCCGATATTAGTATCACACTAAGGAAGTTATTGGCACTATGTTATATATATATATATATATATATATATATATATATATATATGCATGTACTAAAATGAAATAATTAACCTTGAGGACTAGGGATTGGAGTAAATCCAGATGGAGCTGATGCTGGCGAAGGAGATGGTCCAAGAGACACTGGTCCTGCGCAAGTTTAATAAAATCATTCAAAAGCTTAGTTACAACGGAGAAACATTTATAAAATAATTTTTAGGAAAAAAAAAATATGTGTGTGTGTGTGTAAAAATTTGGCGTTTTGGCATTACCAGGAGCGGGAAGTGGTGAACCCGAGGCTGCAAAATAAGTAAAAGCCAGAAAAAATCACACACCTTAGCTTAATATTGATAAATAAGATTAAGAATAAAATCTAGGATGAATTATACTTTATTTTTGTATAATTTTATAATTTTTAAATTACTTTGTTATATATTTTTTTATTATTAAATATTTTGAAGTTTAGAATAAAATAAATTTCTGTAATTACAATTAAAACTATCGTTAATAAACTTAAAAATAGTAGCCTAATAAAAATAATGAAATTTAACATTTGTTATAACTCATATTTCAGCAAATTTAGGTTTTGTTTAAATAAAATTATAAATAAACACTTATAAGAAAAGAAGAAAATAAGCACATGTTTGGATATTAGGTGAGAGAGTTCAAAAATATTTTTACTCTCAAAACAATATAAGTCCTTCCTCCTTTATTTTGTATGTTGAGATCCAAAAGATAAATATTCGAATTTATAAAAAAACACTTTTCTAACTTTTATCCAAATAGAGCCTAGAAATTAAGTTTTTTTTAACTTAAAATTAAATTATGCATCAGGCAATCTATTGTAGTTTTTTAAAATTATTCTAAATCTGATTTTAACTTATCTAACTTTAATTTATGGGGAAAGTTTAATTTATTTGACTTTTTTATTTTCATTTTCAACAAGTTCTTATTGAGAGAAACCTAGTTATTAAAACCAACATAAACAAATAAATTTGAAAAGTGTGGAAGATGTATATGTATACTATACAAAATTCAAGAAATATACCTTTGCATTGAACTGGGACACCGGGCATGTTGCAGGCACGAGGGAGAGAAATGGCTAAGGTTCTATTGACGGGTATTCTGAAGGGAACACTGCCAGTCACAATGAGACACAAACAATCCATTCCACCACTCGTGAGTGACTTAAGGGCACTGCAGCACTCAGTTGTTGGTGAAGTACCATTGCCACTGCTATTCGTGAGAAAATTCATGCAAGGTGTGAAGAAAGTGCCTAGTGTTGAAGCGTTACATGGCGTGCTGATTTGACCATAGCTTGGTGCACCCATCACCATAGCCACGGCTATCACTAGAGCTATGCGGCAAAGAGTTCCTAAACTTGCCATGTGTATTTTCCTCAAGTTATAGCTTGTGGAGTCCACTAGGATTTTGTAGGGGGTTTTAAGTTTAAGATGTTGGATGTAGAAAGAAAAATGTGGTCGGAAGTCAATTTTGATGATTGGGTTGGAGAAGGGTTGTGGGAATTTATAGATGGAAGGCCTGAAGAAGAGAAGTGAAGATTAGGAAGAGTCAAAGTTGGTTTAGAAGCTCAACTACCATAACCAATCAATGCGAAATGAAAGAGTTTTAAGTAGGTAGGGATTGGCGTGTTTGTGACCAATGCAGAAAAAAAATTGGCTAAGCATTTTTCATCATCTGCCAAGTCATGCAATGCCTTTGTTAGTTCAGCTGCTCAGGTGTATAATAACTGAATATTACACCATTTTCTTCTATTTCTCTTTTTTCCTTTGCTTGTTTTGTTTTTTATTGGCCGTACATTATATTTTATTTTTGGCGGTACCAATATAATATAACGAATCGATCTATCACAGGGCATAGGACATAGGTGCACAAAACTTCAAATTATTCTGAGCCAATTGCTAAATGTATCTCCCTTATTGTTAGATGTACCTCTCTTTTTTATTGTTTCTCCTTGTAAAGCGTGTGTGTTCTCTGCACGTGAGTGGGCGTGAAGATGATGAATGTGATCAGAAAGGAAAAAGCAAACTATCAAAGAAAGAAAGAAGGGATACAAAAATAAAATAAACATTGCCAAAAAAAATTTTAAAAAAATGACAGTAAGAATACGAATAAGTGAAAAGAAGAGAGAAGGATAAAAAAAGGATATTTGAACAGGTATTTAAACGGGTGAAAACAATTATCTTCTTCTAATCGTTTTCTTTTTTTCTTGCTCTTGCATTAGTTTGGTGTGTGTATGATTTTACTTCTCGTTTTAATCTTGGTCCTTTATATTCATATTTCAGTGAAATCCAAATTAAATTGGTCTAAGCCCAAAATTAACCGCTATCCAATTACCTAACCCGTTACTAGGTGAAACTGGTTCAAGTCCAAGCATGACCGCTGTCCAAAGAATCAATTCTTTTTTTAAAAAAATAAATCATTTTAAATATATATATATATATATATATATATATATATATATATATGTTTTTGTCCTTTTAAAGAATTTTAATTTCAATTTTAATTTTTTCCAAAAAAATTGTCCTATTTTTATCATTTAATTTTAAGATGCATCGCTTTTGGTCTACACTTATAAAATGTTATTTAAATCCCCTTTGAGAACTAAGAGTGATACATTTCAAAAATAGACCCAAAAAAACTTTTAAAAAAATAAAATAAAATATTAAAATATTCAAAGTATCAAAGACATAGTTTTATTTTAAAAAACTACTCGTTTGTTTCCGGTAATTGTTCACGCTTTGCACTTTAGTAAGTAAATTACATTTGTATTCTCATGTTTATTTGGAGTATTAAAAAAGATATTCTTAGATTTTACTTATTTTTTTAAAAAGTAATTACAGCATGATTTGCTTCATTTTTATCCCCACTACGTGGATGGATAAATTGTATTTCCATGAAAATGTGAAAAATTGTTTTTCACCCACTTATAACTTTCATTTTAACTCTTATTTTTTATTTCAATTATTTTAAATTTTAAATTATTCTTAGGAATGATAAAATATAAACAAACAATTTTTTAAATATTAATAATAATTACATTCTTAACACATCGCACCTTAAAACAAATGCTCCTTAACAATATCTCTAATAAAAATCTTAAATGAGCTGTTTAAATTTAAGTAATGTTGTTTAACAAATTTTTAATTGGAGTTGATGGCTTGCCTCTATTGCTTATATAAACAATTGTTGTTTAATTGATTATTAACAAAAAAAATTAATATAAAATTTATTGTAACTCAAATTAAGTTTTGACTCTAATAACTTTAATATTGGAGTAAAATAATATGTAAAATTCTTAAATTTACTTTGTATGTTAGGACTTACAAAATTGAAATAAATAATTCATTTAAGTAGTGGCACATTATAAATGCTCTAAATTTATTATTGATTTTTTGTGCATGCCATTAATTGTAATTAAAAAATACTATTAAAATCTTTGTGACGTGACAACGGGGAGTCTAGTTGTGTCTCATGTGGCTTGATGAGGTGGCTAGATAATAAACAAAATTACCTTTTTGTTCTAACAATTGTTTGTGTTTTAATTTGTTCCTATACCTAGAAACTCAAGGTTTTAATCCCTACAAAATAATATCTCCATGTTTTAGTTTTTGTCATCAATTACTAAGTGACTTCGTTATCTTTAGGTACTCTAACATTATCATAGAAACAAAATTGACAATGTAAATTTGTCAAAAAAATTCTAACAAATGTTAAATGGTCACAAATTGGAGTATATTAATAGAATTAAAGGATATATTAATATTTTTCCTCAAATTTAATTTATTTACATAGATAGTTTTTTTGCTTCGGATTTATATAGATAGATAGATTGAACTCTGAAAAAAAAAATAAGAAACCAACGCTGCAGATGAATTTGAAATTTTTAATTAAATTAAATTTTATTGATGATATTTTATGTTTTAAATATATAAAAAATATATAGTTATTTATTTTAAAGAATCTAGTTAAATCAGTTCAACCAATAACTCTCTTGATCAAACCAATAACGACTCGTTAACTTTTTCATGCGTCCAGTAAAAAAAAAAAAACTTTTTGATTCGTAATAACTCATTAATTTGATATTTCCATTCAGTTGATAATCACTCTAAATCTGAGGTGATGATATTTGTTTTAAATATCTATATTATTAAATTTGAAATTCTTTAAAAAAAATTATTTTATTGTTAAGGTCTTTAAAATACATCATAATTGCATACCAGACACCAGTGTCCTTCTGTTACAACTTAAAAGAGACATTTGCACACCACAATTGCAAGAGAATTAATTAATCCATAATGCTTTGCTCAATTTCTCCGAAACTGCTTAGTTACGTCTGTAATGCGACATCCCGTTCTTCTCTTGACGCAGTTCTCATCCACAAATTTCTTCTGTTCATATTGATTTCGGATCCCCAAATACGATCCAATTTCAACAGATTAAGCGTAAAAAACACGCAGTTAGTTTTATTGAGTCATATTTCAAAGCCTATGGTTGTATTCTCACTCAAACTTAACTAGTGAGTAGTGACTAACACGTCCACAAATTAACTTCTCCCCTCCGCGGATGTTATAACCGACTCATCTTTTTTAAATAGTTGGTGACCACACGGCTGCAAAGTATTAAACTATACTCAACCTGATTTTAAATTATTTATAAATTTAACTTTTGCTAACTATTATATTTTTTTTATAATTTGATATAAAATTTTAAATTATATCTAAATATTATCAAGATTATTTATATCAAATTTTGTCAAAATTAAACAATAAAAATTATAATCAAATAATCTATATTTTAAAATATTTATATTATGTTCATTTTAATTTATATAAATAAAATAATAAATAATTTTGAATTAATATAAAATTTTGTATATATGACATATGTAAATAGAACTTCTAATTCAACAGTAAGTCTAGTCTTAAGAAAATATTTGTTAAAAATTATAAAATGGTATAATAATTATCAAAATTATACAAATATAATTTGATTTTTTCTCATTATAATTTTATAATATTAAAAATTAAATATAATTATAATTTTTCTTAATTTATTTAAATCAGACACTAAATTAATTCATGTATTTTTCGATCAAACCGGTATAGCCTAATTTCTATAAAAGTTACTTGGACTTTTTTTATGCAAGTTAAAGGGTCCAAATGTCCGCGTTTGAACTTTGAACTGCTTAAAAAATACGAAGGTGCTACCAAATCCCAAATAGACCTCATCTGATTTGAGAGTTAGTAGTTCACCAACATAAACCTACCCTTTATTTATTTTCCTTTTTTGGTCTCAATATTCTTTAATCCCTATAAAAGCCCGTCCTTTCCAAACCGTTATACCAAACACAAAGCTAGCTTATTAGTCACATATAGACGATATCTAGCTTGTTGGAATTAATACAAAGAATATATTGCATCAAAGCATATTGGAATGGCAGCACAAGGGAAAATGGAGATGGGTGTGGTTTTGGTGGTAATGATCATTAGCATGATGTGTGTAGGGGCTAAGGCACAACAATCAAGTTGCACAAGTGCGTTGGTGAACCTGTCACCGTGCCTAAACTTCATAACGGGGAACTCCTCCACCCCTTCTTCTGGGTGCTGCACACAGCTTTCCACTGTTGTCAGGTCACAACCACAGTGCCTGTGCCAGGTTCTTAACGGGGGAGGATCTTCATTGGGACTTACAATCAACCAAACCCAGGCTCTGGCTTTGCCTGGGGCTTGCAATGTGCAGACCCCACCCATCACTCAGTGTAATGGTAAGATAACAAAGTTTATTCTGAGATCATCATATGAGCCAAAATGAGTCTCGAATCAATTAAAATCACTAAGATAAAGTTTAAATCTAAATCTAATTCATATGAGTAATCTTTATATATCATCTATCATATATGAAAGAATGTGTCATTAAAATTTCTCATTAGATATTATATTTATATTTTTCTATCTTTCACTCTTGATATGTCGCCTAGCATTTGGAGTTCACAAATAAATTTTTCAATTCATATATATCTTTGTGATAATTAATTTGCATCATGTGTTTGTGTACAGCTGCTTCACCGGAATCTCCTCCTCCTAATTCGGATCCATCAGGTATGTACATGAATGTTAATTTCAAAAGTTTAGGAAGTGTGATTGAAGGGAGAAAGAAAACTGTTGACATTATAACAAAAAAAACTAACGCATAAAAAAAATAAGACTAGGAAAGTGATATTGACGATCCAAATTGTTCACGTACAACGTTAATTACCCATACAATTTCACATTAAATTTCAGGAACCGGATCCACAAACGTGCCAACCACGGATAATGGCTCCTCTAGTGCAACTTCCGTCAAGTTATCGATTCCTCTGCTGTTTTTTGTTCTTGCAGCAACATATGCTCCAACATTCGGAGCACTGATTCTTTAATCCGTTGGCCTCCCATTAAGAATGATATATATATATTATTTGCTATTCATGATTTTCGTTTTATATATGTTATTCATATTTGTGATCTGTATGACTGTATATGGTTACATAATTTTGTATTGTGGAGAGATATTACTCTCCTCTTCACTAATAAATATGGATTGTACTTTACTTTTTAATCTATGGGAAGATAGTGTGAAATGTTTATAATAATTCACTTATTTTTATTTAATTGTAATTGAGTTAGATTTTCTTCATGATTGTACTTTGTTTGTTACTACATTCCTACTTTAACATATTTAACTTCTTAATGTAAAAAAAAAAGATCAAATGATATATTTGGTCTCTTATTTATTTATTTTTTCACTTTAATCATTTATCTTTTAAAAAAAATATTTTAGTATTTTATCTTTCTAAATTGATTCAAAATGATCCTTTCATCATCCAAAGTTAACGGGATTAATGAAATAAAAATATTGACGACTAAAAATCAGTACAAAATATAAGGATTTTTTTTCTTTATCTTTTCCCTTCTCTTCTCCTTCCTTCTCTCTTTCTCTTTAAATCTCTCTATGCTCCAACCTCCTTCCACTATGTGTCAACCTCCTTCACCTTTGCCTCCACTGTTTCCACACCTTTCTCTGACATCATGTGCATGTCTCCTTCCTTACCATCCTGATGCTGTCAGGCTTTTAACTTTTTTTTTTGTTTTTCATATCCGCAACGTTCACATATCTAGGGCATTTTGCGCATTTGAATTTTCATCTAGAATTTGTTGTTCCGAAACCTTGTTGCATTTTTTACTTTGAGATCAAGTTGTAAGAACCCATATTTGGTGTTGCATTCTCAATTTGGGTGTTGTCTTTCCAACTTCAAGATCAAGATGGGAGAAGCATATTTGGGCAGTTAGGTTTCTGGTGCAGTGGGGTTTAGGTCGAGGTTGGGGTGGTGGCACAATGGTCTGGCATCACTGGTTGTGGTGAGCTGGCCACGTAGCCAATTTTGTTGTCCATGATGAAGCAAAGGAGTTTGTTGTGCTTACAGGGAGAAAATATGTTAGAGATTTTTCATGGGTCAAGTGAAATCAAGTTTCGAAATAGTATTAGGACTTGTGTCCTAGTCGTCTCCCAATGGACTAGTTGTTATCCAAGCAATTCCAATTAAAAGACTAAGATTTGTAAAAGTATTTCTCAATGGTTTGTATTTGAATACCAAAAGAACAACGTAAGAATAAATGCAAGTAATTAAAAAAGAAAAATAGCAGAACAATTATAGTGTTGTGAAAAATGAATGCTTTAAAAATAGTCGGGGTTGGACTTGGTTTCTCTTTTTTTTCAATGCAATAATCTTAATCAATCTTGTTTTTCATTTAACTTATCCCTAATTTACAGTTTTATTCTAATTCTAATGTTTTAGGCGAAAAAGTCGAAGTTATTTAAATTAATTTCTAATGTCTTGGCAAATCAACCTAAGCAACATGCATTAATGTTTAAGAATTAACGGAGCCTAATTGGTATTCACCTATGTCTAGAATCAATCTCAATTAGGTACTCTTCTCTAATCAGGAATCAAACTAATATCTATTGACTAAACTGTCGATTTCTAAGATTAAATCATGGGTGATCAATTTAAAACAAACATTAAGAGAATAATAATAATAATAATAATAATAATAATAATAATAATAATAATAAATTGAATAACTATATTAAAGAAAGAGTATTGCATGAAATTAGGTTTAGCCTTTTCAACCTCAACAGATAAGAAGATTAGTTGCTCATATCTTGATTATAATGGCCAAAAGCAATCCTATACAAATGCCTAATCAAACTAAGTAAAGATTCCTAATAATAGTTCTATTCTCTACTAGAAAGCTGCTCTCAAAATGCAACATAATGTCCACTCAATTAGACCTTAGGTCTTTTATATTCTAATATGGGTTTGGCTTGTCGTGACTACTTTGCTTAAGTGTGAGTAACATCTCGCTTAATTGAGACCTTCTAATTCTTTTCAAAGCATATTCTGACTCTCCTCGCTTAAACGTGAGTAACAGTTTGCTTTAAATGAAACTTTCTAATCTTAAAATTTTTTAGCTTTTGTCTATTCTCATTTAAGCGCACAGCAAGTCACACTTAAGCGAGGGATCCCCAACTTTATTTTCTGACTTAATTTTCTGTAAAACTTCATAAAAATATCAAAAAATCCTAAAACTAACAATATAAAGATCTAAGTATTAATTCCTAATTTATCCTATGACATAAGACTCAATATATATAAAAAAATGTTCAATAATCCCCTCAAACCATATGTAAAATAATGAAAAAAGCATAAAACTAATAATCATTGCAATTGTTTTTTTTTTATTTACAGAATCACTGTAATAGTTTTACAAAATAAATAATCAAAATTGTTTTTAAAAGATGTTAGGCTGATATTCTTTTTTATTGAAGGCTGGTATTATTAGCATCTGTATGCCTGTATATCTAAGTAAAATAAAGTCCTTTAAAAAAAAAAGTCGAGTACAAATAGTAACGTAGAATTTAAATTATCAATTTTATAAATTTATTAATTGTCATCATTCATATTGAACATATATTATAAGTAAATTGTTTCAATAAAATATATTATAAGTAAATTAGATTTGAGAAAAAATATTAATGTTCTATATATATTTTTTGAATGTAGTATTTATTGTTATTAATGTATTATTGATACAAATATATAAATATATAAATTTTTCATTATATAGTATGACACAAATTTGTTATTTATTTTATATCTTATAAAAAATAGTTTATAAAACATAGTTTTTATTTTAAAAAACTGGAATGTATATTAATATAATATATAGAAAATATCATATACGTATAATTTATGGATATAAGTAAATTAGATTTTAAAATAAATATTAATATAACATTTAATGATATTACTTTCTTGAATGTAAATATTTAAATGTATATTAATACAATAGACATAAATTTATAAGTATATAAATAAAACTTGAAAAATATTAATGTAGCATTTAATAGTATTAATATAATATTTATTCAAATATGTAAATAAATAGGTTTTTTCTTTTTAGTATTATTACAATTTTTTAATTAATTAATATTTATAAAATTTAAATATTTTGAAAATTAGTTTTTGAAATTTACTTAATATATATTAAAAAGTAATTTCTAGAACATATGTCTATTTTTAAAATATTTTTTAATTAAAATAATAAGATCAGCAAATTAGTTCTTGAGAAAATATTTTTTACACACAAAAAATACAAAAAAAATTAAGGTGGTTGCAAAGAGAAAAAGAAGAGTGCAAATAGATTTACCCATTAAAACTTTGGAAAAAGTTAAACTATATATGGGCTGTATTGACTAAATTCTTATTTGGTCCATCTCTAATTCTTTATATACTTGCATCGCAATTCTACTTGCACCATTTTTCCTTTAGTCTTTTGGTAAAAAAAAAAAAAACTTCTAAAAATGTCCATTTTTGGAACATTATTATGAAAATACTAAGTAGTAGATAAATATGTTAAATTTTAGTTTTCGGGATGTATTAAGTAAATTTTAAGGCTTCCAAACACTAAATTCCAGGCCAGCAAAGATTGATCAAGTTATTTAAAATCGGGTTCAATTTCACAAGCACATGAATTTAAATCTCATTATCAATGTGAGAATTTTGTTGATGGGTGTCTTATAACCTGATCCTGAGGAGTTTCAGTATCCAACTCATCTAAACCTTTTTATTGAAAAAAATATTCCAAAAGTATTAAAACCATAAAATATTGTTATTCCAAATGAAAAATAGATTTTTAAATTTGATTGCGGAGAGAGGGCTATTGTCCTGTCAATAGATATCAAATCCAAATAATAGATGATGAACTAGTTTGTAGTGTTTTTTTTTTCCAAAATAATTTATTTATATAAAAAATACTTGGCATGAGCACAAAGGAGTGACAAAACCAAGACAAATTAATATAAAATGATTTATTATAATATGATTTAGAATTTTGCTAACAAATCCAATTAGTTTATAAATAAGCTTGTTAAAATCAAAATCCAAATCCAATTGACAGATGATGTATCAAACTATCAATAGACAAAATGCATCAGGAGGGAGGGAGGGAGAGAGTTAGTGATTGCGGAGGAGGCAGGTTTTCATTCTTAACACTTCCCCGAGTATTTTTGACACAATTTTAAGAAAGGTTCAATGGATGTAAAGAGGGGGAAAAAAGAAGCACAAATAGAATCCCCTTAACTTCTTTGTTTTTTGTCAATATTAAGTAGTGTGTTAATCGGTCCATCTCTGTGTGGCAGAAAACAAATTCTAGACATGCTTAGTTGTGGGTCTATGTAGTTTTTTCTTACTTAATTACACTTTTGTTTCATAGTATATAGCGTTTGACTGATTTTAACCCCGTACTTTTAAACATGATTTATATAATGGTTGGAGAATTCGGTCACAGCAGGGGCTTTGTGTTGTGCTGGGATTTCAGAGGTTGCTGCGCGCAACACTATATTATGAAAAAGATTGAAATAAAGAGAAAAAATATGTATAAATATGATAGGTGATATGGTAAGACAAAAAGAGTGAGATTGAAAAAAATAAAGGAGGTCGAATAAGTGTTTATAATATGAAAATCTCCATATATTGTAGATTACATTATTGGTTTTCTGATGCTGATCCGTCATAGAATGGGGCTTCAATTTTCGCATTGGTGGTCTTTTTTGTTCTTAGTGCTTTTTATTTGGGAAACATGAGTCAACAGTTACCGTCATGCGGGCTCAATTGTTTGTATTTTGTAACGAACTTAACGGATCTTGTCTTGACCCATCTTGTGCTTCAACTCAAGTTTATTATGAAAAAAAATAAAAAAATCAGAACCACATAAACATAATGACTATTTATAAAGAACTTAACAACTATCAAAATACACATATTTTTATTGATAAATGTTAGTTGTTAGTTTTTTTTTAATGGGAATTCTGATACACAGTGTAACTTTATTGTAATTGGGTACCTTGCGTCAATGTGCAGCTACCATTTAGGCTGCTTGCAGATTATCGATTCAACTGTGCCTCAGAAAATGATCTCTCTCCAAAATGGCATTCTTTCCTTTTTGATGTTTTGCTTTCCTGCCTATTGAATTACTAATTGGTCCTACTTGATTTCTTTTGTCCTTCAACTTCTTTATCGTATCCTTTTCGCAATTTAAATTTTGAATGGACAAGAGATGTTAAATATGGTGCAAATTATTTTTTTATATGGCCCACGTCTACATGGGATTTGAGAGCTAAACACAAGTGGGCTTGGATTATAAATTCAATATTTGGTCAAAATCAAGCTTTCGTTATGACAAGTAACCTTTCCTTTCCTTTTTCCCCCCTCGAATTCTTCAATCATCCCCCTCTATTTGATGATTTGAGCATCTGCTGGCTTTATCATTTTAACTTTTTCAGACATTTTCAAATAATTATGTTTTAGTTATCATTCAAAAATTAACGAGTACAATTTTATGTAAATTACCTCAAAATTTTGTAAGATCATACAAAATTTGTCATGGTTTCATGGTGACTTCCCTTGTAAGAGGATATGATGTAATGTTTCAAACAATTAAGACGATTAGTGTAATGTATATGTGATATCAGTGTAATTCTTTTCAAACAATTATGGAGATTAGCGTAGGTGTAGCAAAAATAGAAAGTGTTTGGACAATCTCACAATATGTTAATGCAATTTACTCTTTTTTATACAAGTATAATTTTTTCACTGTTTATATTTTATAATTTATAATAATGAAAAATTAATAATTTCAATTAAATTCTAAATTAAAATCTAGCATGTTTAAAGAGGCACATTTTTTATAACAGAAGTACATTTTTATTAAAGAAATATGCATTACTAAATCTATATGTAGCATGTTTAAGTTGAATTTAATTCTATAGCTAGTGTGGCGATAAGAAAATAAAACTTTCGTAAATGCGTGTTTATATACATATTTTAAATGATGAGATATCAAAATTATAAATCTATTTATAATATGATGTCAAATGAGACTATTTTAATTAAAGAGAAATGTGTTTCAAAGAAATACTGATAACAAATACAAGAAATTAAATTAAGATATTTGTTTTACTTCTAATATTAAACCTGAAATTATTGAAATCAATGAAAATATTTATTTATTTTTTACGTTTTCGTTTCCGTTTCTTTTCTTAAAAAATCTAAATAATATTGTTCTGCAAAGTCATATAAAAAAAAACTATTGGTCGAATATATATGCAATCAGGCAAAAGGATATAATCCATAGATATCAAAAAAAAAATGTTGATCATGAATCATGATTATTGATAAGCCTCATTGGTAAGGAGTTTGACTTCAATTGTTGTATATCCATCTCTCTCTCATGTTGATTCATTTTTATGTAAGATTTCAACACATTGCTGACACTTAAATCAGACAAAATAGAACTAGTAAGGTCAGGTCGTTGATTGCGCTACTATAACCTAAAATCGCTGATAAGAGACCAATAGGAAAGGCTTGGTGGTTGGTTTAATTATGATGTAGACCCTTTGATGGCTGTTTGATTTTTTTTTTAATAGAGCTTAACAGATACGACTGAGAGAAAAAAGGATATGATCTCTCTCTTTTTTTTTTAAGAGAAGGAGATGATGTCTTGTATTTAGAATAATTCTTCTAAATAGAGGACAAAATATATTTATAATCATTGATCAAAAAATTAATTGTTGAGATTTTAATAACATAAATATACATATATAATAAATTATTAAAATCTCAGTCATTATTTTTTTCTTCAATTAAGTATAATAATTACACTTAATAAAATTAATACACCTTTATTATTTTTAAAGGAGACAGATTAATATTTGACATTGACGCGTGTTTCTCTTTCCCTTTCTAACATATATAGAGAAATATTAACTGTACAATAATTTATATAATAGTTTCTACAATAATTTTTTTTTGTCTATTTATCTCTTACATATCATTTATTAATGTCATAATGATAGAGAGAAATAGAAAAAAAATGATGTAATTTTTTTTATAAATTATTACTTGTGTATTACATTCTTTTTAATCATTACTTACAATGATTCAATATTAGTTCATTCTCCAGCCTGTCAATATAATAGCTATATGTGAAAAACAAATTCTGTCATGTATTCTCTCAGTTTTTAATTCTATTAGACTCTTTTTTGTGTGTGTGGTCAATACGTTTTTCTTTTTTTTACGTATAATAGTCACAATGAAGTTTTATTTAATACCTAACTAATTTTCTCTTAATAAATTGATTCATTTTAAGATAAATGGTACTTACAATCACATTTCAATTCATTTCCAAGCCGGGCACATGAATCTTTAATTCTGCTAGTTAACACAACTATACATGCACCCTGTATATTGGAGTACCTTGTGCTATCAATGAATCATGCATCTTTTATTCTTGCAAATTTATTAAGAGGAAAGTAGTAATGTATTGCGATCTGCTTACTTCCATTTCTTGTTACGCCATCTTTCCTATATATTTTGCGGCTATTATATATCCCAGTCTAAGTTGTGAAGCACATTAGGGCACAAATAATCACAATAACCAAATAAATCCAATGATAAAAGATAAAGAAATTAATAACTTTACATCTCAACCATTATCTTAATTCTTCGGCACGGGGACAATAAAGCATCAATTGCTTTACCAGCTGTTTTTGAAAGTAAAATAAATAAAAAGGAGAGTTGGAATTATTGATGTGTAGAAAAAGACCTTATATCTCCAAGTCCCTGGATATATATAGACTAAAAAAAATTATGGTCACTTAATACAAAAACCTCCCTTCTTTAGCAATACTCGATCGAAAAGAACTGATGTAGATTGCACCCTTCTTTAGTTTCTGTCTATAGCGCGACTTAGTTGGAATCCAAATTAAGATTAGATGCAACATTTTTTTAATAAGTAGATGCAACTGATGTAAGTTTTTCTTTTATGACTTCAAATGATTATCATGGGTCTACCATTTCATCAGCTTCTAAGCTTTGAACTTGTTGATCCATGATTACAAATCAGATAACCTGGCCTAATCCATGCGCTTAATGGTCCTAATATTGTTTTATTTGTTAAATTGACCAATAAAACCAAAAATAAAATGTTGATTAATCATTCATCAAAAAACAATTGAATGCTCTTGACTGATAAATGATTATCAGCTCCTCCCCTACAATCAAAGGTCGTTACTTGTGACTATCTATTTTTGTCGTATAGGGTTAAAAAAATGCCTTAAAAAAAACAAAAAAAGGCTCCGCCTTCGAGCTGTAATTACCATATCCACACTACACATTCTACAATTTTCATAAAGTTTTTTTCTAAATGAATCAATTAAAAAATAAAAACATTAATATTAGAAGTTTAATGATTATATATTAACAATACAAAATAGTTTTACAATATCATTTAATCCATAATTTAGTATTAATATAACTTTTTTAAAGTAATTATTATAAAAATTAATAAATTTATTATATATAATAATTTATAATTCAATAATATTATAAAATAATTTATAATTTACATTATCAGTGAATGATTTTTTTCTTATATTAGAAAAATAAAATAAAAAACAGAATTTTATTTTCTTAAAAATGAAAAGTTGGAGCCAAAATAACTTCGTTGTTTAATTAAATAAAACACACGTATATATTAAAGACACGGGCGAAGCCTCTTTGGTCAACAAACTTCGTTGCTTTATTAAATAAAACACACACCGCATCTCTTATTATTGAAGATGCGAATACCTTTCACAAAATATATAATCATCAATTCCCATAATTTAATAATTTATAATATTTTCTCTTCTAGCTATAATGTTAAAATCTTGTATCTTTCATTTAAATTATATGATTGTAATTTATGTAACATGTGATTGATTATTATGAATCTTTTTAATTATTGATTAAATTTAATATTTAATTTTAGTTTTTATGTAAATGTTCTAATTCTCATCCCTATTGGAGATATGATACATATACAATTATCTATATCAATATATAAAGGAGATATAACTTTGTGTAACTATTTTTTATTTTCATATTTTTTTGACTATTTTATTCATATTCTTAATAATATTAAAATAGTAATAATAATTAATCCTTTTTAATTATGCAGTTATTAAATCTGATCCACTGACTAAAATTAGATAACTATCCACTGATCACTCTTCACTTTCATTGAAAAAATTTACTTTTAAACCATTTCTTAGATTTTAAAATTTTCTTTTAACTTATATTAATTTCTCACTACTTTTATATTATTAATTTTTTTATTCTATCATTTTTTTATTAACTGTATTTAACTTCAACTTTTTTTATTATTTTAAAAAAATTATAGAAGCACGTCTCTTCCACTAATTTATATAATATTTATTGTGTTTATCTATTTTCAACGTTATATGAATTATTGTACAAATGTATTTTTCTCAACCGAATGTTAGGATATGGATATTTCCATACTGAAAATTCCACTATAAAGGCATTAACTTTTCACTATTTGGTCAAGATCCATGTGAAAGTTTTTTTTGGTGAATTTATAAGAAAGGATCTTATATCTCCTCTCATGGATGATCACTTGGGAGTTTTTCCTCGCCATTATTATGATTGTCGAAAAATGAAGTACCTCCTGCTAAAAGCTCTTGAGACAAGAACACATACGAGAGAAACAAAACAAAAACAAGACATAGCTGTCACAGAAATTTGAGTTTTATTTCTGACCGAAAGTCGATTGTCATCGATGTTGATCATGGTAAGCGTCTAAGCAAGAACTAATTTGTAGATTTACCCAAATGTCACATCGAACCGAGGGTAACATTATTATAGCATGCTGCAATATTACTTGCACTAAACCCGTATATGGAGGCGCCTATAATTATGAAAATTAGACCTAAGACTTCTAGTACAAACCGAGGACAGTGCAACAAGGTGGTGTCTACTCGTAGTCTCATCAAAGTTTGTGTTCTGATCGAGAGAAATGATAGATATGCAAACTTTATCTTGCATAATCCTAACAAGAACAAAGACACAAGAGGCTGAGTTTAATTCTGACGTGGGTTCAAACAAGGGCAAAGTCAACGTGGGTGGTCCTACCGTTTGGTTAGGCTTCAAAAATATAGATATATAGAAGAGAAGATGTTGAAAATCACATCAATTTCATTTTAAATAGTAAAATTAATTATAAAATTCTGAAAATCGACTAAATAAAAAAATGATGACTAAAAAAATATGAAATTAGGCTAAGTTATAAATTTAATTTTCGATCTGTGGTTTTGAACTTCTTTTTTCAATTTTAGTTTTCACATTTTAAAAAATTACACTTTAGTCCAATTCTTAATTTTATATGTTTTATTTTTATATTTTATTAATTAATTTTTTCTCTACCTTAAATGATATATTATATTTAGAGTTCAGTTGAACCATAATTAAAGAAATATATGTACATATGAAAATTTAATTATTAAATCAAAATAAAAAATAAAGAAAAGAATAAAATCACAAATTATGAATTAAAGAGAAACAAAAATTATATTTTAATAAAAAATAATACAATTTTTTACTGTAGTTTTGTTGGATTTTTTTTCTTTTCTTCTGTAAAAAATTATTGAACCAAATTGATAATACATTATATTTATATTGATTTTCTTTATAAACCCAAATAATTATATAAATTTATGATTTAATCTTATTCTTTTATAATTTAATTTAATAGCCAAGATTCATTTCTATTATTCTCTTATATAAGAAGAATCCTCTTAATATATTTCATATTTATGTGTGCGACTGTGCATGTGTGAGGGGGAAGCTGCCTTATATTTTTCAATCCTAAAATCACCATAGCCACAGGCTATGATTTAAGGACCATCAGTAATTGTTTCTAATTAGGGTTACATCATTATATTTGAGTTTGAAATTTGTTCCACTAACCTCAATCAGGATTAACGCTTTTGGTGGCATAATGTTGACACTAAGTGCTCATCTTCTTGCATTCAAAAGGGATAAAATATTAATATAGTACTGTATCATCAACTCTGCTGTTACGAACGCGTAGTAATTAAACAACTATCGACTGATTTACTAGGCGCACGCATAATTTTCAGTAAAAAGTACTGGTTAATACCTATTGCTTTATGCAGCATGCATGGCACTTACTTTGCCTTCCAAAAATGCCCCCACCATTAGAGATGTCTTAACTTAATGCTACTAATGCCAACCGGCGCTTAGCGCCAGTGAACCAATAACTAATAAGAAGTTCTAAAATAAATTAACTAATTTATAGCAATATAATAAAATTAAAACATGTAATTTTGAATTGCAATTTGAAGTACATTATGGTTAGTTATATAACTCCTGTAAAGTTTAGAATAAGAGAGTAATTAGATTTAATCCAACTAAACATAATTGGTTCAAGTGAGTTGGTTTGTTGTCTTTAAGTATAAAAAAATTCAAACTAAACTAACACTATATTAATGCAGTAAAAAAAAACCCTATATTAATCATAAATATAATTTTATTATTAATATTATATGCATTTTTGGGTTGGATTGAGTTAATAGATTAATTTGAAACTCATCAACCCATTAATAATTGAATTAGTCAAAATGAACTCAAATCGAACTAATATTATATTCTGAAAATTTGAAGAAGAAATCAGGAAAAATCTAAAGAAATACAATTCAGAAGATTAAATAAAAAATGAAACTGATCACGGTAACCTTAAACATTTTTCTTTGGTCAGCATAGTAACCTCAACCTGTAATTTGGACCTAGCATGTACCTCAAACTAAACTAACAATATATTGATCATAATTATGAATATTATGTCTATTTTATGTTGGATTGAGTTAACATATTTTGAAATTCATAGGCACGTTAATAATTGGGTTAATCAAAATGAACCCAAAATGTACAAATAGTCCAAATTAACTCGATGAAATATAATTAGGTGTAGATTAGATTGATTATAATATATATATATATATATATATATATAAAAGATATCAAATTATATTAGTTTATTTTTATAACTATTATATTATTTATATAACTTGATATGAAATGCAATTTTGATTGATATAATCATTGAATTATATTTATATAATCAAAATCGTTTGTGTCAAATTTTATCAAAATTAAATAATAACAAAAATTAATCAAATTATTCATATTTCAATATATTTTGTAATGTTTATATTACAATAATTTTGATTTATAAAAATTAAGTAACAAATAATTTTGAATTAATATGAAATTTTATGTATTATCTATATGAAATAAACTCTCAATGCAACAATAAGTTTTAATAAAATATTATTTAATTAAAAGTTATAAAATAATATAATATTTGTCAGCTATACCCATATCATTTGATCATTCATATATAATATTACACTTTAGTTTAATCATTTTTATTAAATTGTACCAACCAAAGAGCAAGTAGAATCCATTATTACTACCTAACACAATGATGGGCTAATATTTCAACCAATATTATAGATGAAAACAAGATAATTCCATCTAAACATGATTTAAATCAGTAAACTTTGATTAATCATTGTAGCTAACTATTTAAAGAAATAAAACCAATGGCCGACAGCAAATATTAAAAAAAAATGTATGTCAAAAGATCGGAATCATAACATGGAAATAATCAAGTATTTATACTATTAAAACAAATAGTGTTTAAAAACTCATTATAATTTATGTGTTAATCATGCAATAATGAGTGCTTTATCTATATAAGTTACAAAAAATTGTCACCCTATATATCTGACACGGATGAGCTGGAACGGATTGGTGGGAATTATATTTATCCTTAACCTTATCCAAAATTTTAATAAAGACAATTCTTTAAATTCTAGTAGTTAGTTCTTAAACTCGAATAAATTCGATAATGAATGACCATATAAAATTTGAGCTTACGGGTAAAAACATAAAGAAAGAAAACTATAAAATGTTGGTTCAGTTATGATTAATGGTATGTTTGACAGGAAGAAAAGAGAATAGAAAGAAAAAAAATATGAATAATGATTTTTTTGGATTAAAAAAATAGAAAGAAAATTAACTTATATAAAAATAAAATTTTATTTCCTTTCATATTTCTTTCCATTCAAATTTTTTATTTTTTATTTTTTTAACTCTCTTTTTTCTCATTCCAAACATATGGTAAAAGTTAAAACTAAAAAAAAAAAATTTTTCATATTTCACCATGTATCCTACTTTAAATATGACTCATATATAGCAGTGATCTGCTACAAAATTAATAATTAAACATGGGTTCTAATTTGAAAATTTTGCATTAATATTTTGTGCATAACAAACATAAAACTTCATCTCAAACAAAATCAATGCACTATCTTTAAGGAAAAACGCGTGTCTTCCAAATATTTATGTACAATAATTATTGAAAATCTACAAATTGGTCATCCTATTTTTTCTTTTATCATTAGCAACTCATCAATTATTATAACACGGAAATATTCGTATACACGTATTTTTAACGCTGAAACAAACACGCTATACATATCTCAAAGAACTCGGTCAACGTCAAATTGAAAATTACTCTATATAATTTTTACATTTTTCTCTGATTAGACATGGAAATTTTACGATACGTGCATTTTTAATGCTAATCTAAACACATGCTACATTCATTCATTAACAAATGCATGCTCAAACTTAGGGTAGAATTGGTTGTGTGGAAGAGAAAACAATAAAAGAGAAATGAAAAAATATTTCAATTAAAATAAAGAAAAAGTGGGATAAGAGTCATTATATTTTAAATTGTTTTCCTTAAATAGTAACTTCTCTCTCACAATTAAACTACTCTTTAGGGTAAATTTAGGAGTAAGAAAAGAATAAAAAAATGAGAAAAAATATTTACATTAAAGTAAAATAATAATAATAAGAGAAATATACTATTTTTTAAAACTTTCCCCTTAGTGATTTTTCTCCCTCAACCAAATCACACCTTAAGGTGCATTCTCTTATTTACGATCACTCGCATGGAGATGTCATGAAAGAATGAAAGAAGGGAGCCAAAACTAGTAAAAACATTATAATAGTTAATTTTTAAAAAAATATGACAGCTGGCTAGGTTGGCTAATATATAGGTAGCCATTCGGAGGGTTCCATTGTTTAGTTAGCAGAATCAAACAAGCAACCCATCAGTAAGGGAGTAACCTACCTTTTGAATTTGATATATATAAATATTTCGAAGGCATCATTTATTTCGCCTTTTATTCCTTCATAATTGGTTATGAATAATATTTTTTAATACCCGGTTCAAATCTATGAGCTATTGTAACTATTAAAGTCTCTAAATTTCAAAGGTCACAATACAAGGGAATCATTTTTATATCAAAACACGAAAAACGTCAAATCTAACTTGCTTATAAGTTGTAAAAGTATTTCGTTTAATCATGTTTGAAGAACGCACACGCCTTCTAGGTTCCACTTTTTCACTCTTTCATTGGACCTAGCTGCATGCTCCAAGTCCACAAAAAGAGTGAAGAAGAAGACCTTCGCGCAAGAGTCTGTGACGCAAATTTGAACCAACCAATGGGCTAGCTGGAATCAGAGTGATGGGTTGGGTATGGTTCGCTGCCTTGGTGCTATAATGAACCATGATTAGGGAAAACTAATTAATAGAAGTTTTTTTTTCTTTATTATTATTATTTGAGAGCCGATTTCAAATAATTATCGAAAAAAAAAGTAAGTTATAACATGTGTTACGATTTTTAAATGTAGTAACTAATGTTACTATTTATATATATATATATATATATATGTATATTTACAATTTTAATTTGCGACTTTAAAATTATATTTATATTATATTTTTTTAATCTGAAATGGTAAAATATTTTACCACTTTAATTTAATTCTTTTTATGCCTTCAAAGTTGTAAGTCAATTTTTTTAGGACTTTAAAGTTATAAGTTTTTTTTTTACGACTTTTAAGTAGTAAGAATTTTTTTTATTTAATTTTTTTTAAAATATTTTTTTTAAAATTGTAAATAATTTTTAATGTAATTATTTAATAAAAAATATAGCAAATATATTAAAAAATAAATATACCAAAAATTAAAAATATTAAATTAAAATCATAATTAAAAATAAATATATCAAATGTTTTTTAATATTTTAAATTAAAAACATTTGAAAAAAAACCTTAAATAAAAAAAAATTCTTACTTAGAAGTCATAAAAAAAACTTCTTTTGATATAGGAGTTGTATAAAAAAAACTGACTTACAATTTTTAAGTTGTAAAAAAAATTTAAATTGAAGTCATTTTTAAAAAAAAATATCAATATGATTTTAAAGTCATAAATGTAAAAAAATACTAAAATCATAACTTATTTTACGATATTAGTTTAAAAATTATGACTTTAAACTTATAACAAGTAATAGATATTACAACTTACCTTATTTTTAATAATTATTTGAAATCCAAACCAAAATAATACTAAAGAAAAAAAGTTCCCTATTTAATCGTTTAGCCCATGATTCAGGAATTATGTTGGGTAGATGCATCTATTGCTAATGTTACAAAAGCAAATTCAAATGCCAATTTATAGGGTGAAGGAAAAAAAAAAACATATACAATAATACAATACAAGATGACGTATCTCCTCTAGATTAACTATAAGTATTATGATTAATAAAGTGACTTGATTAATTATTAATTGTTATTAACTATTCATTATAAACATTTAATACTAAAATTGCTTAGTCAAAAACTATTTTATTAAAATTAATTAATATTTAAAAAATTATAAGTGCTGTAATTTTTTAGTTAAATAATTAAAAGTAGACGTCTATGGGTCCGAGTTAATTAAGTGACGTACATGGACTCAGAGAATTAAATATAAATACCGCTGAAAAAAGAAGAAGCAATGAAGTGAAGTGGGACCCGTTATTATTAGGTTGACGTAGGACAATGGGAAAGTATTTTAGTGATATTATATATTATATGATTTGATGGTCATGCACAACTCTACTGACGGGTCCGTGAACTTTCCACTACCGTTTCTGTACTATTTTCTTATATCTAAAAAGAGGTCGCCCCCACAAGGTCACAAATGACTCTGAAACTTCACTCATTGGTTAGTTTTTTCTAATTGAATGTTTTTTAACTTTTTAAAATAAAATGTTACTTCTATAAGATAGTTTTTAATTTTTTTCATAATAATAGTAGAATCCTCTTTATTTTTAATTACCTATAAAGGGTAATGACATATTTGCTTACACGTTTTTTTATTATTAACTAAAAATTGTAAAACTTTATATATGAATTTTATGCCTTACCATCTACTAAGTTTTACTTATGATTTTATAATTTTTAATTAATAATAAAATATTTTTATAAATATATTAAAGAATGTGATATTAGAATTCTGTTTATTTGTTTGTTATTTCCTCTTATTCTAAACTCAACACACCCTAGTTGTCCTTCAAATTTTGACAGAAGTCTTCCGAGAATTATTATAATTTTCTCTTGCTCTTTTTTTATTTGTCAAACTTATTTAATGATTGACTGAAAAATTATACCAAAACTATAAGGTTACTTTAAGTATCATAACGAATCTCTTATTATAATAATATTGTGGATGGTATATGAATTGTTAAATATTATTGACTTTTAGTCGCAAATAAATATTATAAAAATATAACTTTTAAAAATCAAATTAACAATACAATTAATTAATATTTCACCTTAAATATTGGTTAAAATTTATTATTAAAATAATTTCTAAATCATATGCATTTTACTAAAAATAACATATATAACTTCTATAGAATAAAAATGGTTAAAATTATATATATATATATATATATATATATATATATATATATATATATATATATATATATCAATCTCATTAACAACCAGTCCAACTAGAGACAACCCTCTAAGCTGTATTACCATAGGGCAACCCCTCCTGATCTTCTTCTAGAAGAAAGGGAACAATCTAAATCCTTTAATGCCAATCATGTCTATGAATGGAACATAGATGGCAAAACTGAGTACTAGATCCTAAGCATCCTCCAGCAGATGACTATAGTTGCCACAGCCTATGATACATCCCTTAACTGTTCGGAAGCAGTTATTGTAAATATTTTAGTTTCTGGTTTCACTGGACAATTAAAAGGCTGGTGGAAAATGTCATTCATAATTTTTTGGAATTCTGAAGAAGCATTATTTAATCCAAAAGGCATAACATTCCATTCATATTGGCCGAAAGGAACTGTAAAAGCTGTTTTATAACAATCATTTTCACTGATTTGAATTTGCCAAAATCCAGATTTCATGTCAAATTTTGAAAATATTTTAGCAGAAAAAAGGCGATTAAGAAGATCCTTCTTGCTAGGAATCGGATAGCGAATCCACTGAAGGGCTTGGTTGAGGGGTTTGTAGTTGATGACCAGACGGGGAGATCCTCGTTCAATGTCTGCCGGCTTGTTGACATAAAATGCCGAACAAGACCAATGACTCTTACTTTTCCTGATTAGCCCTTTTTGCAGAAGATCTTGAATTTCCTTCTGGCAGTGAACAAGGAGTTCTTGGCTCATCTGGATGAGTCTGGCTTTAGTCGGGATTTGTCGATCATTAAAATATTTTTCATAAGGAAGATCAACGATATGTTGTTTGCGTTGCCAAAAAGCGTTTCGGAGATCGACACAGATAGAGTTTTGGATTTGATTAGACAAAAACTTGATTTTGTTAATAATAATGGGTTGGTTAAGCAAATCATCAATTTTCTTATAAGAAATTTCTTCTTTAAGATAATTAATTTGGTTTTGCTTAAAAAGGATTGGGTTTAAATCTCTAACAATTGGGTTTTCAAGAAACCTAAAAGTAATAGATTTGTTTAAATAAGTCGTAGAAATGTCTTTATCAGAAATGATTATAGGAAAGATTGATTTGATAAAAGGCGTTCCTAAAATAACAACATTTTTCAGATGTTTAAGTTTTAATAAAAGATTTTTCTTCTCTTCAGGGTCTGGAATAGAATTAATCACCTCAAAAAGAAGATCTTACTCCCGGGTAAGGACATTGATTTGAGAAGAAGAATGACAGTCTTCATCAGTCGAAGATAGATCATCCTCTTGAATTTGATTCAGATTTTCTGAAGATTGACCCTCAGAAGTCTCTTTATCAGATTCATCTTCAGATGAAAATTCTATTAGGAGCTGATTAATCTGTTCTTCAATAGTCGGTTCTAAGTTGAGATTCCTAAGCTTCTTCTTAAGCCTGCAGTACTGACTTTTATGGCCGGGTTTGCCACAAGTCCAACAGACTACTGGTTTCTTAGGAATATTGACCTTATCAAAGGGAGGTTTGGTCTGGAACTCTCTTCTAAGCTTTCTAGGCGGGGTTCCTGACTTGTGATGATGGTAAACATACTTCTTGGGTTTCTGTTTCTCTGGATTATAAGTATGCTTCTTGGACTTTCTAGGCTTGGAACAGGGAATGCCAAACTGCTCACAGAAATTTCCCAAATCTCTGCGGTTTTGAGCCTTTTCTTTGGCAAGCTGATGCTGTATTTTATCATCTTGACAAATCTTTAAGGCTACCTTTTGGATGTAAGCAATAAGTTGTCCATAACTCAATTGCTTGTAAGGAATCTCATTGTTAGGGTGCTGACTACGGATCTTGTCCCTAACCTTATCCCCTAAGGATTTTGGAAGACCAGCAAGAAACTTTTCTTTCCAGAAAGCTTCTTGACTGTCTTCACGGGTAAAGACTCTAGTAAGGAAGGTATCCTTATACCACCTAAAGTCTGCTAAAGTCTTACACCTAAGGTTGGAAAGGAGTTTAGCAGATCTATCTTTCCAAAGGCTGGAATCTCCTATGAAATGCTAAACTATGGTAAAAATTAACTGGTTGACCGAATCATGAATAGGCTTTCCTTCTTTGAGGAGGATAGTGCCATCATTTTCCGTTTGACAGCTTCCTGGACGACAATCTTATGATCCTTGGACAAGTAATTATCCCACCAGCCTTTTAGTTGTCCAGTGAAACCAGAAACTAAAATATTTACAATAACTGCTTCTGAATAGTTAAGGGATGTATCATAGGTTGTGGCAACCATAGTCATCTGCTGGAGGATACTTAGGATCTGGTACTCAGTTTTGCCATCTATGTTCCATTCATAGACATGATTGGCATAAAAGGATTTGGATTGTGTCAAACCCCAATAACCCTTCACAAAGGCAAATCCATAATTCAGCAGCCTGAACCATTGACAATCCAAAAACCAAAATCTCAAACACAATAAGTCCCAAAACCCAAATGTCAGGATATCGTCCAAATAGAACTGAATTTTGGGACTCCAAACCATATATATATATATATATATATATATATATATATATATATGACTAGCTTAAAAGGTAAAATAAATAAAGCTTAAGCTTTAAGCTCACTTTAAAAAAATATTTTATTAATTTTTATAAAACAAAAATGTCACACATGTAAATAAAAATTTCATATATTATGGGTTTAAATCTTAAGAATGTAGCTGCATTAAATATCCAAAAAAAAAAAATTATCGTCTATAATGATTATATATCACTAGAATAAAATTATCCATAGTGAAGGACATTTGTGAATTAAAAACTACTAATTATTAAAAATTAATTTATAATTAATTTAATAATTATCACAATTATTTATTAATAATCTAACAAATGAATCAAAATCAATAGTTTATAAAATTAGAAAAATCAAATGTTATAATTAACAATTAGGAAGACCAAAATGGTTGATTTGAAAAATTAGGAGGGCTAAAATTGTAATTTAATCTAACAAATATTAAATTAAATGAATTTTTATAAAACACATGTAATATTAATTAAGGGTTTTGAAAATTTTAATGAGTAAAATGTCTCATCTATATATTCTAAAGGTAAAAAAATGTCCCATCTATATAAATTTTTCAAGGACTAATTTATGGGTTTCTTCTGAAATACTTTTATTTTATGTTATTTAATGATACTTGTAATAAAGTTATTTAATGATAAAATATATTTAAAAATAAAAAAATCTAACTAACTTTTTTCATAAATAAATTGTCATCAATTATTTTGAAATGTGTCATGTAAATAAACTAAATCCTAATTGATAAAATAAATATAATTTTTCTCTCCTAATATAACTTCAGTTTGTTTCTTCTTCGTGGGAGTATAACTTAGTTGATATATAATACTATGAAACATTCAATAAAATTCAGTACTTGTACTCCCATAGTCCCATTATGTTCCTCTTTCCAGTTGCCCCCCCTCCCTCCTTGCGAGGTTATTGTTAATTGTCTTCATAATCCACCTCATTGGTAATTATTAACCTTAAAAATAAGTGCATTTTCTAATCAATGTAATTAGGCATTAGTCCCTATAGAACATAAAGTATCCGGTAAAATTTAGTTTGTTTGTCCGCTTAGAGCATCTTTAGTGCTAGATCTTAAGCAAAGATTTTAAGCTCAAGATCTGATCTTCACTAGATCTCCCAATAAAGGAAGTGGAGAGATCTCCAACATGGAGAATGGGTTCTTATACAAGATCCCTCAAGATCTGCACATTATTCAAAAAAGAATAAATTTTCTCCCTTTTTCTCTCTCCCTAAGATCTCAAATTGAGATCTACCATTAAAGGAAAAAATTAGAGAGATCTTGAGAGATCTTTAATCCTATGTGGTACTATAAGATCCACCAAAAAGTGATCTAAGATCCCAATTTAAGATCTACCACTAAAGATGCTAATTGTCATCTTAATTTAAGACTTATATTTAAATTTTTTATCCTTCTTCAATAATATATATTCAGCAGAAAAATCAACTTCAATTTATCTTTAATAAATTTAATATGTATTGCAAACTAAGTCATATGTATCGATAAAAAATCCTTAAAAAATTCTATTGATAAAAATAAGTGCATTTCTAACTAACAAAATAAAATAAGTACCAATTTTTTTTGGTATTTAATTTAATTTAGATTAAGATGTGATATAGCCATAGATAGAGGCATGTTGTAATTAAAGTCTCGTGAATGCTTCTATTCTATGTATGATGTGAGCAAGCTATTATACTAAATATTCCCATAATACTCCGTGACTCTCTGATCCATTGATGCTGAGGGACTTGAGAGTGAAAGATAAAGATAGCCGATCGCAAATTGAAATTCCACTCACATAACACCACCTTTGTTTTCTGTCACAAACACAAACCCAATCCAATCATGTTACTTACTGCCTAGGCCATCACCCCTTCGTAAATAAAAAACGGCCATTGCCAAGAGAACAGAAAAGAGCATAGTGTGCTGGTTTTATTAATACCACTGATCCTTTTTTTTTTCCTCCTGAAACCAACACACACAAAATGTAAAATAAAAAAGTTAAAAAACAGACACCGATTCTCAAACACACGCGTCTTTATAAGAACCCACCAACCGGTTATTCCTACTACTACCACAAACCGCTTTCTGATTAATTTCTTCCCTTGTCTTGTGTGTGTCCTCTCTATGCTTCTCTCTTTCTCAGTACCACTGCTCTCTCTGCAACTCCATGCCAATTTTTCAGGGCTCATGATGGAGGCCTGAACTAGTAGTACGTAGTGGGCAAATAAAAGTCACATTGAAAAGAGATAACCCCACTAGTCATAAAAGGGAGAGAAGAGAAAAAAGAGAGGAACTTTATGAGTTATGAATTATGAATTACCATCATCACCCAAGTTGCTTTTAATATTTTTTGTTTGTTTGAATTTTCCTTTTTTTTTTGACGTTTTGGTGGTGAAATGGGGTATTAGGGACCAGTTGTTTGGGTTCTACCATAGAGGGTATTTGGGCGTAAGGCACTAATAATTTGCACTGAAAATAGGAGGCTTAGACGTAAATGCAAAATGCAAGAAGAAAGAAAAATTGAAAGGGAGAAATAAAGGTAGCGAAAAGAAGGAACAAAAATACAAACTCATCTTTGTTCTGCTGTCTGATGCATGCACGTCTGGTCCTTTGATCATGACCACTGAGGGTCTCTTCACATGTCGTTTTTGAGCCCCATCGTGATTCTATTCTCAGACACAGAAGAACGGAGGCCGAGAAAGCCGGGGAAAAAAGTCACCTTTCTTTCTTTCTCATTTTCCATTTTCATTTAAAACCTTAAAAAAATCTATTTTTTCTATATCTGTTTCTCCACTTCTTTTCTCAATGTTTTTGGATTGGAGGTCACAGAAGGAGAGAGAGGTTTCTACTTTCTATACATGGAAACTTGATTCTAATTAGCAGTTTTTCCCTTTTCTTCTTCTAAGCCTTCACAGAATTTATAGGTGCTGCCTCTTCAAACTGATGGCAGTGTTTGGTTGGCAACCTTGTCCTTTCAGGTGATTCCTATGATCTTTCTGTCACACACAAACACAAACACAAAATAAACACTGTTATGAGCACTAACAAGGTTCTAAACTTGTGGCATATTCCGTGTCTTGGTTTCAGGAAACATAAAAATAAGCTATGGTGAGTGAGTGAGTGAGAAACAAAAAACAAGGGGTCTAATGGCAGATTCAGAAAAGTACAACAAGAAACCCTCTTCATCATCTTTCTTCAGTTCTCCGAGGTTGTTCACCAATTTCACTCCGAAAGGTTTCCATGAAACCGAAACCATGATGAGCCCTACCTCCACACTCGACAGCAAGCCTTTCTCTGGCTTGAAGAACCCTTTTTGGTCCGAAACTAACAGCCCCAGAACCCCAGCGAGTGAACACAAGCGTTACTGGGACAAATTGGATTCCAAAGGGGTTGGTCTTGGCCTTGTTGATGCTCTTGTTGACGAAGAGAAACACGGTGAAGTGAGTTCGAAATCGGAGTCTCGAATGGTTTTGTTTGGATCTCAGCTCAAGATTCAGATTCCTTCACTGTCTCCATCTGAATCTTCCAAATTCGTAGCTGAGAAGGGAAATTCTTCATCTGGGGTTGCTGATGCTAATTCTCAGCGTGTCTTTATGGGGTGTCTCTCTGCGAGCGAAATGGAACTCTCTGAGGACTACACGCGGGTGATTTCACGCGGGCCTAATCCGAGAACAACTCACATATTTGATAATTGCATCATTGAGAGTAGCTGCTTTGAACTTGGATGCTCTGCTTCTTCTGTTAAGGAAAATGGATGTTTTCTTGATCACACTAACTATCACTCTCGGAGCTTTCTCAGTGTCTGCTTTCACTGCAAGAAAAATCTTGGGCAGGGTAAAGACATCTACATGTACAGGTAAATTTGCTTATTCTTTACCTTTATCCCATTCATCTATGATAACAATAACTTGTTGAGTTCTTGGTTCTTGAGATAGGAATTTGATTGGCATATTCAATTTGAGATGTGAATTGACAGCAAATTGTGCTCATTTCTTGTTTAAGACAACATGTATCTTCCAAAAACCATTTTATCCGACTTAGGTAGAATTATTATAAGCAATAAATTTTTCCAATGTTTGTCTGATCTTATTCTGCTCTGAGTAACATTAGTTGATAGAGGGTACCTATGTTAAAAAAAAAACAAGGAAATTTTGCTCATTTGTGTACTGCAAAGTTGCTTTAACATCTGATCATCAAAGGGTACAGCTTTCATATATTTTTGCAGGAAATCAAATATGATGTCATAATGAATAAGGCTTGCCATATCTGGCTAATTTCATTTTTGTCTTCTTTGTATCTAGTTTTTGGTCTTAATTCTCAATGGTTAAAAACTATTCCCACCCCTGCACCTAAAACAACAATGATTGGGAAATTGCGAATTGAAATATTGTAAGCTAATAAAACTCTATTCGTTTTCTGATTTTAGTCAAACATAAATGGTTGTTTTGTTATAATATAGAAAGTACGATATGTGATTCTTCAATTGTAGTTAACGATGTCTACCATTTTTACTTTAGGATTTTAAAAAAAATGGTTATGAATCTGAAAGTATGTTATGCTAATTTACATGTGTTATAGATTAGAAGTATTATCCCTGAGGCTGAAAGGGTGGGCAATAAACCCAAAAAGATCTTAAATCTAGTTGCATGGTGTTGTGTTGCAGGGGTGATAGAGCATTTTGCAGCAATGAATGCCGGTACCAAGGGATGCTGTTGGAGGAAGAGATGAGCAAAATTCGATCTTGATTCAAACTTCAAAGGGCTTAGAATAATAACACCACCTTCATTTTTATTTTTCTAGGACACAAAATAGTCCTTGGAAATGCTGAATCACTGTATCACCTGGTTTTTCTATTTCTGCTTATCACCCCTCTCTGATGTAGCAGTGTAGAAAAGATAGAGAGGAATTGAAAAGGCAGAGATACTGTAGGTGATTTATTGAAATGATGAAATTAGGGGATTGCTGTTGGGTTGGCCACAGTTTTGTAATGATACCAGTGTATGACTTGAGCTTACAAATTATCTTTGTTTATATAAAGTATTCCGCAGTAATAATAATACTATAATGATGCACATAGGACCAAACCAATGACATCATCACTAGTAGATTCTTTTTTCAGATCGATTGATTGTTTGTGCTTTTAGCATACTTACAGTACATGATGATCGGAGCCGTTGTACATAGCATTCTTTTTAGATAATCCATAGATTTGTGTATCATTTGAGGGACTGGAGCACATGCTGTGAGTTTTACGAGGGAACAGCTTTCTGACTTGGTCAGAGGAATGATTCTGTGGCATTAGATTTAAGAGGAACATTTGTGGCAAAACAAAGATGACAGTAAACTAATATAAGTAACTCCTAACGTAGTTACCCTTGGCATATATTTGTCAATATTTGTTTTTCTTATTTTTAGAAACGTTTAATTTCCTTTATGGTGCAAACCTGTATAATCTATTTGAAACAGGATTTGGTAAGGCACACAAATATTTCTGGTCTCGGTAAACTTTTATTATTAAATTGTTCTTCAAATAAGAAATGGACGTCCTCAAGATGATAGGAGAAATCATTCTGCATGAAAATTTGATCCTTCAGAAAAATCAACTTTATGTTAGGGCGAAACAGAATATATGTAGCTGTATGTTAATTCAACATTGCAAAACTATAGGTTTTAGTGTCTGACTGGATAAGGTGTGGAAAATATAATTTGTTTTGTTTGTAGCAGATTATTGTGTAACAAATTAAAGTAAAATAGTTGTTCAAAGTAGAAGTTGAAAAATTTGTGTGTTCAAAGTTTGAATTAATAAAAAATCAATAATAAAGTTTAAAAACTTTAGATTTAGAAAATAAAAGGTACTATTGTCTTTAATTTTAATCAATAGCTTTTGGTTTTAACAACTAGAACAGTGTTCTGTCAAAAAAGAAAAAGAAAAACAACTACAACAGTGAACATGTTACTTTTTGAGCAAAATAGTTTTCGTTCGGTATAAAAAATTGTTATACCAACGCAATGAGATTTTGCTCAGTTATACACAAAAAAAAAAATAGGATTCGTATACTAGTATTTTTTCCCTCTCATTATATCATTTACTATATTTTTTATTTTTTTTTATTTTTCTGTTCCTTTTCCCTCAAAAACCTTCTTTGTCTATTGTATTCCGATGCAGGTTTATTTAATTATTTTTACCAGTTTAATATTATTAATCAAACAGAAGATAGACAGATTTCAAATTTTTTTCTTGTATAGAATAAGGAGAGGAAATGAAAAGTGAAGACAAATAAGAATAATTGAAGAGTTCCACTTCCACTAAAACAGAGATAGAATGACTATGTTTTCATCTCTTCGTTAGAAGATAAGAGAGAGTGAAATGGTGTTTTCAAATGGTAAAATTAATCTGCATAAAAAATGGTAAAATTAATAGTTTATTATTTTTGTTTTAATTTAATTTAAATTTTTAATTTTAATCTTTTGTCCCTTTTTTGTTTTAATTCTCAATTACAACGGTAAAATATTGTCATAAATGACAAAAGGTCATAATTTCTGACGATAAAAACCATTATAAATATGATTAAACTAAAATAAAATAAAATAAAATAATTTTGAAGGATCAAATTGAAAAAAAAAAGTTAAATGACTAATTTACTAATGTTATCCTTTTAAAATAAATTTTTTTAAAATAACTACATTTATTTATTATAATAAAGAGATAAGATTAATTGATAAGATATAACATAGTTGGCAAATAATTATATTTTTTAAGCATGTTATCATGAGTCGATTCTTAACCATGTATGTGGAGAAATTTTTGTTAGTAGAATCAAAATTCAAAACCCACTTCAGTCATATTTTCAGTTTGAAAGAAATTAATTTTCAATTATCTGTTAAAGATCCTTCATGAAAAAAAATTAACATAAAGTGTTAAACTTGATAAATTTATATCGTCAATCTATTGATGTTTAATTGGTTTAATTATTTTATGGGTTCCCATACTTTTAAAAAAGTTTTGATTAAGTACTTTGAATTTTTTTTAAAAAAATTGGATCCCTGAATATGGAAATGAATATAAGTATATATTTTTTCAAACGTAGATATAAAAAATAATTCTCAGTTCATGCAAGTAGAAAAAAAGTTTAAATATATTTTAAATTCTTGTAATTTTTTTTATCCTTGTAAGATTATTTTTTTATTTTTAATCATTGTAAATTATATTTATTTTGTTTTTCGTTCTTATAATGTTTTAGATAATGCTTTTTTTAATATTCAAAGTGTTATAAAAAATATTTTAAATATTAAAAATAAAATAAAAATATTTTTTAAGGATTAAAAATAAAAAATAATTTTATAAGAAAAAAAAAGATATTTTAAAAAAAATTGTATTTTTTTGGGTTCACTAGTTTTGAAACACTTGTCAGTTCGCCCATTCTGTAGGCCCAAAACACACAAAAGGGCTTTATACTGCGCTGCAGAAGGCCCTATCCAAACTCCAGCTCGATTCACCACCACATCTCACACCACGATAGCTTCTACTTCTAGTCGGACCCTGAACACTGAATAATAATATAACACGATCGTTTTTTTTTTCCCGGTGAATTAACGTGATTGAAATTTGAATATATATTTCTTTTGATTCATTGGAGATTGAAACTTGAATTGCTTTAACTCGTTAATTTAATAACGGCAATAAATAGTTAAATGAAGTGTGTGTATATTTTGTCTTTAATACCATATTTACCCTCCAAATTTTCCCATTTTTATCCTTGTTTCCCACGCCGCACGCCAATTGTCATTCATTCAGCGCGATTCCGCCGGAGAACGCGTCGGATTCCTCTGGAAATGGAAATCTCCGGCACGGTTCCGATCTCAGGGTCCTCTCTCCGACTCAGCAGCGATGATGACGATCCTCTCTTAGGTTCTCGTATCAGTAAGCTCCAAAGTTAAAATTCCTCATCCGCGGGACATGCCACATTAAATTTTCTTTTTGCTGTGTTTCTATGTGGTTGGCGAATGCAGTCTTTCATGCAATTGATTCTGCTAAGTGATATACTAATATTTAAATTGAGCTTGGATTATTATTTTTTTAATTTTAGAAATTCATAAATGTAAATTCAAATATGTAAAAATGGAAGCATTGTTGGATTTTGATTTTTGTGGCAGGAGCTGGAAAAGATGATGCTTTAACAACGGACACAGATCTAGAGGCTTCCTCCTCTGGTCGAATTGCTTCTAGAAAGCAAAAATATTGTGTGAGCAGCATCAAATTGTTTGGGGTAGAATTATCCCCTGATAATGTTGCTGTTGCGATGGTTTATTTTGTTCAAGGTGTTTTAGGGCTTGCAAGACTGGCTGTGAACTTTTACTTAAAAGATGATTTGCATTTGGACCCTGCTGAGGTGTGTCCTCATGGTTTAATTAATATGCAGTTAATGCACATCTTTTGATTAATTTCATTTGAATCTTATAACTACAGTCTACAGCTCAATTACCCAATCCAAGCTGTGAATGTTAAGCGACCTTTGCTTGAATTAAATGTAGAAACCAAAAGAGTGATAGCATTTCCTTGAAATTCTGATACTTTTTTCCTTTTTGGATTGAATCAATTATACATTAATATTTGAAGTACTGACATGTTACATCATTACATGCATAATATGTTGACTAGGCAGCTGTGATTTCTGGTTTTTCTGCATTGCCGTGGCTTGTCAAACCTCTTTACGGGTTTATTAGGTGATTCTAAAACTGCATCACTTTTTCCTCTTCCTGAAATGAGTTGTTCATTATTTTTCTCAATTTTGTCAATCCTGGGACCACATTTTCATTATTGAACTTATTAATATGGCATGCAGTGATTCTGTCCCCCTCTTTGGTTATCGAAGAAGGTCGTACCTAGTTTTGTCAGGGCTGCTTGGTGCGCTCTCGTGGAGTTTGATGGCTACTTTTGTTGACAACAAGTATAGTGCTGGTTTTTGCATACTTCTTGGATCTCTATCTGTTGCCTTCTCGGATGTTGTGAGTGTCTCCTACTTAGTAATTCACATATGCTTTTTCTCTGGAATAATTTAATTATAAATGATGCTTGGTGCACATCAACACCAAGCAGATCACCTCACAACCATGTGAGGTTACTGAATTAGAGTGTGGGTGAAAAGAAAATGAGGTAGGATAATTTGTAATCAAATGGTAAAAGTTATGTAGATGTAAGTTGATGTATGGCTTAGCATTATTCTTTAATTATGCAGGTGTGCTTCCTATCTTCTTTATTTTTAATACGTGGTATCTTCATGCACCAGTGCATATCTGATGACAAATTGTGATGCATACTTTCATATAATTTGATTAGTTTGAAATATACTATATTTTTTAATTTTAAATAGTTATACTCCTATCATCTGGTAAGTATTAAGGTATTCATATGTCTCTAAGGTATTAATTTAATACCTTACTGCTATATATATTGAAGTTCCTTTGCAACCTTGCCTTTTCCATCACTGTGCGTCATGCATGGATAACTCACCTTATTTTCTGTTTTCAATTTTATCTGTCTTCTGATATTATGGCTGACTGGCTGTAGTTTATAGATTCAATTGTTCAGAGACACTGAGCTGTGTTTTAGGTTGTAGATTCAATGGTTGTGGAGAGGGCACGTGGTGAGTCACAAAGCACCTCGGGATCTCTTCAGTCTTTATGTTGGGGTTCTGCGGCCTTTGGTGGAATTGTGAGCTCCTACTTCAGTGGATCTTTGCTGGATGCATATGGAGTAAGGTACTGAAAGAAGTTTGTAAACCAAGATACTTTTGATTTCTGATAGCATTTTTTTTTATGTTTATATAAATTCTAATAAGTTTATACTGTTCCAGGTTTGTTTTTGGTGTCACATCATTGCTTCCATTGATAACATCTGTAGTTGCTGTTCTTGTAAAAGAACAACCTATGTTTGGTACAACAAGAGGGCTAAATATTATTTTTGCTGGGCCAGAGTTTTTGGAAAGTTCAAAACAGCGCATTATTCAGCTTTGGGGTTCTGTGCGACAGCGTAGTGTTTTTCTTCCCACTTTGTTTATTTTCTTGTGGCAAGCAACTCCGCAGTCTGACTCTGCTATGTTCTACTTTACGTATGTTCATTCTGTGAATACGATCATTGTTTTTTATCTGTAATGAGTTTCATGTCCACTTTGGTATTCTCTTATCACCTCACAGCATTTACTTCAGTTTTAAAAAACTTATCCATTTCAGCACAAATTCTCTTGGTTTTACCCCTGAGTTTTTGGGACGTGTCAAGCTTGTTACCTCAATTGCGTCTCTGCTGGGTGTTGGTCTTTATAATGGATTTCTGAAGAATGTGCCTCTACGGAAAATATTTTTTGCAACTACCCTTTTAGGTTCAACTCTTGGGATGACTCAGGTTAATTGTATATTTCAGTTATGTTTTTATATTTTTAATTTGAGATGACTGTTCTAAGTATTCTTCTGTTGTTTTTAACCTCTTTTGTCAGGTTTTCCTCGTTACTGGACTAAACCGGAAGTTCGGCATTAGTGACGAGTGGTTTGCAATTGGTGATTCATTAATTCTCACTGTTTTGAGTCAGGTTATCAGTGTCTTCTTTTGCTCATTAGTTATATACTACTGGCTCTGGAAAACATACCTGTCATACCATTTCTGCTTTAGTTGTTATTAATTAGTTTTATTGTGTTTACTAGAAAAATGAGTTTTCTTGTATTTCATTTATCTTTCTCTATTCAAGCTTAAAGTCCGTTTATGTTTTTTGCCACTGTTGTTAAAGTCTAATATTTTCTCATTATAATGTTAAATTTTTAGGGTAAATTTAAATCTAATTTTGTTGATACTTTTTGAAGCGGCTATTATTTGCTAATATTAGATTTTAAGTTATTGCTTATTTAAAACAAAAAAAGCACAAGTAACTGTTTTAAGTTATTCCTATCTATAAGCAGCATTTGGTCTACTAACATAAACCCACCCTTAATGGGTCTAATCAGTTGTACGCCCATTCCCCTTCTTTCTTGTATTTCTTTAACTAACCTAACTAACTAACTAATGGGTATCTATCACTACTCTCCCCACAAAGTTTCCCATTGTCCCCAAGATGAACAGCTTGTGACTGCTGAAATAGAGTCCTACTGGTGTTTCAACTGATTGAAGAAGCATGGTGACCAAGCCAACTAGACCATTACAGCCCAAATTTAACTTTCATTCCACTTGGGTCAAATACAAAAATGTGAGTGCCTCCCTTCTTTTCTAGCACTCTGTTTTCTAAGGCATTCTTGACCATGAAACAGAGTGTTTTCAGTTGCAGCTGGAGAAGGTTATCACTTATCAAGGTCATCCACGTTATTTTGTTTGTTCCTTGGAAAGAATTCAGTTGCTGTGGTTTCCTGTGTTCTTACCTTTTTACCATTTTATTGGATTCGGCCAGACTCATTAATTCTGAAAAGAAACCATTTCTTTCTCCAAGATTTCAATTCTTCACACTCATTTCCATGAATGAATATGATTGTAGTGGTTTTTGCAATGACGGTTGTTGAGCAACAATTTTCTCACTTGCCAACCTCTTTTTTTCCCTCCAATTCTTTTGCTGATGTTCTTGTTTTTTTTTCTTGGTCCATTCACCCTTTGCCACCATGATTCTTTCTTGGCTTTTAATCCTTGGAACTTCATTTTCACACATGCTTTCTTCCTTCTCTGAATCTTGAAGACAAACTCAGAGCTTTGGTTGAAGGCACTTAAGCACCACATTCTCAAAGGTAAAAATTGTGACATTTTGGTTGCTCTTCTTCCAAGGAAGAAAACCACCAATTTAGAATCTTTTGTTTCAATGTCATCCAAACCCAAGATAGCTACTTCTCACGCACTCCAAGTCCCATCAAAATACCTATCCCAATTAATCAACCACCAAAAGGCATTGCCCATCCCATCAAATCTTGAAATTTTTTTCACAACCCCACAACTCCAAGATTGGAACTCTGATACCAGTTGATAGAACTGGTATCATAACAGTGAGAAAGAACTGTTTTTTTACTGACTGGGAGGAGCCCCTAGGAAGCAATACATGATTCCAGATATTTCTAGAGGCCTGGATCCACTCCTTACATTGCTTTCCCAATCATGAAAGAGCCCCTAGGAAGCAATAAATGATTCCAGATATTTCAAGAGGTATGGATCCACTCCTTACACTGCTTTCTCAATCACGAAAGTCCCCTAAACTATTAACAGTTATTCCTATCTATAGGCAGCTACTAGTTTGCTAATATAAACCCACCCTTAATGGGCCTAATCAATTGTACGCCCATTCCCCTTATTTCCAACATAAAGCCTTGTATTTCTTTGACTAACTATCCTAACCTAACTACTAATTATTAACATAATTAAATAATGGGTATCTATAAGTATCTATCAATACTCCCTCCCCCCCTAATAATTCACCTTGTCCTCAAGGTGAATAGCAATTGCAGCTGCAAACAAAGTTGCATAGGGCTTCCAACTGGTCTCGAAGCATGAATAGCATTCCAATAGGCCTCCCCCGTTCTTATCCTATTTCACCAAATGACTCCCCTTTTGTCTCAACTCCTCTTCCTATTTTTAGGCAGCTACTGGTCTGCTAGCATAAGCCCATCCTTAATGGGGACTATCTAACCTAACTAATTACCAACATAACTAACTAATGGGTATTTATCAATACAGTTTCAGGCCAATTCCCTTTCTTTCTAATGTAACCCCATAAATTTCTTTGACTATCTAATCTAACTAATTACTAACGTAACTAACTAACTTATAGGTATTTATCATGAACATTTTTAGTTGTAAAGTTTACAAGCCACTCATAAAATATGTATCTTTATGTGTAGACCGCTTGTTTGTAGGTACATAGTTTCCATGGACTTTGGAGGCTCTAAAGTCTAAATGCTAAAATATAATTGTTTCTTCCTTTTTGTGATCAAAAAAGGAATTCTTCAACTTGTTTTTGAGTATTCACACCTTACTTATGGAAAAGTAAATAAGGAGGCATAAATTTTTTGTTAGTTTTGATAATGATAAGTTAAATTTGATCCTTTATATGACTTACAACATAATTAAATGCCAATGCATACCATGAAATAAGCAGTATCAGCATGCTCCATGTGGATAACTTTCTTGTGCTTTGATTCTACAGCACTCGACTATTAGTCTATTATTTGTTTTAGCGAAATTTGTCTTGCATCTGATTACTAGTTTATTTCAGGCTTCTTTCATGCCTGTTCTTGTGCTAGCAGCAAGATTATGTCCCGAAGGAATGGAGGCAACTCTTTTCGCAACTCTCATGTCTGTATCTAATGGAGGGAGTGTTGTTGGGGGATTGTTAGGGGCGGGCTTGACTCAACTATTTGGAATTACCAAGGACAGATTTGATAACTTGGCAGCTTTGATAATCCTTTGCAATCTTAGCTCATTATTGCCTCTGCCTCTTCTTGGCCTTCTCCCTGGGGGCAATCCTGATGTGAATGAGGAGGACAATTCCGATATTGAGATGAAATGTAATTGATTTTGGTTGTTTGCCCCTGGCTTTTCGTGGACTTGTCTGTCTTTGTCAAGCTATACCCAAGTTTTGTTCTCATTGCTTTGCAAATCTAACCGACATCACTTACACATGCAGAAATTCTTTGTATATATATAGTATGATGCTAAAGTTGCTACCAAGGCCTTGTTTTATCATGACGTCCAGTTCACTTCAAACTAAAACGGACTGATTTTGTGGAGAAAGAACCTTCTACACAATATGCTCTGGAGTGACTAAAGACAGTGCTAACCATCAACGACAAAGTATCAGTCTCTTCAGAACTCAGAATTATCATTCACGGGGTTCTTTTGTAGTGTACTTTCTCCTTTTCTTTTAATCATGTACCCCTTTACTTCTTTGTAAGAACTCGGGCTTTGTATTTATTAGCCAATAATTGTCATTCGACAATGGGAACCGAGTTTTAGGCCTCGGACGTGTTTGTATAAGCTATTGTCATTGGCAATTTCCTAAATCAGACAACAGGCAACTTGTTTTTCTTGTTTCTTTCTTCTTATCTTCTAGTAGAGGGAAGATTCACTAGGTCCATTTTTCATAAGGTTAAGTAATTATCCCGAGTGCTTATGCTCAACATCTCATCTATGGTAAAATGGAGGATTTATGCCATTTTATATAATCTAAATATTAAATCATCATTGGCCTGTGATTTCGCAGTTTTTTTTTTCTTAGTGAAAGGTTAATTTTCAACATAAGGGAGTGAGTTCATGTTTCATTTATGCTTCAAGTCTGAATCGAACATAATTTGTGTTTTGTAAAAGTAAAAAAAAGAGGGGATGGAAATGTACTGTATTGGTGATGACTTGTGGCTTGTGCACTTATTTTTTAGATAAATTTTAGATAGTGTTTTTTTGTATTTTCATTATCAAGCTTTTAATGAAATGATATCATGCATTTTTTTAATAAAAAAAACTGTAATACATTCAATTAAGGTTATTTGATATAGATCGACCAAAACAAAAGGTTATTTAATATGGAAAAGAAGGTATGCATGTCATTATTTGATAGGATAACGTGATGTTAAAGACACAAAATTCTATCATTTTATATTTGACAATGGATCTATCGGGTTTTTAAGAAGAAAAGTGGAAAAAAAATCCAAATTCATAGAATGTTGATTAATGGTTTCACCCTCACATTCTCGTTCCCTCCACAAATATCCAAACTCTCAAGTAAGTGAAATTGTTTTCTTCTCATTTTTCCACCTTGTGTTTCTTGTCATCCCTTATCCAAGCAAATTATAATGACATTTTTGGAAGGTCTGGAAGGAATAGGGTGAGATAATATAGAGAGCGGAGGAATGGACGGAAGGGTTATGTAGTGAAATATTGAATGACATACTGTTACAATAAATAATGTTTTTTTTTACATATATGGTAGAAAGTTCTGGTAAAAAGGAATTCGATGAGATAAGTAGAGAGCGAAGGAAAGCAATAGAAGAGTTATGTAGTGAAATAGTGAATGACATGTTAAACTGAATTATGTTTTGTGCCGTCTCATTTGGAAAAAAACAAAATAAGGAGTTCCAGAGGGAATGGAGAAGGACTGTAGATAAACTTCTGTATTAATATTTATACCGAGTTTCTTTTATTTATAAGATAAAATTAATTAATATACTTCAATTTTTTTGAGAAATTAAATGGGAGTGTTCTATAAAAGTAATATACACAAGTTAATTTTAACTTATAAAAAAGTTTATCATTTTTTATAAATGTTTATTAAATTTTTTATCCATAAAGTACTTAAATATAAAGTTTAATTACATAATTGATCATTAATTATAATTAAAAATTCTATTAAACTCTTCAATTATTTAAAAATTCAATTAAATACTCTAATTATTAAAAACACTACAATCCTATCATTTAGAAATGGTGTCCTTATGATCGACCAAAAATTATCTATCTACAAAATTTCTGACAATCAAATTAATAGAGTTGACGAAAATAATATAATTATAGTATTTTAAAAATTAAAAAATTAAAAAAATTAATTGAACTTTTAATTATAATTAAGAGATAAATTATATAATTAAACTTACATATAATTCATCTGTATTTTCTTTGTGCAAATTTGTTTCAACTCACCAATAAAGAAATTAAAACTAGTTCCAGCTCAAATTTCCCGCTTCCATCCCCTGATTACTCTTCATCCAACTCTCATTCAATTCAAACGCAAGGCTGATTGAACCCTTAGATGTGATTCTGGTGCGGTATTTATGTCTTTTCGCATAGAAAACAATATGGCACCGAATTTTGTCATGAAAACAATAATATAGTAGTAAAAGATTAACAAAGCTTTGAGAAATATCTTGAAATATCTTTAATGAAACTTCTCGAAAGATTTTTTAAGTGGAGAAATTGTTATTCATAAATTTTTTTATTGAAACAAATTTATGTGATAAGGAGAATTTCTAAAAAATAAGATATATATTTTCATAAGAAAATGCAAAAAATTGTTTTTAATAATAAAAAATAATATTTATTTGACACATAACAACATCATAACTAAATGAAAGTAAAAAATATAAAAATAAATATTTTTAAATTTTCTAAATTTTTTAACCATTGAAATAAAATTATATATAATTTTTTTTTTATAGTTACATGACATTTTAAGATCGTAAAAAGTATAGTGAGAAAAAAAAAAACTTATATATCGGCTTCACATGTGGCAGGTGGTGGATGTTACAATCAGTGTGCACATGGTGGGTCACACAATGCTTTGTCACCATCTACTACTGTTTCTTAGTCATACACTTATTAATATCATTAAGTTGACAAGTGGGGTCTTACATCAAACCTTTGGAGCCATATTGGTCTGTTCCAAAGCCACACACTCACACACGTATATGTGACTACCAATGAATTGAGTTCTCAAAAACATGAATCAGTAATATGAGGACAGGTTTCCCCGGGAATGGGACTAGTGTTCATGCTTGCTTGGCTCATATACCCTTCTTGCTTGAAGCATTGACATAGATAATGATTATTGTTCATTCATCATCCAAAAATGAAACACAGGACATTGTTCATTTACCCTAAATCATACCTACATCTTTAGTTACCATGCATGCTGCTATACTAAATAAGGTACTTAGACTGAGTGATTGAACCGATTGGTTCAAACTTCAAAATCAGTGATCTACTAGTACTTTTTTTTTTCTCAGTTAATCATTTAAATATTTATTGCATGTTATATTTCTGTTATATCAAAAGGATCATAGTACCATTCATATATAATTGAATAAATTTAATTAATTTCCTGCACAATTAGTATCCTATTGATGCGAAATGCCAGCTGAAGAAACCGTATAAATCCCAACTGGGGCTTGCCAAGTTGTGATATGGCATTTTCTTGTTACTAGTGCAATGGTCCAAATCATTCTACACCATCGAATCGGGAGAAATAATACTACTATCAACACAGAAGTATCTTTTTTTATACATCAATTGTTTTATCTTTCTACCAAATATGTTAATAAATAATGAAATGATTCAATAAGAACCTTGCTTGCATTTATATATTTATACACTTCTTTTCTCAACTATATAATCAAAATTACTTTAGTAGTTTGTTTCAGGCAGTTTTATTTATTTAGTCATTTATTTATGTTTCTTTCTGTTGTTAGTTACAACTCTAACTTTTTCTATTTCTAGCTTCACTTATAAAAGATTTTGGATGCAAAAATGATTTGGTATTGCCCGTTGAGATTCTTTGAATATACTTCTATAGGACAGAGTGACTAACACCCAAAAAGCTTTGAGATAAGTGGACTCAAGTTGAAATCTACCTGTTTTGAGTCCAAATGATCAATTTTGATGTAATAACAAAAGCTCACGATTGGCAAAATAAAGTCCTCGTGGGTATAAAGATAGATGCCCCATTAGTAATTAAGAAATGAAAAATGTTCAGACCACGGTTTCATCATTAATACAAGATCCTGGTCATTATTTATAGTAGCGATTTATTTATTGTCTATATATAAGATGCCCCACATAATAAAATATTATTGAGATACACACTTATTGTCTATATATAAGATGCTCTAAAAGATCTTTGGATTATGTTCTGAATTCGTGAAAGCTATTGGTTCAATAAATCTATTTGTCAGTGCAAAGACGATCGATGGAAACCAGTTTTTTTAAGGCTTTTGGTTAATGTCAGAGATCATGTTTGGGCCATACAAAATTCTGTGAAAGCATCAAGCGTGTGGATTCAAATTACGAAACAGTTAAAAGAAAAGAAGATTAATTAAAAATTCTACATTTTATTTTAATTTGGTTCTTACATATAAAAAAATGCATTTTAGTTTATGCAATGACAAACTGTTTTTTTGTTTTGATTCCTATAAGAATTTTTTTAACAGCTTGATAACTTTGGCAAATGGTAGAGAGCAATTTATAAATATTTTTTGGTATAAAAACCTAAAATGTAATGTTTTATGTAAGAACTAAAATAAAAAACAATATGAAATTGTTCTAGTACACGATACACCAAAAAGTCTCACATTAATTACATAGGAATTGTAATTAAATGTAATTTATAAACACCCTTATCTCTCAATTAATTAACCTATTGAGATGACTTTCAAGAACAAAATTATGAAAGTCTACAAGAGCTAAATCAAACAGTACTTTTAATACGATGAACTTAGCGATGCAGCAAACTTAAAGTTAGAATATTCGTGTGATGGCCAAGCGGTGAGCCTAGCATACAGCGGACTTGAGGTTGAAATATATATATTCATGTAAAGACTAAAATAAAAAAATAGTATTGATATTAAATATGAGAAGCAAGGTGGTGAGAATGAAGATGCAATGAACTTGAGGCCAGGACAAAAATATAAGAACCAATATGTTATACTTTTAGTAAATGTAACATTTTTTCATGTAAAGACTAAAATGAAAATAGTAATAACTAAGGGACCAAATTTTTAATTTGACCAAAAAAAAAGAATGAACTTCATTTTCAAAGAGTTGTTTGGCAATTGAAAGACAATATTTTTCTTACATACAGGCACCTTTGCAGTTCGATAATTGGTGGTGGTTGCTGCCTTTGTAATTTTTGAGAGACAACAACACTGCTAATGATGATGGACCAAGATTAATGTAAAGCATCAATGATGATTGATTTGGACTTTTGTGGTTATGACCTGTCTGTTTGAAAGCTCTATATCCATTTTCATGGCCTTCTAATAGTGTGTCTCAAGATAATGTTAAGTTGTTAAGATTAAAAAGTAGGTTAGCAAGTGCTAAATGATTGATAGAGGAAATACAATTGAGAAGTGGTTGGATGGAAAAGAGAAGAAAGAATCCACATTCGGAAGGTAAAGTGCCATGTGGGTTGCCATGTGAACGCCATTAAATTTGTGAACAGGGACTACCTTCCAACTAATACTTAAACATACCTCCAAGCAAGGTCTGCATGTGAGAAATCATTGACTCATCAAGTCTGAACCGATATCTAGGGAAAAAATATATATAAAGGGTAAAAAACTAATATAATAATCCATGTATAAATATATATTGGGAAATATAAAAATTCTGTTTAAAATGAAACAAGGTTCTGCCATGTGATTACTGATAAACTAGTAATGAGGATTTTCAATTTTCACCTGTTGACAGAAACAAAATTAAGATATCACTATTGAGACATAAATTTTGTCATTATCGATTTTAAATCATGCAAAGGGATGGTTTCTTTTTCTTCTAAACTTTATGTAAATACATTAGTTAGTTTTTTTTTTTTTATCAACAACACATTAGTTAGTTAGTTGCGTAAAGATGAATTATGGCTTTAAGCGAATTTTACCTGTAATGCTAAAGGTTTAAATTGTGAAGTTGTCATGAAACAAGCTTTTATCTAACCAGCTAGTAGAACAACCGTTAAATACCTGTTAAAGAAAAAAAAAACATTTAGTCCATATTAAAGAATGAGTACTAGCCCAACATAATGTCCTTTAAGAGAGTTGACGGGTTAGATTCTTTTTGTTTTCACTTTTATATTTTGCACGAAGGATTAGATTCACATTATTGTTGTAATATTATAGTATAGGACAACAAACTTGACAGCAGCGCAAACAAACAAAAAGCATAACATAAAAATATGCATGGATTTTAGAAAGGAATAATGCTATTTGGTGGATAAATGCGGCTCAAGCGAAGCCGCAGAAAGTTAAAATGAAACCACAAACGACGAAGTTGAATGGATAATAAGTATTTTTTTTATTACAAATATTATAAGTTAGAAGTATTTACTGGTTATGAAATAGTATGAATTATTGTAAAAAAATTATATATATTTTTTTTACATATAAAAAAGGAAATATTTACTATTTTTATGAATTAACTATTTTCAGTGGAGTTTTTTGTCTAGTCATATTTTTTTATCTACAAAACTAAAATATGAGAATTTAGTTTAAAAAATCAAAGTTTTAGGTTCACTTTGATCAATGTAATATTGATGGATAATAAGTGTTTAAACTTTAAATAATATAACAATAAATCTAATGTACAATTTTTTTTATACTATTGTCTATTGGTAAACGAAAAGCAGTATACTACTTAATTACCATAAAATTATTTTAACAAATCCAATAATTTTAAATTTGAATTTAGAAATATGCAATTACGTTATTGTTATAGTAGTAGTCACAGCTTTTCATTTGTTGGTGAAACGTTCTGAAATTTGTCAAATTAAATGGAAGCTTCATATAAATTGTCTAATTGATAGCATGATTTTCTTTTTTCATATTGCTAATTAGAATCGAAGTTAAATTTAAATAGCAATTAGTCAATATGATGGAGCAATTTAACATCATTTGCCACCTTCCCAGAAGCCCGTCCATTGTTAAGGTAACGTGGCATAGACCTCTTCTTTCTGGGGGTGAAATGTAACTCCGATGGGACCTCTCACAGAAATCCTGGTCAAGCTGCAGGTGATGGAATTTTCAGAGATTACAACGGTATTGTTCTTGATAGTTTTGCTACGTACTTTGCTGTTCAAACATTCCTTTATACTGAACTTTTTGGTGCAATTATGTCCATAGAAATAGTCTTATCTAAGGCATGGCAGAAGTTTTGACTGGAGTGTTTGCTCTTGATTGTTCAGGCTATCAATAACCTGAATATTATCCCTTTCAAAATTAGAAATAGGTGGTTAAATTATTTGTATAGGATTAATTTTATTCAATTTAATTAAAATTTCTTATATTTTCAAGGAAGACAACTTTTATACAGATAGATTAGTTAATTATGTAATTCATACCCATAGATTCTTTTGGTGGGATTCGGTCCTCTTTTTATGCCTAGGGCACTTATATAGAAATAGATCGGGTTTGTCTTCATATAGGTTTAAGCGTTTCTAACCTTTTGTTCGGGAATTGTTTTGTTTTTTCTCCCTGCAGGATGTAGTTATTGTCTTCTTATTTTTATTATGATGATATTCAAGGCTGGGTTTGGGTGTAGTGGCAGTTAGGTGCCAACCTGGTTGGAACCTATCTATCCTTATAAATCCTTCTTGCCTTTTTGTTATATAAAAAAAATAGCAATAATATTTAAAAGTAAGTATTACACTCTAATTAACTTCACTGCCTGGATAAGCTTCGGCTATAGTCCCATGCAAGAAAATGGAGACATACCCCCATTACAATATATATTAATTTGCATAAAAGAAGAAATGCTATCTCCATGTTCATATATATCATAACTTTTCTGGGGAAAAAACAGTGATAATTTGGTCTAGCTCGTGAACCTTAAACATTATTCCGACATACCATTTTTGTGGCCATCGTAATTGCAATACACTTAACAGACAAGCTACCCCATGTTTCAGCCTTTTGACTTTTATGTGGACCTATAAGTAATGAGGAACTTACAGTTTCTATCCCTTGGAAGGACAATGCTAACTTCTTGACCCGATGGTCCTGAAGAAAACCAAACTCTCCTATCACAAGGCTGGTATAAGCAAACACACTTAATGTTATTCTTGTGCATGGTCCTGGTATCATGTGTCTGTTTTCAGTTCCAAACAGCACATTTGGTTACAGATTTTATTGTGACTAGATGTCTAAGATTTGTCTTTTGTTTATTACCAGCTAACCTAAAAACTTAAACCATTAAGTGAAGGCTTATGAATGATTTTATATGTAACACAACTCGAGGCGATTAAGTAAGTTCCCCATAAAATGACGTCTAAATCTAGGATTTTAATATTTGACATTGCTGGTAAAATTAGTCAATGCTCATAGTACACTTTCACTGTGCTTAGCCATAATTGACATTTTTATGTTAATGATTAACTTTTTTATTCATAGAAATCGAACCACTAATATAGAAATGAACATGAATATTTAACTCAATTTATTAAATAAGATACATTTATAATTTTTTTGATTGTTAATTAGTAATCTAACAACTAATCTTCTATTCATATTAATGACAAACAATTTTCACTAAGACTATAATCAAAAGCTTTGAGCTACTATTTAAAGATTTGAGAAGGTTTTATATTACATTGGTTGAAAATTTTCAATAAATTAATAGTAAAGTCAAATTTAGGCTTTGGTCACTAACAGTGGTCCTAAAATAATTACCTAATTTATGCGCAATTATTGTTGCCAAGTTAGCCCGCTCAATAATGATTCTTCTCATGTCATGAACCTAACTAACTTTATTTTCCGTGGCTTAATGATGATCTGGCCAGGCCTTCAAAATCAGATCACTAGTCCCAAGTGTGAGAAGAGGACCGATCGACCCCCCCTTGCATTCACTATCAGTTTCGTTTCAATGTCAATGTGATCAGATTAAAGCCTGAAAGCTACCCTTACAGATTGGTTGAACCAATTTAAGAAATCCATGGTACAAGAAATCTTCAAAAGATTTATACACATCCTATGTGAAAATACAAATGGGTCGTTGGGGAAGGGGGTTCAAACTTTCAACAGAACATGCACGTTCTATGTTTCTTTATACACATCCTCCTCCAATATATATATATATACACCTACTCTGACTTTGACTTGCTTTTCTTTTCCAGCAAAATTTATTCAGGGTTTTTAGCTCATGAGCAATAACAGACCAATTGTGATCTTCCACGTGTCTGAATTATAGGAAGTCCATTTCTATTTTCTTGTGAAAATACGTCAAAATTATTAGCCAAAAAAAATTGTAGTTGAAAGCAACATTGATCGCAAACAAATATTAAAATTGTGGGAAATAATAATATTATATAAAAATTGATACTTCCTTTTCAATGATAATAGGATATGGTCACTCTGGCGTCATATTAACGGAAATCAATAAAAGTGAGTTCAAAATAAGATATTTTTTTGGTAGATGAGTTCAAAATAAATTGAACAGGTGCAAAATTGTTTAGTCGGGGTGGAATTGTGTCCCGTGAGTGATAAGTCCTTGTACATAATTGAATAGGTGCAAAATTGTGCAGTGCAGTTGCTAATTAAATTTTTTTGCATGCGAACATACTGGCCAAGACAGTGTTGTGTAATTAATTGCCTTGCACACTTTGTTGGGGGAAAAGCAGCATTGCATATACGTTTTGGACTAGAATCACCCTATGAAGATACTTTGTCGTTGTGAGATATGAAAAGGAAAGAAAAAGAAAAGGTTTTTTAAGGGTGGATCGAGCCTGAGACTAGTATTATTGCAGATTTCAACACCTTGGGAAAATCTGGCGATGTGTAGTCAAGTCGTCAATTTGTTGTTTGTTACATTCTTCTGTCAAGTAATTTTAAAGTGAATTATGATTCAAAAGAAAGTATAGTTTTCAAACTTACTTTTATATGCATTTTCTTTTCATCCTTATATTATATTGCAACACTTTATGGTGTGATATTATATCTATAAAAAAGACATCAATAAGGTGTGGTGGTCAATCAGTCGACAACTTAAAAAAAATAAAAAAGAGATACCTTGAGTTCATATTAGTTTTTATTTTTTTTATTAAAAAGTGTTCATATTAATGTTAATACTCTTCTTTATTACTTGAATTTCTGTTAAAATTACCTTTTTCTGAAGTAAATTGGAAGTATTTATTGTCATTCATATTTTATTACCATTTATTTTCAAGTAATAATTATATGAAAGTTATCATTTCTATACTAGTGATATTTATCTAAAATATTTTTTCATTAATCAAACTAATAATTTAAATGGTTATAAAATCTAATTAAGTAGAAGTAACAATAAATAGACATCTCTCACATATGTCGGTCTTGTGACGATTTTTTTATATTACAAATCATTCTTTACAGAAAATAGTGTAGTCAAACATGATTATATAAATGATATTTTTTTTAAAAATATTTAATGTAATTATATATTTAATACTTTAATTTGAGATAGATTAAATTAAATAATCTTATGTAAGCCAATTCGCGTATTTGATGGTAGTGACATTTGATCTTAGATAAATATTACTTTATCATCTAAATCAATTGGGTTGTACATTCTTTCTTATAGCTCGTTACTGAAAATTGCATACAGCAATGTTCTAGAGACCCTGACCGTACTGCCACAAAAAAAAATAAAATTTACCTGAATGCCACGCGACATAATTCGCTTGTCAGTCCAGCGAAATAGGTGAAGGACACGTGGCAGGGCGGGACATAATTCGCTAGGGGGACCAGCGAATTAGGTGGACACGTGGCAGACACGCAGTAATTCGCTGGGGAGCCCAGCGAATTACGTGGCATGACAAAAACAACTTCAGAACTTCGGAAGGCCATAACTTTTGACTGGGATGTCCGATTGAGGCGTATCATATGTCAAAACGATCGTAATTCAGAGGAGATGCCGTTGGCAAGTTCCCAAAGGCCAAATTTTTTTCCCAAAAGAGGCCCCTAAGTGCCTCTCCTAAGTGCCTCAAAATTGTGATTTAAGATTCAATCATCAAAAAAATTTATTTTTATCTGCTTTTTTAATTATTTAATTAGTTAATTTAATGTTACTTTTTATTTTTTCAATTAATTCTCTGAATTTCGAGAGTTTTGACATATCATACGCTTTCATCAGATATTTCTATCAAAAAATATCACTGTTCGAAGTTTATTGCATTATCAATTTTATATCATAACTTTTGATAGACATGTCCGATGGAGGCGTACGATATGTCAAAACGGTCGAAATTCAAAGAAGTAATTGAAAACATAAAAAACAACATTAAATTAACTAATTAACTAATTAAAAAAGCAGACAAAAATGAATTTTTTTGATGATTGAATCTTAAATCACAATTTTGAGGCACTTAGAGACCTCTTTTGGGAAAAATTTTTGGCCAAGTACCCTTCAGGAACTTGCCAGCGGCTTCTCCTCTGAATTACGATCGTTTTGACATATCATGCGCCTCAATCGGACATCCCAGTCAAAAGTTATGACCTTCCGAAGTTTTTGAGGTTTTTTCTCTCATGCCACGTAATTCGCTGGGCTCTCTAGCGAATTACTGCATGTCTGCCACGTGTCCACCTAATTCGCTGGACCCCCTAGCGAATTACGCTCTCATTGTCACGTGTTCATCACCTATTTCGCTGGACTGACAAGCGAATTATGTCGCGTGGCAGTCTGGTATTTAGTTTCGCTCGCGTGACATTCAGGTAAATTTTTTTTTTTTTTGTGGCAGTACGGTCAGGTTCTCAATGTTCTATCGATCACACTGACCATGGATTTATGGTAATTTACCAGAGCAATGCAATCAAATTGAGATAAGGACATCGCACAAACATTGCAAAAATTCACACTGATTTGATCAAGTTTTTTTTTCTTAGTTATGATGGTGACCGAAGCTTGCTGAGCATAGGCTACTGAGCACGAACCACATGGCCATTATGGGGGAAATATTGACAATTTGCAGTAACATTCATGGACTGAGCTTATTAAACGGATCGGCAAATCTGGCTTACCTTTCCATGTGCTTTGAGTTTCTCTGAGTTTTTGTTTCCTCATTTTTTGTGTAACATCGGGTGGAACAAAAGAACGAAGGAAGGCTTAGCCAAGTCAACAGAAGATTCACTTGAAAACATGAGTTAACATTTCACATGTATGCTTTCTTTCCTAATTTGGTTTTCTTTCTGTTAAAATTTGGGAGGAAGTCAAAATAACAAATAGTTTTTCACTATATAGTAATTTTGGTAATATTTGTTGTATATGGTAATTTATACAAAATTAATTATATATAGTAATCACTGTAATATTTTTTTAAAAAAATTAAATACATTAATATTCAGTACATAAATCAATTAACACAATGTTATTTTAGTTTAATAAGTGATTTTATGTTTTAGATTTAAATATGTAATTGTATTAAATATTTAGAATGAAAATTTTGTCATAAGAATCCTTGCACGTATCTTTGTAATAAATACTTGTACAATGATTAAATTTTATTTAATAAGTAATTCATATGTGTATATCTTGAATACCTATATAATTGCATTGAATATTTAGAATGAGAATGTTGTTGAAGTACTTGTACTCATCTCCCTATAAATATATTTATGTGTGTTGTTATTGTTTTGTTAAAGGTATATAGTATTCGTTAATTTTTGTTAATGATTAATTTTTATCATAAAATTTAATTAATCATTTTAGTGTGATTCTCTCATCTAATTAATAAATTATTAACGTTTTTTAGATATTTATTGTGAAATAATTACTATTGAGAAGAATTATGTATGTAATGGCATAAAGCATAAAATTGTGAAAATGAATATGTGGCAATCAAACTACTCAGACTAAAAAATTACAAAGATGGATTAAAAAATTGGTAAAAATGCAACAAAAGATTATAATATTCATATAATATAAGCTTTTAATGGTACCCACCACCTTGCCCCACATATTTTACGTTTCGGGTAGTTTGATTTATGGGGACTAGAATTAAAGTATTAAATGCTAGAAAGGGCCAGAGCAAAGGTCCCTCCGACCAGCCTTGTCATATTTTCCACTGCCCATGTCCCTTAGAACATGGAGGAAATTATGGCATTTCCCAATCTTAAACTCACTCTCTCTCTCTCTCACACACACCATAAAAGCCCTCATTGAACAACAACAAGCACTTCCTACCTCCTAGTTCTTCAAGCAACAAAACCATCAATCCCAAGTGAGCAAACTCAGCATGCTACACACAAGTAAATAAACAAGACCACCTCAATCATTGTGGTCGACTCCAACCAAAGCAAAGTCAAATACTTTGCCCTTCTTGGTCACTCACCACCACCCCTTTGCATGTTTTAAGGAGAAAGATTCTCATCTTTAGAAAGAAAAGAAAAGACAACAAAAAGGTTGAAAGAGTTTACAAAGAGATGGAGATTGAGTCAGTGAAGTGCGAGTGTTGTGGCTTGAAGGAGGATTGCACCCAATATTACATCAGCGAGGTGAAGTCCAAGTTTGATGGGAAATGGTTATGTGGGTTGTGCTCAGAAGCAGTGAGAGATGAAGTGAGCCATGAAGGAAAAAAGGCATCAGCTATGGATGAAGCTGTGAAGGCTCACATGTCATTTTGCCGTAAGTTCAAATCAAACCCTGCAGTTAGAGTTGCAGAAGGGATGAGACAGATGCTAAGGAGAAGGTCTGACTTGTCATCTTCTCCATCTTCATCAAAGAAGTACACAAGGTCAAGCAGCACTTCTCAAGTGGGAGATTCTTCAAGTTTCCATTTGTAGTAATGAGAGAAACAGAGGGTGGGAACAGGGCAGAGGCAGAGGAGACTCTGCTTTGGTTGGAATAAAAAGTTGATAGGTTTAGTTTTTCTTCTTCTTCTTGTCATGTACAGGAAGTGTTATTTCAGTCTTTTCTTCTGTTTTCTTTTTTATTTTTTCAACTGATCTCTAGTTTGTTATCTCTAATCCTCTTTGTCATCTCTTTGTTTACTTTCTTGGCTAAATAGAGACCTAGTTTTCAAGAAGAAAAAAAAGATGATCTCAATCAACTTTGTCTCCTCCAAAACTTTGAGAGTATTTCAACTCATTTTTGCTTAAAATGGACGGGAACAAAAACCGTTTATGATGTTTCTGAGTAGAATGAGTATCTCCTTTCCTTTCATATGTATTGAAATGGTATTTTGGGTATTAACGAACTTATTTGTTTCTTTAACATAAGTACTTTTATTAGAACTTTGAGTGGTATGATAAAGTGGAAGGTTGAATTTTTCTTAGAATATTATTTTGGTGTAACTTTTACATGTCTAACCATGTAATATCATGTGAATTAGATAATCATATCGATCAATCAAATTTATTCATTTTTTTTCAATTTAAATATGAGAACCTAATAACAAATTTTATATATATTTTTTATATTTTGATTTTTAATTTAATATTTTATTAAAACATCACTTTATCTCTCATCTTCCTAATTTAATTTCCTAAATATGAATGCCTTCCTACCTTCATCTTTCCCACGCAACAACCACAACCAATCTTTTCTGATAACTCAGTTGGAAGGATCAGGTCAAATTCAACCATGCGAAGGAGGAGTTAACAATGTTGGTGTTTTTCTTACCATTCTCCCTCCAGAAAGTGGAGGAGAATTACTTGTGAATGAACAAGTAAACAATAGCAGCAGCAACGCGGTTTGAAACCTGAAGAAAAGGTCTTGCTTCTAGGCATGCACCCACCACTATTTTCACTACCAACACCACAAATTTCCTAGCTATGGTTTAGGAATTCCCTTGACATCCCAACACCGTGGACGCATTCATATTTAGGAAATTAGGAATTGAATTAGAAAGATTAAGTATAAAATGATCTTTTAATAAAATATTAAATTAAAAAACAAAATATAAAATATAAAATTTACTATTAGATCCTTAGAGATTTGAATTAAAAAAATAACAAATAAACTTGATTGATTGATATGATTAAATCTATATGATATTACATAATTAAACTATACAACATATATATTGATGTAACTTATTTTAAAGTCAGACTGTAGTAATGACCTTTTTATTAAGCCTCCTATATTCTTCTAACATTAGTTTTTGCACTTCTAATGTGTATCTTTTGTGTGAAATCTAATGTTTTGGAATTATTTTAAATTTTAGCTAAATTAAAGTTGAGCTGGATGGAGCATGCAAGGACTAAATTCGATGAATTTCATGAGAACATGAATTCAAGACATTTTGAGAAACTAAAATGAAAATGAAATCATATTCTGTAGTAATTAATAATTAAAAAGAAGTAGAAGGAAAAATATTTCTATAAACTTAACATCTCCATTTTTTTGCACACATTCTTCTTAGAAAGAATAATAACAAAACATGAATATATGTATAATATACACATTAATTCATATTCTATATTTTTATCACATCATATCACTAATAAATATATGAACATGTGTAACACACTTTTATCTCTTTTATCTAGATGTCTAATAACACATTAATTTCCAAGCATCATTTTTCCTCAAACTTATCTTTTTGCGCACATTTTTCTTGTTAGAAGATACTACTACATACGAAGCTAACGTACTTTGCAAGACAAGCGATATGATGCATTCCCCGGAAGTAAATTGTTAGGTTTAAGTCGCAGTTTCTTAGCACTGCATTCCCCTCCCTAAGCCTAGATATTCGTCACATTTGACGGAGTCTTAAACGGTTTATAATACCTTAACCCCAAGGAAAAACTAAAATAGAATCAACAAACATATCTGAGAATCTAATTAATTTATTCACGAAGCAACATTGATTGTCAACTTCCCTCAATTTCCAAATATAAAATTAGAATTTGTCACTATCGTAATATGGAGGGATCGTGCCATCGTGAGATGATCGTAGCCGTAAAAATTGTTTTAATAAAGAAAAACACAACTGCAGGAGATCTTGTACAATAGTGGATAATGATTTCATCACACATTAGCAGCTGATGATAGTTTTAAACTTTTTCTTTTTGCATTTTTCAACTTTGTTACGTGGTTGATGATAGTAGTTTTCTTGAGGTTGAGGTAATCAAGCTATAAAAGTTTCGTTAAATGAAGGACCATCGAGTGGTTAAGACTCTCACACTTGGTTGTTGTTAAATATGATGTATGAATATGTTCATTGAGGCACTTGATTACAATTATAACTGAGGTACGTATGTTGAATTATGAAATCATCATTAATTTGTTGCCAGTTTGGCAGTGCCAAGTTGAATCTTGGCTGTCACTAGCGCACAGCACAGCCTTTGGAATACGATTCTTCAATCTTTCATGCAACAAAGAAATGATTGATATTTTCCATTTTTCCGTAAGGAACACGAGTTATAATGTCAACCACAACTCTTACTATACCCGTTCTTTTGAGGAAATCCAAACATTAATTTATGGTAACAGAACAAGCATGCTACCGCTAGTGGAACTCCCTTTTAACATGGTTATCTCTTCTCTTTGAAAATTATTTATCTAAAAATCATTTAGAAGTGACAAAAATTTCTCAATTCTTTTTTAAAAGATAAACAATAAAATATAATCATTCAACCTTTTTTTTAAGTTTCACAGTAAAAATAGGGATAGGATAAAAAAAGCATGTTAAATGGTAGCTATTATCTAAATTAGTTTTGAAGTTATTCAACTATAGCAACAAAAAATAATAAAATTTACAGACAAAATGATTGCTATTATCTAAATTATATTCCAAGTGGTCTCATCTTTTATTTCTTTTTCTTTTTAACCCTTGAGTGGTTTAGTCGACTTACTCTATTATAAAAACAGAATTACAATCATTCAATAGAAAATTAATAAATCATACACATATTTAATAATTATATTTATACATTTCTTAATTTAAAAGGGTAAATAATTTTTATTTATTTATTTATATCATAATCAATTGTTATATTGGTTGTCATAACTTGCTAAGTCCTTTCAGTAATGAGAGTTTTAGATAGTTTGTATAAGATTCTAAGTTTAATCCTTATTGCAGTCATTATCCAGACAAAAATGGATATTGGTTGTCACACTAGCTATGAGATTTATTTTTAGGTTCCGCTGTAAGATTTATAAGGAGGAGGAGAAACCCACTTGCTTATAGACGATAAATTTAAAATACTAGAGTTTCATTTATTCAAATAGATAATTAAAAAAGAAATCAATTATTTAATCCTTTTAAAATATAGGAGGCGCGCAATAAGTTAAAATTTTCTGAAACTTCACAAAATCTTCACATTCAGAATACAAAAGAAAGAACAGTGAGAGGGAGTAATATAAAAAGATGGATCTATACAAATTCCCTTCTCTCCAGTTATGTCCTTTAATTCTCTTGTTTTAATAACAACATTGCTTAATTTTAAGGTTATTTTTTGTCTTTAATAAAATATTGTTTTATCCTTTATCGTCTTTCTATTTTATTAAACTAGGTGTGGGTCAGCCTGCAGGCTTAACCCATAAAAAGAAAAATTCAAGAAACTGAGCAAATAATAAAGAAAAAGCATGAAAAAAAAGTAAACCGGTAAGCAGTCAACTAATCAACACGTGAGAGAAAATTTTGGAGGATATACAGATTTAATAATATTATTCATAGGCGGAGATATCTTAACGCTTTCCCTCCCCATTTCTTTCATTTTTCTCTCATACTAAATAATAGAAAGAAATTATTTAATTTTTTTCACCATTTTCTTCTCTAATACGAAGAAGAGAAGTGTTACACTTTTGTTCGATATTATTAAACAAATAAAATATCGTTTCATTTTTATCTTCCATTCTCTATTTTCCCCCCTCTAGATCCATGAGTAAAAAGCCTTTTTATACATTCTTTTTCTTCTTTTAAACTTTCTTCTACTCACTCTTTCATTTATTCAAATAAAGCATAGATTTTTATTTTACTTTTTTCTTTTAGTTTTTATTCATCTTATTTTTTTCTCATTTCTTTCCTTTTTTATTTTCTCGCTTATTCTTCTCTCCTAAAATTATTTTCTCCCCATTCTCTCCTACCAATAAAAATTAACAAAATGTGTGTGTGATAAGGAAAGAATCCGAGAATTTGGCATGTCCCAATAGTGGAGAACACAGCATCATGTTTGAGAAGGCGAAAAAACGATTGCATTAGCCTTACCATTGAGAACTCTTAACTCCTTAATAAGTGTATAAATTTGTTAAACTAATATTAAAATATTAAGACTGAATGTCAAATTCATAGAATTTTAACTGTATTTTAAGTTGGAGAACACAGCATCATGTTTGAGAAGGCGAAAAGCGATTGCATTAGCCTTAGCATTGAGAACTCTTAACTCCTTAATAAGTGTATAAATTTGTTAAACTAATATTAAAATATTAAGACTGAATGTCAAATTCATAGAATTTTAACTGTATTTTAAGTTTGTATATATCGATTTTTAAGTAAATAAATAACTAAATTAAATATTTTTCAAAATGATAGTGTCAAAATGTAAACTTTAAACCATAACAATGGATAGGAAAGTTAAGCAAGACATAGGAGACAAGAAAACAAACATTTGGAGGTGGAAATGATATTTGGTATAGATATTTGGGAAATGTTGGATGTTTGACCTACCAAAATTATTCTTGATGTAACGTTAATTATTTTTCAACATTTAAAGTTATTTCAATTATTATTTTCATTAACTAAACTACTATAACCATGATTTCTAATGCGAAAGAGCCTAAACCACATAATTTCACTCATAATACCTTATGAGCAAAACTAAGTAATTTGCTTTAAGATTAGCAATGCATAAATGAGGTTAAATAACACGATTCTATCCCTAGACATAGATTACCTAGAAGCTCCTTCAAGGTCTTAGGATAAAACTATTTCTCAATGATTAAAATCCTATAACATACATGTGAATGAGCGATCAAACCATAAACAAGACAATAAACTTAGAAATGAAGCAATAATATTGAAATAACATTAAATGGATAGTAAGGATCATTACATCAAAAAGTGTTTGGTATCCAAGCCCCTAACAAAAGATGAAACAAGAAAAATGGAAGAAGAAGAGCTCCCAAAGTGGATGCTTTTGCTCAGAGCATACCTTAAACGAACTTCTTCCAAAATGCACATTGCCTCTTTTTATATCCTTCAAAATGTTGCATTGTTATGCTTTTTTGAAAAATCATTGTGCGTTAAGCTTGCATGTGCGCACTAAGAGTACATACATAGTACAACTGACTTAAGTGACCACGCGCTAAGCCTCTAAATGAGTGCTTAGTGCACATGCACGCTACAATTAACTTCCAGTTTGGTTTCTTGCGCTGAATGTGTATTGGAACGTTGAGTGGGCTACTCCAATTCTTCATACATCTTCCATTCTTCTATTAATGTATCCAAAATCTTTACAAAATATACCAAAACACCGTAAAATTACTAACTTTAGAATTCTTAAGATAAAACTCAAGAATCTAAATTTTTAAGTAAAAAAAAAATAAAAAAAAAATCAAATAATTATTATATAATTTAAGTACACAAACTAAATATGCATAACAATTATCAATAACTCTTTAGAACTCATTCATTGCGCAAATTTTAGGAAAAGTGAGACAGTTTTCGTACTTTCCTTGCTTTGGCCCTGCATTCATAAAGCATTGTTCTCTCCAATAAAAAAAAATCAATTGTACAATTAAATAAAAAACTAAATCATTTTTTTTATAAAAAAAGTCAAAAAAAAATATGTAAGACATCACCAAGGTAAATGAATATCCTATCCAGCTCAACGTCTCTAATAATAACATTTTTTAGAACATGCATGTATATAAAAATATATTTAAATATTTATTAACATATATTTATTAAAATTTAAAGTAAATAATTAATAATATATTAAAAATTCAAAATAAAAAAATAATGTTATAAATTATAAAATATGAATTTAATATCTATATAAGACACGAGACATTAACTTGTTATATATATATATATATATATATGGATTCTAAAACTAAATAGAATTTAAAAGGCTAATATATATAAAGTATGTATTTAAGGAGTTTGACTAGATACATACATATATTAATTAACTATGATTAATTTATTATGGATTTAGTATTGAACCTATATCACACATAAATAAGTGTTTTAATTTTTACATAAGAAAATAATTTATTTGATAATTAAATTATAGAATTCAATTTAATCAAATAAATATTTTATTGGAATATTATATTTTTTTTAGCACAAAAAATATAATTAATATAAATAAAAAGTATCATTTTCATAAATGTGAAAATTATACACCAAATAAGAATAAGATTCTATTGCTATATGTCAAGATCAAATAATGTGATTAATTATCTTGATTAGTCATGTGATTATTTAGAAAGTATCTTTATTTTAAATTAGAAAAATTCTTAAAATAAAGAGATATGAGATTATTTTAAATTAAATCTCTCTTATAAAAAATTTAAATCTATATATCTTTTAACACTTTTTAAACCTGAAAAAAAGAAGAGGAATGTTATTCTTAGAGTTGTACTCATTCAATAAATAGTTGATAGAAAAGACTGATTTTGATGTGAATAATGTAGAGTCTTAACATAATTAAAGAAAAAAATTATTATTTCAAAGAACACACGTTTAAATACACAATTTTAATTATTCATTTATTATTATCACTGTAATATAATTTAAATACAAAATTGATATTTGCTGCAAGTTTTAAAGAACTCTCTCTTAGAACTACTATCAGTATAAACATGTGTATATAAAATCAATAACTTTTTATCATGGGTCTCAAATTTCACAATTATGCCCCTATGATGAATAAAGTTCATATCTATGATAAATGTTTTCAATTGAATTTTCTCTAGTCCAACCCTTACCCCCTCTAAGGAGGATGTAGAGAACAATCAGAACATACAAAAATATTATTTTTTTTTTTCATTATGATGCACACAACAAACAAGTGCATTCATCTAAGTCACATGAAAATTCAGATGTACTCTGGCAGCTTTCAAACCCAAGAAAAGTAACTTCCAATTTAAGTTTATTGCTAACAAAATATGATATGATATCACAATTTTAATGTTTATGATTTAATATGACAACTATAAGTTTTTGAAAGAAACATATTTAAAAAATGAATAAAAATTTAGGATAATAAATATAAATAATTATAATCAAAAATATAAATAAAGGTTACATGTTTCCTAGAGTAAATTTATTTAATAGAGAATAAAGAAGAATTTAAATAAGTAGGTATTCTTTATGAATAAGGACAAATAAACTTATTTGATAGAGAATAAATAAGAATTTAACATAAATAAATAGATATTATTTATAAGTAAAAAGATACACATATTGCCCGAAATAGGATACAAACATTTTGTTTGAATTATTTTTTTTTAATAAAGAGTAATTGAAAATACTTATATATGTTGT
>CM023960.1:25890974-25914964 GCA_013407115.1 Glycine latifolia | reverse complement strand
TATATATATATATATATATATATATATATATATATATATATATATATATAAAACAGGGAGCACATAGTCAAATTAAGAAGAAATTAAATCTTAAACATTTATATTAATTTATGGGTTATTTAAGTGTCTCATCTCTCACAATATCATAATGCTCTCATCTCCCCAAAAAAATCAATATTTTTATTATAATTTTTAGGAATTTATTTAACCTCAAAATTAATGTCTATGAAAACTAGTTTTAAAATTTAAATAATAAATACACACTTTATATTTATTTATTTATTTAAAATTTCCACATTCATCTTATAAATTCAGTCTTAAAAAATCTTATATATTTATTTTTAAAATTTTTTATCTTAATTATCCGATTCAAAAGTAAAAAAAAGTAATTAATTCAGGATTTAATTGACAAGTAAGTAAAATCTTATCAAAAATTATTTTTTTCAAAATACCAACAATTAAATTTATGCCAAATCAGTTGGTTATTTAATTTTTGAAGTTTGAAAACACCTTAACGACTAAAATAAAATAAAATCCTAAAGTATCGGGGCTATGTATGTCATTTCAGTACTACAAAACCGAGTCTGTGGAGAAAACATGACCGTTGGGATTCAAATTCAAAAGGTTGTGCTAAACCGGCCGCTAGAAGAGAAAAATCAAAACCAAAAAAATAAAACTACAATCTGGGAAACGAGAAGAAGGAAGAAGCCATGAGAACCGTTTTTCTGCAATCGAAGTCAAAATCCAGCACACCATCATCGGATGAAGATAATAACAGTTGTTACTTCCCCGGTTGCAAGAAAGATGCAAATTGCAACTGCGAAATGTGTTTGGCCAGCATCAATGCCACCCTCGATCTCATGCCCAACAGCGTCCACAAAAGCACCCTCACCAAGCTCTCTGCTTCCAAACCCAACGTTGAGCGCACCCCAATTTCTTTTGATGCTTCTATTCTGTCCACACCCAGATCCAGTGAGTTTCAGCTATCTTCATCCACTCCTCTCTCCAACTCAAGAGCCAGATCGGACATAAGCCAGAAAATGGAGAAGCACAAGAAGGGACAACAAGCCTCTGGTTTCAGTTTCTTGAGGTTGATGCTCTTTTTTGGATTCTTCTTGTCTGCGGACCTTGTTTTTCCTTTGGTGGTTTCTGGGGTTCTTCAGCCTGCTTTGTCACCGGATGTGGTGAAAAGGGTCGGTGAAAAATGTAGCCTTGTGCGTGATTTGAATGGAAAGTTGAGGCTTTTGCAGAAAGAGTTGGCAACTGTTGTTGTTGGGGAAGTTTCAAATTGCAGCTTCACTGATACCTTGTGGGAAATCAGCCAGGTATTGTATTACTCTTTAAAAAAAAGTCAATTTCTTTATTCATGCTTTTATTGGTACTTGGGCAAAATGTGCTTCAGCTAGGTTAAAATTTGTTTTAATCTCTATACTATAGAATGGTGGTGGTTTTAGTCATCATATTTCTAAAATGTGGTGAGTTTCATTCTTGACCTAACACTTCTTTTTGACATGACTAGGGACAAAATCTATCACATTTCATAAAATGGATGGACTAAAACTATTTTTGACTAAATTTTAAGGAACTTAAAATAGATTTTACCTTTGATTTTTTCAACAGTCAATAAGTGGTGGTGACAAAAAACAGCTAAAATTTTGTATAGGATGGTTTGCTATTGAATTCAAGGTGCACACTGTACAAATCAGCAATAGAAGAGGTAACAATCTGGGGATGGCCTTTGCAAACAGCAGGATTGCTCACAAATGGGTTCTCTTCTCGAACATTCACTCTCTTATCAGGAAGAGTCACTCAGGTGAATTCTCTTCAATGTCTTGTTTTTTTCTTCAGTCATTGATTGTTGTTGTTGACTAACTCTTAGTCATTGTCTATCTGTTTATAAAGTGGAATGGTGGGCAAGTTGGCTATTTGATTCGGAGGGCTAATGCTTCATGGGTGCAACCAAAATGGGGTGCTTCAGCAGTGCAATTAGACCCCAACACTTGGGTTCTTGAATATCAGAGGAGTTATATTTTTGATGGTACGAGGTTGTATTCTGCAGCATCGGAGTTCCTCAAATATAGGATTTCAAGAATTGTTGCCAGGCTGAAGAAAGATTTCTGGCTGTTTGTCGCATTTGAAGATAAACAGTACAATGGATTCACAGCAATCAATGGACCTCAAATCCCAACTTGAACGAATGGTAGAATTTGGAGTTAATCTTGCTCAATCAGCATATTCCTACCCTCATCTCTTGTGAGGAGCTCCATTTTCTTTTGTTTAGGTTCTCTAGTTGGATTTATCCTTTAATTTTGGATATTCATTTGTATAGGATTTGACTATCCGAATTTGACCTGCCATGCTATACATTTGAATATACAAGTAAATGTGATTAACTTTTCCATAATGAAACAAATAGAAAGGTTGGACCTTTGAGAACAAACAACAGGAAACATCAAAGTTGTTTCTTGGTGCGCCTCCTTAAGATTTTAGTCGTTGGATATGTTAGATAATAAATTAATGACAGGACTTAATGAAGTTATGTTTGACTTGTATTATAACTCCACCTTTCCAGCGCTGAACTTCTTTAAAAGTTTTCATTTTGTTTCCCTTTTTATGCACTACTGTAAATGGCATATTTAATCTACTGAAATGTAGTTCCTAGCATTTCTCTTCCGCTTAAGTCTTAATATCTTTTCTACAGCAAAACTTGGTGGAACCAGAAAATTTGTGAACACTACTATTTCGAAGAGCAAAAGCATTTGATCATACTGGACCAATATATCAAATTTTGTCTTGGTATCAAAACCTGTTTTTATCTGCATATGTTTGATTCCATTTAGCTTGAGACAAGCGCACCAAGGCACCAACATGAGCCAAGCATAAATGACACTCAGCATTCTGCTCTTATCAGGCATCACTATTTCGGGCAGTTCCATTTCATTGACCTTCTTAAACTGTTTGGTCACTTATAAAGCGAGTTTCTTAAACCATTCCAAGTTTAGCATACCCTGTAAGCATTGCACTTGATGAACTTTTTAAATGGTCTACAATTAAGCATTCACTACAATTAGCATACACGTTAACTAGGTCACTCAGAAAATGACCACAAGCAGAAAGTACAGCACAAACTAATACTACTATATCGCTAATTACAACTTCATAATTGCAGATCAAGGTAGAAGAAACACCAAAATACCACAAGCTAAATTTTGCACACATAGTAGATAAATTTAAATAGATTTTCAAATTTCCCATATAAAAATAATTATCAAACTATCATCATATTTTATTTATTCACAAATAAAACAACTCGGCCACTAGTATCAGGTCAGTATTTTATTTATTTACATATGAAAAATATTGATATATTTAGTAATTTATAAACTTTATAATACTCTTAGTTAAAAATATGTGTACGGTGCAAAACTAATTTACTCTAAAATATGTATAGAATCTTTAACCGAATTTTGTCTTTATTTTTTAATAATTTATTATTTCGTTTTTGCTGTCTGATAAAATAAAAATATTATTTTTGGTTCATTATTTTTTTTTAATTCATAATAAATTAATAAATTTTGTATACGTTGTTGTGATAGTCTGTTTTGGAAAAGACTATTAACAAATGAAAGAAATTTATAAGAGAATCAAAACAAAATTTTCTAATTTATTATGAATAAAAAAATGTCATGGACTAAAACAAAATTGTTATTTTAGTAGGACTCAATGTAAAGAAAAAAAATTATCGGAAAATAAACATAAAATAAAAGTATTTATTAGGGATAAAATTATACTTTAATCATTAATCTATAACGTGAGCATTTAAATAAACTTGTTAAGCTAATATACAATATTAGCAATGTATAGTGCTTTAGAAGTAAACATGGCGAAAATGCTGAATGAAGTGACTATGGTAAACGTAAGCTTATCATTTAGATTAAGATAAACTTACGCTTATCGCCTTAACCCATTTAAACCTCTACTTCAAATAAAAGAGAATTCAGAAGCACGGCCAGTGCTTATTTATTGCAAATTGGTGAATAAAGTGTTTACCTATAAACAAGGAAATCGAGGCTAATAGATGCGGCGTATTTCTTTTAACATCAACAAGTAGTCCACTCCAAAAATGTAGCTTTTTTTTTGTTCCACCCACTTCCCTTAAATCTTTTTTACCTTTCATTCCTCCATGAAGATCATTTCTCTTTACTACTTTCACTGCATATTCGTTTTTGTGAATTTAGTGTCAATGAGTGCCCATGCTCATGTTGTATCAAATTTTTTATATATACCCCTTATGATTGCTAACATAATTTTTCTTATTGTGACCGGCATTTCATGATTATGACTTCCAAGAGCACAAATTAGTCGTTTCTTGACTCGGTTTCAGTTGGTGTTCATAACTTTGACATAAACTCTTTTACACTTTGGGCGAATGTTGAGTTATTTTTTTCCCGTCTTTCAATTGTAGTGTTGGTACTTTTAAAATGCTTTGAAAGGTTACTGGAAAAAAAAGATCCTAGGATTCCTTTAAAATGCTGCTGTTTATAAACATATATGAAAAGTTCGTTAAAACTGTTTTTGGGCGTGCTGCCTGCATTGTCACCAAATATCCGTCTTTTTTCTTAGAAAAGGTTGACTAATCAAGAAGAAAAATACTCTTCTATTTTGCAAATCTAAAGTTGTCTGTGATGTCATTTGTAATTCACTTGCTGCAGGTGCTGTTCTAACAAACACTGACCCTTCAAAATAGTGGTCAAGTCGTATTATAACTTATAAGTGTAATAGATATGCATCCATGTATTATGTATAGTAATCATGTCATATATCTGAATATCAAATAGATAAATTTGTGTGCATTTAGTTGTGTTATGTCTAGTTATTTTTAAAATTTGTCATATTCCTGTATATATATCTCGAATGTATAGGTGATGTGTTCGCTTGATAAGTTAGGATATTGTGGTTAAAATTATTTAAATATTTGTAAGTAATATTATATTATATCTTTTAATATTTATGTCTTATTCATATATATATATATATATATATATTGGTTGTATCACAATTATTCTGAATAAAAAGGTTTCTTCCATTTTCTATATGGTATCAACTTAGCCTATAGCTTCACAGTTGTCTCTCAATTCTCCCCATGGCTTTCATAACTACCACCTCATTTGTGGAACTCCCCACCTCTTCAACCCTTCCCATCAAACTGAGTTCCAACAATTACCACAACTGGTACACGCAAATCACCCATCTTCTACAAGCCCATGAACTCTACGGGTACATCACTAAGACACTCCTTGTCCCCTTGCAATCATTGGTGAAGGAGATGCAACTACTGTCAATCATGTGTACACTCATTGGAAACGCCAAGATCACTATGTGTTCCTTGCTCTTCTTGGTTTCTGTGACACTGATGCTCAAATTGCCATGACCTCTGTCACTATGCGAACAAATCTCGCACTCGTGTTATGTCTTTGAAATAGCACCTTCCATCCTTTACTAGAGACACTTCAAGCGTAAGCGGTTATCTACGTTCAATCTGACTCATAGCGGATGAACTTGCTCCCATTGGTCATTTCGTTAAGGACCTTGGACCATTGTTCCGCGAATTCACAGCCTCAATTCGCACTAGGGACACTCCTCTCCTATTTGATGAACTCTTTGACAAATTAGTAGGCTTTGAAATATTCATGTAGCACGATGAACACAGGCAACAATTTTTCCATGCAACTGCCAATTATATGATTCGCTCTCAGGGCTCAAATCGAGGCAAACAATATCAGCCTCCTCCCCACACTTGATCAAATCAATAGAGTTCCTCCTTCTCCTCTGGGGACAATGGTCATGGCTCCAAACATCCATTTATTGTCTGCCAGTATTGTGATCGCAAGGGTCGCACTACCAAAATATGTTACCGCCTACCTACATGGCTTTCCAAGCTAATCTTGCTCATCATGAGGACCAAACCGACACCTCTTGGCTCTTGGATTCTGGAGCGTCTCACCATGTGACCAATGACATCAGTTGTCATTCCATCTTCAATGATTACACTGGCCCGGATCATCTTCACATTGTCAATGGTTAGGGTCTTTCCATCAAACCTCATGGCTCGACTGAATTGGCCACCCCTCTCATCCCTCTTTGTCTCTCCAATATTTTACAAGTCCCCTCTGTCACTCAAAATCTTATTTTCGTTTCTCAATTATGTAAAACTAACTCAGTTTCTGTTGAATTTTTGCCTTGGCATTTTGAGGTAAAGAGTCTGACAACCAGAGCGATTCTTCTGCAAGGAAAGACTAAAGATTGTGTACAAGTTGCTATCTTCTCCCCTGACACTTCACCATGTCCACAATCACCCCTCAATAAAATTGTGGCATCATTATCTTGGTCACCCTCACCTTCAAGTCCTCAAGCACATCCTTCAATCCAACTCTGTCCCAATGTCTCTCACATGTCTAGATTGTCTATCCAATAAAAGTCATAAGCTTCCCTTTTTCGAGTCAACATTATCCAATAATAAACCTCTTGAAATTATTTTTCTTATGTATGGAGTCCCAGCTCAATTGAGTCAATAAATGAAAATTTCTAGTATGCTATTTTCATTGATCATTTCTCCAAATATGTGTAGCTATATTCAGTTAAATTAAAATCTGATGTTTCCTTAATTACCTTTCATTAACTACTTACTTGTATGTCGTATGCTTTCGCATGTAGATCGTGCCTAGATGTGTCCGAGTATGGGACACGTAAATATAGGATATGTCCAACTAGGTATTGAGTTTATGATTTGTTGAATATACACCGATCTGTAAGCTACATAACTCTTCCAAACTTTATATTTAGTATGAACGAGAGAGATTAATATATCTATTAAATATACACCAAACTTATGACCTATATAATCAACATATGTTATCACAGCAGATCATCATCGCTGGACATAGGACTTGTTTGGATAAGTCTTTTTAGAAGTATTTTTAAAATAAAAAAATAAAAAAATTGAGATGAGTTTTTTTAAAAATAAAAATAAAATTTTCATTAATTAATTTTTAAAAGTTCACCAATATAATTGTTTTTAAAATATAAGATGTATAAATGAGTTAATGAAAAATTTATTTTAACTTAGAAACTTATTTTATTTTATTTTTTTATTTTTTTCTTCTAGAAATATTTTTAAACAAGTTTATATCTAAATATACCATAATATTTAGTTAATTATATTTTTTCAAAAATAAAAGTAAAATGTATTTGAGTAGTTATCATCTCATATTGCATTCATTAACTTGAGTTCAAAACCTTGGCTTTAATTGATTGATTGATTGATTGAAAAGTGGAAATCGTGGTGAAGCTTTCCTCTTCTTGCTTCTCGTGGGGAGGAGTCCAAAGTCAGATCGAAGCTCTCCATGTCCCAAGGTTGGCTTGTACAATGATCCCATAGTGTTAATTAAAATGTCGTGCTAACTTCATGCTGATAGATTAAAAAATTTATGTTTTTATGCGTTTACGCAACAATTTAAACTCTTGCAATGTAACGTGATATCATAAGCTTTTTACATGATATTCTTATAATAAAAAATATTATTTGTATAACATTTTATCACTCGTTATTTCTGTTACTTTTTTATTTATTTATACATGCAGCTAAAACTTCTTAATGAAAGTGAAAAAAAAATAAAAACTCAATTTTTCATTTCTAGCTTTTTTCTTCTATACACCATTATTTGTATTTTTTTTCTGTCTCCTGCTATTGCTAAAGACTAAGCATACATACCGTAAAGAAACGAAAAATTGGTTCTCTTGTTCCTACCCAACAGGCATGGCGGCCCCTGTAATGGATCTCTACATAGATTTCAGTGTGAGAAGGCTAGTCCACCGAGTTTCTCCAGTAATACATTGAACTGATGCAAGAATACTGACAATGACGACAATGTGGAATTGACGTCAAAAGTTCAGTTCATTGAGACTTTTGATGTTACATTACATGCTTAACTTTTGTAATGAGAAGAATTGATACCAATGCCCTAGATCATGTGTTGTCAAATGGACTTCTCAGTTACGTGAGTAGGTCCGATTAACTATATATAAAATGAGATGAGTAAATAATTTTTTTTTTATTTGAGATCACTTAGCTTAACCATAAACCTAATTTAATCTAAATTCTTCAATCTAATTACACTAATAGTATGTATAATTAAACTCATTAATAAAATATACTTAATGTTGTTTACCTAATGAAATCATCCACCTAATAATCTTTATTTAATTGCGGGTATTTTGAAAGATTTTTTTTTATATATCAAATTTTAATGAATGATATTTTTTTTTATTTTTTTAATTAGTGTGGATAAATTTTTTATGGACATTAATTATTAACTAGTATCTTTAAGAGATGAATAAAAATAAAAATAAATAATTGTTTATTAAAAATAACAATGTAATTTCATGTTGGCAACATTTTTTTATAAAAAATATTTTTAATTTCTTAAGAAAATTTATTTTTTATAAAATCAAATGATAATTCAGAAAGAGTCGAAAACAAGAAGAAGAAAAATGAAGGATTAAAAAATGCAATCGCCTTTTCTTATAATTACACAAGCTTTGAAATGAGAATCAAATCATCACCGCATATGGAGAAGATTTGAGAACTGTTCTCCGTTCAAGATCAATAATTTCTTGGAAATTTTGAGAACATCCCATTTTTTCTTCTAATTATGACTTTCTTTCCTTTTAACGATCACCCCACTATAACCCACGTTCCCTTATATATTCACACAATTATACAAGTCAATAAGACTATGACCCACGTGGCCTTATATTCACCCAAAAAACCTATCTTGTAATAATAAATTAATGTCTTAATTTTTTAATTTAAATTTTACTAACTTTTTAATGGTGTAGATTTTAAGCTCTAATGTCATTCCAATAATTTTAAGTAGTGAATTTCCAAATGATTGCATTCACTTTTTTTTGGGAAATGACACGTGTCTACAATCATTTTAAAATTAAAGATGAATCAGGAATTGACAAAAGAAAAGATTAAACAAAACTAGATCTTTTATCCTTTGTACTTTTTATAAAGAAATATTGCACACTTATGCTTACATTGCATAATGGATAGCTTTTGTCCATCTCTCAAAGACTATAAAAATACCCATCCACGTATAATGAGCATACTAAAAATGTCTTCTTTACTCCTTTTTTTTTCTTTCTAGGAAGGTTCGTGGCAACTTCATCCATTCTTTATCTTTGCACATGACACAAGAAACAAAAACATAAATACTTTATCGCCCTAATTTTCTGAAAGTGAAGAGAGAAAATTTAACAAGAACATATTTTATGTATTGTAAAGGACTGGAAAATAAAATTTTAACTCTTAAGAAGGAAGAAAGAGACGAGGGGAGATAATTAAGTGATGAATTATGAGTGATTAATGTGTTAAAATTAAAATTAAAATATTTAAATATTTTTTGAATTTGATTCTTAAAAAAATAATTTTTATTAAATTTTATTTATTTTCTGATAAACTTCAGATTAATTAAAATCTACTCTTTTATGATAAACTAGAGGATTAAAAAAAAAAGACGAGGAAGGAAAAAAAGGGAGAGATATGATGAATAATCAATTAACTATGTTATTATAAAAAATTATCATGTAAGTATATTATCTGATTTACTACATTGATTTTTTGGTTAATTTTTTAAAATAACTTTGTTTTATTTTTTTATTTATAAAATACAGCAGAAGCTAATCAATGTGTTGCTCCTGCCTCCGTGAGCCATCTGCTCTTAGTTGAAGCCTTCCGTATTATGTTTTTGCGTGATTAGTTTTCCCTTCTGTTTTATATATATATATCTTATATAACAAAAAGAAAATACTAAAGCAAGAAAATGTTCTATATAATGGTAAAAAAATGCCCTAAAAAAAAACTTTCCCGGTAATAATGTTCAATAAAAGGTTGGCTTTTTGTAAGCAGCGATTGAACATCTCAATGAGTAAGAGAGAATGTTCCTTCATGGAAACACTCAAATGCCCAAGTCAAGAGATTGTTTAATAAAATAGCAATAAATAATTTTTTAAGTTCATATCAATGGTCTTCTAAGAAAAAAATTTCATATCAATGGTGGTGAATTTGAAGTTTTTTTCAATCACAATTTAATAAACTAGTGGGATCAAATATATTTAAATAACAAAATAACAAAGTGTTAATATAAATAATTTTTAATCACTTATACATATACATAATTCATAATGAATATTGAAAACAATATGATATGTCAATCAAAATATATAACTTCTCCTAAAACAATGTAATTGTATTTACAATATAATAAAAGGTATTTAATTTTTTATAAGACAGAAATAACTAATTAATCAAAATCAATAAAAAATTAAATCATTTAATTTTAATTAATACTTTCTTCATTCTTATATAAGAAACAAATATTTAATTTATTAAGACTTATAAAAATAATTAAATTAATATTGTCATAGGTTTGAATTATATTCCAAAAATGCTTATAAATTATTTGGTTTAAGTAGTAATTATATAATAACACTACTCATAATCCAAGAAATAGTTTTTTAATAAATTAGTATGAGTTAGTTAATAGCTAAATAGATGTATTCACTTCATGTGAAATGAATGATATTTTATTAATAGACTTTACAATAACTTACGGATATAAAAAAAAAGTTAACAATTAATACATTTTTCTCGTGGGGATAATTTTTTAGATAAATTGGACTCCAGAGCTTACAATGACTTATACAAAGGAACATAAACAATAAACAATCATATCATAAAATTTATTTTTATTGCAAAAGTATCAATAGAATTAAATAATTTAAGTAACAACTTATATATTTAATGACATTAACTTAATTATTTCTAATTCCGATCAACAAATTTTATCACCAATGTATCTCTCATTAAAAAATTTATCTAATATCTAGTCATTCAAAATAGATTTCAGAATAAAATAATTATATAAAAAATAATAATTTTTTTATATAGACCCCATTTAATGCAATTACATACTATTAAGTAGTAATACATCTTAAAATAAATCAATATTTTTTATAATCAAAATTAAAAATACTCCTAGTTATTTTTTGGGTACAAGATACTCCTAGTTTATAACACTCCACCATTTATTTGGACAAAAAACTCCCCCTTTATTTATTTTTTGCAGAAAAAATTCCCCATTTATTAAATCATAACAATTCAACAATTTGAGATTTTGCACCCACTGCATCTTGAATTTCAGTAGAGTATTGTATTATTGTGTTGTGTCGTGTGTATGAAGGAGCTCTGGAATTTTCAGTGTTGTTCCAATAGTTTCTTTTTGTTTTTGGCAAGGAGTTTTGTTTCTTAGTTCCTTTTTAATGTTAATAATTGAGGGGAGACAAATTTAGTAAATTAGAAGAAGCACAAGGGCAACACAGTAACATCAAATCCAAATCATCCTCTCTTCTTTTATCTGCGCAGTTATTCCGCTTCTCTTCCGCTCACTCATTTCAATTCATCAATCAATTTGCAGCATCCTAATCTCGCTCAGATTTTCTCGAGAAAAGGGAAATTAGATAAAATAAAGAATAATAATATCTTTTCTAATTCTCAAAACGCGATCGACGCGGGCGCAAGTTGAAATTAGGAATTAGGGTTAGGGTTTTCATTATCTTCGCCCGGAAAAGAAAGGGGGGTAGAAGAAAGAACCGTTCCTTTATGATAGAAAAGGTGCCTTTGGTCATCATCGTGTTAATCTTGGTGGTGCAATCCTCTGCAGCATTCCACGGTATAAACAGATTCATGAAGGTCCACCCTGTTCCTCGAAAACGCAACATCTCAATCCAATTCGGCGGCGACGGGGGGAACCCGATGTCGGAGGCTCAGGCTCTGTTGGGGATCGCCGGGAAGAAGCTCCGGCGACTCCCGCACGTGTTCAGCTGCGTGCTGGAGCTGCCCTTCCGCTCCGACGCCGACGTGGCGGTGGAGGAGGCCCCCGACTGCTTTCGCTTCGTGGCGGAGACCGATGGAATCGGCGACGTGAGGGCGCACACGGTGGAAATCCACCCCGGCGTGACGAAGATCGTGGTGAGGGACGGCGGCTCGGTGGAGCTCTCGCTCGACCAGCTGGAGCTCGACATGTGGAGGTTCCGGTTGCCGGAATCGACGCGGCCGGAGCTCGCGAGCGCGGTGTTAGTCGACGGCGAGCTCATCGTCACGGTGCCGAAGGGGCACGAAGAGGAGAATGATGGGGATGGTGATAGAGGTATGGGTGGAGGTAGACTTGTGCTTGTACAGTAGTGATGAATGAAAGAATGAGTGGGTGAGGTAATGAATGATTCTTTTGTTAACGCCTTGTTGCCTTTCCAAACGTGGCCTTGTTAGTATGTCGATTAGATTTCAGGTTGTTGTTGGAACTAGTTTCTCTGTGAATTTTATTGTTGCTATTGTTCAATCAGGAACAAAAATGTTCTATCTGGATTCTGGAGAATGGTTTATTCATCATGGCAATGGCAATTATCTAAAATAGGTGTAACTGAGGCGTGTTTCGATTTCCGTTTCTTCTCATTTTTGTGTGTCTGCTCTTTTTGATTACACAACGTAGGTAACTCTGGATATGAAATTGATAAACATGTGGCAGTTGTGTGCCTTGTTGGCTTAAGATAGCACATATCTTAGGGAGGAATCTTTTGTTTTTGGGTCTGAAAGATTGTCTTGATGTTATATTAGTTTGGATTGTGGAAGATAAGTGACATCAATTTAGTCCTAAAAGATGGAATGATATTAGTTCACACAATAAGAGAAAAAAATGACATCAATTAAGTCTCTTAATCACGTGGCTTATGAACTAAGGATGATTTTGGGGTTACTTTATTTGATTAAAAGGGATCACACTATATCTCTTAAGGATCAAAGTAATTTCAACCCTGTCTTTTAGGAACTAAAATTAATGTTTACTCAATTTTAGCAGAACGTTGAAAATTGATATTTGAAGGGGGCAACCGTCTAACCGAGGAATTTAAAGTGTGACCTTGAAAGGGTGGGGGAAATACAGATAGAAGAGGAGGGAGGAATGGAGGATATTCTGATATTTTTCTTCCTTCCAAATTATTTGCTATATCAACATATTCCTTTCAAATCTGTACTCTAAATTGTTATTATCTTGAAAAGTATGTGGACCTACTCAAAGGGATCTGACTTTGCAACTTTGAGATTTTCTGGGGGTGGGGTGGGGGGGCTCAAAGAAAAGCTTGGTTGATGTAACAAGTGATTGAGAGAAACAAAGGGAGATTTTTAAGTAGGAGGAAGAGAGTTTAGGGAATTTTTACACAAGAAAAAAAGATTCCAGAAGAGAAGAGGCTAGCAGAAGTTGACAGAAAGCTAAAAGAAAGAGGGATTGAGAGAAAATCCTGGAATCGTTGTAGCTGGTATTCATTGACATTTGACACTGGTAGAAGGTTTTGTTAGGTAAAAATTTTAATTCATTTTTGTAAGAGAACTGAGCAGTTGGGATAATGTATTCATTGTTCAACTTCTACTTGCTACTTGTTTGATTTTCCATGATTAGTTTATTTTTATTTTGGTCCTTTGAATTGGAAGTGGTTAATGAGGTTGTTTAATGGAGTTATGTGCCTCTTTATTTACTTCATCTTCTTTTCATTGCACATGATGAGCCTTATGATAAAATGCTTGAAATCCAAAGTTTCATATTTTCCTGTCACGGGATTGTAGGATGTTTGACTGGAATTTTCTTTTCTCATTTGTTCTCATGGAAGGTATCTCATTGTAATGTATAGTGGTTTTATGAATCATAATCATTTGATGAAAGACTTGGGTGGGGGTATTTGCTCGGTGATGTCTCTTTTTTGCTGATGTTGCTCCTAAATATTCTTCTAATGACCTGTTTGGTTTTTCACTTGATCTGCTAAAATGATTTGCACTCTGTTGTTAAAGAGGAATGAACTTCTAATTCTTGATTTTATGTTATCTTGGTTGATAATGGTTGCCTGGTTGCTACGAAGTATGGACACTTTTAAATGGTAACTGTTCCATGTTGGACCTTCCTAAGTTTTAATACTTTTGGTTAATTTTTATAATTTTTTACTTTTTTTTTTAATTTTCATATCAATATTGATTGGAATATCACAATCATTTGATAAATTTAGATTTTTATTATTTTTATAAGGACTTATACTCATTTTTAAAACATGAATTCTGTCTTGTAATTTAAAATTTTTAAATTACGTGAATGTTAAATTAATTTTATATGTTGTATCATAGCCGTGTTGTGTCCTATGATTGGTGTTGTGTTGTACTTGTGTTCCGTGTGGTAAGCATGTTTCCTTATCTGGTTGTCTTTGTTCTGGCTTGTCCAATGTAAATTTCAAAGGATAAACATGTCTTTGGCTTCTATCCAGACTGTGTGACTTGTTTTATTTAAAAGTCAGTAATGGCATTAGAGACATCTTACTTGGGAATAGTTGCAGATTTGTATAATACACAGGTTATTAGGACATAGGTGCGATTTTCTGCTTGTCGAGGGGTTGGGTTCAAATATGTTACTTTGGATACTGATAGTTGTGCAGTTTACCTATGTGAGGTGACAAAGATAACTTTTTGTTAATATATCTAAGATGGTTTATTGGCATTTGAACAAAGCAATCCAAATCCCTATTAACTTGCATTTGAGTCTCATCTCTTCTGCTAAAGTATATTATGTTATTCGCCCACTTTTGCTATAGAAACTACGTGAGAATCATGTTCTCTACTTACGTCTCGCCTTTTCCTATTTATCTCATTTTCTGGTTACTGATAGATGGATGTTCTCGCCTTCTCGGTTGATCTTTTTGTATAAAAAAAAATAAAAAAAACTCCCATGCTGCACTACCAACATTCTGTTCCATGGTTAAGTACTTAAATACTCCACCGAGGTAGCCCATAATATCCAAATGCATATCATAGCACTGTTCCATGGTGGATAGCCCTTGTGATGATTGGTAAGCATCCAAACACTTGGAGAATCCTCCTTTAAAAGTTAGCTGTTATAAAGGAAAATCAAGCACTTAAATACTCTGTCAAACATCTCATACTACTCGACGTCGTGAGACTTAGGTAATTCATAATATCCAAGTCCCTATCATTATCTCACATTCTCACTTCAATTATTAATGACTATGAAATTAATATTTTTCTTAGAATATTTGTAGTAGCATTTTCTTAACCTACAAATAACTTGAATCATGGTAAAAGATATGCTAACTCTTTTAATAATTTTTTATCCTTTAGAGGGCGAGATTATTAACCAAGCTCATGACTTCAATGCTGAAATATACACTTAATGAAAATAAAGAATGATTTTTTAATTATTATTATTATTATCGAAGCTATTGGATGTGCTGGATGTGGTTGAAAACAATAACTTTTATGTCCACTCATACCAATATGGTGGACAAAAGGAAAAGCCTAAAAGTAATTGGACTGATGATGATAAGAAAAGGCCCAATACAAATTGTAAGCTATAAAAACATTATAACTTATTAAGCTATGATGAATTTTTTAGAATTTCAAATTATTAGACTGCTAAAGATTATAACTTATGCATTAAGCTATGACATTAAAGAACTTCATATTGAGTCCTTAAGATTAACAAAATTTGTTTCTTTTCAAGAAGAAACCATTATGTTTTAGAAAATCAAATTTAAAAATTTCTGGAAGAAATAGAAAAAATTAAAAATCATCAGTACTTATCCATGAATGTTCTTCATGTAGGATCTGCTTACTAAAAAGTGCTAGCAAAGATTTAGCAAGGAAATTGGTGATTCAAAAACGACCTTGCTAAGTTAATAATGAGAAAGAACAATCTAAATACTCTACTAAGTAAAAATAAATAAAAATAAAGATGCATGTTTGACAAAGTAAGGTTGGGTTGCGATCCTGATAAATAAGAAAAATCTTATAAAAATCTAATTTGTTCCACTAGCTAGCATTTCTAGTAGTTCGTTTATAATGGTAGAAAAAAATTCATCTCTCTCACTAGGTGTCTAATGACAAATAGGATTTGCATGAACATTTTTCGAAGGAGAAAAACCTTGAAAATTCGTAAGAAAAATTGAATTTGCATGAATACTTTTCCTAGGAAAAAAACCTTGAGAATCGTAAGAAATTTTGATTTTTTTAAGGGAGTGGTGTAAGAACCCAATTAAGTAAGAGAAATATATAATTGGAGGGGAATATATTTAAAATTTCTAATTCATATATTTTTTTTTTAATTCTTTGATTCATTAGAAATTAATTTTGATTAATCTAGAATTGAATTGAGAAGTAAATAAAGTTTTACATAAAATTTTATTTGTGAATAATTAAATTCAAACATTACTTAATTGATTTAATTTTAATTTTAACATATTAATTATTTTAGTTAATTTATTCTTAATTTAAAAACAAGTCACACGAATTAAAATATATAATTGTCGTTAATAATATGTAAAGAGTGCATTTATTTTTCTAAAACAAAATACTAGTACATTACTTTGCAAAAAAGAAACAAGATGGCAGTGAAATGAGCATGACACGTCACAGTGCTAGCACTGATCTTGTTGCCAAGTGTAACGCTTGGCCACGTATTCTCGCTTCTCACCTCTTCAACAAGAATACAAAACCAAAACACTGAAGATATCAACATCTTTCAAAACACAATTCAGCAACAGAATACGAAGATGAGTCAGGAGCAGCTAAGGCGTCCCCAAGAACATTACCCCATTGAGTATGGCGATGTTTTCCACGTTTCCGGCAACCTTGCCAAAAAGCCCGTCGCACCGGAAGACGCTGCTATGATGCAAAGCGAAGAAACCCGAGTGCTCGGCCAAACCCTACCCGGCGGAGCAGCTGCTGCCATGCAGTCTGCCGCCACTCGAAACGAACAAGCCGGCCTCGTCGGTCACTGGGACGCCACCGACGTCACCAGAGACCGTGGCGTCGCAGTCACACAAACTCATATACCTGGAAGACGCATAATAACCGAGGCAGTCGCTGGACAGGTTCTACTTTTCTTTCTTTCTTTCTTTAATATTTCATCTTCTACAAACCCTTGGTTAATAGTGTGTGTTTTGATATTTATTTTTATTCTGGATATCCAATAAACTAACTTTTTGTTTTTTTTTTTTCCATTTTCTTCAAACATGACGTCAATCTAATAACATAAACTTTTGTGGGTGTTTTGATATATTTAAGGCTGTGGCTCAGTATGCTGAGAAGACAGCCCTTGAGGCGGAGCAATCGAGTGCGGGTGGAGAGAATGCAATAACGATAGGGGAGGCGTTGGAGGCGACGGCAGAAACTACAGTGGGTAACAAGCCGGTGGATAAGAGTGATGCGGCTGCGATTCAGGCGGCGGAGATGAGAGCGATGGGGAGCAACGTTAGCCCGCCGGGTGGGCTGGCTGCTATGGCTCAATCTGCGGCTGCTTATAATGCGGACTGTAAGCGTGACCAGGACAAGGTCAAGCTTGCCGACGTGCTGAGCGGGGCCACCACCAAGCTGCCGGCTGACAAGGCGGCGACGCAGCAAGATGCTGAAAGGGTGGCGAGTGCTGAGGTTAGGAACAACCCGGATGTCACTGCTACTCCCGGTGGCGTAGCCGCTTCTGTGGCGGCAGCTGCTAGGCTCAACGACAATGTTAAGTAACATGTGATGTACTATATATGCTCATAAATTAATGATACTTGTGTTTTAGTTTTGTGTTTCATGTGTCAGGAGTATAGTATATGTAAGGAGTGTTGTAGTCTATAGGGTACAAGTGGTTCAGGATCATAGGTTTCTTTATGGAATGTTTGTGAGATATTTTACTTGGTCTGGTTTTAGCTTTTAAGGTCTCTAAGGTGATGTATAATGTTATGGATTTATGTGGTTATCAGTTAATTTTGTGTTCCGATCATGAATAATTTCTTCTTTGCAATCTTTCGAGATCCCAAATTGCATGCTTGTGCTGAGAATTTATTCCTTTAATCACAATACTTTATTCTTTGAAAAAGAGCAATTATTTTTGCACGTTCAATCTTTTTTAAACACTTAACTAGCATTTTATTATTTTTCTTTAGACATCACAGTGGAGTCAAAGTTTATTTCTTGATTCAGCAAAGAGATTGGAAGTTCATTTAGCCATTTGAAATAAATTCGTGATAGTAACTATTTCATTTAGCCATTTGAAATACGTGATAGTAACTTTATTTTTGTGATAGAAGATCCATGGAAAAATACAAGTAATTAAGAATAAAAAATTATTAATTCTGTTAGTACGTACTAAAATAAATTTTAACTTTAGTCATTTCCTATATATATAGTATGAGAAAAAGTGTTAGACGATGTATTAATATAATGAGAAGTTAAGCTTTATAATTTAGCTCTTAAGATTTTCACTTTTTTTTATTGGGTAGTGTATGGTTTATAATATACACTCGATATAATCTACATGTGATGTTGGTTTTATGAAGTTATGGTGAGATCTTGAAAGCACTCGTTAATACGGAGCATATACATTGTCTAGTTGTGCACAATGATTATAACTAGGACTCTGGGAGGTGTAGAGTAAACTACATCACATATACCAAGTACCTTTAAAATAAAAATTCATGGGAAATTTTTTTGAGATAGAAGGAAAATTGTCATAATCATTCAAAACTCGTGATAATATATTTGTATTTAACAAATATATTGTTGCATTTGAGAATTCAAAATCTTAACTAAAAACCAAAATTTAAAATATATAGGAAATACAAACTAAATTTAAATAATAAAAATATAAATATTTTCAAGTATCAAATTTTTATTTAAATATACTATTTACGTAGTAATGTTATTTTATTTCACATAATGAACTTTTAAAAAATTAAAAGTAACTAAGATTTTTTATTTTTACAGTATATCATTTAAAAAAAATCAAGACCTCACAATAAATAATTATAATGTAAAATAAATTTAAATATATTTTTAATTCTTTTAAGTCATATCTTTTATAGTCTCTCAAGTTCGTAAAATGTTATTTTAGTCTCTTTTATGTTTAAAAATTGCTACAAATTATGCATGAAAATTATCAAAAATCAATCATCATAGACTAAATTTATTATTTTATAAATTTTAAGAACTAAAAATACAAAGTTTAAGTTGAGGGATAAAAAAGACATACCTTTAAATTTGAGTAACTATAAATATCATTAAGCCTTTAAAATAAACTAAAACTTGGGAGCAAGGGATAAAAATGAGTCAGACTGTCTATCAAGTCTGGTCTACCTTGTTTAGGGATAAAAATGAGTCAGACCGTCTATCAAGTTTGGTCTACCTTGTTTATTATAAAGGTCAAGTTACGGTTTTTTAAAAAATTTAAATGAAAATGAAAGAAAAATAATTATTTAAAAAAAAGAAAAGAGAAATGATGAAATAGAAGAATAAAAAAAGGGAAAGAAAAATATTAAAATAGAAAAAGGACAAAAAAACGTAAAAAAAAAAGAAAGAAAAGACAAAAGAAGATAATAGAAAAAGGGAAAAAGGAAAGAAAAATTTTAAAACAGGAAAAAAATATGGAACAGAATAAAGAAAGAAAAAAAGGAAGAAAGATAATAAAAGTAAAAAAGGAAAGGAAGATAATAAAAAAAAGGAAAATAAAAAAGATTGGAATAAATTTAATTTTAGATATACAAATCTCTTTATTTATATTTATAACAGACTTTTTAATAGGCTCTTTAGACTAAATTAGACTTTTAAATGGGTTAGGTCAAACATAAAAAAAAGAAGCTTATAATAAGTAAATAGGATCATATCAAAATTTATGTTTTTAAATCAAATCAATATCAAGCTTAATTAAGTCTGGCTTAATCTATTTCCACCTCTATTTACGGCCAAGACGCGATTCAAAAACAGAATTGCTCTGCCTCGGAAGCTTTCCCTACTAAATCATTTAATCTTTGGTAAAAAAAAATCATTTATAATCTACTTTTTTATTTTTTATTCTATGAAAATCAGTTACTTATTTTTTTAAGAGTATTTGATCCAATTTCCCTTTTAAGGAAAAAAAAGTTGGATGAACACTTTTAATTTATAGTTATTTAAAAAATATGTAAAGTTAAGTGAATTAGAACCGTATAAGAGCTCAAAATTCGTTTAATTTAAATCTGCATACGTTTCTTTATTTCACTCTTGTTTGGGTAGACTGTGGCAAAATGATATAAGTGAATGTAAAACACACACATATATATATATATAATGTAAGAATTTCATTGCCCTAATCAACTCAAAACCGATTCGAAGACCTTTCGTCTAGCTTCTATAAATCTAAATGCAAACATACATGCATTGGTTAGAAAGTTTTTTCGCTTAATTTGCTATATTTTGGTGATACATATGATTCTGGCGTGATCAACCTCAGTGCAGAACCGAAAATGTTGGAATATACTACAGTAAAGATATTCAAAGGAAAATGGGATAGCAATTTGGTTTCTTCTTATTATTTCTAAGAAGATATAGAAATATCTCGAGTATCCAAATTATATTGCAATTGCCACCGTCCACCGCCAATTATATACGAGACATAAATTTGTGATTTTATATTTTAAATTAATAAATATATATTTATTAATAATTTTATATAAAATAATTTACGTTTTTTCCCTAGATCATGGTATCCTTAACGGAAGATAATCCTCTTCGTAATGATATATATGTGCATACTGCATCTACTTTTCTAAAATCAAATGGAAAAAGAAGCAAAGAAGCTAGATGGTTTTCAAATGAGCATGACACGTTCCCATTCTACCACTGATATTGTTGCCAAGTGTAACGTTTGGCCACGTATTCTCTCTTCCCACCTCCATTACAAGTTATTTATACCAGCTTTTCAGCAAGCTACACCCAACTTCAATACAAAACCAAAACAGTAAAGTTAACTTCAACGCCTTTAATTTTCTAAACGTAATTCAGCGACAGAATACCAAGCGGAGAAGATGAGTCAGGAGCAGCCAAGGCGTCCCCAAGACCAAGACCCCATCAAATACGGCGACGTTTTTGAAGTCTCCGGCGACCTTGCTCAGAAGCCCGTCGCACCGGAAGATGCTGCCATGATGCAAAGCGCGGAAGCTCGAGTGCTCGGACAAACCCAACCCGGCGGAGCAGCTTCCGTCATGCAATCCGCCGCCACCAGGAATGAACAGGCTGGCCTTGTCGGTCACCGGGACGTCACCGACGTTACCGGCGACCGTGGCGTCACAGTCACAGAAACTAAAGTCCCTGGAAGACGCATTATAACCGAGGCTGTTGGTGGCCAGGTTCTTTTTTATTTATTTATAAAATACAGATAATTCGTCAGCTTTATTGTACAATTTGTCTCTTATTTATCTTTCTCATGTATTTTCATGGTCCTTTTTCCAATTATACGACATGGCTTCCGGTAAAATAAGAACAGCCCCCTACATTTAAAGCTTCCTTTTTATCATTAGCAAGGACTTGTTTCACTTGCATATCATAATAAGGAATTCGAAATACTTCACTTCTTTAAAACATTAAGTCTTTTTTTTTTTCACTTTCATTTCTAACTCTAGGCTTTTACTCCACTAGATATATTTTATAAAGTAATAGAAAAGTTATATGAAGATAAATTCTAAAAAGGTTTATGAGTGAATCAGATGGTGTTTTAAGTAATGTTAGACCTTGTTTTATATTTGAAGGTTGTGGAGCAGTATGTGGAGGCAACTCCAGTTGAGGCAGGACGAACCAGTGCAATTAAGGAGAGTGCTATAACAATAGGGGAGGCATTGGAGGCGACAGCACAGACTGTGGGTCACAAAGCGGTGGATCAGAGTGACGCCTCCGCGATTCAGGCGGCGGAGGTGAGGGCAACGGGAAGTAACGTTATAACGCCGGGTGGACTTGCGGCTATGGCTCAGTCAGCTGCTGCTTACAATGCTGACTGCAAGCGTGACCAGGACAAGGTCAAGCTCGCCGACGTTTTGACCGGAGCCACCGCCAAGTTGCCGGCGGACAAGGCCGCTACACTGCAAGATGCTGAAGGTGTAGGGTGTGCTGAGGCGAGGAACAACCCTGAGGCCACCGCCACTCCCGGTGGCGTAGCCGCTTCTGTTGCGGCTGCTGCTAGGCTCAATGAAAATGTTAAGTAACGAGTCATGTTATGTGTCTTGATAATCATACTTTGGTTTCATGATGTGTGGTGTTGATGTGTTATAGTCTATAGTGTCTTAATAAGTGTAAGTGGTGCAACATCTTTTTTTTCTTTCTTGTACTCTTGTGAGGTATATTAATTACTGGTTTCTACTTTCTAGTCTGGTTTTAAGGACTCTACTTAAGGTGATGTATGTATACTATGCGCTATGCATTTCTCTGGTTATCAGTTAATAATATGTTCTCCAATATCTTGTAATTTCTTGTTTGTAACCATTCTAGATCCCGAAATGCTTGTCAAGAGAATTAATTTATTACGTACCCTTTTACTTTAATCACAATATTTTTATTCTTTAGAAAAGTGTATTTGTAGTTGTATATATTGTTTGGGGATAATATATACTGTAATTGTTATAGGAATGATAGATAAATACTTAATAAGATAGCCAATAAACAGTATTCTAAAAGATGTTTGTGTTTATTTATGATAGGATAGAGATATCTCAGCTCAGTAATAAGTTATTTTACTAAAACGAAACAACAATTGGATTATTACCGTTTTTTTAATTCTGGAAATAACAATTTTGGTATGATTATTTATATAAAATTTGCAAGTTAATAGCTAGTGATCACCTAAAGAAAAAAACAAAACAAGTTTGGTACTATGAGCCTAGCTGTCGGAGGGGCGTGGGCCTCGAAGTGAAACAAAATCTCATTGGCCTGTTCATTCTCTATCTCCGGTGAGTCCGGTCAATATTATCATGGCTTTGTTGTTAAAGCGTAGATAACTACCAAGCAAACTACTTTCCACAGTACCTCGTCCGTTTGCACTTTGCAGTCAGTAGGGAATTGTACTCTCATTTTAACAATAAAGCTCTTCATAACAATCCAAGAATCACTAAATTCCAATGTATTTTACTTTACATGAACATAAATTATTTTTAAATTTTAATGGCTGAAATTCATTATTAGGAAAAATCTAAGTCTTACTTTGGCCACAAATAGTATAAGTGCAACACAATTCTTACAAGTCAATCTCGATTTTATAAGTTTGAATTAAAGATCAAAGCAAACCTATATTCTAAAATTCATTTCATACAATCTGTTGGTGTAAACTTCTTGGTAGGGTTAGATCGGGAAAATATTGAGAAGCCTATGTGCACTATATTGGTGATCAAATCATTGCCACATCCAGCGGTTAAGAACACATATGCCCAGCAAAAATAAGAACTGAAACTGAAATAGAAATGAGGCCACAAAAATCGCAGCATATTGCGGACCCTCTCTTTATAAGTTGGTAGCATATATAGCTAGAAAGGGGAAATGGGAAGGACAAAGATGATCATGCATTCACGTGATTCCATTATAGGAGGAAGGAAGGAAGGACAGCAGTCATACTCACATGGGACAGCTAGCTGCAGATGACAGAGAGTCTCATTAACAAGTTTTAAGTGTGGGGGGCAACTTTGTCGCCCAGAATCCCACCCCTCTCTTCGCATGCCTGACATGCCATGCATATATAATAATACTATATGATATTGATAAATTGTATTTATAATTTTTTTTCTCTATCACAAAGAGAGATAGAGAAAAACATAAAATATATAAGATAATTGACATAATAAAGAAAAATGAAAAATATTATTATAACAAAAATGTTATAAAAAGATGTTGAATGAATAATACAATATGATTTTTTATAATAATTTCATTTATCCTTTCCGTGTTCGTTTTTGCCTACTCATGGAAAGTGCCAATAGATGTTGCTTATTAGAATTCATTTTCTCCTCTTTTTTTTTGGGGGGGGGGGGGGGGGGGGGGG
>CM023960.1:25877764-25890874 GCA_013407115.1 Glycine latifolia | reverse complement strand
CAATGGAGTCGATGGAGATATCATATGCATGAAGCAAGCTTCAAGTTTAAATGCTATATATTTTTGCATTCGTTTTGTTTCATATATAATATATTATGCTAGTGGTCAAAGAAGAAAAACCGAACAACTTAGATTCTAGCTGGGGTACGTGATGATTGAAATTTAATGAAGATAAGACGTAAAAAAAATCAGTAAATTCGCAAAAACGAGAGGACAAATTGTCTGGTCAATGAAGCGCACTAAAATTGTCTGGTCATTGGACAGGCTCACATCATTCAATCAAATAGGAAATAATGCAGGGTCGACTCAGGGTGGAGTTTGAGTAGTATGTACAATGTTCTAATCCTGTTGTGCCATTGCAAATAAAAAAATTAAGGAATGACTGTTCCTTCTAGGTTCAAATATAAACCAAAAAAAAAGTTATGTTGTATGACAACAATGAAATAACCCTTCCTTAAAACTCATAAATAAATAATTTTTAAAAAACTTAATAAATAAGAGGATAAGACAATGATTTTATATCACTCATTAAATTAAAGGTAATTGTTGTAAAATAAACGGAAGATGTTAGATGTTTTTTAAGGTAGTTGTAAAATGTTCATGATACATTCCTTATTGTGTAAGTGACTCCTCATTGCACATCTAGGTTCGGGACTTCTCTTTAGAAAAATTCTATATGTTTTTTCTTAATAAAATATAGCGGTGTTTCTCATTCTTTATTCAGTTTGTATTTCGATTCATCATGCCGTTTGTATTTCACTCCAATTTTGATCTTCCTTCTTCTTTTCACCTTCTGGCAACTATCTAGCTAGATTCAACACGAGCATTACAAAACCAACAATTTAAGCTACCAAACATGATTACTCATTCCGAAGAGCCACCAAACATAGTTATTTAAATTGTAGAATGTGGCCATACATGATTACTCATTCCGAAGAGCCACCAAACACAATTGTAGAAGTTTATATAAGGCACACACAAACAAAGTCTCTCTCATTGTTTTGTCTCTCGTTTTGATTTTTCATTGTGCAAAGATGCCCAGCCTGTTCTACAAACACCTCCACCTCTGTTTCTTCAAGTTCAAATACCCCACCATTCTCTGCCAACCTCAGCACAACGATCACATCCCACCACCTTCTTCTGCCGACAACTCCACAATCTTCCCCTTCACCGACACCACCACCACCTCCTCCTCCTCCTCCTCCTCCTCCTCCACGGAGCCAGACTTCGCCTCCATCTTCGCCTCGCAGCGCTTCTTCTTCTCCTCCCCGGGCACCTCCAACTCCATCGTCGAGTCTCCCGACACGAGCACCTTCATGATCCCCACCGGTGGCGGCGTCAGAGTTCCCAAGTACTCCCACAACCCCTACGTCGATTTCCTCCGCTCAATGCAGGAAATGATCCGTTCTCGCCAAGTCTTGGACATCACTAAAGACTCCGAATACCTCCACGAGCTTCTCCTTTGCTACCTCGCTCTCAACCCTACACACACTCACAAGTTCATCCTTCGCGCATTCACCGACCTCGTCCTCGAACTATTGTCCTCCGCCCCGTGTCGGACGCACAACCACAACCACCACCGACGCCACCGTAGTCTCTCCGGAAGGTTGCTGTAAAAAACAACAACATTAATTTATTAACACGAGGTTCGTTTCAAGTCATTTTATTTTCTTACGAGATAACAGAAGATATCTGTGGTACCAACATGGTATTGTTACATATCGCAGATAATTTTTGTTTCTTAAGCATACAATCAGATTCAATTATTGATCTGTATGTATGAAAAAAAAATATTTATTAAAAGAGGTCAATCCTTTAAATGAATCTAAAAGTTAGTCATTGGCTTTCCACTAAGTGATAAGTGGTTCAAAAAAAAATAAAAATTGGGGTTGTATATATGATCCGCTTTTATGGGATTTTTTTTGTAACTTTGGTAATAGTGGGAGCAGGGTGGCGTTTATATTTTGATGATCAAAAAGGCAAAGTTAGCGAAACCAAGGAGGGATGAATGCTGCTTCATTATAATATAGAGTACTCGTAATAGTGCTGCTGCTTTCTGTTCCTACTTTGTTATGTACAATAACTAAACTACAACTACTCTCTCTGGGTTCTCTTTATCTAATTTTTTTGAAAGAAAAAAAAAGCGTGCTGTGATTTGTTAGAATTATTGTGTGACGTTGGTGATGGGGATTGTGGGTAACAAGCAGGGTTCGTTTATTGTCCTTGTGTTTGTTGTTGCTGTTGCTGTGTGTGTGGTCCTTAATGGTATAATTAAGTAGTTGTGGTAGGAGAGGGATGTTCTGCACACAAACTCACGAGCACCTTGGTTTTCTTGTTATATAGTAAGGTATAATGGTGGGGTGGCCTTTAATTTCTCTCCAGTGACATCTCCTCCAGATATATTCATTTCATAATTAACTCAATAAATTAAAAAAGAAATGCAGCTCTCTACAGCAAAGTGAACTTGAAATGAGTTTGGATAGTTTGGACATTGAGCTTAAGACTATAAGATCTCATTTTAGTTTGTAGAGACAATGATAGACCTCAAATTTTTAGTGGGGATTGATCGTTGATAAAAGGAAATTGGGACCATATAAGGATGAAAAGGAATATTAGGATTAATTATGTTGGGAGGTGCAGTTGATGTTGCAGGTGGCAGGACTTCCTTTTCCCCTCTTCATTTCAGCTTTTTTTACCCCATGAAAATAATGCACCTATCAAAAGCAGAAACAAGTACAAAAACCAATCGAGGACGAGGGAGAGAGTAAACCTGACAAGTGACAACAAAAAAACAAGGCTAGATAAGGTTCTTTAGCATTTTGCCAATAATCATGAAGCTATCTTGATAAAATTGCTTAGTGAATAACAGCCAAAAGAAACAAACAGTTTAGTGAATTTAATGTACCAAACTCAGGTGTCGTCTCCTGTGCATGTTCATTCCACTTATCCAGCTTTCAATGTCTCTATTACATACACACTACAATATTGAGTTCCTGAGTTTCCCTTGTTGGTAGAAAACGTGGGTTCTAGTCCGTCAACAATATATCACCTATCATTTTTTTCTCTCTTTTTTCATTCTTTCACTAGGTATCAATTAACATTTGGGTATCTAAATATGTTTATCCTTTTTTATCTGAGACATATGTTAAATAGTAGGAAAACTGTCACTAACAAAATAGATGAATTTAAAAATTGCAAAGGCTAAACAGTAGAATCTTAAAATACTGCATAAAAGAATAAAGTGAAAAAAATATATTAAAAGAACGATTTTACTACTAATTATTATCTTAAAGACAATGATTAAAAAATAATATAGTAAACCCTATTTACTTACGCATCTTATTTTTATTTAAGATATTTATGTCATTTTATATACATATATGTTTTCTTTTCTTATTTTTTCTTGTCAAACAATATAAAAATCATTTTTTCTACTCTCTTTTTTTCTTTTCTTTCCTTTTTTTTTTCAAAGTAATCACACCCTTAAAGTGAATTTCCCTTCTTTAGAAAAATTCCAAAACTAAAAATAAATTGTGCCTAAATATTCTTGAGTGAAGTGTTATAAAAGTCAATTTTCAATATAATAATTATAACATCTAATATTGGTTTGAGTTATTTTGCTACTGTACATCACTTCTTTGGTTATTATGTGCCATGCTTAAAATTAAAGAATAAACTTCAGAGCACTTAAAAGAGTTAGAGAATGATGACTTATTATTTTGTTTATTTCTGTCATTTTGCTTTTGCCAATTAGATTCATTTTAACAGTACTAACTAGCATTCTCTAAAAAAAAAAAACAGTACTAACTAGCAAATGCTCCACAAGGTCTAGAAAATGATAAAAATGAAGAGTGTTGAAAGGTTGCTTCAAAAGGAAAATCTACAAGGTCCAGTGGTTGCTACTGTCAGTTTCAAATCCCCAGTTGGTCTAGAAAATGTTTAGCCGGAGCCAAGAGTTAGCGTTGAAGAACTCAAAATTCGCATTTGGGCATACAAAAAACGTTTAGAAGGCATTAAAATAGACATTTGTGTTTACTCTGCTTAATAATTAGTATTTGTTTAATGCCCCCTGCAGGGGAAACTTGGGGACAAACAAAGAGAATCCAAAGAGAGAGCTTCAACAACTACGGCAAAAAATAGATGCTCTTAACGTTTTATAATTAATTAAGTAATTTTAATTATTATGGATTAAAAATAGTTGGTTTAGGTAAGTTTATATATATATATATATATATGTACATATATACTTCTCACTTTAACAATAAGACATATATGCATCATTGAATGGAAAAGATCGCCAGCGATTTAATTAATATTAGAAACAGTCGTAGTTAAACAATATACTACAAACTAATGATAGGGAGTGCTCTAGAAAACCCTAAACAAGTAAGATTCTCGTGCTTAATTATGTTATAACACATATAAAATAAGAACAGGAACAGGGTATCATTTACATATTTTCTGTTTTGTTAGGAAATAATAAATGCATTATATTGAATATTTTAAATTACTTTTAAAAATACAATGAATCCTTTTACATTTTAATATAACAAATATTTTCTTTTTCAATAAAAACATTACATATTTTCATCATGGGCATGCGGCAGTACGTAATGGAAAATATTAATTTTAAAAGAAAAACTATAACACTAAAATGACAATGATCCATATATGATATTTTTTTCATTAAGTATTTGTTTATGGTGGAAATTTGTTTAAATAATTAAAATATAATTTGTCATTGTTTTCACACTTGATTCTTATGAATCATAAATAACTTATTTTATTTAATGTGACAAAATATAATTGTAAATTAGCAGCTGTTATAACTTTCAATTAAAGAAATTATAAGATCACTAAAAAATATATGAAATTTTTATATAATCATATAATATTGTATTGTTATCGAAATCATTTTGACGATAATAACTTGTAACATATGGCTTTCAATAATCAATAGATTAACATGTTATAGATTGAAAATACTTATTTTTATCAATATTACTAAAGTAGTTTTCTATTAGATTTGTAGTTTTTCAATGATATAGTCCATTCTTTTAGAAACAAATTCAATTAGAAAGTAAAATTATAATATAAATAGATAAAAAGATTTGTAAAGTAAAATACTTTGAAAGTAAATTAAATGCAAATGCAAACAAAGATAAAATGACAGGAAAGTGAAGCCATCTCGAAATGTAAATTGAATTAAAATACAAGATAATATAAAAGTTGCAGAAAAGCAAAAAAAAAACATGTAAATAAGTATGAGTTTAGAGAAAATGAAAATCGAAAGGAGTAAAGATTTTGGAGAATAAATGTAGAAGTAGAGAATTGAAAACATAAAGTTATCAAAGAAAATAAATGATAAAAATTGTAAATTGCCATCAAAGTATGAGTTCAAACATACACTTTGTCTTGGTAATTGATCGGTAGTCATTTTCCTTATACGACATGTTAATGTAAAGGTTTTTGTGTGATATTGTAACTAAGGAAAAATTATCACCATTATACCTATTTATAATTTAATTCAACTTAATGGTCAATTTACAAAATTCATATAAGGGTACAACTTATTCAAACTAATTATTTATGATGTTCACACATATATTTTTGCACTTTCTATAAGAAAATCGTTGATAATTGTCTTTGTACACTTGATTGAATCAACATATATTTGATGATCTTTAATTACTTTACTTTTTTCAATGAGCTTATAACTTCAATAACTTATTTTTAAAGATCATTTTCATCTTTTAAGTTCTACTTTCTTAATTTTTTATTAAATCAAATTAATTTAAATTCTTTTCAATTGTCAATCGAATACAACCTAAGTGTCATACTCTCTTTCATTCCATTCAATCCCAATACTTATAAATTTTACTTATACCTTCAACACTACTAAAAGCTTACAATATATATTGCTTTTTTTTTTTTTTACCAAATATATATCTCATTCCCTGTATAGAAAGAGAATGAATATTTCATTTAATTTCTTTGGTATATCCATAAATGATTTTTTTAAGATAACATATACGTCAATACGTGTATTATTCCTTTAACGTACAAAAGTTTCTTTGTTAACCATGTAAAAAAAAATATAAAAAAAATCTACTATTTGTTTCAGGATTCATGATTGAGAAGTTGGATTTAATGAAATGTTTATCTTCTGTTCCATACCATCAATTATGAAACAAAGGTAATCAATCTCATGGGGTAGTTTAGATACAAGCTGATAGCACCCTAAGCAACATATCTTATTGAAAGTGATTTTAGATTTAATTAGATCCTTTACAATGGTTCAATCATAAAAATGTCGTACGTAAGCATGTTCTATTATTATATTGTTTAATAAAAGAAGAAAGAAATTAATATTATTTGTAAAGCAACTTATATAATACTCTAAAATTTTTAATTAAGAGAGAAAGAGAGTAAATAAAAGAAATAGGAAATTTAATAAATACTATATACAAAAAGTTTTATTGTATAAGTTATTCTATAAAATAAAAATAACACAACTAAAAAAAAAGTACCTAAAGTTAAGTCTGGACAGGATTTGACACCGCGACCCCTCCTATAATTGAAAATAATGCCAATGTAGAGGACAAGTTAGAAATAGAGTCCAATTGAGGGTACTCAGCCTAGATTGGCTCATCTGAATCCATTGCCATCAAATATTCTGCAGATAAGAAATGTCTGAAGTGGATCCTTTCATCTACACTGTTCAAACTTCAAAGCCTCATTTCGTAAACACAAGATATGAATAGAGTAAGTCAAAAGTTAGCCAGTTGGAAAGACAAAACGACAAATCTCGAATTATGGAATTATAAACTTATATAAAATAATATCTTTATATATATATGGATCTTAAAATTATTTGGTAATACAAATATTTTTTATTCATAATTATATGATAATTTATATTAACAAGTATTTTTAAAGATTTATTAAAAATGGAATATAAATATGTTTAATTACTATTGTAATATTCATATATTAAGGATTTAAAATTTATTTTTCATAAATTGTCGACCAAATGCACTAAAAGTAGTTGTTAGCATTGATAATAGATGCATTATAAGTTATACATATATGGAACTCGCTTTTTGGTTTGGCCTCTTTGTGTTATGGCCACCAAGACTTGTTACTTTGGAAAATTCTAAAGGTCAATTCCATTGTGAGATGAATTGGGGTGGAGAGAAGAGATAGATAGCAAGAGGGGAAAAAGTATTAAAGAAAAAATAATAAATATAATAAGTTATATAATGAGAAAAGAAAAGATAATTAAATAGAAAAAAATTGATAAAAATTGGATGTAAAAAAAAAGAGTATATATATATATATAATCCTATTATTTTCTTAATTAATTCATTTTCTTACAAAACAATTTATAGGTGTTCATGGGTTGAATTGGTTTGAATTTAACATAAAATCAAATTTAAATGGATCAATAAGTATATCTCTATTTTTATTACTAAAATACCATCTAATTTATACAAATACCTATATAAATCCTAATTTTACACACCATATGTACTTTTCTTTAAACCCAAAATTTTGCACCTTCCACATCTTCATTATTTTCTAAGTCATATTTTTGCAACTCATCTTCATCATTCTTGAAATCTTATGTGATTTTCCATCTAAAACATAGTTTTTAAAGATGATTTCTAGAACTATGTTATTGTTTTTGTAAAACATAATTCTGAAAATTTGTTTTTGGAAAAGACAATTATTCTTCTTAAATGTAATTACTATGTTGTCTAAGTCAATCTTTTAAATTAAAGTAAAATGTAAAATATATTATCTTCTTTCCTTATTGTTGATAAAAAAAGACATTGATACACTTCTTGTATTGTCTCTTGATTGTGGGTGATGGAGGAGGAATGTATGGAGGGAGTGCATACGTGGCAGAGAAAGGGTGGTGTGCCGTGGACGAGTAAATAAGATTTTTGAAAGAAACCTTTAACAAGAATAGTTTAAAATTAGAATGATATCTAAGAGAGAAAAATATTTTGAAAAACAAGGGAAAGATGATATATTTAATAATGAGGAAGGTGAAATTAACATTTGTCAAAGATAAATCCGAAAACCAATTTGGTTGAAATGTAAATTGGGTTGCTTTTTTGCTTTCCCATATTATATATATATATATAAGTTAATTAACTAAACTAACTCCATCTAGTTTAATTAATTAATTTGATTAAATTATCAAACTCATCGGTAAATCCAATCTGGTAAATCCCGTATGCCAGCGCATCAAACAAAGCTACGTATTTACGTCATTTTCTGACCACTATTCGTGAAACAGGATATATTGGAAGTGGTAAAAGTGCTTTTGTCTTCTTCCATGTTTTGTAACCTCGGGAATGGGTACTCTCTCAAACTCCGTTTGAACAGCATTTTCTTCTTGTGTAAGGGCTATATAGACTTGTAGGCATTGTTCTTGTTTGCATGCATAAGGACAACTTCAATTGCATGCTTGATGCTTCTACATATCCATATGCTTTATATACAGGGCGATTATATTTATAACCTATTTTGAGAATGTTTATTTTCGCTTTGTAACCACAGTAAAACATGGTGATTTTGGTCAAATATGATTTGACTATACAAAAATATGTATAAACACCATTTTCAATTCCATGTTTAACTTTTCAATCCACGGTTACTTTGAAGAAGTTAGGAAGGGTTTTTAATTCAACTTGGATTGATTCAATAAAATATAAAATATTATTATGTGTATGTTTCCTCAGAGTACCCTTATATTTTCTACCCTTTTTGTGATAGATTATAATTGAGTAGTTAGTTGGACACATACATTCTTCCTTTTTTCTTGTTTGCATTTATTATATTTTCTTAGGATTTCATTTAGTATTATATATATGAAAACTTATATTGTAAAAAACATTGATTGTTAGAAAAATTGATATTAATATGTATGATAACATCGATTTTTTTAAAAATTAATATTGATTTTTGTATATTTTATATTTTATATTTATTTCTTATTATACGACATCAATTTTTTTAGACTGATGTTATGTAATGTATGTTAATATCAATTTTTGAAAATTGAAGTTAATATTGATATTTTTAATGTCATTGATTTTAATATCACTTAAAAATCAATGTTAAAAATATAAAATAATCGATGTTAAAAACTTATTTTCTAGTAGGAAATAAAACAAAGACAAAACAATCACAAAAAAGACACACGCATTCTAGTTTGTTCATAAGACATACTTAATTTGATTCTTTTTATCAAGATTAATGAAATTAGTTAACATAATTAATAATATTAAAATATTTCTTCAATTTATATATTTTTTATAAATTATTTTTAATATTAACGAGAATACTTTTATTCTTTTTTAAAATATTTTTATTAATTTAAATTCTTTTAATGTCTCTCATCATTAATATGTTTATTGCATTAATTTTTATTGACTATGATGTGAATGGTTAAAGTAATTAAGGTTTCTAAAATACTCTTATATAAAAAAAAGATTTTCAAAGAGTTTAAAACATGTACATTAATGTATTTTACTTATTATTTATGAAACTAAAAAATAACTCATAATTAAGGATGATTTTGTGAAAAGATAATGAATGAAAAAGACATTCTAGATTAACTTTTATATTTCTATTTGATTTGAACAAGATTTTATTTAATAAAAAATATTTATTATCTAGAAAAAAAGAAAAAAAAAGTTTTATAAGAAGGACCAAACCAAACTCTTAACTTTGCTTTTATGAAAACGACCGGAGAGTATCATATAATGTTTCAACACCAAAATATATAATATAACTTAAAAACGTGATAAAAACTCTTTCAATGGTTGCAAAATGTCAAAATCCAAAGTAAAGTAAAAAGGGTGGATGAAATAATAGAGACTTTGTGAAGGTTTTCCTTGTATGTCTCAATTTGAAATACATAATGTAAACTTATTTTATAGTATAGTTCTTCAATACGAGCAATGCCAATCTATATCATATAATAGAAACCAATTTTTGTTGTATTAATTAACACAACAAAAATATATTTTCGTGTCAAAATTTTCCGTAAAAATTTGATAAAATGAATACTTATGTTCACTGTGTATCTACTCCACATACGCAATTTCCATTGGGAATAATACACAATAAAATTTTATTTCCCTTAAGATTGTTTTTATTATAAAAAAAACATAGATGTGAACTTGAAGAATAAGAGGTCAATACAATATGGGCCGGCTCTTATATGTGTGAAGCCCATAAGCCTGACCCTGCAGCATGTCATTCGGTCTACGGATTTAGCAACAAGTATCGTCCGATGTTTTGGTTTTTATTTTTTTCATAACCAATTTTTTATTTTATTTTCTGAACACATACTTAAATATAAAAAAGTAAGTTATCCAAAAATATATATATAAAAAAGGTAAAAGCAATATGAAATTTTTATAATTATATGTGAGAGTAAAAAGAAAAAAACTTTCTCAAACTAAACAAATCCAAAGACTTTAAATTATTGTTCTTGAAAAATTAGACTAATCATTAAATTGGTGAACACAGTATTTTATTTATTTTTGGTAAAAAAAAATTGAACCAGTGATAATAAAATATAATTTTTACATTATATAATATATAAGCAAAAAAATTATGATAAAACTATAAGAAATTAAATAACAGTATATATCTTGTCAGATAAACAATGGTTGATAGGTGCATCTCATATATATGCAAAACTTTGTAATTTGACATCCAACCTTAATTTAGCATGAAAAGATTTAATTAGATAAGAAAATAAAAATAAAAAATTGGTTCAAATTGGATTTTTCTTATAAACAGTTTCTAGATAACTAACGGGCGGGGAATAGATGGTGTAAGGCTGAGCCTTACCCTCCAAATTTCTGTTAAGGATTGCGTATAGACTTGAATGAAAGAGAATAAACTGAAATAAAATTGTTTTTGCATTATTTTATTTGAATTTTTATTTAAAAAAATAGAAATGAATTCAAATTAATACTAAAACGTTAGTCTCACTACTACAAAAAAGGGCTTCAAGGACGGTTGTTTGAGCCCTTCAAAGACAGTTCCGCAACCGTCTTTGTATCGAGCGACTTTGTATCTTGAGTCCTACGAAGACGGTTGTACACCCGTCTTAGAAAAGTTTATGTTTTTTTTAAAATTTTTTTTTATATTTTTTAGGCACCTTCTAAGACGGTTATACATAGAAACCGTCTTAGTATGTAGACATTCTAAGACGGTTGTTCCACATAACCGTCTTAAATTTGGATTTTATTAATTTATTTTTAATTTTTAAAATTTTTAATTCAGCTTCTAAGACGGTTATACAGAACAACCGTCTTCGTATAGGGATATTCTAAGACGGTTTTGGCGTATAACCGTCTTAGATTTTTATTTAATTACTTTAATTTTTAATTTTTTATATTTTTAGGCACCTTCTAAGACGGTGATTCTCTACAACCGTCTTCGTATGTAGCTATTCTAAGACGGTTTCAACATATAACCGTCTTAGATTGTTATTTAATTACTTTAATTTTTAATTTTTTATATTTTTTAGCCACCTTCTAGGACGGTTATTTGCTGCAACCGTCTTCATCTGTAGGAATTTTAAGACGGTTGTTCCTTGTAACCGTCTTAAAATGAGCTTTTTCTTTTGGTTTTTTAAATTTTTTTAAGCAGCTTCAAAGACGGTTATTAATTGAACTGTCTTAGTATCTAGACTTTTGAAGACGTTCATTTAGAACCGTCTTTGATTAATTTCAGCATTATTTTATTTTTTTTTATTTGCTAGTATCCTTTTTTTTTCAAGCGCATTATTATTGTCTACACCATATTAAAAATTCAATTTCAACTACAAGAAATATTATTAAATGTGTAGAGAATATAAATTAACCTACAACTAGTCAAGTCAAGCTCCTCATGTCAAATACATAGTCCTTTATTACAAAAAAATATACACAAAGCGTTTATTGGTTAATAATCACCTTGGGTTAATTGTGGAGGAAAAAATTAACCTCAATATTAACCTTAAATTGTAATGAGCCTTTAAAAGGCAATAGTGCTCTTCAACAACTTACATAGCAATTATTGCTTATTTTTTTGCCTAACCAAACTGGCAACACATCGCTGTTTGGAGCGCTTTAAGTAGGCCAACAACAGCATAGACAAAGGTATCCCAGTTTTCTTTGAACTGCCAAAATCCCCAATGCAACTTCAAAGGCTGAAACACGAACATGCTTTATATTAGAATGTATGAAGCAAATTTGAGTGTTATGAAAAAGCCAGTACAAGTAAATATCTTCACCTTCACTCTTGCAGACCTAGCATAGCTGACAACAGACAAACAAGATCACTATTGGAGGCAAGAACAAGCATTGGCATCATCATCCTCGTACTAAAAGGAGGAAAATGTCAACATGATAATAAATACAATACAATACTCTCTCAAAAGGCAGAATAAACTGACGTAGAATGAAACCCACCGAAATTATAGGGCATTCTCCAACAGTTCAGAAAATCAGAATAATTAAGTAGACCAACAGAATGACAAATTTAATCAAATATATAAGGCTAAAATGTACTTGGCTCCCTTGAACTTTGGGGCGTTGTAAAGTGACACCATGAAATTTAAAGTCATCCCAATTAGTTCTTAAACTTTAACTACTACAGCAATAGATAACTACTTGTCCATGTGGAAAAATCTCATACAAGAACACCCCAAATGTCCACCAATCCACTGCACTCCCATGTCCTTGCCCCAGCATCACTTCTGGTGCCAAGTACTCATGTGCCCCCACAAATGAGTTGGACTTGACATCAATGGGCTCAGCCACCAGCTCTGGGTCATTTTGTAGAAGGGAACAAAAAACCAATTTGAAGGGAACAAAAAAATACCTTGTAACCTTTGACAGAGAAGAAAAGAGAAAATCATTCTCATAGTTTTACAGAATCATCTATGTTGGTACAAATAATATTCAAAACACTACAAATAATAATAACAAAAATAGCAGTAAACATACGCATTCAAACTGGAAAACAAAACCTTTGGTGGGCTCTAAACCCAAAATGAAGAACAGAAGCTTCAATGTAATCACTAACCCAAAT
>CM023960.1:25858354-25877754 GCA_013407115.1 Glycine latifolia | reverse complement strand
AGTTCCAAACACATTAAAACGATAAAATGGTATTGAACCCATATACCCCAAACCTCGAAATGTCGAACCCCTAATCCAAAAGAGAAGATAATGAACTTTACCTGGCTTTGCGAAATGCGAAAACATGACCAGAACCTTGTACAGAACCTTGACAGAACCTTTGGTGGGCTCTAAACCCAAAATGAAGAACAGAAGCTTCAATGTAATCACAAACCCAAACAGTTCCAAACACATTAAAACGATAAAATGGTATTGAACCCATATACCCCAAACCTCGAAATGTCGAACCCCTAATCCAAAAGAGAAGATAATGAACTTTACCTGGCTTTGCGAAACGCGAAAACGTGACCAGAACCTTGTACAGAACCTTGACGGTGACCACCACAGCCTAACCGGAGGGAAAAATGACGGTGGCAGACGATGAGGGTGCACAAGGCCAAGGAATCGCGAATGTGTCTCACACTTACAAAGTTTAATTTTTTAGGGCACTGGCCTGAAAGCTGGGAGAGAGAGTGCTTTGTAAAAAAAAAAGAACGCCCAAAAGAAGACGGTTAGTAGTAAACGTCTTTGAATATTATACAACAAAGACGGTTTTACCATGAGCCCGGCGTCGTTTGTTATCAACAAAAACGGTTTTCCCGTAACCGTCTTTGAAACTAACGACTTATTTACCAAAATGTCACCGCACAGGCTTCTAAGACGGTTTTCATACAACCGTCTTCAATTCTGCGTCTTCGAAAGCCACTTTTGTAGTAGGCCTATGTATTGTGTATAAAAAATATTTATGTTTATATAATTAAAATTTATAATAAACATTATTTTTGAATATATAAAATTATTATAATTAAAATTTATAATAAGTAAATATTTTTAAGTATAATAAATTATATTTTGAATTTTCAATGAATGAATATAAATTTTGACATAATGTTATTTTTAATTATTGATATTTCAAAAAAACTATTGAAATTGAATTTACAAATAGAGATAAAAAATCAAAATAAAAGGAATATATTGTTAAGAATGTTAAGTAAACAAATAAAAGTAAAAGTAAAATAATTTGAAATAATTGTGAGAGAATTTTATTACTTGTGGTAGAATTAGTGTGTAATATCCACATCTATAAAAGAGAAGAAAAAGAAAATTATATAATCGAGAATAAAATCTTTACTTTCAAATTATGTATTTTAATTTACAATATAAAAACAATTTGAAATAATTATTTGTTTCCCATAAATGTACAAAGCACCAATTATTCATTAAAACAAAAAGGGGTACGAACCAGGTCATGCACATGTCATGACTTGTTCAATTACGTTCATGCATATTCTCGCATTGAAAAATACAACAAAACCTTATCTTACTATTTTTTAATACATTTTAATATATTGATTCTATTTTTATCTTCTGAAAGAGGTTGGAAAGGAAGCATCCTAATCTCATAAGCCGGCAACATTCACTAAGAAGTAGACTGTTCCATCTGTTAAGCTGCCGAACCCACTTTGATTATTGAAACGTTTGACCAAATAACAAGATAAGTCTGGTCAATCATTAAATAAAGTTAGTTTAAAATGGAATGGAAAGCTCAATACTTAGTTAATTAACACTTAATAACCAACGGGCTCAGTCTTCCTGGGAAGGACAGAAGAAGTTTTGGTAATATATACAAAAACATTAAAATAAATTGGTGTCATTTTTTTAATAATTTAAAGAAATACAATAATTAGAAGTACAAATTATATTAAAAATGAAATTTATGATTTAATACTAAATTTTATTAGGCTTCCATCCTGGTAGTAACTAGGTTGGCTGCCACGAATTGGTATTGTCAGTTGTGTTATTGAATTTTACATTTATTTTATTTTAGAAATTTTATTTATAATAGTAATAATAACTTTATGTATTAGGTAGTTAAATTATATAATTATTTAATTACTTCCATTGCTCATATTAGTTTTAGATATACTTATTTCATTTTATGTTGACTTTGAATATACGTTAACTGCTATATGAATTAGTTTATGGTCTTATATTAATTATAGTAATATAATTATTACATGTGTTGTATATAATTTTTGAATTTTTTTATTTACTTTCAATTACTTCCATTACTTTTATTTTGATGTATACATTAATTTCTATGAAAAAAAATAATTTTAACTATATATCATTTTAATTCATGGGTTAAATATTTTTCTGAAAAGAATAATTTTCAGCTCACTCCCACAGCTCTCCAACAGCTCAAGAAGCAGAGGCAATGCCCCTCCACACAGCATTTGCTTGGGTCTCTGATTTGAAGCTCGACAACATTATCTTCGAATCTGACTGCAAGCATGTCGTCATTCATTCTTTGATCTCTGAAAAGTTTTCAACAAGTATGGTAGTATTCTTAGGAGCTGCAAAAGAAATCTTAGTGTATTTCAAAACTTTTCTCTTATGTTTGTTAATCGTCAAGTCAATCTTTGTTGCTCATTGCCTAACAAGAGTGTCAAGATCCTATGTAGACATGTTTTTAACTTTGTCCCTTCTTGTATTGATTCAGTTATTATAAATAAAATGAGATAAGGTTTTTCCATTAAAAAAAGTACTTTTTTTCCGTCGTCCCTGCATCTGGCAGAGAATATTGAACGAAACGATTCAACCAGAAATTAGATATCAGATTAGGTTACTATTCTTACACAATTATTAAAAAAAAACTTGTTTTTTAAAACATAAATAACATTAGACCGGGTTTGGACCATAGACGGACTTACTTGATGTAGTGCTATTTTTTTAATATATATATAGTTAATTCTAAATTAATATATTTTTAAGCATGTTTTGGCCTAAAAAATAACTTAATAAGTAACATAGTTAATTCAAAGTTAATATATTTTTGAAAAATAAATTAATATGACTTTTTTTAAAAAGATATTTTTAATGTAAATATTAATTTTTTTATCATAGAATCATAAAGGTTCTGAATGCTTAATAGCATTTGTAATCTTGGGTCTTTAAAGAAAATTAATTAATTATTTATATTTTCTACTATATGTTCTAAAACCACTTTAAAAAACACATAATTATAATTATTTTGCATGAATTTTAATACTTATTAATTGAACTTTAATTTATGTAGTTCTCCGGAATCATTTAAACTTGTTCCGTCCCTGGTCTTAATAACCAGAAATATATTCTGAACTCATCATCAAAGTACATCATATTTAACTTTTAAAACTCATGCACCTCTAGTGAGACGGCATGTCTACCTACTTGTGGATGTGGCCATCTGTTAGGTAGACGCAGTGCAAGGGTGCGTTTGGTACATAAAAACACCATTGCATGCCCAAGACCAAGTCCAGTCACGCAAGTCAACCCTCAACAAAATGATTTATCTCTGTTTCTTTGTAATGCCAGGAGAAAGTGTTTTTTTGCTTTTGGTATTTGTAAGTTCAGGTTCTTAGTTGTTACTTGTTAGTTGTTAGTGTTGAGCTGCCTGTTTGGTCTGTCATTATTCATATATATATGTTGCACTCTTGTGGTGTTCCTTTTAGCATGTTTTTGTAAATGTTGAGACATGATTATGAATTATTAAAAAAAATATGATGAGACCTAGTCATATTAATTAATTTAAGATAAATACTAATCAATGTTTAATGTCTTTATGACACTGATTAAAATAATTTTATTGAAATACATAAAATTATATTATTTATGATTTTTGTATATTCTTTTATGATTCCTATAATAAATACTTTTGTTAATCAAACCAGTAATATTAAGACATGACTAATAAGACTTTTAGTTTAATTAAATGGAGTCTTCCTCTGATTAATGAGAAGCGACTTCAAGGTCATGTTACATATTAATTAGCAGATAGTTGAGATTCACCTAGTAACACAATTATTGAAATTAATGTTCTTGTAATAAGCGAACCAATGTTGAACCTGGACCAAATAACAGGACCAAACCAAGGTTTTGGGGGAATGGGATTAAACCTACCTTACTTTTCACCAAAAAAGCTACCTTAATAAGGCCATCGAGCGTTTCTTAATTCTTATGGGTTGTAGGTTGATTTTGTAAAATAAAAAGTACGGAGAGGTACCCGTTCTTTCTATAAGCATCGCTTTCACGTCACAATAATAGATTTTATAAAAAAATATATTTCACAATTTTTTTTTATAAACAAAAATAGAAAATGATAAGGAACGGTTACTAGATTAAAGTTGCTTTAGTTATAGTTTACACATTTTTAATTCTATTTTGAAGTGTGCAAATTGAACTTCATTCAAAATTATAGTATTTGAGATTACTTTTTTGGTAATGAGAAAATTATTATTGATTACGTTTATATATAGTAAGAAAATTCAAGGAATGTGTGGAAAAAAATTGTAGCTAGCTGTACTAAAATTCGGTTACGACTCACGAGAATCAGGATGAATTTTTTTGACTTAAATATATTTTTAATCATGTAAATTAATATTTTTTATTTTATTTTTATCTTTGGTTTATGTAAGTTGACTTTTTTACACGTATATTCAACAAAACTTAATTAACACCGAATAACATTTTTTTTTTGGTCGGCAAAACCAAATAACATATGGTTACATTTTTATTCTTGAACTTTGCCGATTCGAAGCGGAATCCGTTTGAATTGGGATCGTAAACAATGGGAAGAATGAGTCAACATTCTTTTCCTATGTTCAGAATGCAATAGCCTGATTTGAACCTACTTATAACGTTTACTTTGTAACAAGTGGGATTATTTTAAAATTTAAAATAAACTTTTGTTTAGGAGTCATGTATAAATTGAGTTCCCAGGTAACGGAAAAGTATCACCCAACATTCTTTTTTGCCTTTCAGTTCCATTTCTTGCCATATAATTTGTCATCACATTAATCCTACAGACAATAATGGACATTGCAAGTTGTGCACTGCTCATCATTGTCTTGACATGCGCCATGGTTCATGCTCTTCTAAAAGCAAACCATAAGCTGCCACCGGGACCATCCCGTGTTCCCATCATAGGGAACCTCCTTGAATTGGGTGAAAAGCCTCACAAGTCACTGGCAAAGCTTGCTAAGATGCATGGCCCAATAATGAGCCTAAAGCTGGGACAAATAACCACTGTTGTTGTGTCTTCAGCACAAATGGCCAAAGAGGTGCTTCTCACCAATGACCAATTCTTGTCAAACCGAACCATTCCCCAATCTGTGTCAGTTCTAAACCATGAACAATACAGCCTTGCCTTCATGCCCATTTCACCTCTTTGGAGGGAACTCAGAAAAATATGCAACACTCAGTTATTTGCCCACACGTCTCTTGATGCTAGCCAAGACGTTAGGCGTAAGATAGTGCAACAACTAGTCTCCGATATCCATCAAAGCAGCCAGACAGGTGAAGCAGTGGATATTGGAACAGCAGCATTCAAGACTACCATAAATCTTTTATCAAACACTATTTTCTCTATGGATTTGATTCACTCTACAGGTAAAGCAGAAGAGTTCAAGGACTTGGTGACCAATATCACAAAGCTGGTTGGAACACCAAACTTGGCAGATTTTTTTCCAGTGTTGAAGATGGTTGATCCACAGAGCGTCAAAAAACGACAGAGTAATAATGTAAATAAGGTGTTGGACATGTTTAACCACTTGGTTAGCCAAAGGTTGAAGCAGAGGGCGGAAGGGAAAGTCCACAATGACATGTTAGATGCCATGCTCAACATTTCAAATGATAACAAGTACATGGACAAGAATATGATTGAACATCTCTCACATGTAATTAGTCTCTTCTCATATTCTACGTATATATTGTCATATATTTTCAATTATGTTATTTTATGAATCACTATCTAAGTTGGTAATTGAAATTCATGGTTGAATTGAATAGGATATATTTGTTGCGGGAACAGATACAACAGCATCCACCCTTGAATGGGCAATGACAGAGTTAGTCCGCAATCCAGATGTAATGTCAAAAGCTAAACAAGAGCTTGAACAAATGACTAGTAAGGGTAATCCTATTGAGGAAGCAGATATTGCTAAACTTCCATACTTGCAAGCAATAGTAAAAGAGACATTAAGGTTGCACCCACCAGTTCCATTTTTACTACCACGAAAAGCTGGTAAGGATGTGGACATAGGTGGCTACACCATCCCAAAAGATGCAAAAGTGCTGGTTAATATGTGGACTATTTGCAGGGACCCCACATTATGGGACAATCCAACTATGTTTTCTCCAGACAGGTTCCTAGGATCTGATATTGATGTCAAAGGACGGAACTTTGAGCTTGCTCCATATGGTGCTGGGCGCAGAATATGCCCTGGCTTGCTATTGGCCAATAGGATGTTACTGTTGATGTTGGGTTCGCTTATCAACTCCTTTGATTGGAAGCTTGAACAAGGTATAGAAACACAAGATATCGATATGGATGATAAATTTGGAATTACCTTACAAAAAGCTCAACCCCTTCGAATTGTTCCTCTCAAAATAAACAAGTAAAGAGCTCATGGTCATCTGACTCTGTAATATATGCTATCTGATTCATTTGCCTTTCCGACTCAAGTTATTTCATTTCTAAATGTAACAACAAATTGAGTAAAAACTACATGATTTATTATAATTATTTTTTAATTTATATAAGCATGTGCATAATGAAGTAGGATAGTTATGCTGAAATATCACTTATACTCCTTAATTTGGTGACCTCATATCACTTATACTCTAATTACGTGATTCACATACTTTTAACTAGCCAAGGTGACAATGTCATTGTTTCCTTTATCTAGATAAAATTTTGAGTATTTGGAAAATTACATATTTAGGATGTAATAAAATATTTTTTTAGTGACATCTAATTAATTAACAGCAACAATAATAAAGTTATAAAAAAGAAAACAACCAACAAAACTATAAAAGTTAGTTATCTAATGTTAAGAACTAAAATATCATAACATATAGAATTTTTATTTATTCACGCGATCAAAGACAATAGAGACAGGGTCATACATTATCATTCTAGTTATTGATCAGGATCTACGAATTCATCTTTATTTTTTAGACTTTATTTTTTATGTCTGAGACCAAATAATTCAATGGGGGCTGTTGCTGAACCATACCACATAGTTCCAGTAGAAGCAAAGTTTTTAATAAATAATTAAGGGTGTTAAATTAATAAATAATAGAAAAATATGCACATTTTGTATTACATATTATAATTTAAATGAATTGATTATTATAATAATTAGCACGCACATATATTGGGTTAACTCTATAGAATGATCATTGATTTTGCATGTAGAAATTTTGTTAATTTCAATTAAAAAATAGTTAAATAGTGAACACCGATTAAAAAATTATTTTTATCTAAGAGAAAGACCACCAGATACGTTTTCATCATTCCACATATATTACACTTCATATCAAGAGATTGAAGATCCCGCTAAGATGAGAGAGAAGGAAGAAAGGCGGTCAGTGGAAATATTTGACGTCCACCATGGATCTCGAATTCATGACCACAAGGTTAAGAGCCTACCACTGAAGCAAATGTGTCTTACAAGATTAAAAGTGTAGTTGATATATATATATATATATATATATATTCCACACCCATTTTTATGTGTCTCTTTTTTATCTTTAATTATTTCTCACCAATTTTATGTGGATATGAAACAAACTATTTTTGTCTTCAATTTTGTTAGGATGATGACCAATTCAACAGTGAGAAGCAGTACAAACTCAAACCCTCCAGTCAATTTGACATCAGTGCAAGGAAATAGAAGCCATGTTTCTCTCCATCCGGCCGGTCATACAATATCTTATGCCATAAACTACATATCTCATCGAGTTTAATGAATATATAAAATAATTTAATATTTTCATTTATAAATTATTGTGTCTACGACTTTTATAACAATGTAAAGATCAATAAATTTATGATAAATGATAATTTATGATTGAATAATTGAAAATTATTTTAGACTTACAGTATATGATCTCTTTTCTCGATATATATATATATGTTAGTTTATTAATTATTGAAGCATCAATTTGTAAGTTTAATTAATAGCTTATAGCTTTCCAAAAATATATATGAACGATGCTTGACTTTTTTTTAGAATATGAGTGTGGAAATTGGAAATTATCGTGGGATGGATATTTAAACTTTAATTATAGGCAGAATGAGACGATGCAAGGATTATGTCAATCCACGGCCGGTTCCAGCTCCTTTCTCGCGAAAGTTTTAACTATTAAGAAGCCATATGGCATGCAAAAGCTCAAACCAGAAATTCAACATTCAACGCACTCATCAGAATATAAAATAGACAGAATTTTGGCATTCTCTTAGGTTGTAGTATTCTATATTTAATAAAGTGAAGTCAAATAAAATAAAATGGAGTGCAATAGAATAAACTCAGATTATTACTTAGATATTTTTACAATAAAACAAAAAATAATTTATATGAAATGAAATAAAATTTGTTTCGTTTAATTTCATTTGTATTTTTTAAACAATAAAAAAGAAAATCTTATATCACGGTTCCAAATATATCCTAATTCCTAAATAACCTAACTCACTATCGATTTGAAATGTAGAAAGACTTGGTTTTCAAAGCTTAAACTTACAAATTCAATGCATTTAACCAGTAAATTGAATTAACTTTTTTCATAATGACTACTTTGAAGGTTTCATTTCAAACACCCAAAAAAAGCCAAGACCAGTTTGGAAAAGCCCATCCAGGCTTCAGCACACCCACTACCTATAGGAATGAGGATAAACGATTCGGCATAAATTCTGAAGATTCTAATTCTTCAAACATTTTTTAAGGTCATTTTTCAAACACTTAACCAATACTTTTTTTTTATCTATTTTTATCTTTTTTTTCCTATCATATGACTATCACTTTTTTTTTTTTTACTTAAATATATTTTTTATTCCTAATAAATATCTACTTTTTATATTTGTTCTCTAATAAATTTTTATTTTACGTTGTGTCTTTAATAAAATAATAAATTTATTTATTTTATTTTTTATTCTTGATACTTGTTTTTAGTTCTTTGATAAATTAACGAATTTTATATTTACTCATTGATAAAAATATTATTTATTATTAGTTGAAACTAAAATAAAATTTATTGATTTATTAAAGAACAAATACAAATTTCGTTAATTTACCAATGACTAAAACAAAATATCAAGTATAAAATAAAAGTATTATTTTATTAGAAACTCAATAAAAACAAAAAATTATTAAAAAAATCAAAAATCAAATATTTATTAGGAATTAAAAATATATTTAAACCTTTTTTATCTCTTTTACACTAGATATTGATATGTGCCTGGCATAGGGCATTTCCAAGCTCAAGAAGTCACCAAATGCATTAGAATGAATGATAAATGTTTCCAATTGATATGACTATTGACAAACCTTCCTCAATGATGTTTTAAACTCAATTTGAGTGATTAGTAGGTGAAAAGAGTCAAAAGAAGGGCAGAGGAATTGAAAGTGGAAGTTAGCGCGATCCGCGCCAACTCTGGCGCTAGACGCGCCATCATGGAAGCAAGAGTCTCTGTCTACAACAGCCAGCGCGATTAGCGTTGACTATGGCGCTATCCGCGCCAAGTCTGGAATCTGGCGCCTTACACGCCAAATGCAGCGCGATCAGCGCCACAAGTGCTCTAGAAAATGGATCGTCACTGGATTATGGCGCCATTAGCGCGAGATCCATGCGAGTTGTGCCAGAAGTGAGCTTCAAACTACATTTGGAAGCTGGCGCGATCCACGCCATAAGTCACGCTATCCGCACCACACTTAAAAGCACCAGCGCGATCAGCGCCAGAATTGGAGCAATCTGCGCGAGGCATGTATTCTGCAGAAAAATTCAGTTCACTAAGGGGCATAATGGGAGATTCACTTCCCCAAGTATAAATAGCAAAACCCACTTCTGAGTAAGGCACTTCTGGAGGACGAAAATCACTTGCAAAAGGGTTTGAGAAGCTTGGGAGAGCTTAGCTAGGGCTTGGGAGTTGAAGGCTCAAGTGGAGACCTTTCTTCATCTTCTTCTCCTTTGTGTTTCAGCTGAGCATGTTTCTTTTTGTTAGCTCAAGGCCAAATATGAATAGGTTTGGCTAGTTTTATTTTGTAGCTAGGGCCAAGCACTTGATGTAAATTCCATTGGAATGTATTGAATGCTATTATTCATCTATCCAAAGTTATTTTACTGCACTTTGCTTGAATGTTTAAATCTCTTTCTTAGACTTGATCAATCTATTAATGAATGCAGAGCTAGGGTTCACAATAGGGATATTGGGGCTTTAGTCTTGGAACTAAGTGAAGTAACTTGCTTTACATTACCTAGGAATAGGAATGTATGTTGGTAGTTTATTCAATGTGTTGCTTAATGCTTAACCCTAAGAAGGTGACTAAGGGATTAGAACTTTCAAGCGGGTTAAAGAGTTATATCACTGAGGAATTGGTGAATAACTGAGTTTGGATGCACATAATTGCTAAGTAACTTAGATAATTGAATGTAGTAGGTAATATAAGTCTATTGGAAGGAAACATCGAGTGTGGGTGCCCTGGCTACGCTTTCTTTATATTGTTATAACTTAACTTAATTGTTCATAACCAATAGTTATGTTTTAATCCTTGTCTTTACTTTTACTTGTTCAGACAAAACAACCACACTTTTACCAACATTTATTCATCCAACTTTTAGATACAAGTTATAATATAATAGGTGCACTAATCCTCGTGGGAACGATAACTTTTCTTATCACTTTATTACTTGAACGAACGGTATACTTGCCGAGTTCGCAACAGATATCATATAACATTTTAAGTATCAAAAAATAATTATTGTTTGGCAATATTGACATATTTTGGATTAGCTCACAAACTATGGGCAGAATGAGTCTACCACTCTCTGTAGAAGGTCAACTCTATATCAGATGTTCACGATAATCTGAACTTGGCATATACATAGAGTATGACTATGACTTTTTGATGTTAATCATAAAAAGTAGCATCGTTTTAAGTTATATATATGGCGTTTGAAAAATCATGTATGAATTGAGTTCGCTAGCAAATGAAGCGATGCATCAACCAAACCAACATTTCCTCTCTTTTTCCCTCGAAATTGGTTAGCAATTCACTTGCATCGCACTAATCCTGTAGACAATAATGGACATTGCAAGTTGTGCACTGCTCATTGTCTTGACATGTGCCATGGTTCATGCTCTTCTTGGTTCATTCCTTGCAATGGCCACAAAAGCAAACAATAAGCTGCCACCGGGACCATCTCGCGTTCCCATCATAGGGAACCTCCTTGAATTGGGTGAAAAGCCTCACAAGTCACTGGCAAAGCTTGCTTAGATACATGGCCCAATAATGAGCCTAAAGCTGGGACAAATAACCACTGTTGTTGTGTCTTCAGCACAGATGGCCAAAGAGGTGCTTCTCACCAATGACCAATTCTTGTCAAACCGAACCATTCCCCAATCTGTGTCAGTTTTAAACCATGAACAATACAGCCTTGCCTTCATGCCCATTTCACCTCTTTGGAGGGAGCTCAGAAAAATATGCAACACTCAGTTATTTGCCCACAAGTCTCTTGATGCTAGCCAAGACGTTAGACGTATGATAGTGCAACAACAAGTCTCCGATAACCATCAAAGCAGCCAGATAGGTGAAGCAGTGGATATTGGAACAGCAGCATTCAAGACTACCATAAATCTTTTATCGAACACTATTTTCTCTATGGATTTGATTCACTCTACAGGTAAAGCAGAAGAGTTCAAGGACTTGGTGACCAATATCACAAAGCTGGTTGGAACACCAAACTTGGCAGATTTTTTTCTAGTGTTAAAGATGGTTGATCCACAGGGCGTCAAAAGGCGGCAGAGTAATAATGTAAAGAAGGTGTTAGACATGTTTGACGATTTGGTTAGCCAACGGCTGAAGCAGAGGGAGGAAGGGAAAGTCCACAATGACATGTTAGATGCCATGCTCAAAATTTCGAAAGATAACAAGTACATGGACAAGAATATGATTGAACATCTCTCACATGTAATTAATCTCCTCCGTCCTAGCTATTTCCATTTTAAATTATGTTATTTATGAATGACTATAATGGACTTATTAAAGTAATTGAAATTTGTGGTTGAATTGAATAGGATATATTTGTTGCGGGAACAGATACAACAGCATCCACTCTTGAATGGGCAATGACTGAATTAGTCCGCAACCCAGATGTAATGTCAAAAACAAAGCAAGAGCTTGAGCAAATGATTAGTAAAGGTAATAATCCTATAGAGGAAGCAGATATTGGTAAACTCCCATACTTGCAAGCAATAATAAAAGAGACATTACGATTGCACCCGCCAGTTCCATTTTTACTGCCACGAAAAGCTGATAGGGATGTGGTTATAGGTGGTTACATCATCCCAAAATATGCACAAGTCTTGGTTAATATGTGGACTATTTGCAGGGACCCTACATTATGGGAAAATCCAAGTCTATTTTCACCAGACAGGTTTTTAGGATCTGACATTGATGTCAAGGGACGGAATTTTGAGCTTGCACCATTTGGTGCTGGGCGCAGAATATGCCCTGGCATGCTACTGGCCAATAGGATGTTACTGTTAATATTTGGTTCCCTTATCAACTCCTTTGATTGGAAGCTTGAACATGGCATACAAGTACAAGATATGGACGTAGATGATAAATTTGGAATTACCTTGCAAAAAGCTCAGCCCCTTCGAATTCTTCCTGTTCCTGTCAAAGTAAACTACTAGAGAGTTGTTCATCTCTAAGTTTCCATCAGGAGTTATTAAAAGAAAGTGAATTCCTTCAAGGTAGAAATGTCTAAGACAGACATTACCTATCAAAATATTACTCAATTTTCTCTTTTTTCAGCACCTCTTTTTCTGTCTTTGGGTCCAAGCACATATCATTGTTCTAGCAAAAGTTACATTAATCCAGAAAAAGAATTTCACCATCCACATTACAAGTTTGTCATCGTATAGGCCATTAATATTGGGTGCAAATAGAGTCTAATGAGTCATTTGCTGGAAAGGGTGATAACTGATAACAGTAAAATACTAAAATTTAATTTGTTGAATGTTTATTTTCACTGCTATTCTTCTAGATGTTGAATACACTAATTCTTCAAGATCAGGATAGATTCGAAAAGAAAAGCATAAAATCATATTCCGTTAATAAAGTGGCCTTCTAAATTATTTCAGAAGTATGTTGCATAATAACAAATTTTCCTTTCTTTTCTTTTGAAGTAATGTTTATTTAAGATCACAATCTGTATCACAAGGACCACTGGTTTCGCCAGTTAAAATCCACCACTTGAAATCAGGATTCAAAAGTCAGGCTTTCAGCTTCCTGTCTGACTGACTCGAACAGCACAGAGAATAGGTATCTCTCACCAAAGCTTGGGAAAATAACCTGTACCATATCAAAGCAGAACTTTCAACTAAGTGACCCATAATCTCAGTTGGCATCAATCAAAACCAAACCAAACCAAACCAAACCAAACCAAACAAGAGAGTAAATTAACAAAAACATGGGAATATTGTTGCAAGTTCTCAACAGACATTTCTATACAATTTTACCAAAATTTGTAGGAAAACAATCAACTTACAACAATAAGCTTTCCAGCATTTTCTGGTCTTTTTGCTATCTTAATGGCAGCTGCAGCTGCAGCTGCAGCTCCAGATGAAATTCCAACCTACAATAATATGTATAGGTTCCTTATTCGTTTTCCAAATTCAAATATGAATCCTGAAGGAAACTCAATAGATATCTAGCTATTGGAGGAATAGGCTCAATAATGGCTGTTTCTAGAGATTTAGAACTTACAAATAGGCCTTTTTGAAGTGCAAGCTTTGCAGTTTCTATTGCTTCATCACTTGATATCTGCCAAATCACACATCCATTGTTTAACAAATCTTAAACTGTTGCAAATGTCCAAACAAAAACCGCAAAATAATGACAAAATCATATCTTTCTAATAATTATATTCACACAGAAAGGTGTCCATATTTATACCATGGTGCAGAAATTAGAGCTTAATCCTCAAGGCATCCAAGATTCCCTTCTACCCAAAACAATATTAAGTCTGACATGATGTAAAGGCGCCATTCCAAAAGTTCATAATTGGCTATTGCAGTTTCCCTACAAACTGAAACTTTGCCCCAAAGCCCACACAACTCAGGACTTCACAGGGAAGTAGAGAACCATATTACTTGATGTAGAAAAAGTGTATAGCAGAAACTAACTGAACAACAAATAAAGAATGTACACCTAAATAGGAAATGCTTAATTAGTAGCAAAAATCTCAAGTCAAAGTAGACACAATACATCAATATCACCAAATTGATATAAAAACAAGAAACTACAGTATCAAACCCTATATATAATAATTGAAAAGTATAAGAATTTCAAGTAATTTATCAATTATCAGATGCAATAACCATATACACAGGAGTTATCACATTGTTTCCTAAAACTGCACATTGCATTTCCAAACAACTTTAGAATAAAGTTATAATATTTCATTTTGTATATTTCTGTCAAGTCTTAAAAAGTATGACAACTATTCAAAAACCATTAAAAGCTTACTTGAACTACTTCATCTACAAGGCTAACTTCCAATACTCCAGGGACAAAACCAGCACCAATCCCTTGAATCTTGTGTGGACCTAGATTTTCACAATGGTAATATGCTCATCATCAGCAACAGCTTAAAGAGCATGTTCTTATCACAACTTTAAGTATTTATTATAAATAAAAACCATTCAACTTGAAGTAACTACCGGAGGGAAGACAAACAGTAAAACATATAAGAGCAGACATAATTTAAAGTAATATTTTTTAGAGAACAAAAAAATTAAATCTCATTAGGGAAAGCATGTGATAATCCAAGTGCTGCAGAATAGAAAAACATACTTACGGAAGATTGTTTTATTTAGGCATTATTTTGTTATTTTTAGGAATTTTAGAATTTCCTCCTATATAAGAGTTTTTTTTATTATTATAGATTTTACTTTTGATGTTCTATGCTCATACGAAAATATTATCATGTTAAGATTTTCTGTTTTGATTTAATTAGTATTTCATATTATATGAAATTAAATCTAAATTAGGATTTTTTTATTTAATTATGGTTTATGTATGAATTTGATTACTTTGGGTTACAAGTACTCTTTAGACGCCTTATGTTATTCACAACTTTGGCATAATTGTAACAGTAAGATTTCCTTTTCATCATATAGCATCAGAGATACTAGTAGGGAGTACTCTGCCCCCAAAAGAGTACTCCAGGTTTTTCTATATCACCAAAAGCCGTTCTGGTCTGCTCAAGTGACCATAAAAAGGTTAAAATTTGTGGGGATCATACAATCAATGCTCTAGTAAATAAATAAAACCACTAGCAATCACCTTTTAATAATATGAGCAAGCAGATCAAGACAAAAATGTCATTCCTGAATACACTTTAACATGGAAAAGTAAGGCAATCACCTAATAATGAATAAATAGAAAAGTAAATAAAAAATCTACTAGCCATGCAACATTTTCATGGTTCATGTGAGAAAGTATTCAAAATGAACATATAAGTTTTCACAATGGATCAAAGCATGTGTTATATAACTCACCAGGTTTTCCTCCAGAGAGTACTGGACTTTCAACTGGTTCCACACCATAGAGCTGCATAAAAATAAAACTAATAAAAACAATGAGAAGGGGGAATCACTACAGCTGTAAACCAGAACCAAAATATATCTCTCCATTCTCAGGAAAGATTGCATGCACATATTCCCCTTAAGTTATATTTAAACATATATACAAATTTAAACACTAACCTTTATATTAGGATTCTTCTCTTTAAGAAATTTCCCTGCACCCGTTATGGTACCACCAGTGCCTATACCACTAACAAGTGCATTAACTTTCCCTCCTGTGCCTTCCCATATCTCTGGACCAGTGGTTTCATAATGTACCTACAAATACCACAATAACAAAATGTTTCACCCAAGTTGTCAAGCATCCACTATTGCAGTTACATAACAAATTTATATATTACCTTAGGATTGGCAGGGTTTTCAAATTGCTAAAGTATGTAGGCGTTGGGAGTCTTATCTAATATCTCTTCAGCTTTCTGAACTGCCCCTTTCATTCCCTTTGCAGGATCTGTCAGAACCAACTCAGCTCCGAAAGACAGAAGAATGGTTCTTCTTTCAAGACTCATTGAAGCAGGCATTGTAATTATAAGCTTGTAGCCCTTGGCTGCTGCTAGGAATGCTAATCCAATACCAGTATTACCACTTGTTGGTTCAATGAGGATACAATTCAGTAAAATAAGATAATCCACATGCAACAGAAACGATACTTGTGAACTCAGGGTTATCCCAAATTAAAACCAACAATTTTTTTTTTCACACATCCACTTCCTAGTATTTCTCCACAAAAATTGTAGCAGAAACTAACTTAACAGGGCATTATTCACCTGGTATTTAAATAACTGCTATGAAATTTAGTAAAGTTCATTTTGTAAGTTGAATATGAGAAAACTGCAACATTTTATTTCAATTAGGGCCACATGCTTACATCTACCATTCATGAGATGGCTTTCATACACAAGCTACATAACTATCGAAAATTATAGAATGCACTCAAAAATAGATTTCTCTTGAGGGAAAATTATAGAGGTAGTGATCCTGCATGTATGGAATATCTTTCTTCTCCTTCTATTAGCCAAGGTGCAATTAGACTTCTCAATTACTCAAGATAAGTTATTTGTGACAATTTTATAAATCATAATTAAACACCTAGCAATAAAAAGCAGCTTCACTTTGCTCCTAATCTGGATAATATCTTTACTAATTTGTTAGAAGCTTCACTATTGATGCCCAATCCCAGGTGATTTCTTTGTACTAACCTGTCCAGGTGTGATAAGTCCCTTCTTCTCTGCATCAGCAATCATATTATAGGCAGTCCTACATATATAATGTATATCATAGGAACAAATCACAATGTAATTCCAAGACATGTAAAAGCAAGAACCAAACTCAAATGATGGTAGCAAGTATGAAAGAAACCAAAATCATTACCTGTCTTTTACACTAGAGCCTGGCTCCATCAATTCCAGTTTGGCAGCAACCCGGGCAACAAAACCGTCTGCGATTTTATTCAGATACACTATTGGGGTTTTGCCAATCAGCTACATAAAATAAACAATAGACATCAGTATGTATTCTAGTTAGAAACACTGAAATAGGGGAACAGCACAATTTTAAAAACTCAGAAAATGTAATCAAAGTGCAGAAACTCACTTCTGTAACAGACTTTTCAACTGCCATGATATCAGCTCACTAAAATGCTGAAAAACAACGAAAAATATTTGCATCCAAATGTACCTTAAATCCACAAAGCTACCAATTTTATCTAGTCTATTCTATCAATGGAATCTGAGCTATTTCTAAAATATGAATTTCTCCAAGTTTCTGTCTTTCTTTGGCAATTAGCCTTAAAAATTCAAACCAATTCAAAATTCAATCAGGGTCAACAAGAATAACTGCTATATCCTTTTTTTTTTTGTTGTTGTTGAAAACAACTGCTATATATGTCCTAATACTCAATGACACCACCTTCCTTGGGAACCATACAAGTGGAAAGATTACAAAAATTATAAAGTTTAAACCTCAGTATTGAGAAAGTACAATTCCTTGATGTACGTTTCACTTACAAAAATGGACATAACTAGTGTTGATAAATTAGAATTCTTCAGTGGTGATGTGAATGTGATGAAGAGAAACCCTAGTATAGATGCCTAATTAGAAATTAAGCCTACCTGATGGGAAAAGATTGGAGAGAAAGAAGAGTCAGTCACCTCTGGAAATGAAATGACAATAGCATAAGCCTAGCGCGTGACTTAACAAAAAATCTGTCTATATTTAATACTGTAGATAGTAGTATTGTTATTTTACTTGCTTTGGAAATTTTGCTAAATCAGTTGGTGCCAGTCGATCGACAGATTTTGAACATAGCCAACTTCTCGTCCTGATAAGTTTGAAGTTTCAGACGATGACACCGTTATTTCTTAAGCATATCATAGTCAAACATAGGTGGCTGTGATGCATACAAAAATAGATTGTAGCTTTGGAATGGATAGAAAGAACATTTTTCAAAATTGATAATTTTTTTATTTTATTTTTGAACGATGATTTTAAACAATATTTGACACACTGAGTTTAGAACCAAAAAGAAGGAGAATACATTAATGTATTTGGACGCCATTGATATACTATATTTTTCTTTAATAGATTAACTCTCTTTCTATCATTTTTTTTTATCCTTTTGTACTACAAAGCATATCATACATACGAACACGTCATGATATGCTAACATGGCGGATACTCGGATAGAGCCACAAACATAAGACATCGACCATCACCGAAGATGATTCATTCCAATTTTTTTCCCGATATTGTTAGAGATGTTATAATAATAATAATATACTATTAATTTTTATTATAATAATTAGTTTTCAAACAAAAATATGTTTAATGGTTATTATTTTAGTCTTAAATATTTTATAAATATATAAATACTATAATAATAACATCGAATATTATATTAGTACTTATTAGTAACTTTTATTTTTTTTAAATTACTTACTTTAAAATATATTTCATGAAAATTAAAAATTGAAAGTAATAATTTTATAATATGCGGTTAAATTTAAAATATTTTATTTAAATAAATAATTAAGCATATAGATTAATAATAAATTATTATATATATAAAGACTACTTAATTTTTTAATGTATTTATTAAAAAATATTTTATGAAAAATAAGGAAATAATTACATATACTTAATTAAATTTAAATTAATAATTAATAATAAATAAAATTAATAGATAAACTATATGATAAATATGTTTATAGGGTCAAACATGTTGATTAGACAAAATTTTAATTACATAATTTGTTTATTTTTTATCCCCTCAATAATATATCCACATATTCTTAATCTTAAATTTTTAGAGAATTTTATCACTTAATTTAAAATATCTTGCTTAATTTGATGTCTTGAGAATATATGTTAATTCATGTTATAAATGAAACCACGTTTCCATAGTTAAACGATCACCTTGCAATGCTCAATTGATCTTAAGTCCTCTCATTGACTCTACATGAATTCCATATGGTCGCGGGGCTTTACATGATAGAATTATTTAGACTTAAGATCTTTTTAGTCTGGAAGACTTGAAAACAGAGTTAATTTAATGTACTTGTCATAATTAATTGAGATAATTTAGCATGAGAGTAAATTACTTTAGCATATATATCAGTAAGTGGCAACCATGCATATATATGAAGAGAGTTGAACAGTTGAAGGCTACAAA
>CM023960.1:25807684-25857954 GCA_013407115.1 Glycine latifolia | reverse complement strand
CAAAGGAAACCGCACTCTCATCATAGTATATATATATCGCGCAACAACTTATATATTATTGGACTATTCGCTCTCGATGGACGATGAAACATGAGTGAGTTTAGGGGTATTTATAGTTATACAAGAGAAGCTAGCTCTTGTTAACATATATGCATGGACATTTGGCCACGGGAGGGCTTGCTGGTTGACGTGTGTTGGTGTGCGTGGCATCGACAAGCCCATCTTGATCATCTAGTTAAGTGTGGTATGGTTGCATTTCGTCTCAATTTTATGAACTTGGACGTGGTTTTGGAAAGAATACTCTATGTTTTGTCTTTACATCGGTCTCTGTTCTTTGGTTTGCACGTATATGCATGATCCAAGAGAAAAGATAGTGTTATGCATGCTACTCCAGTACCAAGAGATAACCAAATACACAACCAGATAACTATGGCGGATATGATTGATAAGTTATGGATGCCCATCAAATTAACAAGAACACATAGAGTGGGCATCTCATACGTGTGTGCCATGTAATGATGTAAGAATAATGATTCATTATTAAAGAATAATTATCATTGGACAACTCCTGATATACATGCAAATAAAATAAATGGAGAAAATAATTCTAAATATAATATAAAAACCTTAGTTAATTATTAAAAGCTAAATATTGAGTTGAAAAAAAATAAACAAATTGAAATCTGATTGAGATGTACGTTGTTTTGTTTTCCTTTTGTATAACTGAGGAAAGGACTGATCCAGTTGTTTGAACTTAGATTAAATATACAATCATATAATAGGTTGATTTTAAATTGTTTTCTTAATTATTTTTTTACTATGCACACCATTTAAGTATTGATCTCCAAATTTAAGTATTGACTGTAAAGGGTTTTAGATTGGGATTTTTTTATCAAATGAGATGGATTCATAAAATTATATATTAAGTGATTTCAAAAATGTATTGTCATTTGATTTTGACTTCTAACATCGATTATAACTATAATTAACATAGAAAGCTACATCAATTATAATTACAATCCATATATAAAATCACTTTTGTGCAATAATAATAATTACAATCGATACCAAAAGTTAAAATCATTCTAATTTGGTAAAAAAAAAAGTCTTTAAATTGGTGTAGTCGTTTAGATGGTTGTAAGATCATTAACAATGTTGGTTCTAGTACCAATAAGAAGAAAGAAATATAAACTATTAAGAAAATAATTTTATTATCATTTTGGGATTGATTTCATAAAACTTTCTAAAAGGGGATAAGTGTATTACGACTTCTAAGTTAAGTAGTAACTAATGTTATGAATTACAATTTTTAAAATTTTTCTAACTCAAATGGTAAAAGAATTTATGACTTAAGTTTAATTTAAAAAAAAGTCAGACTTTAAAGGTGTAATAATTATTTTTTTACTTTTTAAATTGAAGTCATAATAGTTAAGTTTTTTTTAAGAGTTACGACTTTAAAGTCGTTTGATTTTTTTTTTATACTTTTACTTTTTTTAATTTAGTATTTCATTTTTTTCTCTTATATATTTTTAAAAAAATTTAAATATTTTTAGGTTAATTATTTAAAATAAAAGTATTTTTAATATATTTTCTAATTTTTCTACATTTATTTATTAAATAATTAAATTAAAAAATTAGTTATAATTTTTTTTAAATTGAAACAAGTAAATTTTACCAAATTTTTTTTTATAAAAAATAAGTTACGATTTCAAAGTTGTAACTTTTTTGTTAAAAAAAATTGTTAAATTTTGAAAAAAATTGTAATTAATTTTTATTTAATTATTTATTAATTAAAATTAAAAAATATATTAAATACAATAATATATTAAATAAATGTTGAAAAATATAGAAAATATATTAAAAATATTTTATTTTTAAATATTTAAATTAAAAAGTATTTAAATTTTAAAAAAATATAAACAAAAAATGAAATACTAAATTTAAAAAAATATAAAATAGAAGTAATAAATAAGTATATGGCTTTTAAAAAAAATCATATTATTTTAAAGTAGTAAAACAAAAATAAATCATATAATTTAAAGTGGTAATTCTTTATAAAAAAAACTTATCTGAAGTCGTCAAAAATATAACGACTTTAATTTAAAAAAATTGTTATAAAATACCTCTAAATAATAATAAAACCTAAGAAAGCACACAGCTAAACCAAAAACAATAAACAAAGAACATGCAACAAGAAAGAAAATACAAAATCCAAAATCAAGAACGCAAAATGAGAACATAATTATGTGATTCAACCAATATGACCTACATCCATAGTAATTCCAATGTGAAACAAAGAACTCCCTTAATTTTATCCCCTTAAATTCAAGAACTTTTTGCAAGAATCCAAGCCTCATGCTTTGTTTCTCTCTCTTTCCTGTGTACCCATGGCAATGTTTCCTCATGTTTTTCACAACAATTCTAGTACCTCTCACACTTCTTATTACAAATAGTTACACTTACACAAAGATTTCATAACCTTTATTGTTAGATGCCATGTTACTAAGACGACTGAACAACATAAACCTAACAAAAAATGTTCAATAGTTTAATGTGTATTAGATTGATGAAATAGTGATTGAACATTAGACTATCCTCAATAATATTACAACATACAATCCTCATCAGACCGAACCGTAGGACTGGAGAACAAATTTTTAGTCACATGCAATAAATAACATTTTCAATCGGATTATTATGCGCAAATCTATCTCTTTTACATGCATCGGTGTATATTGTGTTATCAACGATAATGAATCACAATTAGTTTTTTTTTTTTTACCGCACATAGCAATAAGGTCTTTTAACTTGCTTGGGGTTGTGTCTCAAATGTAAGGGAATTTGTCAATGCAACCTCAGATGTTTAATGTTTTGAATATAATGCGCCATTCTCCAATTTCTTCACTCCTCACTCACCCGCCATTCTCACTAGGGCAAGTTCTCTCTCTTTCTTTTTTCCCTTTTTCTGCCTGAATTCTTGACCTCTCTCTAATTGCTTTTTATTTTTTATTTTTAAAACTAAACTAATGTTCAATTTGGTTGTGCATTGTGCTTTACAGGTTTTGCATCTCAAGGCAAAAGTTTTCAGATATTCAAGAACGCACTCTCCGCACCACTCCACTCAATTGTTAACGCTGTCGAGTTGTTTGAAATTTTTTATTTTATTTCTACATCACAATAAAAATATATTTGTAAATTAATTGACAAGAGATTAATATTAATGTTATCTTACACTTTTTAAATGATAAATAAAATATAAACATTTTTAAATAAAAATTGGTAATTAAAAGAAACAAATGAAGTATTTTTCTAGGTTATTTCCAGTTATCTCACTATAATAATTTTTTTAAAGAAATCATAAGAATTTTTTATTACATGTGAAACCACGATAATTCTATATTTTTTCCTTGCATCAGAAACCACGATATATTTTAATTCATTAGAACAAACACTAAATTCAACTCACGATGTGTAACTATTTTTAGTTCAAGAAAATATTATATATAAAGAGAATGATAATTCTATATTAGAGTGGATTAATCTTAAGCTTAAGAATCTCAAAAAGAAATAAAAACAATGTTGCATATGTTTTAAGTGTTATTTTTTAACGAAACACTTAATAGTAAAACTCATTTGAAATGTAAAAGCAGGAAGTAAAAGAAAAATAAATAAATAATATAACGATTAATTAATATGTCAATAGTTTAGGGATGTGAGCGAGTTGCATTCAAACCGCAAATCTATCTAATTCAATTGATTTTTTATGATTTGGATTGAGTTTTTTTAGCATAATAAGAATTGGATTGGATAATGGGTTGAGTTTCAAATTTGGTCAAACCCAAATAAATCTGACTACATAATAAGGATATAATAAAAAGTAATAGTTGGATGATTCTTTTGATTTATACATGAGAGATTGTGAGTAATAAAAAAATGAGTTATAAAATAATTTTAATGATTTTGCTAAATATTAGCTATGAGTTGTAAAACAATGAAAGTATAGACACTAACTACTGAAGGAATGAACGAAGGAATAGTGAATTACTAATTTTGGGGTTTTTTTTGTTAAAATTAAAGTTAATAAAATAATAACATTTGTTTTTAATTATTTAATTCAATTCTATTAAAGTTGGGTTGGATTGAATTGGATTGCTAAAGAAAAAAAGATAAAATTACCGAGAAGATTATTGGTTCAGCTAAATTAAAGAATGAGTTGTTTATGGTAGATCTTGAAGACAATCAATCTAAGCATATTCAACCTAGCTAGAGCAGTACAGAGACAATCAATGATTCTAATTTCTTATGGCATTATAGATTTGGGCATGTGTCTAAATCTCAATTTAAACTTGTCTTTGCAATTTCCTTACATTAAATACAATGATTTATTATCATGTGATATTTGTTATAGTGCTAGACACAGAAAGTTATCTTTCAAGTTGACTGAATCACATTCAAATAAAGTTTTTGATATACTTCATGCAGATATATGGGGCACTTATGTTATCCCTTCTTTGTATGGTCACAAATATTTTTTACCTTAGTTGATGACTTTTTTGGACATACTTTGGTTATTTTAATGAAATTTGGGTTATTTTAATGAAATCTAAAAGTGAAACTAGAGATTATATTAAGCGATTCATTTGCTATATTGAATCTTAATTACAAACAAAACTTAAGATTTTAAGAAGCGACTGGTATTAAGTTTGCTATAAATAAGTATTTTTCAAGTAAAGGGGTCATTCATTAAACAAGTTGTATTGAGACATCCCAACAAAATAGGGTGATTGAAAGGAAACACCAACACATCTTAATATTGCAAGAGCCAAGCTAATTTACCAATGAATTTTTGGAATTTTGCATTACAACATGCAGTGCATCTTTTCAATAGATTGTCAACTCCCTTACTTGGAAATAAAAAACACCATGAGTTATTATATAGCAAATCGCCTTGTTTTATGCACTTAAAGGTCTTTGGTTGTTTAGCCTATGCTTCGACCTTAGAAGCAAATAGGATTAAATTAAATTCATGAGCTAGAAAATCTGTCTTCATAGGATATAAGGAAGGGACTAAGGGTTATATACTTCATGATTTACATTCAAAGGAAATTTTTATTTCTAGAAATTTGATTTTCTACGAAACTGTTTTTCCTTTTAACAATAGTGTTAACACTGAGAAAAACATTACGTTGCTAGCAACTCACATCCAAATCTAAATGTCATTGAGACAGAACATGGTAATGCACCTTTCCAAATGGAAGAACCTAAAAACACTGTCATTGAAAAACCTACCATCGAGCCTGACCTAAATGAAACAACCACTCAAACAAATGAAACAGAGTATTCACATACTGAAATCATGCAACAAAATGGTTTAAGACACACTACCAGAATACTGCGTCAACCAGACTATCTCAAGGATTATCATGACAACCTATTCTTTAAAAGGCAGAACCAAACATCTTATAAGAATTCTGATCAAGAAAATAGTGTAAGTTACCCTCTTTCATCCGTAATTTCCTACAATAATTGTTCTATTTCTTCTAGAAATCTTTTCCTTTCTGTTAGTACCCTATGCTAACCAAAGAACTATGAAGAAGCATGTGCTTATGATTGTTGGGAAAATGCCATGGAAGCTGAGTTAGGAGCTTTAGAAATGAATAACACTTGGACTATTGTTGACCTTCCTCCAGGAAAACACCCTATTGGATGTAAATGGGTATATAAAATCAAATATCATGTTAATGGTAAGGTTGAAAGGTATAAGGCCAAATTAGTGGCTATTATTACTCTTGCTCCCATCAAGATAAATCTGACTCCTTCCTGTTCCCGCTAGGATATTTTAAGAAATGAACATCTCTCTTAGTAGTGGATCCTAAAGGTTATGCTCAAATAAAATGGGTGGACTATTTTCAGACTTTCTCACCAGTTGCTAAGATGACTACTGTTAGAACCGTTTTGGCACTTGCAACCATCAACGATTGGCACTTGGAGCAATTGGACGTGAACAATGCTTTTCTCCATGGAGATTTGAATGAAGAAGTGTACATGTGTCTCCCTCCAGCCATTGCAACTTACTCCTCAAATAAGGTTTGCAAACTCAACAAATCTTTGTACGGTTTAAAGCAGGCTAGTCGCTAATGGTACTTCAAGTTATCTCAAGCTCTTACTGCTCTTGGTTTTTCTCAATCTATAACAGATTATTCTCTCTTTGTCAAGAAACTTAATAATTCTTTAACTACAATCTTGGTCTATGTTGATGATATAGTGTTGGCTGGAAATGATTTGAATGTTATTAAGTCAGTGTAAGGTTTTTCTAGATTCACAATTTAGAATTAAGGATCTTGGAAACTTGAGATATGATTTAGGCCGTGAAATTGCAAGAAGCAAGAAAGTCATTGTTGTAAACCAAAGGAAATATACTCTGGAGATTTTGGCAGATTGTGGCCTTCTTGCAGCAAAAGGGGTTTCCATTCCTATGGACCCTTCAATCAAAATATCTGCAAATGATGGAAAACCTTACCATGATGAACCCGGATATAGGCGCCTAAGTGGGAAATAGATATATTTAACCACAAGACCTGACATAGCCTTTGTCGTGCAACAACTTTCTCAATTTATGTCACAACCAACGGATTCTCACATAAATGCGGCTCAAAAGGTCCTAAAACATTTGAAGTATGCTCCTGCAAAAGGGTTATTCTTTTTCGCTACTTCCACACTTAAAATATCAGCCTTTGCTGACTCGGATTGGGCAGCATGCCTTTATACTGGGCGATCAGTATCTAGGTATTTTGTTCTAATTGGGTCATCTCTAATTTCTTGGAAATCGAAGAAGCAATCCACTGTTTCTCATTCTTCCTCAAAGGCAGAGTATAGGGCTTTGGCTGCTCTTACTTGTGAATTACAGTGGCTGCATTTTTTATTTAGGGACCTTCAAACAGTCATTACAACACCTGCTCTAGTATATTGTGACAATAGATCTACAATCCACATAGCTGATTATCCTATTTTTCATGAAAGAACCAAGCATATAAAAATTGATTGCTGCGGGAAAAATTACAATCTGAACCGATACACCTGCTGCCAATTCCTTCTCTACTTCTTCAGAACAACTAGCAGACATCTTTACTAAAGCTCTTCATTCAAGTTCTTTTCACACAAACATTCACAAGTTAGGCCTTCTCAACGTAATGGCTCCAACTGGAGGGGGGATATCAGCATATTTCCTTTGTTCCTATTCTAGAATATTCATCTGTTATAGATAGTTGTTATATAGGTGTTAGTTGTTTTATTCCTGGTGGCTGTTATTTCTTTTTATATTTTGCTTTATTATATTACTACCTGTATAGGAAATGGACTTTTGTCCTTATCCTCTGACTAGCCTTATGCCTTGTATATATTTACATGTTGATTCAATGAAAAGAATGAGAAAAGGGTATTATTATTATGCAGAAAATAAGATTTTCTCTCATCATCTTATATTTTGGGCCAAAAGAGAAGTTAATGTTAGTCTTTAAAATATTATTTTGCTACATCATCTTACCTAACGTGTTATAAAAAAAATGAAATATTTATGTCAAAAACATAAGAAAAACATTATTACTTTATACATTTAGTAAATAAGATTATTCTTTAGAAGAATGCCACAAAAGGAATGTAACAAGATATTACGGTTGAATGCTGAACCAACAAATACCATAGTTCGGTATTGCGAATGCAGAACAACCCATCAACGATTCCCTGCCTCCATAGTGGTCTTTGCTACAACCCTATGTTCCGAGTGCTTTCTTCCTTCTTTTTTATGGGTACGCATCAAAGATTCCATGCCTCCGTAGTGGTCTTTACAACCACCTTATGTTCCGAATGCTTTCTTCCTTCTTTTTATGGTTTGTTGCGCTCAGTTCGTTAAGTAGTGTGAATATTTTATCCTAATATTCAGGGATACATAATTGCCATTTGTTTCCTTCATTAATACTTCATGCCTTTAGTAAAAAAAGAGATCCATAAGAAATATATTGTAACAAGATTTAAAACTATTATCTGGAAAAATGCTACAACGGAAATGTAACATACTTCGGTTGAATGCAGTACTAACAAATACCATAGTCCGGCATTAAGAATGCAGAAAAACATTTATCTCAGACAAAATTATTTCCTTTATAGTCTTTATACCATAGTCAACAGCTGCCAAGAAACAGATTACCTTTTTTTCTCTTTTTGTTTTCCTTCAATTCGATCCCAAGATAAGCATATAATGTAAACACAGTAAGTCTTTCTACAACTAAACCGAACAGTGGTAGTTGAGTTTCTGATGTTTCTTGGTCGTTCTAGTTACTTTCCACAATCACCTAGTACTATGGGATCAACATTAGAAATACAACTTCTCCCCATGCAGAGCAGGAAGTGGGACAGTAGTTATAATTAACACACAGAACTGCTACCGTTAAACGGTTAGTGATTACAAACAACATTGCAACAGTAAATTGGATCAAGGTCGTCATATCAGTGGTTACCATCTTCAAAGGTTGTCATTTCTATCGGTAGTAAGCCTGCTGATAAGTGGGAGCCAAAACATTTCCATAGCCGCCATATGCAGGAGGATAGTTCATGGGAGCTGCCGGGTAAGACCCTGCAATAGCTGGTGCTGGCTCGGGTGAATAAGCAGCATAAGGATTTGCTGGGGGACTTCTGCTGCCATACATGTGGGGTGGGGAAGGGTATGGTGGAAGAGCAGCTGGGTATTGCCCGTGTGATGGAGACCTGACAAATGTAGGAGCAGCAGGGAAAGATGATACATACGCATTAGTCAAACGCCCAGCTTTGGCTGGTGGCATTGGACCTCCATTGCTGTTGCTTGCTCTAGTTCGCTTATTGGCAGGAACAACGACTGGTTTCCTTTTCTCGGTCTTCACCGTCTTCACCTTCTCCAACTGGTCAAGTCGCTTCTTCAGATTTTCTGGATGGAACTCATCCTCAAGTTTGTATTCTTCAATGCATTTAATCACAGCCCTGAGTGCAGACTGCTCTTTCCTTGCAGCTAGGTACTGCCAAATTTCATTCACCATAGAAAAAAAATAAATCCGTTAATATATTAAACCCACTTCTACTAACTCAAGAAAATACTACACAAATAGAGCGCTTTTACCATTTCCAGCCCTTTTTTCGTTCCAACTAAACAAAGAAGCAACACAAATAGATGAGAAGAATCAGAAATCCAATCAGAATCTAACCAACTACTAACACTAACACCCAGAAAAATCTCACCACTCACTGCGGCCTTCCCCTATCTTAAAAACAGAATCCTAGATATATTGATTTCTAATAAGCTGCATCCTCTGTCTATACAAAATAAACCAAAAATAGAAAACTTGTATCAAGTATCAACTACACATTCACAAGATAACAGACTTGCTACCTACCACTCATCCAGCATAAAAGAAAAGACAGTTCAGCTTCCACAACATTGAACTAGTAATATTAATAGTCTATTTGGATAATCTTCTCCGTTATAGAAGAAAACAAAAGGTAAAATGAATCCAACTTCTCCGTAAACGAAAATTTAACTACTATAATAGTTCTCATGTTTAACTTCTCCAAAAGTTGAGATGTATAAGTTGATCTTAGATTGAGATAAGCTCAATTCATTTTCTCTTCTTATTTTAACTTATTTGATTCTGCTACAAGTGCTTATGAAAAAGTTTATCCATTCACGAACTAAACCAAAAACCACAGAAAATCAGAGAAATAGATATTAAAAAGAGAGAAAAGTACCGCAGCTCGGCCTGCATTATTAGGATCTTCCAAAATAGAAGCCGCGACTTTCTTAGCATCCTTGAGAAAAGACTTCAACAAGGGAACAGGAGGGAACTTTTCCACCAGACCCACTTCATAGGTAAAGTGAACCGCATCAAGCTGCTGCCCTTTGCTGATCAACTCTTCAATCATATCTACAAGCAATTCACACAAACACAACATTTTCAGCTGAACAAAAAACAAATCCACAAAACCAATTTAAGAGAATTGTAATTAATTGTCACTATACCAGGCATTTGATGAGCGAGACCAAGCGAAAGAGCGAGCTTCGGCATCTGTTTCCTCCAAGCGGAGGCAATAACAAGCTTCCGGTACAAATCGGAGTCCTCGTTCTTGACAATCCCGAAGGTAACAACGTGCTGCAAGAAAGTGTGGACGTCAGGTGTCTTCACGTTTTCCACGCCGCCACGCTCCTCCAGGCTGCTCTTCCAAGTCTCGGCGATCTCCGTGGCCTGCTCCTTCACGGTAGGGGTAACCAACAGCCTCGATTTTCCGATGACGGGGTCGACGACGACCGGAATCAGCGACTCCAGGACAAGGACGCAGGCCCAGCCCAAGTCGTGGCCGGCCTTCTCCCCTCTCTTGTCGACCGGAAACACCTCCGAGATCGCCTCCAGCACGAATTTCGCCGGATCGACGCACTCCGCCAGCGCCACTGGCATCTCGGCGCGTAGGCCGTCCAGCTCCTTCTTCTTGGCACTGACGAAGGCGAAGAAGCCGAACGCGTCCATGCGGAGGCAGAAGGACTTGAGCTTGAGGACGAGGCCGGCGGTGTCATCGACCTCACCGTCGGGGGAGGTGTTGTCGGCGTCGTGGAGGAGGGCGGAGAGAGCGGCGGTGCGGCGCGTGTCGAGCGTGCGGAGGGCGATCTGGAGAGTGGCGTCGAGGGAGGTTTCGCGGTGGTCGAGGAGGCGGAGAGAGTCGGAGGTGGAGTTGTCGAGGGTGCGAATCTTGCGCTTGAGGGCTTCGGATTTGTGGTTGAGGTCTTGCTCGAGGGAGGAGAAGTGGTCGGAGAGCTCCTTCCAGAGGAGGGTGCAGCTGGTCATGAGGGAGGTTTGGCGCTGGAACTCATCGAAGCTCGGCTGAGTCAACTCGCTCAACTCGCCTGGATCGGGGATGGACCCCATCGTCGCGAACGAACTCGAAGTTGGGAACACCGAAAACCCTACCTGGCTCGCTCCCTCACTGGCTGGCTTCAATCAATCAATGTGAAAGAAAGAAAGAACGAGAAAGAAGGAGTAAAGGTGGTGGAGGTAAAATGAAATCAAGAGAGAGGGAAAGAGGGAGTGATGACGTGGATGGGTTAGGTGGAGACACGTGTTATGGCGGTCTGAAAAAGTGGTTGAGGGGCGATACTAGAATGCGCCGGGAGTGCGTACGGATAGTAGTAGACTAGGTGTCCATTACCAACAAGATAAGATTGTAAGAACGAACCAGACTACATGCAACGAACTAGGCCAGTTTCCATTAATTATTTTGTTTTTTTAAAAAAATACAGAACATAAACATTTTTTTTTGTATACTATACTTGCTTTCTGTAATATGTATAACTGTTTCAAAAATAGTAAAATTATAGTTTTAAAACAAGAAGATAAGAAAAAAGAAAATTAAAATCCACAAATTATGCACTAACAATAAGAAAAAAAATTTTAAAGACTATGATATTCTTATAATATATATTACACTTTTAATCTTATACTGCCATGTATAATTGGTAAATGTTGATGTTTCTTGCTTAATTGTTTTAAAAAATATATATCAAACAATTTATCTCTGATTTTGTTGTTAAAGACTATGAAAATTAAATTTAAAAATGTATCTTTAAAAATAAATAAAAGCAGGCATGGTTTAGAATAGTTTTTGTACTTTTAGCTTCAAGTGCCGAAGTATATTCTTGTAATAATATAAACATTTATTTTATCTCTTACAATTGACAAGTTGTTGATTTTTCATACATAACTTTTAAAATAAAATTCAAACATTTTTTTAACAAACAAAATTTTCCCTTATTTATATATGATTTATTTTATCTTTTTACACGAGATCATACGTATTTTCTATATATAAAAAATATTTAAGTTGAATACAATTACTATAAATAACAAATTCTCCTTTCAAATGTTTTTAAAAAAAAAAAACTCAGTTATTTGTAAAACTAGTGTAATAACCCTAAACCCTTTGCCGACTTCCACATACGAACCCTGTGTCACTATCTCTAATTTGAACTATTCATTTTTTTAAATCTCGAAAATTAATTATAATAAATATATCAATTATAATCATAGCAACGTACGATACAGTGCCAACTACCAAGCCAACATGACTTGTATTGACCTACTGAAGCATATGTTCAGTTTTTATGTTTTCTTCCTGTGCGAGAATATATTGTTCTGATATAAATACTTTTATAAGAAAATAACAAACCTTTAACTAAAATAGTTCGGCAATAAAATTAATTCATTTAAAATAATTATTTATATTTATTTTTCTCATTATTAATTTATTATTATTTTCCTAGCGTACCTTTATTATTGTTTTTTCAATAAAAAACTACGATTATACAATAACTATGATAATTTTCTTATATTGCCCTGTTAAACAGAATATTTATTCTTACTTTTTGATTTATAAAATTGAGAGCTCTTCTAATTAAATTTTATAAATCTATTTTAAAAGTTTTTGTTCATTAAAAAAAAATTTGTTATGAATTTTTGAATATTCTGTTTAGTCTATTTTTCCTTTGTAAAAATACTGGAAATCTAAAAAATGAATTAAGTAAAACGTTATCCAAGTCTGGGCTAATTTTGAAAAATAATACAAATTAAATAAATAATTAGTAAAATGGGGTAATTTTAAAATTATTTAGCAAAATGGGGCAATCATTCACGCCCATTTGGGGCGTGTTTAAACACGCCCAAATGGGGCGTGTTTGCTCCCAGGGTGACACGTGGCACAGAAAATGGGGGTGCAGGGTTTTCGCGGTGTTTTCGTAAAATTACGGAAGGTGATAACTTTTGACTGGGACGTCCGATTGAGGCGTATGATATGTTAAAATGATTGTAATTGAGAGGAGAAGCCCTTGGCAACTTCCAAAGGGAGTTGCCCAAATTTTTTTTTCAAAAGAGGCCTCTAAGTGCCTCAAAATTGTGATTTAAGATTCAGGGTTTCTTCTTTTCTAATTTTTTATTTATTTAGTTACTGAATTGCATGATATTTTTTATTTTTTTAGTTACTTCTCTTAATTTCAAGCGTTTTGACATAAAATACGCCTCCATTGGATATTTCCATAAAAAGTTATGACTTTAAATATTAAGATTAAGCTTATCAAAAATGGGGTGCATTTAGCAAATGTTGGGTTTTTTTTTTAATTACTTCTCTTAATTTTGAGCGTTTGGCAGTGGTTACGCCTTCATCGGATATTTCTATCAAAACTTAATCTTAATATTTAAAATGAGTTCGGCAGAATAAGAAAAAAAAGGCAAAGTAGAAAACGACACCGTTATTGATTCTTCTTCATCCGTCTGTACAATCTAGTCTAGGCATGCACCAGAGCATGACCAGTAGTTAATAACACTTTGGCAAAGGCCTCGAAATTAAGAGAAGTAACTAAAAAAAAAAACCCAACATTTGCTAAATGCACCCCAGTTTTGATAAGCTTAATCTTAATATTTAAGGTCATAACTTTTTATGGAAATATCCGATGGAGGCGTATTTTATGTCAAAATACTCGAAATTAAGAGAAGTAACTAAAAAAATAAAAAATATCATGCAATTCAGTAACTAATTAAATAAAAAATTAGAAAAGAAGAAACCCTGAATCTTAAATCACAATTTTGAGGCACTTAGAGGCCTCTTTTGGGAAAAAAATTTGGGCAACTCTCTTTGGAGTTGCCAAGGGCTTCTCCTCTCAATTACGATCGTTTTAACATATCATACGCCTCAATCGGACGTCCCAGTCAAAAGTTATCACCTTCCGTAATTTTACGAAAACACCGCGAAAACCCTGCACCCCCATTTTCTGTGCCACGTGTCACCCTGGGAGCAAACACGCCCCAAATGGGCGTGAATGATTGCCCCATTTTGCTAAATAATTTTAAAATTACCCCATTTTGCTAATTATTTATTTAATTTGTATTATTTTTCAAAATCAGCCTCCAAGTCTGCGTCATATTAACTACATCCACTCCTACCTAACGTTTTTGTGTACCAACGTCAAAACTCTTATAGTTTTGTTTGTAGGACAACTCTTATCATTTTTCACCATCTATAATTCTTCTGATGTTATAGGATTATATATAATTTTGTTCTTCAGAATATTGATCATATTAATTTTAGTTTTTTAAATATAGTTTTATAGCATTTGGTCCTTTATTTTTTTATTTTTTTTCCTTTTAAGTTCTTTACTTAAGTCAGTTAATTTTTCAGTTAAAAGTTTACAATAATAATTATTCTAATATTAACATTTTCATTTTTAGTATTAACATTCAGGGTAAGTGAGCTGTAAGATTAGAAAAAAAAAAATCATATATAACTCTATTATTTCCAAATAAATACATACAATTAAAATTCGTATGTTATCTATGTTAGTAGAATTTGATTTTGAGAAGAAAAAAATATCAATAAGTAAATTAACAGTAACAGTTTAAGTCCTAGCCACATTATTTAAATGAGGTGGATAGTTTATATTTAATAAAAAATACTAATGGAATTAAAATAAGGACTTAAAAATAAAATTTTGAAAATTTGAGAGATCAAATGTAATAAAATAATTTTTGGATAATTAAATTTTATAATTAAATTAAATAATAATATTTTTTTTATTTATTAAATTATAAAATTAAATTGAATTTTTTGATTTACATAATCATTCTTTTTAGCTAAAAATAATTTTTATTATACACGCAAAATAATAATAATAATAATAATAATAAAATTAAAGAAAAGAAAAGAAACGGGTCGAGTTTATTCTTGATTGATTCAAACAAGATGTATTTATTTTAATTGAAATGACATTATATTCCTCGTACATGTACAGTACAAACAGAAGAAGGCTTTAGGTCGATTGGCTCACGTAATGGTAATCAAATTTCAAAATATGAAATTATATCTAAACACAAAGTAATCAGGTTTTATTAGTTTTTACTCAACTCGAAGATGAACAGAAAGTGAATAAACTAAAAGCAACCTAACAAATTTAGTTTACATTTTAAAAATTTGCGCAATTAATTTAATCCGATGGAGAGCCATTAATATGTATAAATATAAGGATTGATGTAATTAAAGTTTCTCTCTCATGCTTTCATTTTTTTATCCAAAAATATTATACTTACTTTACCTATCATTTTATGACCAGCGTAAATAAGAATATAATATAGATAAATACAACTTTATAAATTAAGAAAAGTTAGTTTCATACGCAGAAATCTTGAGAGAGATTATCTAACTAAATAAACTAAATGTGTTAGTTACATTGTTATTATGAATACATGTGATAAAATTAGGCTATAAAAACATAGAAATAAGGTGAAAAAATTATCATGACTAAACGATAACTTTTTTTACAAGTAATAATATTATAATACATATGATGAGTTTTTAAACATTTTTATAATTTATTTTTCTTCTAAAAAAATGTACATATGCTATATGTGTGACAGTGTCCTAGGAAACATTATTACTAACATAGGAACATGATAAAATACCATAAGATTAGAGTATGTTTTGTTGCGTATGCAAGAATGTTAAATAGATACTATATTGGTTGTATAATTGGTACAGAGAATGAGAGAAGGAGCTTTCCCAGAAATCGAAGACAGAGAGAGAATGTGTGGGGTGGGACAAGAATGCTAAGCTCCACATGCGAAGAGTCAGAAAAAGTAAATAAAAGAGAATGACGGAAGGAGGTAATCTAAATCTAAATTCAAACGGTTAAAAACAAAAAAACATTGCGTCGGTCTTTGCCTTTGCCTTTGGGTGGAGAGTGGAGGGTACAGTACCTGCCATCGCAGAAAGACACATGCATGCGTACAAATGCGTGTTAGGATAAGGTATAATTCACCAAAGATATTCTTCAACTTCAACTTGGATCTATCATCACATCCATGTCAATTTTAAATTCCATCAATTATATTTTTTTATTACCTATCATATCCCAAACAAGAGTGTAATTTTTCTTTCTTTTATATAAATTCCTTTATGTTAACGTGATTTGATCATTCACGAAAGATATAAACAAATATAGATAATAATCAATTGATGAGCATGGGATCATATGTTTAAAATATTTATTTATAAAAAAAAGTTGAGTCAGTATTAAAGTATGGACACTTTCTTTGATATACATCTAGGAACTTAAAAGGTCAGTTTAATTTCTAGCTTTAGACTTAATTTACCTCCCAAAAATATTTTTTTAAAAAAATAGTGCTAACGTAGAAAATACAAGTATAACAAAGAAACTTTTGCAAGGTTTATTTCATATATACCTGCAGTTAAATACAAATTTCATGCGAATGTCTTGTTTATTTTGTAGATAAAACAACTTATTTAATAGTAACCGTGACAATTTAAACATATAAATATAAACATACATTTGATTTCATTAACCACAAAGAATAAAAAAATAAAGCATAGATGAGTTTTCAGGCATTTCTAGGCCTAATTAGGTTTATAGACTAGACAGTGCAAAAGCAATTATTGAAACGACGAAAGGCTAAAAGTTTTTAGTGTGTCACTCAAATTTAACGGTTTAAAAATAGAGAAAATAATATGTTGATCTGATTTCGACGAGAATTTTAATAGTTACTGACGACAACTTACCAGTGTACCATTAAAAGTTATAATGGGCAACCAAATTAAAAATGGCACATCTGGATAATCAATACACCAACTGGAATGATGGCTATTTATACTCTCTTTTTTAATATAATGGTTATTTATGCTTATAATATGATAAATTTGTTAATTTTTATTATGTTAAAAACTATATTAAAATCCTTTTTAATTTATTAAAAATATAAAATCTTTTACACCATCATTATATGCATATTAAACTCTTGTATTTTATCTTACATGAAAAATAAGACAACATATTATTTTCCTTTAAATTTGAAATTTTTACCTATATTTAAATGAGTGTAAATAAGAAACAAAGTAAGAAAAAAGAAGATAAGGAAATACCATTTTTTCCTTCTTTATTTCAATGGATAGTGGATAGATATACAAGGTAACAATTGCCAAAAAAAATAGACATACAAGGTAAGGAAAATAAGAAGTGAAACGCGAGCGAAGAAGAAAAACTCCCCTATGAGGGGGACGGTTTTTATTAAAGGAAAATAAATATATCAAGTAAAATAATATAATAACAAGTTCAGGAATTGGAATTTAAAGAAAATGCAATGGTATTTTTATTCTTAAAATGAAACAAAATGTGAGACTTTCACAAGAACACAAATAAGCATACAATACAGCATCCAGCAAATTTAAGCACACTTAACCACTATTCACCAATCCATAACTGCTTAACCACAGATGCATCCACCACCGGGCAAACGTATTCAGATATCAAATTTGTTTGAACAGTGACTACTGACTCGTATTATTTGAATACAGCCACATGACAAGCTAAGATAGAATTAAAGCAAATAGTATATGCCCTTATAGTGTATGTAATCTAATGGCAAATTTTTCCACATATATAATATTATTACATAAAAACTCATTACAAAAATTTGCAAAATTAGATGACATACACTATGTACTTATCTTGTATGTCATCTAATCGCAAATTTTAATGACTTCAACAATAACACACCTTAAAAATCATACCTATATAATATTATTATATAAAAACTCATTACAAAAACACGATTGAATAATGTATCTCCAATTACCCAAATATTTCCCCACAACTAAGCACTATTAGCGAGATAAAATTGAGCACAATAAATTATCCACTCCACACACATTTGTGTGTCCGGACTTTGATTGTTGAATAACCTCCCAAGAATAAGAAGTCCTTAAAAGTAATCAAACCTTGTCCTTTGACAACGTCCCATACAAGTCATTAATACCTAAACCAATAATATTATCTTTTAATAATACCAGTCACTATTACCATTAAATTTTAATAACATAAATAATACACTAAATTAAGTCAAAGATAAATACATATTACCCACTTTAGAAACGATATCAGTTAAAAGGAACACAATCCTTACTACCTTATGCGCCAACAAAAAACAACTACCTCGGCCAGCAAATCTTGTAACTAGTCAGAGTATATAATCTGCAGTTATTTATAAACACTACTCTCGCTGTGGTACAGACAGCAAGATCTGGAATCCGCTTATTTCTACGATCAAAAAATTCTGCACATCACTTAATGTGCTGAGAAATATACAAAAAAACTTGCATCGGTGCCTATAACTAAGTAAGCTGGAATGCGATCACTAAGCAGTGATAGTTGCTATGAATCCATTAACTCCATAAAAATTTTCATTTAAACATCAGCACGAGTTTAGAACGCAAGATTACAGTACAAGTATCATTCATAATTTTATATCATCACCAAGCCATCTACTCACTGCCTTGTCCAAAAATTAAAAGAACGAAAGAAAGAAAAAAATAGAGTAAACAAATAATCAACTAGGAATTTGCAGTGGGAAGAGGTTTCATCAATCAATTAAAGTGAACTGCAAACAATCAACTACTCGGAGGGCTACTAATGAGGGATTTACAGAGTTGGCAGGAAATCATGCGTACAAATTTCCATGCCCCACCATTGTAATTGAAAAATCTAAACTGTAAACAAACAGTTCCCAGCCAACGTGGAGAAAAGCGAGGACAAGACCAAGACTTTAGATTCCAGTCATTGACTTTACGTGAGTAGTGCGTTCCAGGTTGTCAGATGGTGGAAAGACAAACAAATCTTCTTAATGTGCCTAAAATTAAATATTACTATGGCAAGAAAATTCAGCATAAATTATGTGAATTAAAATAAAAATGACGGCAATGCTGCCTCCTATGGTACATGAAACGGTCAGCACAATACATAAAAAGCTTTTTATCATCTTCAGGAATCGGGATTATAATGCAACTGGAAAAACTTTCCATGTATTCCATTTTACATAGCCATTCCCATGTATAGACCAAAAACTACATGGGTGGTTTGTATTCTCTCCTGCTCTCTATGACAGCCTTCTTCCTTGTGTCAAAATCAACTTTGTCAAGATCAAAAGCAGTCCCAAGATAGCCATACAAGACCCTTTTATCTCCTTTTTTCTCATCCACCTTCACAAGGTTTGCATTATTCTCATCATCCTTTCCTAATGTTTGTGACTGCACACGGGCCCAATCCTTGCGTCCATGGTTTTCCTTCTCAAAGTGTTCAGCAAGTCGAATGGCCTCCTTAAAGCCTGATTGGTCCCCAGCAAATTTAACCAGTGTTATGCCCAAATGACCATCTCTTCCATATAATGACTTTGATTTGCCACCCACAAATCCAAGCTCTGGAAAACCATTCATGAATATCAGATGAAAAAAAAAAGATGAGTGGATGATTGAAAATAACTTAAGACTTTGGTAGTGCTTCCTAACAAGAAGTTGTTTACATAAATGCTGCCGTAAAAATGTACATTGGCCAAGTAATTTACATCTTCAAGGAGATTTTGAGCCCAACAAATGCTGTTTGTCAAGGAAAACTACAAGGAGTGCAATCCAGTGGAAGTAGAAGAGGAGAAGAAAACAAAGGCAGAATGGTAACCAAACTATCTAAATCAAGAGACAAGACAGCATGAGCAAGCGAAATGGACTATAAGGAAGGTGCTTAAAAATTGGAAATATTGGAGATAGATTTTTCTGTGTCATCTAAATTTCTATCCAATGGTATAGATGGTTTATTTGATTAGGACAAAACAGGTCAATGTCTAATCTAATATAGTATGATTAAAACCAAAAACAGGTCTAAACTGAATTAGCTTATAGACTATTTAATATAACAAAGTAACCAGCTAAGCACTTGCAGTAAGACAACAATCACGATTCATGAAGAAAGATTAAACTAATTCACAAGCTAGCAGGTAATAAAATGAGTTTTAGAAGATGCCAGATGCAATTATATGGAGCCAAAAAGTGGGAGAAGATGAGAAAAAATGGAAGCCCCCGCAAAAGAAAAAGTATGCAAGCAGAAAAAAAAAAAAACAATATTCGACACCAGTAATTGAGATTTGAGAAAGGTAGAATATTATCTAATAAAGCCAGGCCTGGCTGAAAATTCAATTTGCATGACATTAGGTATCAAAACACTAAAGCACAACATAATTCATACAAATTAGAAACAGAATCCAGGTCAGGAAACCCATAGATCAAATCAACTCCTTTTTACCTTGTTCAAGATCAAGGCAGTAGCATTACCTTGACTAGTTAAAAATGCTAATAAGCAACAAATTTCCTTTCAAAACTCGTGGTTTCAAAATATATATATCATCACCACTACGTGCTGAAACAATACAGTTAAGCATCAACTAGTAATGTATGGTAATTATTTTCACAAAACTAACAATCCTCACAATAATGTGAATCACTTTCTTGATTGTTCCATCAGATATTAATAAAATAACACACGCATCTGCATAAATGATCTGCTACATGTGGCTATGCATAAATGGACAAGTAAGAAAGATACGCACTTACATAACTTAATATTCTCCATCTCAAAATAGACACCCTTGGTGCTTGATGCAAAAAGCAACATAGTTAAGCATAAACTAGAATAATGTCCAGAAATTATACACAAAATGAAGAGCCATCCCATAATAACATTCACCAAAACTACTTTCTTGATCTCCAACCTACAATCATTAAATATAAATACATGCATGAGCATAAATGCACAGCTAATAGTGTGCATAGTTACATGTATAAATGGACAGGTTCATATGTCCACAAACACAATTCATCTCAAAACAACATAGTTAAGTAAATACCCTTAGTGCTAGGTGTCAAATCAGATGAAGAAGAACATAGTTAAGCAACAACTAGAATAACATCAGGAAAAGATAGGCACAAAATGAAGAGTCATACCATAATAACATTCACATCCTACTTTCTTGGTTGTACAATCAACTGCCATTGAGATATGAACACAAGTAGGCATGGATAAACACACAGTTAACAAATAAATATCCCCTAGAAACTATGCAATCTAGGTAGAAAGATCTATTCATGAAAATCTCCATCTATCTACTAGGAAAACAATTATAAAGCTAGTGAAAGGAAATTAAAAATAAACAGAAGAATCATCCAATAAATCAAAATTATGAACGGAGGGGAGAAGGGCTGTAGGACGTGATTCTGTTCAGGTCACATATACAGTCTAAATAATGTTCCACTTTCCACACAATGGACACATTTAGGAAGGGTCAACATGCTAGGCTTCCAGAAAGTAAGCTTACTCAACTAACCCAAATTAATAAACCTTCTACCGGCAAAATGAAATTAAAGAAATTTCTCAAATCCAAAGACCAAACTCTCTTTTATTCTCTATTTTTTTGGCCTATATCCGTGTACCAGGTACTGCTTTGAAGGATCCCATAATTTTTTTGTCAATGATGGTATCAAAACCCAGTTTTGAGCTACTCACCATTGTTTTCCAGTTCTCATAATTCAGTATGTAATTACAAGAGGTAAGCAAAGAAACACTCATCCCATTACCAACTCTTACTACAGTGCTCACAATTCTTCTTAAAAGATAAACAATCATGGGGAGGAGTGGAAGGGAAGTTTTAGTTGCCCAGAACAGGTAACTGACCACACTAATAATGAATCTAGGCCAATGTTTAGCAGTTCATTCGAAAGGAAGAAAAGTGTAAAGAAAAGGAGTGCAACAGTCACCATCAAGTGCAATGGAAAGGAGTACAATGGTCACTATTAGTATTGAATCAATGGAATGGTCATTCTTGGGGAAAATAAGAAAGGAAAAAACTTTTATATAAATTTTCGATTTAACTGTCCCAAAAACAAGATAATGTCTATTATATATCTAAGCACCATGTGGAGGAATGACATAGTTTTCACCATCTGATTGCAGTTAGTTGCATATACTTTTGCATGCATGAACTTTGCTTCTACCACCTAAACAATTGAGATGTGACTCCTGCTTATGAGTATCAAGCATCTGTCCAATGCACTCTAGTTTCACTCTAAATCAAGAGTGATCTGTATTGATTATTGAGAAGCTGAATCCTTAGGGAATAAAAATGTAAAAAAAATAAAAAAATAAATAGCATGCAGATTCACTACAAGCAAATTTAACCAATAAGTAAATTGAATGAAAACCATCCAACAATCCTAACCCATCTATTCGACTCAAGTATTGATGTATTGTGACAAAAAACTCTGGAAACCTAATACAAATAAATCCAGAAGGGCAAAGTACAAAGAAACTTAAAATAGAAAGTGACCAATGATTTGTCATAAGTCAAAGCTATAATGCAAATGCATCTAGAGGTTTAGAGAGAATCAAGCTCAGTCATTGAGAGCTAATAACTACACATCAAAAGCTATTTTTTACATACCAAATCATAATACCAGAAAGTTATAGCAACAGTCAGTTGGTATTTTGAAGATGTAAAGAAATAAAAAATAGAGAATATGAGTTAACAGCTTCAACAAAACTGTTTTATATTATTGTATTCTATATCAACTACATATGTCAAATCACGACATAAAAGGAAAGACTGGGAAGTAACGACTAATGAAATGAAAAGGTCAAATAAATTAGAAGTGACAAAGCTTTTGATAAATATAAATTTTGAATTCAATAGCCAAACCAGAGCAAGAACCTACCATGAAAATATACAAGACAGGATTATTTCTGTTCAAGATTAAAAAGAATGCAAAGAGCAACCTTGACAGAAGAATCAACTCCAAGAACTCTTTGATGTTAATGGAAAGTCCGATAAAATAAAAAATTGTATTTCAAATTATGGATGAGTCTCTAATGTCCCAGTTTCTAATTTGATGTTAATGGGAAATCCTATAAAATCAAAATGACTTTTCATCTCATTATCTTTGAAGAGATAATGCCATAAGAGTATTCCATTACACAGCAACCTAAAGCAGAGGGAGGTTGGCTAACTAAGAAATATTGGGAAAGCCAGAAAGGTAACTGACTACTAGGTGTTTTCCACTGAAACTGCTCTAAAAGGCCGACTCAGCATGCATGCAAGAAAGATTTTCCTGAACTCATTAAGACCGTAAAGATAGACATCATAGAGAAGATGATAAAGAATGGAGGGTCACATTATACCTCTAATTTTATTATCCATCGTTTTGTTTCCCAAACCCTCCATACGACCATCTCTATTTTTTCCGGTATTTGTGTTATGAATGATCACCAAAGGTGGCCACATGATAAGATCATCCTGATTTGCTGCTGCTTCATCAGCAGGTAAAAACTGATATGCCTTTGAGTTATCAGGAGGCTTTGAGTAGTTCCAACCCATTAAAACACACAGAGCTTTGTGTAATCCCAAATGATCAACACGTGAATCAGCATTATCTGGGTTGTATGTGTGCATAATGAGAGCATGCATATCTGGAAAATCTTTTGCAGACCTGAAAGTTGGCATATCAAGGGCATTGAAGAATATATTTTAGGTTTCCATCCTTTAAGTACACAGAAAAGGCAAAATAAAAGCACATATTTACTTCCTTTCATTTACATTTAAAACCAAAGATGTTCTTTTAAACCAAGTCACAAAGAGAACCAACATCCTAAAGTACATCAAAGCACCAAGGAACTACTTAAGAAAACCTGAAAACGTGGAGAAGCACCACCTCTGAAAAGTTCTAATCAGCACTGTGACATAGTTTGGTACTAAACAGTGGCAGATGCCAAAATTTTCAAAGAAAAATTGACCAAAGTACACATGTACCTTTAAATTGCATGACTGCAAATGGAAGAATTTTTCCATGTATGCTGTCAGTCCCAAATCATGAGTTGCATGTGCATAACATATATCAGCAACTATATCTTGTATTAAACAGGAAAACATATACTCATTCTCCATTGAAACAAATAAAGCTCTCTCTAAAGAGATACAGAAGGACAACTAATTGGTACAAAATTGTTCTCACCAAACCAAAGTTTCCGTTCACAAAAGATTTCAATTATTTGCAAAGATGTCAGATTACAGGCTACACATGATGCCGAAACTCAACTTTGAGACCTAGTACTATTGTTGGCCTTGTGTTTTATTATTTGTAGTTTGGGCTTGAGCCCATTAATAGCTACGGTGCTTAGATTTCTAAGCCTATATATTTCCTTGTAATCTAAGTGCATTGTAACGAGTGTGTGAGGAAAATATAGAGAATAGCTGGACAGCCCACATTGGATGAATCAGGGTAAACACTGTGTGTTATTTTCTTTTTCCCTTTTCTCTCTTTCTGCTATTTCGATTGTTGTGTGATTGCACGGTACCCAACAATAGGGAACTGACAGGGCATAACCTGGGACTCATAAAGCCAAGTTCTAGTAGAAAAGGGACAGATAAGCACTAAAACTCACAAGAAAAAAGTATAAAATCAATTTTAGAGAAGCAAGGGAAAAAGTGTATAAGGAATAAGCATGGTTCTAAGGTTCTAGAAAAGGCCAGGGATGGATGAAGCTCGCTTATCTATTTAAGATAATAAGAACAACCTACTCCATCAAGAGCAGCCCTATGACCCTCAGAGAATGCCATGATCCTAAATTTCTATTGCAACAAACAGCAAAATAGCCTTGGTTGTTATAAATGGTAACCAACATAACCATACTTGAACAATCACTGCACCTCATGTTCAAAAGACTACAGAACAGGGAAGGCTATGTTGCCTTCATAGATTAGAATAATTACTAAGAAATTGATGGCAATGTCATCCATTTCATAAATCAAGCAACATTAGAGAAAGAGGGGAAAAAAAGGCAAACCAACACAAGGCTCCCATCAAGTGGATCTAGGGAGGGTAGATATACACAGCCTTACCCCACTCCCACCCCCACCCCATGGGCAAACAGAGTGGCCATACCCACAATTTGAACCTGTCCTAGGTCATAAAGTGTGTGTTCGGTTCTGCATTTATATCCCACGTTCACAAATTCACGTCAAATGTTAAAATTAACGCAGAAGCTAGTTCTTGGCACATCAAGAAGACGTGCGTCCAACCCCAACTGACACATATCCAGACTTGCTAAAAGCAGCAACCGTATCGTTGCTCAAAGGCCCACCGTCTAAATCAAATAACACTATAATATAAGAAAAACGAAAGCACAAGTTTTTCCATATTAAAAGGCATAAAGGGCTATAAACTTGTTACAAATATAAACCAAAAGTCCAAAATAAAGCAGAAGTGTTGTCAATTCGGCACTTCCATATTAGAAAACACTAGCCATGTTATATGGCAACAAAATAGCTTCAAAAGATGAGAACAAGCCACTAGCCAGTCAACAAAACAGAAAGATCATCACAGCTACATAGAAATTGTGAGATAAGCAACCATGGCATCATAAGTATATCTGATGAAAGAATTAAGTTTCTCAATCCATCAAATCCTAAAGAATCATCAACTCACTTCATAATTACTGCAACGGGTCCACCAATACCATTTCCCACTATTTCTAACGAACTATAGCAACTGCAGAAATATACAAGTTCAACAGATAAACTAGCCAGTTCAATATGGATACATATGGAAATTATTCCATATAAACAACATAACTACAGGTAGAGAAACTTCAAGGGCTTAGTACATCACTACTCACTATCTTCCAATTATACCTCAATAAAAAATCCTTCTATGACATTTCCTGACCAGACCAAATGAAATCACATGCAAACGTGAAACTTTTTTTACAAAACTAGTCTCTAGTACTGTAAAGTATAAATTTCACAGGTGACCACCAAACCGGTTGAGAGTTTTATGGACTAGAGTGATAACTCTTAATACGCACAAGCATGACAGAAGCTTGATGACTAGATTATATGCAGTCAACTATAAGCATAGAACTCAATTTGACAACCTGCTTGAAGTACCAAGTTTGCTAGGTTTGTGAATAACTGAACACATGCTATTGCTGTTAGATTTTGTGAGGGTTGGTAACCGTAGTTAACAAAACAGAAGTGATATGCTACAATGGGAAGAATTTGGAAAACCTACTGTATATTGAAAATGAGAAAATGAATGAACGTACAAAGATTAAGCTTGCAACAGAAGTTTATAGTACAGGACAGGAGTTATAGAACCTATCTAGAATCTAATCTGATAGTTACAACAGTCACTGATTTACAATCACCTAGCTATATTACAAGAAATGAACAGCTGTCATACTAATTCCAGCCAGACTGAGAAATGATATTTTCTCACAAAGGAGGCGCAAGAGGTCTAGCTGGCCAAGAGTCCAGACACTTAGGTTCAGGCAAGGCACACCTTTAATGCCTCCAAAATGTTACAACATGACTAGTAGTCAGTCAGTCTTCGGTATGTTAGCAGTGAGAAGCTGAGTTACCTAAATTGTGCTACTCATTTTGACTATGACTGTTACGCTATTCTCGCATAGTTAAACTATACGGAAAAATATCGCGAAATATTCATATTTTACTATCCCTCCTTGTTCTTGTTCATCTAATTTTTTGGTGCATCTTGCCTGAAGCTACCAAAACCGCACATCACCATCGAGTCATTCAACTATTACATTGTTTTTAAAGCTATAGATAAATAAACTGAAAGCAAACAAACTTGGAAGAAACAATGGTAATCATCTGAATTGCAGCAAACCTGCCAGTGCCAGTGCCACAAACAAGACAATGAAGGCGCCCCTGCTTCCCATCTTCCAAGTAAGTCCTCTTCTGCGAGACATTCTCATTAATGAGCTTCGCAAAGTTACAAAAGGCTTTCTTCAACGCGTCATGATCCACATGCGAGTGCCTAGTAGAATTCGACCCATCGAGCCTGGATTGCTTGGAGGGCCTCAACTCACTGGGGCCCGCAGAGAATTGCTCCCTGGAAAGGCCATTGGCGTTACGGAGAAGCTGCTCCCTCTGCCTGGCGAGGTCATCCCTGTGACTGCCGTCATCGTCGCCGTACTTTCGCTTGGCGGCGGCGGCGGCGGCGGCGGCGTGTGGGTAGTCGGGGAGGCGGAAGTTAGCGGGGCTGAGGGGCGGAGGGAAGCGGGGAGGGAGGTCGAGAGGGCGGGGGGCGAAGTCTTGGTAATCGGGAGGGAGGGCGAAGTAGGAGCGGACGCTGCCGTCGGCGAGGACGATGGTGCGGCGTTCGAGCATGTGGAAACCGTAGGCGGGAGGAGGAGGAGGGCCCAGAGGGGCGGGGTCCGGGAAGGGGAAGGGTTGGTGTTTGGGGCTAGGGTTAGGGTTGGAGTTGTGCTTGGGATTGGGCTTGGGGGAAGGGGCGGTGGATGATTTGGGATCGGCTGGGGATTTGGCGGAGGATGAGGAGTTGGGTTCCCAGCGGGATTTGCGGTGGGAGGCGGAGGGGGGTGGTTTGTTGTGATGGGAAGACTTGGGATGGTTGCCGCCGGCCATCCTGCGGTGTGAGATCTTTACTTGATTACACCGCGGGGTCTTCTGCTCTTCTACTCCTTCCCTTCCCTTTGTAACCTTTACTAAACAAGTTACTTTCAGAGTTTCTAGATTTCCATTTTTTTAAAAGCATAAAAAATAAACATGCGGGGATAGCTCAGTTGGGAGAGCGTCAGACTGAAGATCTGAAGGTCACGTGTTCGATCCACGTTCACCGCAAAAATAATTATTTTACTTTATCACAATAATAAATTAAAATACCTTGAATAGAAGAAATGTCTTTAATTTATGTTCTACTTTCCTCTCACTTTATTCTCATCCTTTCTCAATTATAATAATAATCATGAGTGGCCTGTAAAACATCTTCCAATGTGTTACATTTATAACTCCTTGGATGCTAGTTGGCATGTGTTTTTTAAGCAAATTTTTTTTCCTTTTTCATGTGAATTTTACTTGCTAGTTTTGGCTGATGGTTATCCCCAACCCTCTCTTACCAAACCAAAACTAGAGAGGACGGAAAATTGAGTCTCTTTATACTTTATGTATTATTTATCTCAGTCTACCCCCAAGAAAAAGAACAAGATACCATTTTATCTGTTTTACTTTCTTTTATTTAGAAGTAAATAGGAAATGTATTAATAGCATGAAAAAGAAATTTACATCGTCATCAATTCATAAATCATTATATAATAAATTATTAATTATCTTAAAAGTCATATACATCATAATTTTTATTGTTTGACCAAGTATAAATTTTATACAAATAGATATTAAACTCTTCATTTTTTACACTTATTCCGTGTGCTTTTCTTCTATCCCTCCACAAAACAGTATAACATTAGTCATACTCAATCCTGCTAAGAAGGAACTTGACATAAAAAAATACGCATTTAATTACTTAGCTAGAACTTAGAATTTGATAATTGTATACTTGAAAATAATCACTTCATATTTTAATTTATTTTAAATAAATTACCATCTTAAAACTAACATAATATTTTTAATTTTATCTTCTTTTTAAATAATTAAATAAAATTAGATGATATAAATGTATTTATATTATAATTTTATATGATATGAAAGTAATATTGGGTGAGTGGGAAAAGTGGAAACGAGTGGGGGGACAGCACAAGTTTATCGAGCACTTAACAAAAATTTCCTTTCCGAGGACATAACAACTGGACCGGTCACGACAAAAAAACCAAAAATGTAATTCCACTTATTTTATTTAAAAAATGTACACCAAAAAACAATAGAAAAACTATTTTTATTTCTAGAAATAAGTATACGTACACCAATATTGTTTACAGAGGTCAGTGTTCTATCACAAATACTGCCCCCGCACAAGCATTTATCCATCACACAGCATCTAAAGACTGTGATTGTGGAGCCATGAAGGTCCACCGCCAGAAAAATATTAGCTACGGGACAGAACCCCTTTCGAACTGCACATAGAAATCGATGGATAGTATTAGCTTTTAACATGAAAAGCAGATTCAAGGAAATTCATAGTTTTCATAGACATATAGCAAATGTGAATGCAAAGCATGTAAAGAATAAAAAATGATTGAGCTGGTTTGATCCTATAGAGCAGAGATATCGTCTTTGTTATCAAAGAACGAGGAGAGAAAAATATTAAAATGGTTTTCAAGTAATACTAGCAGCAAATAATAAAGTGAATAAAATCTAATTCTCGTCTTCTATCCACGAAATCAAAAGGCAATTTCCAAAGATACCATACCTTGGTATAGTTCCACGGCGACGTGGATCATACTCTGTTGCTTGTCGAAGAGCCCGAGCAAAAGCTTTGAAGGTTGCCTCAATAATATGATGAGAATTTTTCCCAGCAAGCTGTGCTCAGAGGAATGCATATATATTCTGTTATAAGGTTTTCAAAATTGGAATATAAAACATTAACTAGAAAATAGCATAGGCCTCAAGTTGGATTATGTAGTCAATCATCTGTCAATGCATAGAGAAAATAGAAACAATATCTCAATTTCTAACCTAAGTGGCTTTGGGATACATCAAAGAGCCCTGGTAAAACATCTATAACATTCAGTATGTTTCTTTCATAATGATATGCAAGAATATATTTACAAATTTAATGACTATAACTGATTATGAATTTCTATGTATTAATACCTGTCGAATGTGAAGCGTCATACCAGACGTGTTCACCAGGGATTGGAAGAAATGCTCCACCAACTATAAATGAGGATATCCAGCAGGTTCATTAGTAAATAATAAGAATAAAGGGAAAGATAAAAGGAACAAGAAGCAAGAAAGATGATTCACATTAAAAAAATATTTGGAAACATCAGAAGCTCAATAGGCAAAATTCTAAACTTTAATGAAGTAATTAAACAGCATACACTACCTGAGTATCATATGTCCCAACTCTCTGAGTGGGTATGTCCAAATTATAACTTAGATGTGGTCGGCCAGACAAATCCTGAAAAAGTTAGTGTGCGAGGAACCGATGAGGGAAGTAGAGAGAAAATAAGAGAAATTTTATTGCTTGACTAAAAAATGAACAGAAAGAGAAAGATCTCTCCTCCACGGATTTCACCTCACAACTGAGCTACTGTTCAGTTTACCCAACACTAAGAAATCTGGATGACATTTCCTTCTGCCACTACTCCTATTTAAGCTAAAACTTCTATCCTTCCAACCATTCTAACTAACTATTGATGTGATGCTCTACTATAACTAACTTGTGACTAACTGTTGATATCTGGGAATCTGAACATTAATGGAGGAAAGATATCCTAAAGTAATTAAATATATAACAAATTTATAGAGGAAAAAATAAGCTTATAAAAGTGATCAGATTGGACACTAGAACTTTCTATTTCCATTTAGAAGTATTGTGTACAAGTACTTCTAGCGCTAATTAATGAATGAGCCTCATCACAAGCTCATATGTGTGGTGCCCCTTGTTCTGAAGTAACCAAACTTTAGGAGTAATTTGAATTCCTTGATGCATATTACCAATATCAAGGTTACACATAAAAAGTCGAAACACTTTTCGAAGTGTGTTTATCCATTCACCATGTTTATAAGCAAGGACAAATCACACGTTCCTGCAACCTACATGTTAACATTAACTAATAATTGATGATTATTTCTACAAACAGTATGCAAATTACCAGTGAAACATGTATTAATGCTTCATCAAGTGGAGCAGAGAAGTTACCAAACCGGTTAATACCCTTCCTATCACCAAGGGCATGCAGCAAAGCCTGAAGATGTAGTAATAGAAACCTCTTAGTTCTAACAAGATGATAGATAAAAGCAAATTTATTAAAAAAAAAAAATAAAGACTTGTGTAATTAAAAAAACCTTTTTTGTATAAGATTAGAATTGGCATTATAGTTGTTAGAATTGTCAGCAATTCCTTAGATGTCATAGTGCATAGAAAGGAAAAGGTGAAATATAAAGATATAACTTGCACGTGAATCTTCAATGCAAGATAATAAAGCACATTTAAGTTTCAAGGAACAATTGTAATATAGAAAATCAAAAAGAAAGAATCAGCTAATGTAATGGTTTGCATACTGTTCCAATAGCAAGGGCGATGTCTTCATTTGTGTGATGATCATCAATATGTATGTCACCTGTAGCCTTTACATGTACATCAAACAGCCCATGTGAAGCAAGTTGCTGAAAAATCACAACCAAGTTCAGTTTCCAAAACTATTATCTCAAATCTCAAGTGAATAACTTTACATCCTTAGTAGCCTTTAATGCTTAGTTGTTGAGATTCAAAGCAGAAAACAAAAGACTCCTCATTTATGACCAGGTTCAAACAATGCAAATCTTTCCAAGGAGATATATTCTTTCCTGGACAAATTCAAAATTCATCTCACATCTGCCTAGCCTTTCATCTCTTTCATTCCACATGACCATGCTCATTATTCTATCATAGCATGAACTTCGATGGAATCATATGCATTTTCATTTTTGATGTCTTTTACTAAGCTAACATCACGTGACAGAGGATTATTCAGTGTATAATACTAAAATTAATTAATTAATTTTTTTGGCTCCCACAACATTTATTTTCTGGAACATACATGACATATATGTATATGAACAATGGTTGAAATCTTATATTACACTTTAAGGCAGATAGCAACAATGGGATATAAAAAGTAAATGAAGCAACAAAAAGGCACTAAAATTGAGTTGAAATTACTGACATCAAGCATATGATCGAGGAAGGGAATTCCAGTACTACTATCAGCAACCCCGGAACCATCCAAGTTTATTTTGACTGATACGTTGGTCTCCTTGGTGACCCTTTTAACCTCTCCGATTCTAACACCTGAAAATGATCGAAAAGGGATTCAAACGCATTGGAAAATCCAAAATCTCAGAAAAATGAAGATTAGAAACTGAGGTTTGTATCGACCTGAGTCAATCGGCAAAGTGGTCGTGGCCGAAGCGTTGTCCCCCACCAAGGCAGCGGAGGAGACGTTTCTGGGAAGATCCATTGGAGTGAGATTGCGTTGATTGAGTGAAAAGATTGAAGCTTGGAAAGATGAGCGTGTGGGGTTGGGTGTTGTACGGAAAACCCTAACCCTAGAATTCAGAAGCAGGGATGAAGGACATCTTGGAAGAGAGGGTGAAGGAGGTGCAGACAGCTCCATTCAGAGTGTAGCAACAGCAGCAACGCAACGCCGATCTTTCTCCCAGGGTGTTTTTGGTCCACGTAAAAAAAATTGGCGTGAATTTGTGTTGAAAAGGAAGTCAACAAGCCCAATTAAATTGTAAGCTTACCCAACCCATGAAAGAAATGACTAGGGGTGTAATTGGGTCGGATCCAGCAAATATTGGGTTGGGTCAGATCTATTTTAAAACCAATCAAATGAAACAGGGGAAGGAAGTTACGAAATAGGGCACGAACGGTGAACGGCGGCACGAGCTTAAGGAAGGAGTTGATTGGTTGTGTGGAAGAGAAAGGAATTGAAGAGAGTTAAAGAAAAAAATATTTGAATTAAAATGAAGAAAAAGATGTAATCCATGTTATTTTTTTAAAAATTTCTTCTTGAATAATTTTTTTTCTTCAACTAAATAACACCTAAAGTACCACCTCGCCAAGCACGAGTTGACCTTGGGGTGGGTTACGCGATACACATACACTCACCCTAATAGAATAATGATAGGGAAAAAGAGGGACAAGGATTCCATTTCTCCCTTTTTTAAAAAAAAAAATAATAGAAGGTTAAAGAGCGTAACTAGTGGGATATGTTTTTATAACAAAAAAATGTCGAGTTTTTTTTTATCACAAACAAAAATAATGAGATGAAAAGTGGATATGTACGTCTAACAAATTCTTATGTATATACAAATACAGTTTAATGGTCAGGTAAGTAAATGATGATGTAAAACTATTTTTATATAGTATTTCTTTTCATATAAATATATTTAATATATAATAATAATAATAATAATAATAATAATCAAAATTAATTATTTGTTAAATATGTAATTAAATTTAAAACAAAAATGAGAAAATAACCCTTAGTTTTTAATGAATATTAAATTATTGTAATTTTTAATTTTTAGATCAATTATTTTAATTACATGTTTTAGTATCAAATGTTATATTTTTTATCAGATTGTGTGTTCTAATAATATTATGTAGTTACATATTATATCTTAAAATATTTCCACCAAATTTAAAATAAAGTAAAAATAACATATAGACATTATACTTTTCATTATGATAATCAATGTCATGATTAAAATAACATACACATATAGACATTACACTTTCAACATGTGGTAAATGAGAGGATGCTGTTAAGATTAGGAAGTCGGTGAATGATAGGGCTGTAAAGAAAGAACAAGGATTTAGTTGGGTTCAATCCAGAATAAAGTCCATATTTTTGGGGTTGAAGATGCACTTCACCCACAAGAAGATGCAATCTACCGTACGATTTCAAAAATTAATATGGAAGGAGATCAAGAAAATGGCTTTAATTCCAACACCAATTCCGTATTGTATGATCTGGTAAGACATGTTCAATTTGATAATGAGATTTCCTGCAAGTTTTTTAAACGTTGTTGACACTAATTTGATAATGTGAGATCAAGATTGAGTCAACTAAGCTTGCAGTGAAGTCTCATGTTATCAAATTGAACATGTTTAACAAAGTTAGTTTTGAATCAATCAGTTAGATGATTTATTGTACCCTCTTAGATTAATCCATAAAGGTTCTAACTTCTAGGTGTTTATATAAGTGATAAATTCTTATTGATTGATGCTGACTTAGTCTGAAAGTGGTAACAGTATTCTACTTTAGTTGAGTAGGCAATTTATTTTTTCTGTTCTGTCGGCCTGCGAGAAAGTTGCTCTATAAGGAGCCTAAGAGCATTTTGAGGGGCATAAAACGTTTATATTTATCAGGAAAATAAGAAAATCAACTGCTGTTTTTAACTTTTTATATGCAGATTTCACAAAATATTACTTGGTAAAAAACAAAACAAGCTGTCATACAATTTAATCATACAGACTGAGTTCGATCACAGTAAAAAACATTAAAAAAACAAGAATTTAATTTTTAAATTATAGTTGTGATTACAATTTTATTGTTATATTTTATGTAGTGGAAAATTACAGATAAATACAACCGATAGAATCACAATTGGTAATTGCTGTTGTGGTAACTCTAAATCACTATCCTAAACCGTCTTTTAAAACATTGATTAAAAACAGTCAATCCACTAAAAAAATTATAGTTCCCTACGACACCTATGCTTTTATATGCATTAGTGGATTGGTAGGGTTTTAATAGAAGAGCTCAGTACGTTGGATAAGGAGCCTTTATTGAGAATCAGGTACAAGTGACCCCAAGGCATCCTCTACCTTAAAGCAACATGTAACAATACATATTAATTAATAAGGTTGGCTCATCTAGTTGGATTGAAATGTGATTATTCCTGGGAATTATTATTTGGTCAGAAATCTATATTGTAAACCCCTCTTTTGAAGCCTATAACATTGGTGATGGTCTGATGGAGGGTAAAGGGATAGAGGAAGGGGCTGCCCCCATAATAATTTGAACTCCAAACTTGAATCTAAATTCCAATTGAAATTTGAGCTAACAAGATACAAGGTAACATGTAAAAATAAACGACATATGCTATTGTGTTCATGTAAACTATTACTTCTACGTCTCCTTTAGAAAAAACTCAAATTCAGTGTTTGATCATACTTTAAATATGATTACTTCTAAAAGAGGACGTCTCTAGGGAAAAAACTATCACATATGATGAAATAAAATGAATACAAATGGAGTGAAATAGAGTAATAATTTTGTTATTTAAATATTTTATGATGGAATATAATAAAAAATGGTTTAATCTCATATCTTAAATCAGAAAAAAAAAGTATTAAAAGAAATAAAAAAAATACATTTTATTAGATTGTTATTACCTTTTATTTTATAATTATGTTGTTGGAAGTTCGATGTTTAGTTATACGTATAGAAAAATAATTTACTAAGAGAAATAACATCCACTTTGGAGCGATTTTTACATTCCAAAAAAATTAATCTCCGTGGGTGCAACTAAAAAAGCACAATCCTACTATTAATCTCTCTTTCTTTCCATGGTCTTGCTCGTAAAAATGGATGATGGTAGCCTTTATTCCTTGCAAGTTTCATCTTATAGTCATCACTTTGCTATCCAAATGTCAAGAAGAAGACGAACACTCATTATGTAGGAATAGACCTTGCCTGTGATCATTGTTACGTGGATTTAACCGACACTTCTTTAAATTCAACTCTGTTGATGCATGTTCTGTTATCTGCCAAATGTCAATAAAGTTATCATAGTGTACAACTGCTCTGCCCCCAGAATTTGAACATGATATCCATCAAAATTCAATTTTTTTTTGCGCACCCAAATTCTACAGTTGGTTCTGTCTCTGACGCCATCGCTTTGGAACACCATAACCTTCTCTTCTCCTATTATTAATTTTTAACCTATTCCACGTCCACCCTAAAATGAAAAAATGAAAAAAAAAAAAAGGAATGGAGTTGGAGTTATAGACTTATAGTGACTGAAGCTTGGCAATAATTTAATTTTTGAACAGAGATGAGTAGTGCTTTTTGGCTTGCTTTTCTGGTTTCATAATTTAACGTTTACTAGTAAAGTGCCACAATAAAGGAATCCGTCTACGTGTGTTTATGATGACATTGATTGCATTTGTATGGCCTACACATTACCATGTTTTATTTTCCTAGGATGCCATGTAGTAGTCTGTTGTTAGTATAAAGTGGCAACACCAACCCCCCATTCATAGCATATGTATTAATGAAGAGAGATAACCGACAAGGCTGTCAATATCTACATTCTTTAAAGATATAAATTCTTATAAACATATTTTATAATTTCTTTATTCTTTATTCTTCATTCCCTTGTTCATTTTATTTTATACTTCTCTTTTTATTTTTTTAGTAAATAGTGTGAATTTTTTTAACTATTATTCAATTCCAAATCACTATATATAATAAATTTATTTACTTTTATAAAAATTACTATAAATTTATTTACTTTTATAAAAATTACTTTAAAGGACCGATAATAATTTTTTAGGGTAAATGATTATATTGATATTTTTTATGCTTCTTAATACAAAAGAATGAAAGCATAAATGAAACCAAAAGGATCATCATCTAAAAAAAGACGATTATTTTGATATTTGAATATCTAAACTGGTAATAATTTATTGTCTTTGGATATGTGGTTACATGACAGGAAGTGAATCTTTGAAAGTAACTTTTTGCTTTTGCCTCAAAACTGACATGATTTGGAGAGAACCATGATCAAGAATGTTAATATCTTTTGTTGTATAATTTAAGGACAAATTAATCAATAAATTTTATATGTTAATGTTAAGTTATTCTTTGAATATTATAATTTTAATGATAAAATAATTTTACAAAAATTTACTAACAAGACATAGATTAAATTATCATTGATTTACATATATAAAGATCAAAATGATCATTTATTTTATGTTTTAGTTAATAATATAAAATCTTTTACTCTTAAATACAGAAAATGTATACTCTTTTCTTTATATTTGTGAAAAGAATAGTAAAAGGTATATATATATATATAAGTATAATTTTTCCATTTTTGCTATATTTAAACTCGTAAAATTGATTATGATTTCAAATAAATTTAAAATCACTAAAATTTGAAACATTAAAGCAAGCAAGTCACGTTGTGATTAGAATCGCCACAACTCACGTTAACCCGAAAGCTACGTATTATGGGCTTATGGCGTTTACTACATACGCGTTTTTTGGCCTTCCAAGTGGGACCAAACACCCACTTAAATGAGATTTTGAGACTCAAAGCAACGTCAAAATAACACCTATACATCATAAAAAATTGACAATTTGATATTGAGTTACCAAACCCCCCCAACTTGAGTTGTGATAACACAGAACCAGACATGATAATAAAAGTATAGAGCATCATAACATAATTTATAGTATAGTGTAGGTTAGCCATTAAACATTGAAACTGATTGAGATAGACACAAGATACTCATTAGAGCCCTTTACATCATTTTGGTTAACACAAGTGACTTCTTTAATGGAAATGGACCTATCCAGTTTATAGTAAATCTTAATCTCGAAAATTCCTTCAAACTTTTTGGTAGATTTTAATGGGTATGTTCAATGTTTGGCCAACAAAATTTCCAGTCAGGTGTATGCATATTTACAAGGCAATAATATTTTGTCAGAGCCAACATCTTATCTGTACCTTTGACATATATATATACAGCAGCAAAAGCATGTGGCGTCGCTGTTATGTTGAAGTGTTCATATTAGCAGAGAGCATTAAACAGCATACAAAATGATGGATCATTTCTTCCTTGCTCTTCGAAACCGCCCCACAATGGTCTCAGACGGTTCCTCTTTGGCGCTATCCATCAAAATGGAGAATAAAGTGTAGTGTTGAAGCGATCTTTTAAGTAATATATATCTAAAAAAAATCTTTCTATTATTTCGCAAAGGCATAGGGCTCAAACTAGAAATTACGAATATTTCATATCACTTAATTACATTGCCAAGGAAGAAGGAACTAAAATTAGAGACTCCCAATTGTACAAGTATCTTGTTACATGGTACCTCCATTTCTGGAATCCATAGTTCCTAACAGAATGGGTAACAAGTCAACTTTACCGTCCACGGCTACTAAATTATCACCCCCCAAGTCAAACTGATACTTGTTGCACCAAGAGAAAAGTTATTGTATGATTTGGACTACTATATATCTATGGTCTTGATCAATCTTCATGTAACATGTAGTCAAATTTTATTAGCTATTTTTCGTAAATTGAAAAACGTGTCATGTAAAGATTGATCATAAATTTGTGATGATCTAAATCATACAATAATTTCTCCCATTTCTAACATTACATAGTTGCCTCATTACCCATTACATTAGGCTAGTGAGAAAGGTTAACAAAAGAAAATGGATAAAAACTTCTATCATAAAGAAGTCTCACAGGTTTTTCTAATAAAGCATCTCATATGATCTGTAATATACAATCCTCTAGGAGATGGAGCTGAAACTCGGCATCTCAAGGGAAAACTTTGCTTACATTCATGTGACTGAGTTAGCCTGTGCATGATTTGCATATGGCAACTTTCATACTAGGTCAAGTAACCTTACTAGAAAAGGGTGCCCACAAGCTAATTACATCTAGGGTCGTTTGAGTAATTCCTATCACTCTCTGGCTCTGATTTTCTTTCCCTAAATTTAAGTAAACCGGCAACCAGTTAATGTAGATACATTGGTGCGCACTTATGATGAGAAAATTATGAACTTTGGTGGTTTCTAGTTTCTAGACATCTACTGCATCAACAGGAAGTGAGGTTGCCCTCTGAAGTGAGTGTGGAAGCAATACTCCTGTGAAGAAATCCTTGGCTGTGATCATTTGCTCAGGACTGTTAGACTGACGAATCTCATCAACATTTTGAACCATTTGATCAGCCAAAGTGTTGCATTTCTCAGATTCAACATGGAAATGCTTCCCAGAAACTATAGTTCTCAATAGTGGTTTATTGTTTTGTATCTTCAAATTGGATGTATCTGATAGCCTCAGAAGTCCATCTTTCAAATGCTCCAATTTTTCGGTGTCAGGAGATATGCTAGTAAATTTTGGTTTACCCCCTAGTTGTTGGTCTCTAAGCTCCCTTAACTGCATTTGGTACTTTGCTTTGAGCCATCTTAGTTCTTGTCTTATTTCATTTTCATAGTCCAAGAAAACACAATTTGGTGCAGGGTTTGAAGAAGGCTTTCTGGTATTGAGATCACTTTGTTCATCCACATTAACAGTTTTTCCACCCTCCTTGATGTTTGATGAGTTTGATGCCTCATGAGCTTGGTCACAGTGTATGTCTTTTAATTCTTCATGGCATAACTCTGGATCATCTCTCTGAGCCCAGATATCTGTATATTGAATGCCATTGGATTGGCTTGACGCATCTAGTGCACCTTCTCTAGCACTATTTTCAGACCCTTCAACTTGGTATGTTATCTCTTCAAATCGGCCATGAACTGCAGCACATCCACTTTGAGAACAATGAAGAAATTGAAGGTTCTTGCCACATGGATTATTTGATGATACATAATCAAACAAAGAACCGTTTGCAGCACAATTGAGGCAGACACTTGCACTTGAACATTCTGATTTTTCCTCTATTCTGGGACCTGTTTTCCACTCTGGGACCAATGTTGCAATTTCATTGTCTATCATATTTGCTAAATTTGTTACATCTTGGTCATTTATGTCAAGCTCAGCTACCATTTCATTTGCAACACTCAATGCGGTATCAGTCTCAATGTCAAATGGGAAGTAGATATTTCTAATTCGACCTATTTAGAGGAATGGATTGTTAGTTTGATTTTTTTTTCTTATGTAGAAAGTATCAGCAAAAAAAAAACAGAATATGAAATTATCAAGACTAAAAAAGTTCAAGAAGAAAATAAGAAAGTGAAATGCTAACCTTCCTTATCTGCTATTCTGAGTCTCAAAAAGATGCCATCATCTTCTCTTCTACCTTTGATTGTGGTGTCAACTTCAGCCAAATTGTCGTCCTCTTCACAACCAAAGAGACCAAATTCACTCTCTTCAAAATCGTCTTGATGATAATCCAATTCAGATACAGGTCCATAACCACCAATATTATCAGTGTCCCCACTCATTAAGTTGTTATTAATGCCATAAATTCCATTCACAGGTTGTCTAATTAATGGGGTTACTTCATAACAATCTCTTTGATACTGCAAAACTTTTGAGTCAAATCCATAATCATCAATTTGGAGAAAAGGGTCCTCCAAGAGTTCCCTAGCTGAAAGTCTGAGGGACACAGTTGCTAAGCATTTCTCTACAAACTGCCTAACCTCGGGATTGTCTACTTTGTAAAGAGCTTCTGGCTTCTTCCCCTGTAAAATATGCATGCAAATAAGTGGAGCAAGCAGAAAAACCAAATAGAAAAATGAATCAAGGTATAATAAATAAACCAACAACAAATTTTGGTTCTTACAGATACAACTTTCTTGTAAATTTGAGCAGGATGGTTGCATTCACTATAAGGATATTCAAAAGTGACCATCTCTAAGATGCACATTCCAAAAGAGTATATGTCAATCAACTCATTGTAATCCTCTTCATACACTTCTGGAGCCATAAACTCAGGTGTGCCTGGAGTAAAACAAAGAAGAAGAATAAGCAAATCAAGAGTCTTAAACTGGTAAACTGTGCATACATGGAGAACTAATTATCGAAGAGATAATTAACATTTTCATATTCATATTTTGGAATATAATCAGACTTTCATGATGCTGTTCTACGCACCAACACATCGAGCAGCATTAGATTTGCGGAGAATTGCAGCAAGGCCAAGATCACCAATTTTGACTTCCCCTTGGTTTCCATTGATGAAAATGTTATCACACTTGAGATCTCTATGGATCACAGGAGGATCATGGCTGTGCAGATAGAGAAGCCCTTCCAAAATCTGCCTGCACCAATGCTTAACAGCTCTGATGTTCACCCGTCTGTGTTTAAGTCTGTACCTGCTCACACAATGAATATAATAAGCACACTCATATTGTAAGCCAAAAACAAGAAGCAGAAGCTAGAATTACCCGAATATAGCATTGAATGGAATACATACATACATATATAAACTAATTAAAAAATAAGGAAACAGCGTACTGTCTCAGAGTCCCAGAGGTAAACATCTCAGTGACAAAGTTAATGTGTCTGTTGGCAGTATCAACCCAGGAAGTATAGAACTTCATGATGTTCTTGTGTTTCAATGTCTTGAGAAGATGAATTTCACTGTATAACCTCTCAAGATCTTCAGGATTCTGCAAAAAGTCATAAAGCTTTACTTGATTCCATGCTACTTCTATCCCTTCATACTCATCAAATGCTCTATAGCTGCAACAAATGAATATGGTCTCATTGTAAAAAAAGAAGAAAAATCACATTTTCGTTGAAACTCCATTAACTGCTTCACTTAAACAACAAAAAGGAAAACATCTCAAAGCAGTTAAAGATTTTGTTTGGAAAATTCGGAGGAGGGTGTGCTGAAAACCAAGAGATTAAGGATGTGATGCATACACTGTCTTGGAAGCTCCTTTGCCAAGAATTTCATTGTACTGTCAAACACGAAATCCAAATCCTATAATCAGAACACAGAACTTGGAATATAAATAACTAAGAAAAGTTGATGAGTAGTAAAAGAGAAAGTATATACTCTTCCATATCTTCCCGTGGGATCAACTTCCACAAACTCACAGCACTCTGCCTCAACACATGGAGCACCATTCATGCTTTCTTTCTTATTATCTGTTCTCTCCTTTCCTTTTATTTATAAATAAAGGCCTTTTACTTCTTCTTCTTCTTCTGTGAGCTAGCGAGAGAGATAAAGAACACGAGAAAAGAGAAGAAAAAAAGTGAGTAGTTTTGTCAATGCATATACAAGGAATATAGAAACTGTGATAACTAATTATTTGGTTTTCTGTGGATATAGAGAGAGGGAGAAAGAGGCTAGGAAGGTCCATCAAAAGGACAAAGTTATTGCCAAATGCCAACTAACCTATACAACAAGGCAAATTTTTTCACAAGGTAGGAGAGTGATACCTCAGTCATACCTCTAATCTACCACCACGCTTCTCTGACAATAACTGACAAACACTCTCTTTCTAGCCTCCTCTAACTTTTTACATCTCATCACGAGCTGTAAAACCATTATCACTCTCTAAATGCAACAGCTTGCACTGCATGGACCAACCAATGTTTTTAAATTTTATAGGCTTTCTTATTAAACAAACATTTTATGTGGTGCTCTAAGCACGGGAGGGGAATTTGGGTTCTGTTGCATTTATGGGAAGGTTAGACTTTTCATCATTGAAATTTATAAAAACCTCTCTAGTTGGGAATTTGGATGTTGTTAGTTATTGTTACTAATTTAGTGAATTTGATTAACTTGTTCTTCTGATTGGGCCATGCCCTCAGTGTTACTTCTCTAAGGGTGCTTTCTTATTTTAGTTCTTCTCCACTGTGGAGGACAGGTGGACTTTAAAATTTGGTGTTAGAATTAGGACTTATAATAGAAAGAGTTATTAGGAGCAGTGGCGATGAAGAGAGTAGAGATAATTGGTTAAGAAGTCAGGTGGATCAGTGGTGGCCCCATGGTACCTGTCTTTTGATAAAGAAAAGGGGACCGGTGCTATTGAATTCTAGCTATGCCTACACTTCAAGTTGACTGTGCATGTGGATTTTTGGTAGGGAATTGCTTTACAACCTCAATTTTTGTTTTTTGGTTTTTTGTGTAATTTTTAATTTAGTTGTCAAATTCAATCTGGATTCTAACTTCTTTTCTAATATTTTTTTTTTCCAAAATAGGTGTGGAGATAGGATTAATTGATACTGAATGTCAAAATGGTTTGATTATTATTGAACTGTGTATTATATTATTTTCTTGAAGTCATATATAAAATTTTAAGTAATTTGAATAATTATAAATGTGTAATTCAATAACAAAAGGTTGTTTATATTTTTAATAAATATATTATATGATAAAATGATGTGAAACGAGAATTTTTATTTTTTGCAGATTTAATATATTTAGTGAGAATTAGTTTTGAACCTCAACTTTTTTTTATAACTTAGTTATCAATTTTAATTTGTTTTCTTTTTCCAAGTTTTTTGTTAAGAGTAGTGTATTTGTATTTTCCATAAACAAAATTTAATAATTATCTGTCAAATTTGTTTCCAATTTTATGGGATGTCCTCAAAGAAACATACGAATGGAAGAGCATCCATTAGTGATTGAACAACAAATAGCTGTGTTTCTAAAAAAAATATGACAAATTTAGTAAAACAATGCACTTAATAACACTTTGCAAAAGTTAATTTTACCATTTCAACAATTCAATTATGTAATATTATCTTAATCATCATATGTATCAAATTTTATATATTTATAGACATATTTTTTAATAGTAAAAATTATATTTCATAACAAAGTGGAGCAAGAAAAAAATTTTAGTTTATGAATTGTCTAAAATTTCATAGTTTTGATTTGTTTAATACTCCATCAAGTCCTTAGTATAAGAAAAAAATTAGTATATTTTTTTAGTTGTAATTAATTATAAAAAAATATAGAACTAATAGATTCACTTTTAAATATATTGATTATTAATTTTATTTATATACTTAATTTATTATGAGACACTCGTTTCCATGCGAGTGAATACATCCATTAGCCTATTAACAATATAAGTAACATACATAATACATGTAGGAAAAAAAAAGAAAAAATATCTCTTAAATATTAATGTATCACGTACGTTATAAAAAATTAGTTCACTCCACAACCAAAATCAATCCCCACTAATAAGCTTACATCACGATACGTACCCACCAAAGCGACCTAAAGATTAATTTGAAGTGCTTTCAAGCAAGGCTATGGCTATGCACATGCCTGGTGCCCCCAACAGGCTTTAGAGGCCGGTGCCAGATAAGGCAAAAGGGATGCTTCCTTAAGACTAAGACATATAGCAGCTTACAAGAACTTCCAACGTTAAATTTGTGACAACTAACAAGCATTTTGTGCCCTTTTGTTTTTGCGTATGTTGTTGGGATTAAAAAAAAAAAAAGAGGTAAAATCTTATGAAGTATTTTTAATATTATACAATAAAACCTAGAAAATATTTTATCAAATAAACTTCACGTTATCATGTACTTTTTGTTTCTCCTAAATAAATAATATCTATTAAAATACACGTTCAAATATGAAATATGATTTTACCGTGGTTTGGAAAAAAAATTATTAAAAAAAAACGTGAATCAAGATCTTCTCTCTCCACGTCTATCAAATATGAAATAGTTGCTTTACATTTTCACGTCCCTTGCGTTATTTTTTTTTTTGTGCAGGATGCGATCCAAACACGCGCTTAGATTAATTTAGACATCCATTTCAATTATATTAAATACTGTAATTTAAAAATGATTCAATCAAAATCAACTTTGGCAAACTCTAAACCAAATTTATGTAAATAAACTGTTGAATTATACTTTAGGAAAACAATAGAATATATAGTAGTGATACCATATTAACAATGACCACCTCTCCGTTTTTGTTTTTTAAGCTTGCTCGTTCTATGGGAAAATTCAAGCTTACTGTATGTCATGGTCCGTTAAACTCTCTCAATAATATAAATTTATATGTATAGAAAACTCAAAAAGTTGTTTACTGCTGTTTGCCTCTCACTAAGCAAGACCGTGCCTCTTCTTCTTTTCTTTATGCATGCTGTAAATGTTTTAGCTCTAAAGATTTGTTTGTTATATTTGATTCTTCAGTAATGGGCCAAAGAATCCTCATACAAAGTTATCTAATCCGATCTTATGGAACTAACACTTTTTAAGGGGGAAAAAGATTCTATTGTTGTCCTTTCTTCCAAATCAGTTGTATGAGGTGAGTCATTTATAATAGAAGATTTACATTTCTAAAGGTTAGAACAAAAGACAACAAAATGCGTGTAATTTAAGAAAAAATAGTATTATTATAATGAAGGCATCTAATCCAGCAGTTATATTTGTCTCTATGCACTCACTAATCTTTTGGACTTGGATTATGTATTTATTTATGTTACAGAGTTATACAGTGATCCAATACGGTTTATCCGGATGCCACTATGTACAGAACAAGCGATAAAACCAAACGAATAAAATCATAATTTATATATCCGATTTCTTCAAATAACACAGTTCACATTTATTTGCATATAATAATCGCAATCTGATTTTGTCGATCGGCTTAAAGACAAAATTCAATACTTCTGCCATATTCGCATGTGACATTTTCATTTTTTTTCTTCTAAAAAACTTGAAACATGTCTCATCTATTAACGGCCAAAATTCTTTTGTCACGCAGCCAGATTTTGGTTGACTTATCTTGAATTTATTTTGCTTAGCTCGGAAGCCCAGCACAGTTAGTAATCTTTATATTTTTTTATTATTATTTTATGTTGTGCTTTCAAAAAGTTGTAAGGAACAACTAAAAACACGGATCGTTTGTTCAAGAAAACATTTTTCATTTTTCATTTTTTATTTATTTTCTGTTACACTTCTTTTTATTTTTATTTTGTTTCTTACTTTTACAAAATTGTATAATAAATAATGAACACAACTTTTTATTGTTTTTTTCTTTCTATTTTTTACTGTTTACAAACTTTTGGAAAAAGATAAGTGAAAATTAGATAACATCTTTGTAATTGAAAGTGAAAACATTTTTTTTAGTTATGATTTAAAACATTTACGTTGAGAGAAAAAAAGACAAAACAAACCAAAAATACCTTAATTCCCAGCATTTCTACATTTTATATGACCTATACATGTTTTTATTATACAAATAAGTACAAAGGGAGACTATGAAGTTTACAGAATGCGAAGTTACATTTTTATTAGGAAGGGAGTATCTCTTGAATCTTAGAGGGTGCCATCTATGCACCACTTCAAAAATGGTGTATTCATGCACCATGACATTTTAAAAATGAGTGGTTCTAATTAAAAACTTGAAACTCGATAAAGAGGTTAGGATATATATATAAAAAATACACTTAGAATCCCAAAAATTAATGAAATTTGTTATGTTATTTGTAATTATTGAATAAAATGGTCCGTGTAGTGTGCTCAGATATGTCACTGACGGTGGTGAGCATGCGGCAGTGGGGATCCGGCAGTCTTTTGTTGTTGAGACGATGGATTTATGACATTTAGAGTGGCTAGCACCAACAGTGAGCTGACTCAGACCCACAAAAACCCTAGCTAGCTCCAACCCCCTAGAATTATTAAATGTAAATTTGAACTGAAAATAACCCAGGGGAGGACTAGAAATTCAGTGGTTAAAGTGGGATGAAGACCTTAACCCATTTGACAGTTCTAGTTTTACACTAGCTTAGAATCATGGTATAAGGAAACTTAAGTCATTCTATTTATCAAATGGTTTTGGATGTATTCATTTGCTTCCTTTTTTTTTTCAATAAACGATTTTGGAAGACATTTTTCACTATAATGTTTTCTTCAAGAAATCATTTTCCATATAAACAGATATAAGCTGATATTAATGTTCGCACAAGTGGTGTATGAAGGAGTAAATAAATCCTGCTAGACATCAGTATAAGAACTTGATTTCTCTAGTTTTGTTCCAATTCTCTCTATTTGGTCTCTGGCTTATTCATGAAGTTGTTCAGACTTCATATTCAAGAAAATGGCCATCTTCCTAGAGATCACACTGTTGTCATCTATTTGATGAGCTAAGAAAATATGGAATTGCCAATGTATAAGCCCAAAGAAGGGGAGAACTAGATGCTCAACTATTGTCCGTTTCATCCCAGAATATTAGCAACTCAGTGGGATCTTCAACCTGCATAATATATGTTACTTATTGGGTACCCTTCCAGACTTGCTTTCTCCAAAATCTTTTCCTGGTTAAAAGAAAGGACATTTTGATTTTCTGATTGCAATGTTGTGGAACATAATTTAGAAACAAGAAAGCATAGAAAGGAAAGCAAAGCTTGATTCTGAATCAAAGTTTTCATATGCTTGCAAATATATTCATTAGAAGAATAGTGTTTTCTTTTGCTTCCTTTTTCCACCTTTTTCATTAATGTGGAAATAATAAATAAATTACCTGGATAACAGTTGTGATCATCCTAGGTCCACCCTGCAACTCTGAGTTGAGAAAATCATTAAAAAAAAAGTGAATTAATTGCAGCACCAGTAGAAATATACCACCTGAAATTGCTTTTTTGTCCATGATATATCCTTCCACGTTTTAGAATGGGCTGATTTGCCATTCTGTTGGAACCTGAATACTATCCACATGTTGTAAAAGCCTCAAGCTATCTGCAACGACATTTAGTCCCAAGTGAATGTTAGAATATGATAGCCCAGCATTTGATTTAGGCATTTATAAATCTGTGTTATGAAGTCAGTGGACATTTATTTTTATATTAATTTCGGATTAGGAAGTTATATTTATAAGTGATGATGTGACAGTTATAGTGATACATAATTTGTGTTGTAGACTTGTAAAAGGAAATTAAGGTGTCAGATTGTTATTCCCTGTGTTTTGAAAGAGGAAGCTTTTTGTTAGGGTGAAAACCTGTGTTTGTGCTCAAACCTGGCCCAAAAACAGAATTTTGTCTTTATTTAGAATTCAGTGTGTTCATTTCTTGAGTCCAACAACTAATCTGATCCAGTTTAAAGTTATTGGAAACAATTATCAGGCGTTGATTCCAGGAAGGATCAATTTTAGAAGTTATACAGCATTACAGCTTTCATATGGCTTCATTAGCTACTCAGTCAACATAGATACTGAAATTTCTAAAAGAACTAGTGTATAATACTATTCTTAAGCATTTGAACACTAAATAAATGAAAAGCATTGAAAAGCCAAAATAATACTTGTGATGAATGCCTCCTCCCAGATTTCACGTTCTGACCATGATGGAGCAACTTCTCGGAATGGAATTCCTTCACTCCTGCATATCCTGCACATAATGCAAGTAACTGCTCAATAATATAAGAAGCAACTTGTTAGTGCTTCTAATTAGTCTATCTATCCTATAAAATAAGACACTGGCCCCATTTCTTTTGCACTTCCTGCGTGACATCCTCCTGACCAAATAATAACCTAGTTTCATTTTTACCCCACAAACATTTCTCTGTGGCCAAGACAAAATCCCAATATTAGATAAAACAAGACTCCCCCTCTTACTAAACTGGCTTTAAGAATTAAGTTTATAACTATGATACACAAATTTTATACTAATGTCAAGCAAATTGTTAAACTATAGACCATAGTAAATAACATAAATTCTACTAAATTTTGTACACAAGGGCACAGTTTCTTTATAGTCAAAGAAAGTATAGCAGCAAAAAATTAGATTTATAATCAAATCATACTCAAGCACTAGTTGGCATATTGTTCCTGGAAGAACACCATCGCTGATAGGAGCTGTTTGTACCTCAAAAGAGTATATATTTCCATAATCACACAGGGCCTTCTCATCATTTGAATTCCTTTCCTAAAATGAAATAGGAAATGAACACTAAAAGTTGCACATGCCTGTCTACCACAAGGAGAACTAGAAAGTAAAATCCATGATGCATAACATAAACTTACTTCATAAAATGTTTCAATATGCACACATGCACACACACAACAAAAGAGCAGGAGAAACTCAAAACATGGTACTTTTGCAGTCACAATAGCCCACTGAGCATCAAATTATCATGAAAACACAATCTTAAAATTTTAGAATACAACACAAACAAATAAAGGCTTGAAACTCAGCGAGTAGTTGAGTACTGTGTATTCATCAATATGACGAAAATTAGGAATTCATTCTGAAATTTTCGATGCTGCAAAATGAATAGAAGATGAACTTAGAGGTTTTTAATAAATAGGTATGCTTGTCAATCTCTATAATATCAAAGAATAGTCCATCCTAGTCAACAATCACGGCTATTTAAAGCAAGCTCATTGCATTAGTTTTTGAATATTAAAGTTTGATCAATCCAATTACATTATGTAACAACAGCTTTAGGTTCAAATTGTTGAGGGTGATGCAAAAGTCTGGTTACTAATAAAAAAAAGGCAAAAGGAATTCTAGCATAAAATAAGTTTGAAGATAGTTAGAATTTGAATTGAGAGGTCAATTAAGCTCACCTTGCAGCAAACAACAAAAAAATTTGTCACACAACCTTCAAGGATTTGATCCCCATCATTAGACAACAACAGTTCTGTCACTGAGGGAGGCCTGAGCTTTTCCAGAGGTTTCCTAATCCTGCATTGTAGATAAAATTTCCAACTATTAAAATTGAAGGAACATCAGCACAACAAGCATCAAGAAAATGACTAATCTAATGTAATTTTACATTGTCAGACACCACAACTTGCAGATATAAATATTAATAATGAAATTTAAAAGAAAAGTAGATCATCCTCAATTCATTACATTAATAAGTTTCAGTGAAAAAATTGGCTTGGTATCAACCATGCATTAATATATAATTAAATTCATAATCATGTGACAGACATGACAAATAATTTCAGTGAAGTCAAACAATTAAATCATTAGTGTCTCTTAAAAAAAATCAAATCAGATCAACTCTGAGAAGCCAAGTCATCACGCAACACATGCTGGCTGGAGGTAGAACAGAAAGAGTATTTCTAAGACAATATATATAAATAATTTTTAACAGTTCTTTAATTATGTGTTTGTGTAAGTTCATGTCCTCGATCCGCAGATGTGTCACTTCTTGAAACCTAGTGTCTAGACAACTGATTAAAGCAATTTAAGCAAACCATAATAGATAAAAAATAATCATACTTTCTAGTGTCTTTATCTTTATTCATTAATATCCAGTTATTTTTCTTATATAGGATATAAGGAAAAAGAATAGAAGAGTTTAATAATGCTTCCAATTCAAATTGCACAAACTGACCTTACCCAATCTGAATATTTAGCAGCTGCAACATTCCTCCCATAGCCCACTACAGCCAAATGTACACCATTTCCCCAAATACCAAATGTAGGAGGAACATAAGTCTCAACATGCACATGCAAATCAAGAATTTTACTCATTCTTTCCTCACTGAAGGTCTCACATGCATTTAATTCCTCCAAATTACCACTAACAAGAGTTGTAATGGCCAATTCCTCACAATTATTCCTCTCTTTCAATGCAATCGGCAAGACTTTGCACACCGAATCATTAACAAGCATCTGAACAGTGGGTTGCCATATTGGCAAGGTTGCTGATGAAGGTAAGGGAATTGCAGAATTATTAGGTTTAAATAGAAACTCTGGCACCAAATTTGATAGAATTTGTATAGATTGTGAAAGTCTTTTCATGTGTCTCTCCCAAAATAACAACCATGAAGCATTGTTGTGAGTACGTGATGTTGTGTAAGCACCTAGACCAGAAGTTAGCTAAATAAGTTTTAAAATAAACAAGGAAAGGTATTAAAAAATCTTGCGAGAGTTCATTTACTTATTTAACTAAATTGTTACTCATTTTGAAAGTACCCGAATGAGTTTCAAGGAGGCCTTTGACTGGAGGGGCATCTGAGGCGCGCAAAAGGATGTCATTACTGAAGAGAAACCTTGTACCTGACATTGTTTAACTTTCAGGCAACGAGAGGAGAATTCAAACCAAATATCCGTCCAAAGGATGAAACTGCTCTTGAACCTTCCCCCCCCCAAAAATAGTTTGTCATCTTTTTCCTTCCGCACTTGAATGTTTGATCGTGGCTTCATACC
>CM023960.1:25704093-25807284 GCA_013407115.1 Glycine latifolia | reverse complement strand
AATTATTAAATAATATAAATATATACTATATTTTAATTAAATAAAATTTCACTTTAAAATTTAAAATCTTAAAAAAATAATGGGGACTAAAATTGAGATTATATTGATTGCGATTTATTTGTGTGTGTAAGAAGAAAGGAAATACAAATAAAAAATAAAATGAATTGTTCTGTAATGTTAAAATGGATTGCTCTTGCTCTAACGGATAAAAAAAAATGCATTAGTAGAGCCTTGCTGCTCCAGCCTGAATTTAACTTTGCAAAGCTTGCACTTATAATATTATATTATTATTATTTCATCAATCTAGTCCCACATGAAAGAAAGAGCACCGAATGCTCCTCTTGGCAACCCGTGAATTAGAGGGTTCCATTAAAAATTACCTATAATGGTTTATGAATTTTCACTTGGGTTGCGTATTCATTCTCCAAATGAGTGTAAACAGTTTATTCATATCCACTATTTCTCTCTATTAGCAAATTAAATGTTTCTTATTATCACATCATACGTTTGATCATATTCATATTTTTCTCTATTATCGCTTTTTCTATCTGATTATTTCATAGTAAAGAGTATTCATACATCCTCCTCCTTAATGTGAAATTTACAAATACCTACACTGTATTTTGTTACAAAATCAATAAATAAAAGCACATGATTTGAACTCCAAATATGGATGGGCATACGTGAATGACTGAAAGACCTTTTGAAGCCATTTATTTTATTTTAATTTTTGAAGTCCTTCGGAAGCCACTAATTAATAATTATTACTGTAACACGTATGCTTCTTTGGAAGGTCGTATACCACAATGCTTCCTTCAGTTTGCCATTCTGCTACAAAACACCAAAAGTGGCTATTTTGGCCGTCAATTAAAAATGAGACTTAGTTTTCATTTCAGAAAAAATAAACAAATTCTCTAAATTATTATTCCTTTTATTCTCCGGGGGGCTTTAAGATAAGAGGGGTGGGGGTTGGCTTCAGATGTACATCAAAAGTGTTCAAATACTAATTGCATTTTGGCTAAACAATTTACCACTTTACATTCTGCGCTTCTGATTTTTGCTCATCGGTTTGACAATATAATTGTCACAACTTATTTTATCACCCCTTCATTCTTCTGATACTTTATTTGGTTTTCTTAATTTTAGGTTGAAATTTTATGGATGGAAAAAAGAGATTGAAAAGAAAGAATCTCACTAAAATAGTCAGTCAAAAAATTTTCAACAGAAATTAATGATTACTAAAAGAATACTATATATTAATAACATAATAAAAAAAAATTCATATCATATACTTAATTATAATATCACATCAACTCTTCCTCGCCTCCTCTTTTTTTCTTCCGGGTTATAATATGTGATGCCTTTTCTCCGTAGATTACTCTAGTTTTTTGAAATTGATTTCAACTCAATAAGCTGCTAAAGAAATTATTTAGATGCCAAGAGGTTTTGGTTGCTACTAAATGCATGTCAATGTCAACTGTTACATTATTGTCAAGAAGTACAGAATAAAAGATTTTCACATTGAGCTTGTTATATTTAGTGAATGAGAGGGCCTATTTATCTGTAACCTAACATCGTGTCACTCATTTTTAGATTGACTAAGCTTAAGCCTGTGCTTTCACAGGTCAACTTCAACAAGGGAAACAAAAGGAACAAACTACCATCTCAACAGCTTCAAATAGACAGCTTAACAATAAAAATTAAAAAACCTTACCAAGACGAAAAATATTATAAAAGACATGTTTCATAGATGGCTAATAACTCGTGCATAAACCAAAAGCATTCAAGAACAAAGATAAATGGATTATTATATATGAACTTAGTAGGTGCTTCAAAAGCAAAAACTGAGTCACTCTATGCTGCTGGTGCTACAAAAGTTAAAAAAAGAAAGAAAAGAAAAGAAAAGTAAAAGTAAGATAAAAACACTCTATGGTATGGACATTATAAATATATATTTTTATGTACATTATTAGGAGCCACTGCTTAATTCTGTATTGTGCCCAAGGCCTTCATTTTTTGGATGGCAAAGAAGGTGAATGTGATTCCACTAGTATTGACCAGAGGACGTGCACGTCTTCATAGGGGCAAGACTTGACATCTTCATACAGAATGTAAATTCCTCTTCCTGAAATGTTGGAAACAAATGTGAAAAAAAATCACATTGGAGTGGGAAGGAAAGAATCAAATCATGCAGTGCCCTTAGCAAGGGAAAAAACAAATGTTTAGTATGTTTGTGTAAAAAACACGTTTCCAAAATTCAATTGGGAGTGTAGAAAGAAAACACATGAAATTGGATTGTTTTTAATCTGCTTGATTTCAAATAACAATGAAATGGTAAATATGGAGGAAATGGAAGTGAAAGAGAACATTGGTGTATTTTATTTATTGGTTCAAGAGTAGAATCTTTGTGCAAAGTACTTAAACAAAGTAAAAACAGGACACGGGCATTGTAGGATTAAAACTAGAATGCACACACGAGGAAACAATGAGAATGCAGATATAGACAGCATCATGATCATGGAAATTGGAACATACTCTTCTTTTGAGTTGAATTCAAGCGGAGCCAGAACTTCTTCAGTGGAGAGAGGAGGGATTGCAGCCACCCCATTTGGTGAAGAAGTGGGTGTGGCTCATGCAGAAGAAGTAAAGTGGAGGAGATAACAAGAGGGGCAAGAGAGATGAAGAGGAAACATCTAGGCTTTTCTTAGACAAGGGTGAAGATTTTGCAAGGTCATTGTTTTATATCTTTGGGACGTTTTAAATTCCATAACAGGTCAAGTCATGAATTAACATTTGTTGCTGGTGCATTGTCCTTTTCAAACCTTTTTTCTCCCTTGCACAAGAAGAAGCCACTCCACCAATCAGCTGTGCATCTCACACTATGATCACCACATGATAGCTTGGTTCCTATTTTACCTTTCCCAATGACTTATTCCTCAAGATTTATTTCAATTTTTTTGTCATCATTTAGCACATAACTTGGTGGTAAAAGGAACACATTATGAAGGTTTCATATTTTGACATATAGGTAGCCCTCTTGCATTTCAAGCAAGTACATGCCTCCTTTGTTAGAGTCTTCCACAAGGCTTTGTTTCACACCAGTCCACCTGTTCGACTAGGGTGCCTTGTAAGAGTGAAAATTTCTGAAATGTCTTGCTGACTCATATAGTTTTTGACAAGTCAGTCACATAAATTACTTCACTTTGAAAAGTTTGAAAAATGAAGTTACTTCCTTATAATGCATAAGAAACTGTTATTTAATATACTTAAACCTTAGGATGATGAATTGATGAGTAACTAGAGATAACTTATATGAGTATCACTCTTATCCATGCTCCCATTTTCTTGAAGAATTCAGAGTAGGGGTTGGGGGGATTCAATTGGGAAATTAAAACATGTCACAAGGCTTCATGCCTTACACATCACCAATTAAAACATGTCACAATCCCTTTACTATAATAATATTAGTAGAAAAACCAAAATTTATATAAATGCTCTACCCATTAATTTCTCACCTAACACTCGTTGTTAGACAAAAATTGAAAAAAGTCACCACAGAAAGAAGCATTCCATCTAAAACTGAAAAAAACACTATAAACATGCATTTCAAAGCACGTACATTGGATTTCAAAATCCACAAACTAGATGACGAGGATTTTGCAATTTGTCTTCTGGTCCACTAAATAACAAGCGTACCTTCTTGTCAAATTCATGCGTAATCAGAAAAATTAAAAAAGGCATGTCTTTCTTTTTCATCTGTAATAAGAATAAATGCCAATACACAGATTTAACGCTTTAGAAGAACTGTTTAGATTGCTGAAAGAAATAGAAAGGAAAATCAAATAGAAAAGATAGAAACATAGAGAGGAGAGAAGGATAATTTTAGTATACATCACTTGGTACTCCATCAAAATGATCTGTTATATCATGTTTATGTAATATTCGTATTTATCTGGTAATGCCTTTAGTTTTTTTTTTCTGTTTTTTTTACAAAAGTACTTAAAGCTAATAATAATTAGCATTTAGGGAGTGTTCGAAAGAGAAACTTATTTCTGAAGGAGAAAGATAAACTTATTTAAATTTATTTATTTCACTAAACATCTTGGCATGACTATAATATAAGTTCTTTCTATCATATTTCAATATATTATTATCAAATTTTTCACCTAAATTTTTCTATGATAAAAAGTTGCTAAATAAATATGTAATTAAATTATTTATTAATGAACAGATAGATAAACTAAAATAGAATTATTTTAGTTTAACAAGTGATGATGACTTCAAAGCTTGAATATGTAGGTAAGTGTATTAAATGTTCGGGCAAAAAATTGTCATCTATGACTATAATAGTTGTATCTTCAATCATGATTATTTCCTATTAGAAAAATTTGTAGTTTCTAAATAAGAAAAAAAAAACAGTAAAAAAAACATTAATGTAATATTGTATAACTTATATAGGCATTTTTGTCTCCGCGTCCTTTTTTTTAAAATTTTATTTTAAGGACAAAACGTTATCCTCGAGAAAGCCCATTGTCAGTCATTCGGTTTACTTTACTGACAATTGGATATAAGTAAAAACACAACAAAAAACACTTTGTCTATTTAATAAATGAAAAAAAATGAAGATATTCTTTCAGTTATTTAATATAGGAGGAAATGGAAGGAATTTTTTATAAAATAAGAGAATATAATGTGTGTGTATATATATATATATTCATAAACTTACCTAAATATTCTAAAAAAGACATTAAACATATTATTAATCTTGTAAAATGAATTATTTTTTTATTTTGGTCGATGTAAAAAAAATCGTTGGTTTTCATACCTAAAAAATATAAAATCATTGTTCTTAGACCTTGTTATCATACGAAACTCGTTACTTGTTTGTGTTAACGGTTAAGTTAACTAAAGATTAAATTATCATCTTAAGTAATACCCACCGCTATTTGTATTAATACTTCGCTATGTGATAGCTCTAAAAAAATTTATAGATCCCTAAAAATGTTTGGATGTGTTTGTTTTACATATTTTTTGTTTTATTTTTAAAAATGTTATTCATATGAATATAACATGATAATATCATTCTTATGTATTTTAACAAAAAAATATGTTTGATTGCGTTTTAATATTTTTGGAAATAGTTTTTCAAAATTTAAAATAATTTAAATAAAAACAAATAAAAATGAAAGTTACATATATTTAGACAATCATTTTCCCATATTCTCATGGAAATATCAAATATCTATCCTTCTTTATAAGAATAGAAATGGAGGAAAGCATGTTAAAAAAGGAAATTCTAACATTTCTAGAAATTAATAATACCTTGAAAAACTTTTTAAAAACTTATAATAAACATGAGAATATTGTATTTCCATGTGTGTATTTTTGAAAATACATTTTTAATCTGTGAAATAAACACATTCTTAGAGACATGTTATTCTAGATTAGTATGCCAATATGTAACAATTTTTTGTGATTTATATGTCAAAAGTATTTATTTTATTGCAAATTTTAATGATAATACAATTTATATATTTAAAAATATTTATTTTAATTTTAATTATATAAAAATAAACATATATACTCTATATCAAACAAAATAAAATACTAATTACATACATATTTATATATGATTCATTGCATAAATCAAACAAACAAGTGGGTAAAGACCACAAAAAAGTAAAGAGGTAATACGAATATTGGAGAACCCGCTTGTGTTTTGTACAACCCCAAATATCATTACATGAAATATTAAGGCTTTAATGCGAAAATATTCATTTTTAGTCCCTTTAAAACTCTTGAATGAGTTTAATTAATGAAAATACATGCAACTTTTTTTTCATGAAACAAGCGTGTCATATAAACATCACCCAAAAGAAAGGTCCTCAAGTCCTAAAACATATAGGTACACATGATCCAAGGCACTACATCATCAAAATATCATGAACAAATTTCTAAACAAAACTCAAGGATCCCATCAAAGGAATAAATGCAACATAGATCTATGAAGATATATAAATCCCAAGTTGGTCCCCACCAATACAAAACATAAATAAATGACAAAGATCGAATATTGTCCCTAAGTCCACCTCCAAGTCCACATCAACCACAAGTGACATGCTCCTCAGAGACTACATCATAATATGCTTCATATCAAATGACATGATAAATTTAAAGATAACTATCTAATCTAATCCCTAAAAGATAAAATAAAATTTAAAAGATTTAAATTTGCATTTCGAATAAAATAAAATAAAATACTTAAAATAACAGACAAACTATCGAGTACAAGGAACAAAGTCCTCGGCAATGGCGTCATTAACTTGTTAACTCTTTGACAAACGTACCAATTTGTCCAAGTAATAAATAAAATGGTAGAATCAAGTGTTGAGTCCACAAAGACTTCGATAATACTAAGAATTTGTATACGTCTATTTGTAAGCAATTACCAAAATATTTTTGGGGTTAAGTGAAACTATATGTAAATATAAATTCAAAATAAAATAAATTAAAAAATAGATTAAAGGCAAGATGCAAGATTATGTAATATGTTGGGTGTTCAGCCTACCAAAATTATTCTTGATGCAATGTCAATGATTTTTCACTATTTAATATTATTTTATGTATTATCTTCATCTTCTAATTTACTCTAATCATGATCCCTCATATGAAAGAGTCTAAATTACTTAATTTCATTTCTGATCCTTCAGCAAGTTACATTAAATAATTTGCTTTAAGAATAGAGATGTATATTTAAGGCTAAACAATGTCATTTTATCCCTAGATATGAATTGTTTAGATGTTATTTTCTAGTTCTCAGAGTATAGACATTTTCCAATGCATAAACCCTCATAACATTACATGCATATGGATGACCAGACCACAAACATGACAGAAGATTCAGAAGAGAACAATAATATGAAAATAACATTAAATAGATAGTAAGAATTGTTACATCAAGAGTGTTTGGTTGCTGAACCCCAACAATGAGTGGTTTAACCTCTCATTGTCATGAGAGACTAACAAAACAAAGGAAAAAAAGATAGTGGTAGATAATGGAGAAAACTGGTAAAACAAGGGGCATAAGCCACCTTATGTGGAGTGAATTATTCTCTCCTTTGTGCCTTCTGTTTCTCTTTGGCTTCTGATTCCCCTTTGCCTCTAACTGTTCACCCTTTTTTATAACCAAAATTTTGTTTTATTGGGCTTTTTTTATTGGTGACTCTCTAAACCCATATATGCACGCTAAGCCCAAATCCTCAATCCATATTTCAAGTCCTTAATGTGTAATCTTATAAAAAAAAATACAACCAACCCACTATAAATCAACTAAGTTTAGCATTTATTAGATAAAAGCTCAGAAAAGCTAAATTTCTATGTTTCAGTCACAAAAGAAGCATTAAATAGAAAAAGAAGATAGTTGTTATGTAATTTAAATGCATAATTTACGTATAAATAGCAATTATCAGCACTACATCATTGAAATATCATGAACAAATTTCTAAACAAAACTCAAGGATCCCATCAAAGGAATAAATGCAACATAGATCCATGAAGGTATATAAATCCCAAGTTGGTCCCCACCAAGACAAAACATAAATAAATGACAAAGGTTGAATCTCGTCCCTAAGACCACTTCCAAGTCCACATCAACCACGAGTGACATACTCCTCAGAGGCTATATCATAATATGCTCCATATCAAATGATATGATCATCACAGTTCAACAGAAAACGTAAGAGTAAGTTCATTTTAAAAGAAAACAACATATAAAAGAAATATAAGATCAATATGTTAAAAAGAGATACAAAAATTTTCCATTTTCCCAATAATCATGTACTAATACAACTCCTCAAGTAGCACATCATTCTTAAGTCACAATTATGAATGCATATGTCTAACTATAATGTTATGTCATGCTTACTCTTTACTCCTAGAAGATTTTACCTTTTAAGTGATTAACACAAGTACATCCCTTAATATAGTCGCACTCTATGATTCGACCATTCAGGGAGACTTGAATTAATCCTGCAAAAGAAGTGTGATTGTATCGAAAATAGATGAGTGTGGGTAGTGGCTTATATCGGTAAGGCTTGCAAAGACCTTAACCTATGTAGGGATTAGTCCACCTATCCATTCTATAGGCTAATTCGACATTAGCCATCAAGACAACCTCCAACACTAGGTTAAGGGTCATCTTAGCACCCCCAACTTATGTGCATACTCACATTCCATGTCATTCATCAATACATGTATGTTATGATCATTCAAATCAATATCATATGTCATCACAAATTCATTTACTAATCTCAATATCATAAGAGGTTGTAACATCATAGATTCATCATTCATACGTTCATCACACTCATGAACTCTTATATAGTTCAATAAGCATAACAAGACATTCCAACATCTTGAATTCTTGCAAACAACTCACCAGAAACTCATATAAATATAAATCTCATGATCTCAACATAAAGTTGACTTTAATAATAAAATAATATCATCTCAACCACATCTCATATTATCGTAAATTCATTAAGATATCAAAATAGTTAATTTATGCAAGGAAAACAATCATAAATCACTTCACATCAAAACTGATCATTAGACTTAAAATGGCTCATTGGACTCAAAACTTGTCATCAGACTCAAAATGGTCATTAGACTTAAAACTGATCACTAGACTCAAAATTGATAACCAGACTCAAAATGGTCATTAGACTCAAAACTGATCACTGGACTCAAAATGGTCACTGGATGTGACACTAGACGTTGTACATGAAAATGGTCACTGGAGGTTTGACATAAAAAAGGTCATTGGGAGCGACACAGGACACTGCGCGTGAAAATGGTCATTGGACGTGACACTAGATGTGAATTCTACAAAATTGTCTCTCATGACTTCCAAATTATCCCCAAACAAACTCAAACTCTTTCCCATCAATTTCAAATACATAAACAACATCAAAACACTTCACAAATATGAACTTTTAATCAATATTCATCAAATAAATAACAATCTCAAATACTCAAACTTCCATTTTTAACATGATTTATTTTCTAGCAACCTTGAAACCAATTCAGAGCAACCTAAGCATAACAAAGGATAAAGCTTCCCTTACCTATCAAACCCAAGGTGATGACTATTTGATGAAGAAAGGAAAAAAGAGTGAGATTTGGGTCCAAGTGAGGAACTTTCCTTCGGTCCCACAACAACCACACTAAACTAGCATCAACTCAACCCTAAAGCCAACCAAAAACAGAATCAAAACTCCTTAAAACCAAACTTTTCCAAGAGAGTTTATGGTTGCTCTAGGGAAAACGAAAATGAACTCAAAGAGAGGAAAAATGGAAGATTATCTCACCCAGGGCCAGTCAACAACTACCAAAGGGAGGAGAAAAGATCTCTCTTTCTGCACAACACCAAAGTTCAAAGTTCTCTAATGATGATTTTTTTTTGGAGAAGAGAAAATTGTAAAGAAAAGTGTGTTAAGAGGGAGAGTTTCAACACAAATAAGGGTTTTATGGAAATATAAAGGTTTTTCCTTCCTACACCTAAGTATCTATTAAACTCACACCATTTTCACTAACTATCACAAGGTCATCTTTTTCTAGACCCAAACTCATCAAAAACTCACTAAACACATATAAATATAAGCAAAGCATGTCATCACATCAATCATTAATTAATTATAGACACTCAAATATAAATTTATTTACTCTTATAATTTAATAAAATCACTTGAACAACAAATTATGAAAACACAATATTACATGTTTAGTCTAAAGGGAAGAAAAGTTAAATGAGAGAAAAAAAATAAAAATAAATATTATTTGACATATAAAAATAAGAAAAAAATAAAATAATCGCCTTTATTTGAATGAATGAAAAAATAAAACAAAGAAAAAATATATAAAAACATTTTTATCCGTACATTCTATGAAGTGTTTTTTTCTTTATTTATTATAAATGGATTCTAAAAATATTAAAATTATGACTCACATTAAATATTTTGACCTCGTAATGGGACTTTAATTTTTTTTCGAAGAGTTATAAAAATAAATTGAATAATTTTCATTCTTTTAAGTTTCTAGAGCTTATCTTTTATTTGATTAAAAAATAATTTATTATTTGTTAATGCTTTTATTATTTTTTTCATTTGATTACTATTATATTATTTTTTATAGCATTCAAAATATTTTATATATTATTTAGAATAATTTTATATTATTTTTCATAAAAAATATTTACAGGACATTCAGAAACTTCTCTACGAGCATGGAAGGTTGATTTCAACTAAAAAGTTGATCTACGATGAGAGTTGTGCAAAGAAAAAGGTAAAATTGTTAAGAAATTGTATGTACAAAATTCTCATCATTTAAAAAGAGAACTTTTCTTTAAGTGGGTTCCACACTTAAAAATTCACTCCTTCCTCTTTTATTTGCTTATCTGACTGAATAAGTGAAATATCTTATAATTTTATACTTTTATTTTTTATTTTTTTTTATTTCTTTCTAACCAAAATCTTCGAAACAAGTACTGTCTTTGAATGTGTTTTACTAAGAAGCGAGTGAATATTAACATTTGGTTGTTGGATCTACAGGTCTTTAGTATTCAGGTTAACTCATTTTGGTAGCTAGAGATGAATGATGTTTTCCCCTCTCAATATAACTTAGAATAACTATTTCGATAGAAAATATTTTTAAGTGACATTCTTTTGAGAGTTCTTTTAGCTATGATTTTTTTTGAAGAAAAATGTTTGTAGAATTTTTTCTTAATCTATATTTTTTATATCTTTAGTTCTAACATGAATTATAATATTTTTCAGAAGAAATTATTTATAATTAATAATTCATATAATGTAAATAATTTATCAAAAATTTAAAATATACTTTACATGCTAAAAATATTTATTTATTATAAGTTTTAGTTTTATAAAAAAAACATTTATTCTATATAATACATAGGCTAAAATGTTACTTGATTAAAATTTATAAATAATTTTCTTATTTAAATTAATTAAATATAAAAATATTATACCTTTATTTATTTAATTAATTGACACGGTAAAAATCATTCGTTGACTATATATTCAAATTAAACTCATTTAAAAATAATAATACAGAAAAGGAATAACGGAGATAAGTATAAATTTAAATCAAATAGAATAATTTAACTATAATTACAGTTAATTCTAAGAAAACAAGCATAAATATATAATTGTCCCTTCAAAAAGTAATACGATGCAGCATCGAGTTCAGTATATATAAGACCAATATATAAAGTAAATGACCCAATCACATGTGATAATTTTATTTTTTTCCAAACGTGAATCTGATTAATTAGCTTTTGCATCTACATTATAAAATTTAACTACATATGAAAGTAATAATTAAAGAAAAAAGCAAAAGAGAGATAAATTTAAACATTGATATTCAAAAGCGGGGCCAAGTTGCAGATCAATTGCAGATGCAGTAGGAAAAGGCATGGATCCGGATCGATCACCTTCACAGAGAATCTTCTTCTTCCTGCATGTGTTGATGCATCAAGTGTTTCAACAGTTATTCGCAGTGCATCATCGATTGAGCTCTGAGGACACAAAACAAAATAATGGCCTGCTCCAACTACATTACCTCTAAATTAAAATGATAAAAAGGTTCAGTGCAACAAGTGCTATTGGTGGGTTCTCAATACTAATTACCTTATCCCCTTCCTTTTCTTTTGCCTTTGCAACGGTTGGTTAAGAACCACGTACGCATGATAATATGATCACAAATTTAAAAAAAAAAAAACTCAAAACTTAAAAAAAGAAAAGAAAAAAAAAAGAACTTAAATGTCAATTTCAGTTCATCCGTTACAAGCCCCACCAAAGTTCAATGTCCACGTCATAATCCACTGTTTCACTTTCTGCAACGATATCAGCCCATATCATCCTACTTTTTTTTTAGTGTATCTTGTTTTCCTCTCTTAATTTACAGCTAGTTTCATAAAGATTAACAAGCCAACACAGTTAAATTAGTCAAATGTTTTTCATTTTGGGAAAAGAAAATACCACCCTACTTTATGCTAGTGTATACAGTACCTTGTTTCTTCCCCTTAATTAACAGCCAGTTTCATAAAGACTAACAAGCCAACATAGTTAAATAAGTCAAATGTTTTTTTAATTTTTGGGAAAATAAAATATCTCAATAGATATGGTGGTTTAGGTTCAAAATGGAAGGAAATTATTTGGTTGAAGTCTTTTAAGATCAGAAAAGTTTGACTAGACGTGGTGAACCTTTTAAGTTTTAATAATAATGTAGTTACCGTTTGATTAATTTTTCGGTGCCTTTACGGTTATTACTTAGGGCTTAAACTTTAAAGTTTAAACTTTCTTTTTGAGCTGACAATGAATCCATGTATCTCTATTTAAGGTTTTTACTGTACAAGTACTTTTTTTTTTTATATAGTACCTTAATTATATATGAAGCTAACGATTACTAAGCTCAATTTATCAACACTAAGTTATTTATTCCCCTTTTGACCTATGTATTTGCCTCTTCATTGTTTTTTTTTTCTTTAAAAAACTGCTAAATTGAGTTACCGGGCCTACCGGCCACTGCCACTTACATAAAAGAAGAAAAAATCTTTAATTGGGGTCTATATAATATATTTTTGTTTACAATGTGCTCCATCAAAATGGAGAAAGATTATAATTTTGCATTCTTTTATTATGCAAACAATTGCATTTTTTTTGTCATTCTTGTTTAATTATTTAAACTATCATTTTGTAAAGCTACTAAACCCCAATGAGAATTGATGGAATAGATCAAGATAGGTTCCTACATCTTACATGCTCAAACCCTTATTTTTTGAAAGATTTTATTGCCTTCAACTAAGGTATCATTCCTTCCTCTTCAAATTTTATTTACCTACAAAAATTGTAAAACTGCTAACAAAATTATACAAAATGGTAACACGTGTTATTAATTTTATTTTTAACAATAGTATTAAAATAGTTTTAAAAACTTATGATGTTAATTATTTCCATAATAATTAAAACACATAGTACAGACACATTTCCATTAATTAGTATTCAATTTATAATTATGTTTCTAAAATTTTCTTTTTGTGTTTATAATTTTTCTGGGTGGCATAATTGATTTGGAAGAGGTGGGGAACATGTCATTTATGAATGTGGTATTGCTGTGTCCCAGAATGAATCCTTTTACATATCCATATAGTCATATGAGGTAATGTGAACCCTCATAAGTTCTGTCCGTTTCAGGCCAGAAAAGCAGACACCCAGTGACCCATGCCCCACTCACTCAAATTCTAGTCAAATTACATAGTTGCTTCTATTATTTTAGCAAAATCGCTGTGATCTCTAATCTTCCACAGTGAAGACTACTGTTTAGAGAGAAAGAGAGAGATAAAAGGAATGTGCACTTTGAATTTAAAGGGGTAATGATTCAATCATGATGTGGTTTTAGTTATTAAAAAAAAAAGAGAAAGAAAAGAAAGTGGTGTGTGCGCTGTGCAATATGCATGGGTCATTATGTTCACAAGGGCAGCAAGGAGGGAGAGATAGGTAGTGTTTCAAATTTTGAAATTAGAGAAAGTGAACCAAAGATTTTTCTTACACGGGTAGGTGGGTGAGTGAGAATGAGAACAAGAGAAGCCACTTTAGTAAACCTTGGCCACGTGGGAGAGATTTATTTCAAGCAAGTAGTAGAGAATCATATATACGTATAATATCTCTTCCCAAAGAGTCACCAGTTAGCTCAACTAAGCCAACCTGACCTCAAACTTATATTATATCTAAGCCAAAACTTCAAATATTAGTTTATTTCTAGAATCCAAGTATCAGTTTGTTATTTGCTATGGTTTATTTTAAAATAAAAAGAAAGTTGAAAAGGAAAGAAAGAGAGAGAACAGAATCTCTGTAATATTTGAATGAGGACAAGTGAAACATATGTCACACTAAATTCTACCTTTATGAATATTAATTTAACTAAAACGATAAAGCTTACAACTTCATCTTGGAAAGCCCAACTTAGCAGCCTAAATAGCGCTTTAGCTTGGTTAATTACTTTCCCTCAACCTCACAAGACGCACTGTTTTGTTTCAGTTAACAGACGAGTATATGCTTTTATCGGTTTTCTTTAATCCTTTTTTTTTTATTTCTGTGTATTCTATTTCAATATATATTGACTTTGGCTTTCGAAATTCGGCTACGTACTTCTAGACATGCAAATAATTAAAGAATGCAAAGGTTGATAGCTGCATAAAAAATTCTTAAATTAAAAACCCGCTTATTTAAAATAGAGGAAAAAAAAGATTTACCAATAGTAAATGTGCATTTTAAAATTTTGACGTGTAGAGAATGTCCTGGGCATCCATTTCTCTCTCTTAATTTTTTTTCCTCTTTGGTGGGTCACCGCCGTAAGGACAACGGAGCTTGAACTTCTATGAACATGGGACTTATTTAGTGAATCATTTACTATGTAAGTGTCTGTATTAAATAACATGGAAGAACAAGAATCAAGGTTTTGACTTATGGAACAAAGTTATTTTTGTGTTGAACAATTTTCTCCGTGTGAGTCTGCCAGCACTGTTTTTCACAAGCATTTGTCGTCCAAACACAGTGTGTGTTCAATACAGATAAATATAAGGAATGCATGAGGACGAGTGATTTACTGTGCCTAGCTACTTATTTCATGCATTATTTTGCATCCATATGTACGAATTTCCCTTGTTCGTGGTTCATTGTCACTCATGATGCGAAAAGTAAATTTAAATACCTACGAGTGCCATTCATATATAATGTGATCTGAGGAGAAGCAAATAACTCCTTATTTGCTTATCATACGAGCATACAACATTTGTTAATTATTACACATCTGCTTCAAATCATGACGAAAATATATTAGGGTTTTAAAAAAGTAGCTTGTCATAATCTTGTTTGAAAGTGCAAATTGGTATCAACTAATAAATAAATAAAATGATTCCTTTGCATACCGATCAAAAGAGAATTGATTTAAATAAAACATGTGGGTGGTAGTGGAAATTAAATAAATCACGAGTGCCGGATTTTTTATATATACTAGAAACTAGTAAAATCTTGATTTGATGTTTTATAGTCCATTGCTGATGCATGCATGATGCCTCAATCAGTAACGAATTGAAGGAAACAAACTTAGATTCTTATATTCGAGAATAATCATTGAACAAACAATGGACATATGTAGCATATATCCATATGATTCATATTAGCATTCAGAATTGAGTGCATGCAGAGAGAAGAAAAGAAAAAGGTGGGAGAAAAGAGTTACCAACGTAGTACGAAGAAGTTAAAAGAAGAGGAGAATCTCCCATCAAATCTAAACAGAGAGTGGTGATAGCTAGTAAATGAATATTCCCTATAACCCCCCATGCAATAAGAACAATCTGAGACCAGAAAAAGTGGGATTCACCATTTTCCACTTCTAAGCAACCAACAACACTATGCATGCTACCACTACTCTTCTACACACGCAAAGGAAACCAAAGCCACAGTTCACAAAATCACAAAGGAAGCTACATACCCTATATCTCATAGGTAGATACATAGGTAGATAAGTGAAACAGAAACATCATTGTAGCTGCATTATTTCAATGAGTAATGAGTTACTACAAACAAAATCATCCACTCATCTCTCTGTAACATATACATGCTAATCATACACGTCTACTTATCCCGCAATATCCGTTCACGTGCCCGGGTATTGTTTTGGCCTCATTACTCAGTAGTTACACTTATTTCTTATCATCCCATTTTCCGAAAAAAATGATAATGTACTTGTTGGTGTAATTACTCTCCCGCACAGTCACACTCCTATTCAGCCTAATCCATCACTGCAGGCTTTCCCTTCATACCTGCACTGCACGCAGCACACTTCCGGTCTCACACATCATTATTGAACTGTCACTATGAAAATTCAATGCCAGTTTGCCGCTGCTACATGAGTAAAGGAATATATGCATCTGCTTGTGGTAGTAATAATTTCCCAAGCCCAAGCAGGGTGCAAGAAAGACCATAAAAAAGAGGGACAAAAATGGTTGCAATTAATGTTACATTTTTTTTTTGCTTCACAAAGAAAAACTAAATGCTAATGTTTTTTTTTTGTTGATATAACTTTTTCTTGTAACCTATATGTTTGGATTAAAGTACATTTCTTACAAGGTGGTATGTAATAGTGGTAGTTATTAAAAGTTAACAGAAACTTTTTTTACTACAAAATTAATTTAAATTAAGAGTAGTATCATCAAATATAATCACCAATTAAAAAAATTTATTTTATATGTATTTTGAAATAAAATTTAAACTTTTGATATTATTAATTAAAATTAATTATTTTTTTACTATTGAACGCACCTGTTAATTAGGTGACACAAAATTCGTTAATCTTAACAAGTAATCATATCACTTTCTTGTTTATGTTGTTGTGCAAATATTTGGAAAAAGAATTTCACTACTCATAATGATTCTACTTGAAACAAGATAATTTTGATCTAATAAAAAATACTTATGGTTTGTAAAAGTATTATTTACTTTTATTGATGTTGATGAATTATGTATTTATTTTTTATATATGAGACTTGAAATAGTAAAACACAATAATCTTACAAATATAAAAGAAAATGCTGGGGAGGCGTTTTTTTATTATAAAACAACAAAACTTTTTAACTCAAATATATAACTAGAATTCAAGTTGACCCATGCAATTGATGATTCACCAAACTATTTTAATGTTTATACAATAAAGGGCACAAATTTTGTTCGCTTAGCGTCAAAAAAGATTAGCTAGGAAATTTTTAATATGTTTTTCTATTGAAATTAAATACTTAAAATATAAATGTTAATTTTTTTACGTTATCATTATAACATTTTACATCTAGCATAACACCCATTTTATTATTTTAATATCATAATTAATTAATATAAAATTATGTTCAAGTTCTAGGTGAGAGTCGAATTTATATCATGGAGAATAATACACACATAGTTAATTATTAAACTATATTTAATTTTAGTTATATTTCATATGTTATTTTATTTATTATTTTCTTACATTATACTTCCTCCCTCAGTCCCACAGTAATCCTTATGTAAGATTCTCCCCCCACTCCAAAACCAAATATAACTGTTATTTTATTTTTCCAATGTAATATTAATTATTTTTTATATTTATATCTCATAATATTAATGATGATCAATTCGATTTTATAAAATTGTTATATTCTTTCATCTATTTATTAGTTTTCATTATCCGTATAAAATAATCTAGAAAGATAATTATAATATAATGGGGAGAGTATTTAATAATTATGTAAAAATCATATTGCCAACATTAGTAGTTGTAGTAGAAGATTATCTAATGATTATTTTTTGACTATTATTAGAATTTAGTTGAAACATTTTTTATTGATTATCATAAATATTTAAATGATGATTATATTGTCGTTCTTTGAATTCTATGGAAAATATTATCATATATAATTCATGAAAAGTAAATAGACATTAACTGTTAAATTACCATTCAAGTAATTTTGGGAGGAAGAATTTTGTTATTCATATTAATTACTTTTAAGAAGAAAATCGTAAAATTTAAAACAATTATTTAAATAAAAATATTACAGAAAAAAAACATTTTTTTAAAAGACCAAACAAAAATTATACGAAAATCGGGTCAATTAGTGACATTTTTTTATACCAGAAGTCAATTGGTGACATTGAAGTACTCACAAACTTGTTTTTTTTTACTGCTGGATTACTCAAACTTAGAAGTCGTATATTCGATTTCTGTTAATGATATCCCTTTTTTTGTACAAGTATCTTATTTAATTTAATGGTATAACAACTATAATTTTTAAAATTCTTAATTTGTCTCATATCTCGTCCAAAATCATTTCATCTGAACTTTAGCCAATTTTATCTACCTTTCTCTCTACTAGACACTTCTTTGCTTCCTTTATTTCATGTGTGTAATTACAATTGCAACTTTTCGGCACATCCTTCGCAAAAATTAAAAAGACCAAAAGGAAACTCAACACTTAGCAAAATTGAAACTTGTTTAAGAACGCAAAGTCGGCGTTTTCCGTTACGAATCCTTGTCGGGGGCATCATTGCGGTGTTGTTGTGGGGACCCATTTTGGGACATTGACTCAAAAAACTACTGTGGACTCTCAAGGCTAACAAAGCCAAGTGTTGACGTTTTCAAAAAGCCTCTCTCCCATAAGTGTTTAATGTTTTTCCCCCCCATGGTGCGTAACGGCGTTATTTGCCGTCGTTTCGCTATAAATAAAGCTTCCAAGTTCCTCCATCACATTACATTCCTTCATCTCAACGTTCTCTCTCTCTCTCTCTCTCTCACACACACACACACACACACCCCTCTGAGATCAGCCAGCGACATGAACCCTGCCCTTTGCTTTATATTAATGGTTGCGTGAAGCAGAAGTTTGGAATAATAGTCGTTGTGTTGTGTTCTCTACTCTCTAGCTAGCTACCTTCTTGGAGATTTGGTAATTATTGCAAACACATAACGTTTCTAAGTTTATGTTTCTCGAAATGGGGAAGAAAACAGAGCTGAAAGATTACAAGGAGACAGCCAAAGTTGAAGCTGTTCTTGAGCTTCTCAGAAAACAAACCCCTCTCACTGTAAAACAGGTTTTTATTTTAATTTCCCCTCTACTTTATCTTGTTTGAGTAGTCACTCACAGGTTCTGTTGCTTAACATGTCAAGTGTTCAAAGTTACTATATTTGGAGGATAACTTAAAAATTGTGGTTAATTTTTGTTGTTGTTGTTGTGTGTAGGAGAAGTTTTGCAACTATGCTTGTGTGAAACGGTTTCTGAAAGCAAAAGGGGATAGTGTGAAAAAAGCTGCGAAGCAACTCAAGGCTTGTCTTGCTTGGAGAGAGAGTGTTATCACTGGTATATTCCACTACTTGTTCTTGTTTCTTCTTTCTTCTTCTCCTTCACTTCATCCCCACTCTTTGTTCCTTTTTCTTGCAAAAGTTTTTCCCGTTGTGAAAACAAGCCGACTTCTCTTTTTGTTTTCTCTCGCCAAAGAATCTTGCTTTTCCCTTCCCTTTGAACGGAACAAGCGTTAAAGTGAAACGCACACCCCACTAGTAATCATTAGGCCCCTCTTTTTCTTCTTTTTTTACTTTCTCTTCTTTACCTGTCCATACCCCCCAAATAACACTCAAAAAATGAGTACTACTACTAGTACTTGTATTTTATTAAAATTTTCTGTTTTCTTGTTTTTATTGAAACCGTGGAATGCAAAAATACTGATTTTCACTGATGGTTTTTTTGAAAACAGATCACTTGATAGCAGATGATTTCTCAGCTGAACTGGCTGATGGGTTGGCCTATTTAGCTGGTCATGATGACGAATCCAGACCTGTTATGGTAATTTCATTATCCTTTTCTTCATGACTTTGGGTTTGAGCCTTATTTTTTAATAGTATTATTTTATTAAGTGACTTTAAATAAAATTTGTGATTTGAATTGGGGTGGTCACAGATTTTTCGTGTGAAGCAAGATTATCAAAAGTTGCATTCCCAGAAGATGTAAGTTACCAAATACTAGAGAACAAATTTTGACCCTTTCTCCTATATTTATTTATTGATTTTTTTTTTTCAATACTGAAGGGTCACTCGTTTGCTTGCCTTTACAATGGAGGTGGCCATTTCGACCATGGCAAAAAACGTAGAACAATTCGTGATGCTTTTTGACGCAAGTAAGTGCAATACTCAAATTTCCATAATGCCATTTTGAAGCAATTATTGATAAATAAACAAAACAAGTAAAAGGGAGAAACGAAATCAGAATGAAACAGAAAAAGATTGAGGGATCAGAACAATAAATGAGAGGGCAGCGATAATATGGAACTCTGTTGGGATCACCGGCAGGGCCTGAGGGGCACACAGAAAGTGTCCGGAGTGCCCCTGGGGTGTCTCCAATTAATGGCCATGTTAGAAAGGGTATTATTGGGAATTGGAGTCATTATTGATATTCTTTACCCGAATTGGTCCATTTCAATCTTTAATGCTTCCTTAAATTATGCTATCCCAGCAGCACAAAGCATCACAGGAACAACCCATGATTCTCCTTTTTAGCTTTTTGCCAGTACCCTTTACCTTTTTTACTCTCCCCCAACAAATTTTATAAATTATCATCACATTGTTAAACTCAATTTAACCATAAGCTATAATTTAAAGGTTCAACACATTGGGGAAATATGTAAATTAAATAAATTAGTTGGTTGGTTATTGCAGGCTTTTACAGATCAGCATCTGCTTTCATGAACCTATTGCTACCAGCACTGAAAATTGTGGCGGAGTACTACCCAGGAAGGCTATGCAAAGCGTTTGTCATAGACCCTCCCTCGCTTTTCGCTTACATGTGGAAGGTAACCACAATTCAAAATCCTTACGTACCTAATTTTGGTAGTCTACCATGTACTGTTTACTAAGTGCCAGTTAAACTCCACCACATTTTAGTTTGGTCCTGTGTGTGTGTTGTTGTTGGGTAATATAATATGCACCCTTTATGGCATCATCATATCATCAGATCATGCATGTTCTACTTTGTTTGACCACTGCCAATAACTGGACCACTTTCCCTGATTTTTCGGTGGTCCACCCACCACCTTGCCATACCATATCCAAACCAATGCCATATAACTTGTACCCCATGCACAAAAAGTACCCCCTTTCCCGTTACTGTTCACATTATTATCATAAATTCAAATGTAACCCATACACCATATTTGCTCAAGTGTCCTATGGTATTGAAATTGAAAAATAAAAAACATATTTTATTTGTCTCGGTTAGATTCATAGGGTACGAGGCAACACTATATATTGTTTTGGCAAGTATTGAAAAAGACGTATACACTTATATTTGCATTTTAATTAAAGAATAGTGATTATTATAATCTGCGTTGTGCTGATTGTGGGTGCACTGGACTGCAGGGTGTGAGGCCGTTCGTGGAATTATCATCATGGACGACGGTGGTATCATCGTTGGATTTCGAAGAAACGTTGGACTTCAACGACTTCGCGGCGTATCCACGAGCCTCGTCCCTCAGATTCGACAGCGCGAGCATGAAATCAACGGCGAAGATAGGCTCGTGCTCCTCGTCACGGTTCTCCTTCACCGTATCTCACCACCTTGACTCGTTGAAGCCCTGGTACCTGAGCCTGGCCGACACGTCAGCATCCAAAGTGGGACCGACGAGTCCCTCGGCCGCACTCATCTCGCCGCTGAACGCTCGTTCGCTCTCGTTCGCGTCGCCCGTCGCGAGAACCCCCCGCGGCCCCCCGGCCACCAGGAAGGGCCTCTTCCCCTCCACGCCGCTGCCGCAGCGCGTGACGGCGCCGCCGCGGACCTCGTTCCTCCAGTCGCCGGCGACGTTCTTCCGGCGAGATAGCCACGTCGCCGCCAAGGGAGAGAGGTGCCGGGAATCGTTCTTACCGTATGTGAAGTTCTACCGAAGACCGTACGACGAAATGGTATATAGGTCAAAGATGCGGCCCCCACTCGGCGGCCTAATCTCCATTGTTTCCCCTCATATCAGAAGACGTCATGTTTCCGTTTCTCAGCGTTTCTAATATTTTATTTAATTCCAAAAAACCTTAATCTAAATACTACTACACCGCAATCAACGCCTCTAATTACCTTACCACTGCCAATTTTCCCCCCCTTCTTGCTCAGTACATAGTAATAGTATATTTGAATATGTACTATTATTATTACTACTGTTAAATAGACATTAATTCGTTTTTTGATCCTCAATTTCAATTTTCAAGTTCCCTCGTGCGGTTAGTCGCATTGATCAATTAATGTGAACACTCCACGTAATAGCTAGGTTAGAATTTGGAGTTCAGAGAGATAAATAAAAAAACGACGACGTGCAAGGCGGGGTATGAAACAGCGAGCAATATGTTAATTTATTTTTGGTGTTTGGAAGAGGCAATGGTAGCAATTGCATGGGAAGAAGGTAGCGTGGTCGAAACGGCAAACACTGAAGTGCACATTGGTGGGAATTAGTAATAATAGGAGTAACGGAATGAATACAAGTAGATTGGGAAAGCGTTGAAAATGAAAAGACAACGTTGATCTTTGTAATTTTCCTTTATTTTAATACTACCAAGTTTTGGGGTTCCTGTGGATGTTTTGATTTGGAGTGGAATCTTTTTTTGTACAACTTGGGTTGGACTTTGTTGGTTTATAATTAAGAAAAGGAGGAAGGGAGTTTGAAAACTTTGATAGTGTACGCACGGTAGTGTGATGTGCGGTGCTTTGTAATTTGTTGGCGGTTTGCAATAATAGTTTTCAAATATACATGTGTTGAGTTGGGTTGTACGATGAGAGTTGGTAGGAATATGTGTCGGGTTTGGTTGTACGAGTGAGAAGTCAAAACTTGCTTGGAGTGAGTGAGGTACTACTAGCTTACAGGTTCCACCATATGATGTAGCGGCTGGTTCACAGCAACAACAGGGAGTGATGAGTGATGAGTGATGAGTGATGCATTAAGAAACAGAATACTCATGCACCATTTAATGCATATCCAGATGTTTGGGACCGAGAAGGGCTACAACCTAGCTAGGGTGTGTAGTGTAGTAGGATCTGAGCAAAGGAACAAGTGATGGGGTCTATGTGGTGTGAGTGAGTTGAGTGCTCATGAGTTTGGAGCTTTCTGCGTTGGCATGGCGGAGAGGCACTAGTTTATTCTTTGCTTGCCCACATGGTCATCATAAATGCCAGCTGCTTCTAAGTTTTGGTTTATTATCAAATGATTTTTTCTTTCTCAAATGACTTTAATACGGAGTATAAAGATTGTTAATCTAGTTTTATTGTGACTTTCTTTGTCACCTTAGGACAATTATCAAAAAATTTAAATTCTCTTACACTCTTACAAATCTTTTAATTACTAAGTGAAAATATATAAATATATTTGTTATATTTAAGTCCTTATTTTATAACATATTAAGAAAAACTATTTTGAAAAAGGGTATTTATCAGGGAAAATGTGTTATAAAAATAATATAATTGTATTTGAAAAGCAATTAAAATAGTCATGGAGCTTCTTTGTAAGTGTTGGGAAATGGGATCTGAGAAGGGAGAAGTGGAAGAAAAATGAATAGATACGATGTCGTATATTGGGGATTGGAGTTGCTTGTCGTATAGTATGTGTCGTTTAGGTATCAAGGTTTCTGTTACTCGAAGTGAGATGATGTTAGCAAATTGTGGTGTTTTTGCTCACAAGTGTTTCAGCTTTCACATCTCCCTAATCTGGGGTTTGTAGTTTAGCCCGAGATTCTGCATCAATGTGGACAAAACTCTGTCTGCTCTTCCGTAGTGCTACTGCCAGTATTTTAGATTAGAGAAATTCTATTTGTATAATGCTTTTCTACAATTTCTTTTACCATTAAGAAGGGGAAGACTAAAATAAGATAAATAATATGATAAGAAAAATAAACAGAAAAGTTATATAAAAAAATAAAATATGTATTGATAGTGTAAAGTATTTTGTTATAATATTGTCAACTAGTTAGAAATTACTGTGATAAAATTGTTAACTTTAATGATAATCATTAAAAATATGTATACAAATGTAAGAATGATATAGCATCGTCTCATCTCGTGTGTCGCAATTCTTATTTTAAGCCCAACCCATCAAACAGGTATATTGCAGATTTGGGTTGGACTGGCTTACTTGCCATGTGTTACCTCATCGTCTTATTGGCTATTGCTTTCTCCACTACCATGTTGCTTTCTACACTTTGGAATGTTTTTTAATTTCTCAGAATGATTATTTAGAAGCCAAAAAAGAAGTGCTTTCGAGAATGTAAATTTACATTCCAAAATAGACATTTAAACAAAAAAAAAAGGAAATGCAAGAAGCAGGAAGTGTAGCAAGGCAACAACCCGTCTTATTTTACCATAGCTTGACGGAAAACATATTTACCAAGTCAAAACAAAAAGAGCCGTTTCTGTTCATTTTTACTCTTTCTTTTTTTGCTTGATTTGGTCATTTTCCTCTTTCATTTGCTTTAAGGTAAATCCGGTGTTGTGTATGTACAAAACGATGTCAGACGTACAAATTGCTCTTGATGATCTCTGAATATGGTCTACTTTATCTTATATGTTTATTTTAGTATGTCTTGCTTTAAAGAAACACTAATGAATGTTAATAAATAAATTAAAAAGCACTAATGAAAAACATATCTGGTAATATAAATAAACTATGAACAACCTATTTGTTAACTCTTTGTTACTTATTTCTTGGGGGCATTATGGTCTCCACAATTATAAAATTATGGTGGCTACGAAACCAATCAATTACTAAATAATATTGAGTAATGCAATTTAAAATTACATTGAATAACAAAAACAGGTTTACAATGTTAAAAAGCCCGTCACCATTCAATGAACGGAGTATGGACAGAATCAAATCCCTTTTTTCAGATAACTTCTTTATGCCATGCCATTTTATCTTGTATTGTTGTGAAGCGAGAAAGAAATATTTTTAGAGCAACTTCTAATTGGAATTTGTATTTAATAATCTTTGGCAAGTTGGAAGTCAGAGTTTCAACTTTCAAGGCTTGACTACAACTCAGACGTTGGACTCGAGCATTCTGTCATGATGTGATATCCACCTGTAACCGTATGTCAGAATTCTACTAGTTTGATTTTATAATGATGTAGAGAGCATTTTTGCGGGAATTTCTATTCAATTTTTTTATTTCATGTCAATGATTTGGGTTAGATTTCTTGTATAGAATTAAATCAAAATTTGAAACTGAAATTGGTCGTCTAATTATATTCAAAATAATTAATGAATCTTATAAAATTTTTAAGACATCCATATGTTCTCTCAGGGTGTGAAACAGATAGATATATAGATCGTTAAATTATCTTTGGACATTCTCAGCTTTGATCTATATATAATACTGCAAAGGACTAAATTAATTATACCAAAAAAATGATAGTTGTGCTTTTACTTAATTTTGTATAGTAATTTATATAAAAGTAGATAGAGAGAGAGAAAATAACGTGACAGAGAGATGTAGAGAAAATATATTTTATATTTAATATAATTTATTTTAAAATTTTCAAAGAAACAACTTGAAGTGTGTTATATATCTTTGTAAAGTCAATTAAATATTTACTCTTAAATAAACAGAGTCGGCAATATATCAATTCAACTAAAATTTCTAAGAATGATACGGTGATTAAGTTGTTCGAAAAAATTAATTGAAAAACTCACAAACAGGAAAAGTTTGCTTATTTTTAAAGGTTGGAAAGATAATTTATTAAATTATAAATATTTGATAAAATTAAATATTAAAATAGTTATAAATATAAAATAATAAAATAATAAAAAAATAATAAAATTATAGTTTATTTAAAAAGAAGTAATCAAGAAATTGGATAAATATAGTGAGAATAAAAATAAAAAAATATAAAATATTATAAGTTAGAAGTTAATGTTTTAAAAAATATTGAAAAAGTTGTTTGTGCAACATTCAAATACATTTTTCAATTAGGTAAAAAAAAAGAATCTAATTGAAATGCCTGTCAGACATTTTGGGTGTTTAAAAACTAGTTCAACAAAAAAATCAAATCGAACTGGTGTTTGAAATTGTTTTAACCAATTCAAATTTACATCCAAATAGTCATACTCATTTAAAAATCAATTCAAAATCAGATTGATTTTTAACTAGTTTTAAATTGGTTTTAAGAATCATATAGTTCCAAAAAGAGATAACTTTAAAAAGGTATCATTATTTTTTTGGGGGTACGAGTTTAAGGAAAAGAGAGAGAAAGAAAAAACAAATAAATGAAAAGAGAAAAGGTGATAGATGATATGATAAATAAAAAAAGAAGCTGAAAATAAAGATAAAAGAGAGAGCAAGTAAATATAGTTTATGATAAATTGATGGTAAGTTATACAACAAAATGCATTAGATGAAAAAGAGAAAATGAAATCAAAACGAGTTATCAATCATTCTTAACAAGTTAAAACTCAAACTTCACGTGGTTCATTCAGAAAGAACAACATATGTCGTCAAAGATAAGCACGCAAATTATCACATACTCTTTTGTTTCACTGTAGAAGTAAAGCCATCAAATTAATCAATTATTATTGCTGTAAACGCAAGGAAAGAACTTATACAGGTATTGCTGAAAATCAAACTGCGTTGTTCTCTGCTTTAAACTGAAGTCTTTTTTCTTTAAGGATTCAAATTAAATCAATAACCTCAACTTAAATCTTGTCCAGCTCACTTATCTGAGCTAAGCATGATGACTTCATTAAGGAAGTTTACTGAATTGTTTATTTTGGTTGTAAGAGAAACACTAACAAAGAGATTCTCTTATTTAAGACATTCTTTTAACATTCTTATTGATACACGTATTACTCTTCAATACAGAACAATACGACTTTTCAAGAAAAAATAAATTCTAAACATTTCAAAAAATTTACATGTGACATAAAATTTGGTACTATAAATACAACATGGAAGTCGTATCATACTATATATATACCCCTACGCCAACTGTGCGGTGGAAAACATGATCAGAAGGTTTGATAAAGCAGTTCCCATGATTGTTCAATGTCTCATTCTAGTCCTTTTTCTGAAATTCAACTCCGTTAATAGTTTAGCTCATCCTTTAGACCCTCTATCCCCTGCTGAAATCAACAAAACAAGGGACATAGTTCAAGGGTCTTACCTTGGTGCTATTCCTAACATTACCTATCATTTTGTGGATGTCGAAGAACCAGACAAAAAAAATGTCCTAGAGTGGCTATCTTCAAATACAACAGACAAGCCTATTATTCCTCGCCAAGCCATTGTAGTTGTTCGAGTCAAAGGTGAGACACACGAGCTTGTAGTGGACTTAACCAAAAGGTCCATTGTATCTGATAAAATCTACACTGGTCATGGATACCCTCCTTTCACATTCAAAGAGCTTTTTCAAGCCAGCAAATTGCCTCTCACCTACCCCAAATTCAAATCATCAATAGCCAAAAGGGGGTTGAATTTGTCTGAAGTTTCTTGTGTACCATTTACCATAGGTTGGTATGGAGAAAAAATCACAAGGAGAGCCCTCAAAGTGTCATGCTTTTATAGGGGAGGATCGGTTAATGTGTGGGCAAGGCCTATTGAGGGAATCACAGTGCTAGTTGATGTTGATTCAATACAGATTACTATGTACAATGACAGGTAGCCTTTGCCTAAAGCTGAAGGCACAAATTTTCAATCTTCAAGCAGCAACAGCAGGCCCAAAGCATCATCTGCTTCATGTAATGGGTCAGATATTACTGGGTTCACAATCAAGGGCCATGAGGTCAAATGGGCTAACTGGGTTTTCCATGTTGGGTTCAATGCTCGGGCAGGAATGATCATATCTACTGCTTCTATATTTGATGCCAAAACACAAAAATATAGAAGAGTACTATATAGGGGTCATGTGTCAAGACATTTGTTCCTTACATGGATCCTACAGAGGAATGGTATTTCAGGACTTTCATGGATGCTGGTGAATTTGGCTTTGGACGTGCAGCTGATACCTTGCAACCGAGGGTTGATTGCCCGAGCAATGCAGTGTATATGGACGGATACATGGCAGGGCCTAATGCTAATGGAAAGGTGCAACAGGTTCCCAGGGCTATTTGCATTTTTGAGAGGAATTCTGGCAGTGTGGCTTGGAGGCACATGGAAATCAATAACCCCCAAAACTTGGTAAGGTGTTATACTTTATCATAGCAGTTTTGGTTGAAATTGTTTGTAATCTCTGCTGTTTTGTTATGATCACACTTTGTTTTTTGTGCAGATAAGGAATGGAGAACCTGAAATTTCTTTGGTGGTCAGAATGGTAGCAACTGTGGGTAACTATGATTATGTTCTTGATTGGGAATTCCTAAGAAGTGGTAGTATAAAAGTTAGGGTAAGATTTTCTATCAACTTTTTGGAGTAGATTCATAATATGATTGAAAGAGCTGAATTTTGGTGTGATCGTGGCTTAGTCAGTCTTATAATAAGTGTTTATTTTTTAAAATAAGTGTTTTTTTAAAATAAAATAAATAATTTTATGACTTTCTAATATGTTTTTTTTAAAACTGTTTATACTTCAAATAAAAAGATTTATATTTTTTTTCAAAAAGTAAATGTTACGTGCTTATTAAAAAAATCTTAAATAAAAAATATTTATTTTATAGTTTTTTTTTAAAATACATTATCTTAAATAATTTGAGGACGAATCCTAATATAAGAATAAAATTGTGTCCTGATAATTTGTTGATTATGAATTCGAATTAAGTAGTTTTATACATTTTCTTAAGTGATATCCTCTCGAAGCATACAATTGGAAAATTGGAAATTATTTATCACTACTCGTAACTTGTGGTGAATGTTATAATTATGATAGGTGTTCTATTTAAACAGTTATTATATTATTTTAGTTCTAACCTGATTGATTTGTTATAAATTGACATTATTCAATTACAGTAGAATATGACTTTAAGATGACGCATAAATTCAAGTGAAACAAAAGGGCATTTATCCTAAATTAATTCATTGTATTATATGCATAGGTGGATCTGACAGGTATAATGGAGATGAAAGCAGTACCCTATAAACAGAAAAGTGAGATAAAAGAAAGGGTGTTTGGAACATTGGTGGCTCAAAACACTATAGCCAACTATCATGATCACCAGATAACATACTATCTTGACCTTGACATTGATGATAGTAGCAACTCCTTCATCAATGCTAAGTTGCAAAGGGCAAGAGCAACTGGGTTTCGAACACCAAGGAAGAGTTACTGGACAGTAGTTAGAGAAATTGCAAAGAGGGAAGCCGAGGGGAGAATACGGCTCGGCTTGGAACCAGCTGAGCCGTTAATAGTCAACCCCAACAAAAGGACAAAGCTAGGGAATGAAGTGGGTTACCGGCTGATCAGTGCACACCCAATTACTTCTCTTCTATCTGATGATGATTGCCATCAAAGAAGAGCATCTTACACAAAGTATCAGTTGTGGGTCACTGCCTATAACCGATCAGAGAGATGGGCTGGAGGGTTCTATGCTGATAGTAGCCGTGGTGATGATGGCTTAGCCGTTTGGAGCCAGAGGTAACTGGAAAAAATATTTATCCTAGTCTCAAATGAAAAAAAAATGATATTTTTAGGATCACTTTGGTTGGGTGGATGAATACAACAAAGGGAGATAAAATTTTCAAATTTGAATTAAAAGAAAAGTAGGAAAACAATTATTTTTTAGAATCAACTTTTTTTCTCTAATATCCGTGTTTTATTTTCTCTTTATTTTCTTTTCCCCAGCAAAATATATCATTAGTGACATGTTATTTGAAATTTATATTTGTTTTGATTTAAACTTCTATATTTATATATGCTATTATATATGAAAAAAACTTCTTGATTGGTCGTCACAATTTTTTCAGTTTTAAAATTCATAATTAAAAGAAAAAGACTACTAATTGATCAAACTACATTATCAAATTCTAACTTGACCTTGTGGATCATGGTTCATACAGGAATAGAGAAATTGAGAATACAGACATAGTGCTATGGCACTCAATTGGGATCCATCACGTTCCTTATCAAGACTTCAAAACTATATTACATGCAAGGATAAAAATGTTAAAACTTTTATTTTCTTGGATCAAAGTAAACATAAATTAACAATGTAAGATTTTTTTTATGATGTCATTCAAACATAATTTGTCATATATAATAATGGATAATTTTATTGTTTTGTATATTAATTATTTTGAAAGTTATACTAATAATAATTTTTAATTAGTTAAGTATAAAATATTTTACACGACAATATAAACCTATTAAACTCATAAATTTTCATGAGTAATTTTCTTTTTCTCTTACTCTTGTTCATTTACATCTATCGCTTCTTTTCCGTAAAAAAAGAAATAGAACAAAATCATAAGTGCAATATATTACTGTATATTATCAGTAAGGGTAGTGATACTTAACGAGACATACCACTTGGGCCAAAATTAGCAGTGATATACTCATTCATATTTAGCAAAATTAATTGGATAACTTATAACTTATAAAGATCTGACCTTTTTCCCCTATATTTAATTTAATAGATAATAAAATCTTTTATAATATGATATTATATTTATAATGAAAGTATTTATTTTTTAAATAGTAATTTAAGTGTTATACTTTTTTTATTCTACAATTTCACCACAGAATGTTAAGATTAATATATTGCATTAATAAATCGAGTCTACTCAATCTTGTTTCATATGCTGTTTGGTTTTATTCAACTCGGATTCAAGTTTAAATAAATTATCTTATCAAAATATTTAGTCGAGTAGTAACAAAAATAAACCTCCTCAACATATCCCATATAGACCCCTAAATAAAATTAATTAAACTACACCTTAGAAAGTAAGTAAGTTGGAGTCATGATTAAAGAAATCAAGTTCCATTGATTAGTTCAATGGATTAAATAAGATGGTAAATGATATTGTAAATCTTTTAGCATATGTTAAAAAAAAGTTGGAGTTCTTGTATTAAAAAACCTTTTGGGTACATAACGAAGAAATTGCGCATGCATATATGAGAACACATGAATCCTTCAAATTTTATTTAGTTGTTTCGGTAAAATACATAGCAGCTAATGTTGAGAAGTGCAGTTAGGCCAGCCAACAGGCTTGGGAGATAGTGTTTTAAGGACAGGGTTGCTCTCGAAGAAATTGGTTGGCCTCAGCTCAAACCCACCACTCAATGTTGGCATAACTGGAAAATCTTCTTGGCAAGGGACATGATGAAATCCCATTGTGTACCACAATACTATGTCCTCGTTCTCAATCTTCCTATTCCTGCATATTCAATTTTAAATGCTAAATTTATAAATAATTTAATTGAAAATTTTGAAGAGGTCTGAGAAACGGTTCATATTTAGCATAAGGTCTGAAAAACGGTCCAGATTTAGACAAAACTTGAATACCACTTTAGTATTTTTAATTTAATCCTCTATTATGCAGAATAATGATATTCCAATTTTGATTATAGAACCAGAACTAAAAACACACACTTAATGAATTAGGTCAGTTTAAAGAAAGAGTAAATAAGAAGTGAGAAAGTGTAACATGTAATTTAGTAAAGTAAATGATGTTGGAGTTTTTGTTTAAACTCCATGGGTTATGAATAAGAGGCGGTTGGAAAAAGATTAGAAAAATAATAACTACTCCTAACCGCTCCTGGAAAGGTTAGAAAAAATAATAACTACTCCCAATAACTACTTCCAACCGCTCTGATAACAAACGGTTGCGATGGTTCATCGCCAAGAGTCGCGATGGTTCGCTGGCAACTCTTCAACATGGTTGTTTGTTGTCTATATATAGACACAGAGACTATCAGAAAAGAGATAGAGGAGATAGAGAAAAGAGAAAAACTGATAGAGTTTTGATAGTTAATCTTTTCTGATATTCTCGCTTAGATACTAGTGCATTTTCATATCACATAAACTCTTCATTCTTTCAAGTGGTTCCTCAAGCATTAGCTTTGTTCATTTGAGCTGTTGATTTGAAATGCCATCAATCTTCAGACGTTGATCCGTTCTATCCTGGGAGACAATTGTTCATCAACCTTTGGCATCAATTGGAGGGAACAAATTGTCTTAAGGAGACAACATTGTTGGGCTTGGATCCTTTCATCTCTTTGCATCTGTTTCTGATTCATACTTATCATACAGGTTCTGTTTAAATTGGTTTTTGTACAGTTATAGTAGATTATATTGTTTCTCTTGACTACTCAGATTCTGACCCTTGTACAATTGGATATATTCCAATTCTAAATTAACTAATAGAAACAACAATCTTAAGACAATTTGCTTTGAATCTGAGTTTAGTATATTTTATCTTTTTGTATTATATACTGTTGTCTACTTTCTGTACTTTTGAACGATTAATTTGTGTGATTAATCATTGTTTCTGTATGTGTTGAATCAAAGATTTCTAAATTACCTTTTTCTTCTATTGATAGATCAACTGAATTGTTAGATTTAATACATAATGATATATGTGATATGAAAACTGTATCATCTAGGGGTAATAAGAAATATTTTATTACTTTTATTGATGATTGCAGTAGATACTGTTATGTTTGTTTACTTAATAGTAAGGATGAAACACTTGTTGCTTTTAGACAATATAAAAATGAAGTTGAAAATCAACTTAACAAGAAAATTAAGGCTATAAGGAGCGATCGTGGGGGAGAATATGATGGCCCCTTCGAGGAATTCTGTATAGAATCTGGGATTATACATTAGACGACTGCTCCTTATGCACCGCAATCAAATGAGATTGCAGAAAAGAAAAATCGGACATTAAAAGAAATGATGAACGCTATGTTAATCACGTCCGGTTTACCACAGAACTTGTGGGGGGAAAGCCATTTTGACGGCAAACTATATTATTAATAGAGTTCCTCATAAGAAGACAAAGAGCATACCATACGAAGTATGGAAAGGAAAGCAACCATCCTTGAAATACTTGAAAGTGTGGGGGTGCTTGGCTAAGGTCGCGGTTCCTAAACCCAAAAGGTTAAAGATCATACCTAAAACCGTGGATTGTGTATTCATTGTTTATGCACTTAATAGTAGTGCTAATTGATTTTTGGTTTATAAATCCGATGTCTCAGATATACAGGCTAAAAACGTCTTGTATAACGGCAAGTCTAGACATATACGTCGTAGACATGATACCGTAAGACAACTACTCTCGAATGGAATCATCTCAATAGACTATGTGAGGTCTAAAGAGAACATAGCGGATCCATTAACTAAAGGGATTCCTAGAGAGTTAATTGAAAATTTGTCGAAAGGAATGGGTTTAAGGCCTATCAATTGTTGATCATCGCGGTAACTCTACCTTGATGAGTGGAGATCCCACGATCTAGGTTCAAAGAGACAACTAAGTCATGATCGACTGTTAAACACTGTGGAGTTTTAAACTCATACTCATTCCTATGACAAGACAGTGTATATGAGGGTAAGCATAATGGCTTTTAATGGTTTCTTAATTTGATGTGTTCAGATGATGTATGTGGAGGTATATCACAAGAAATCACCTATGTGAGTGTGAAGTGAGGGCTGCTTCAATGAGAACTTAAAAAGGCCGATTCTCTACAACACTTGCAGAACCAGGAAGGTGTCCACGGCCAAAATGGACACAACAATGAGGACGAGCAATGCTAGGGAAGCAATTGTGTGTCTCCTATTGTCTCGGTATACACCATAAAGGTCGACGGTTCAAGGCATCACGACTACCGATTGACCTAGTATACCCGATAGGTTTACACTAGAGAAGGTTCAAAGGTAACCCCTACCTATCTCGATGCAATTGTTTCTCGCCGAGGAATCACATTTGCATACATATTCATATGCATTTAGTCATGTTGAATTGATCTCTTATTCATGTGGGGGATTGTTGGAGTTTTTGTTTAAACTCCATGGGTTATGAATAAGAGGCGATTGGAAAAAGATTAGAAAAATAATAACTACTCCTAACCGCTCCTGGAAAGGTTAGAAAAAATAATAACTACTCTAAATAACTACTCCCAACTGCTCCGATAACAAACAGTTGCGATGGTTGATCGCCAAGAGTCGCGATGGTTCGCTGGCAACTCTTCAACATGGTTGTTTGTTGTCTATATATAGACACAGAGACTATCAGAAAAGAGATAGAGGAGATAGAGAAAAGAGAAAAACTGATAGAGTTTTGATAGTTAATCTTTTCTGATATTCTCGCTTAGATACTAGTGCATTTTCATATAACATAAACTCTTCATTCTTTCAAGTGGTTCCTCAAGCATTAGCTTTGTTTGTTTGAGCTGTTGATTTGAAATGCCATCAATCTTCAGACGTTGATCCGTTCTATCCTGGGAGACAATTATTCATCAACCTTTGGCATCAATTGGAGGGAACAAATTGTCTTAAGGAGACAACATTGTTGGACTCGGATCCTTTCATCTCTTTGCATCTGTTTCTGATTCATATTTATCATATAGGTTCTGTTTAAATTGGTTTTTGTACAGTTATAGTAGATTATATTGTTTCTCTTGACTACTCAGATTCTGACCCTTGTACAATTGGATATATTCCAATTTTAAATTAACTAATAGAAACAACAAATGACACACCTGCAACTCCAAACAGCCAAAGTATCGTCACCTCTGCTACGATCAACATACAATCCTCCGACCCATTTCTCGGATTTGTTGTATGGTGTGACCCATAAATCGTAATTGGTGAAAGCAGCTCTGATTTGTGGATAATCATCATCAAGCAAAAGTGGGCGTGCTGCTGGGCCGGGAAGCAAACGATACCGCATTTTATTTCCTTGTTTTGACTCTTTATTAGGATTTACCACTAGTAGCTCTGAAGGCTTCGGACCCAGGTTGATTCTGGCATCAGCTTCTGTTTTAGCTGTTTCACTTACAACTGTCCAATAACTTTTTCTGGGTATGGTGCGATCTTTCACTCTTACTGTCTCAAAACTAGACTTAACAAAGGAGTTTGCTTCACCATCAATATCAAGGTCAAGATGATAGGTGAAGAAGTGATCATGGTTAACACCAATGGTATTATCTGCTAGCAGTCTTCCATAGATGTCATTTTTTATTTGATTCGTGTTGGTGTAAGTCCCTGCCTTAAGCCCTAATATCCCAGTAAGTCCAACCTAATTTAACATATATATAGCATGCAATTAGCTTCTAAATAATAGGTAATTGTAAATATAATTATAAATTATTCATTTTGCATGTATCAATATAATTTAGTGAAGTGCTATTTAACTTGGTTTTTCACTCGTTTTATTTTTTTTATTTTACCAAATCATAAGTATTTTTCATGGGAAAATTGATATATGTAAGAATATTATAAACGACTATTCTACATCAATTGATCACGAACATCTAATAATTTACTCTCAATTTTGGATTACAGAAAGGAATATCTCTGTTTCATTTACTTCAGTTTTGATTGTTTTGTACTTAAAAGGGACAGTTAAAGATTGAGTCATTTCCACAATAAATAGCACACATATATGAATAGGTCCTTTTAAAAACTGTTGAAGGTGGCATGCCATTCACTAAGAACAAAATTGAATAAAGTCCCATAAGAAATAGAGTCTCATGCTGACATGACACGTCTCTCCAAATTTTTCTACTACAAGATTGAATAAAGAAATGAAGGATTATAATTTTGGTGATGGCATAAAACATTTAAAGATTGGTGCATGCAATCATACCACAGATTTGATGCTGCCACTTGGCTTAAATTCCCAATCTATGACATAGTCGTAGTTGCCCACAGTTGAAACCATTCTCACCACTAGGCTTACATCAGATCTAACCTCAGTAATCTACCAAAAAGAACACAGTGAATATTTATCCACTGAAAAACAAAATGAAAAATGGAACCAGAACAAAAAACTATAATTGAAAAATCTGAGTTAAAAAAAAAGTACCACTTCATCTGGGATTCCAACTTCTGTATGACGCCACATAATATCACCCGCATACTTTTCAAATATACAGAAGGCATTAGATATCTTTACAGGGGTACCATCAGAACCAGCATAGTATGCATCTATGAATTCAGCATTGGGAGGACAATCTGTCAAAGGTTGCAATGAAGACATAAACTGTCCCAAACCATATTCACCAGAGTCAAAGAATGTTGCATAATACCATTCCTCACTTGGGTCTTGGTATGGCACAAACAACTCTGATACGAATCCTTTGTATAGTACCGGACGATATTTCTGCTTTTGGAGATCATAAATTGATGCCTGAGAAATTACTAGGCCAGCCCGAATGTCAAATCCTACATGAAATACCCAATTGGCCCAACTGATTAAAGAAAATGGTTAGTATCAAAGCTATACATACAGCTGTTGGTGTTAACAAAAACGTATATATATAAACGTAATCATATCCCACACTAACAGAATTTCCTCTTAAAAAAGTGAAAGATACAAAAAAGAAGGAATACAAATTACAAATAATCACTACAAGAAATTAAAGTATTACTAACAAAAATTTTGTCACTGATAATTGTCTCACTAAAGTTTTATTGTCAATTTTTTAAAAATTACATGCAAATTGTTTTGTTACTATTGTAAAGTTTTTTTATAGTGAATACCTTACGGAATGACCATCGATGGTGAATCCAGGTCCACCGTCTTGCTTGAAAGCTATTCCCTTAAGCTTTGGACCAAAGGGTGGTTCTAGCTTAGATGCTCTATACTCAGTGCCCTCTGCCTTTGGCACTGGAACCACATATCTATCATTGTAACCAACAATTTTCATATCGTCAAAGTCAACCAACACTGCCACCCCTTCCAAAGGCCTGGCATAGAAATTAGTAGTCCCATTTCTGTAATAGCACTTAATCTTGACGCTCCGTACGGTCTTGGCTTCTCCAAACCAACCAAAAGTGAAGGCATTACACCGCACCAGAGAGATATTGAGACCCCTCTTCGTCACGGACTCCTTAAACGGTTCGTAGCTGAATGGCAACCGTGTCGCCACCGCTATTTCGCCTAAGGTCAGCATAGGGTATCCATTTCCTTCGTAGACTTTGGTTGATACGATGGAACGAGTGGACAGGTCCACTGTGATCTAGTGGGACTGTTTTTGGAACCGGACTACGGCAAAGGCGCGGCGAGGTGGTGGCGGAGAAGATGTTCTAGGTCTGGTATTACGGTTTGAGGATAGCCATGAGAGGAGTTCGGGCTTGTTGGGTTCGTCCAAGGCTACGTAGTGGAAGGTGAGGTTTTGGGAGGTTGGGTATGCGTTTTGGACAATGGTTCGAACAAGGTTGAGCTCAGACGGAGTTAGAGGGTCTAGTGGGTGAGGATTGTTCATGCATTCTACACAGCTCCATAAGAGCATGAGGATCAATGACAGCATCACCTTCGTAGTTGCATCCATTGCTCTCGTGATCAAACTCCGGTACTTATTATAAGAAATAAGTGATAGTATAAAATTCATACTATTACTTATTTTTTATAGTAGTAATAAACAGTGACAAAAAGCTATTTCTTGTCTGTATTTGACAAATGAAAAATACTTGAGAGGGTTATAGATGGTTTAAAGCCATTAATGGGTAAATATGTGACAAATATGCAAAAGTAGTTTCATATTTAGTAGATAGTTACTATTAAGGGTAAAATAAGTAAAATATAATGTAACAATCAAATGAGATTATTACCTTATTGTCATTATTATTAATTACAAGAAAGAGAGACACTCTACAAAATTAAAATAAGGGTGGGTTTGTCTAACTTATCCAAATAAAAAATAGGATTAACTAACTTCACCTTTATTGACTAATATAATATAGACAAGTGACTTATATTTTCAATTTTATCATTAATATTTTAACTATCCCATTTAATGAATCATCTTTAATTTCTCATTCATATAATTTTTTCTCATGTCATTTATATATAAAATTAAAACTTTATAATTTTTAATTAAAATTATACTAACATATATATACATTATAAAATATTAAATTCTTAATTAATATTTTTAAATTAATTTTAAAAATTCATAATCTTTATTCGCTTTAGGTAAATATTTTTCATTTATTTTAACTTTAGAAAAATAATAATTTTTTAATAAATTTAAATATATAAAAATTAACTTTAACTAAATACCTCTCATTTTACATATAGATAATGAGAACAATTGGGTTGTAAAGTCAAATGTAAAATGAGAACTATTTATCTAAAGTTAAGTTTTATATACTCCAAAAAATTAAAATTCATTTTTCAAAAGTTAAAATAAATGAAACTATTTTATCTAAATTTTTTCTTATGATAAATATTTACCTAAAGTAAATAAATAATATATATTTTTATAGTTAAAAAATGCCAATTATTCAGATTTTATAATTTTATAATTTTATTACATATATTTATGTATTTTATGATAACATTAGTTATTAACTTTTAATTAAAAATTATAAAATTTTAACTCTATACATAAATGATATGAAAAAAATGGTATGAAAGAGAAATTAAAAATGATGCATTAAATGTGATAGTCATAAAATTAATAATAGAATTCAAAATATAATATAATATTCTAAATTTTATTAATCATTAAAGATGAGGTTGTTTAATTCTATTTTCACTTGGGTTAGACAAACCCCATAAAAAATAGGAAAAAAAAATAGAGCAGGATTTAAAAAGAAATAAATGATGTGAAAGGTCAAAACTAAATATAATGAGTTAGTTTGTAAAATTAGTTGAAGGGTAAAAATATATATCAAAACAAACGTGGAGACAAAATCAAGCCTTTATTATTATTTTTTTTTTCAAAGGGAACAAAAAGGTAAAAAAGAAAGGCAACAAGAAACTATTTTCTTTATTTATAGTTATAGATATAGATTATTAAGAGCATATTCAATGAATGAAATTTAAACAATTCCATTTTAAATTATTTATCTTATATTAATCGATACCTACAATATCGCATGATTGTTAAAAAACTTACACATATTTTGCTTCAATGTGATAATTTTAAACAACATTTAAATATTCTTAAATAGTAAAAAAATATTTTTTTTACTAATAAGAAACATAAACTTAATTTTAAATAATTTAATATAAAACATAAATCAGCTCCAATGATAAAAAATAATCAACCATATCTAAAAATAAACAACTCATATGTTAACCAATACACGTTGGAAATGTTCTAAGTAAACCATGAACTTTATCTTTAGTGGTGAAAGTAAAAAATATATATTTGAATTAGAAATATTACAAATCATGTTTAAGTCATCTTCCAAATATTAAAATATCTTTATTAAACCAATGTTAGTTCTCAATTCATGGCTCGCCCTTATGGCGTCTCTAAAATTGTAGAATTTTTTTAAATGATTTTAAATTTCATATTAAGTGACACTTGATTTGAATATTTTAATTTTAATTTTTAATAAAAACAGAAAATAAGAGTAAAAGTAAATTTGTTTAAAATTTAGAAAATATTTTAAAAAATAGACCAAAAACTAAAAAACAATAAATCAATGTTAGAGTATTTTTTTAAACATATTTTTCAAATCTTAAAAATAAAAACAAACACTCAAATCAAGCATTATCTTAAATTTTATTTTATTTTATCAGTTGGACACTTAGATTTTTTTATTTATTTTGGATATTCAACGGGGCTAAAAATCCCGGGAAAAGAAAACTACACAGAAACTAAATGAGAAGTGCAGGATAGCATAGGCACGTCATTTCATTTAAGTGTTTTTTATATTCTAATTTTTATTTTTAAAAAATACGATTCATTAGTTATTATTATTAATTCTCACTTTTCATTCTAAGGAAATTTTCATTTGAAACACCACATAAATAGCACGTTTCAAATAAGAATTCTTCCTTGAAGTCAAATGTTAACCGGTATTTTAAGAGTATTGATTAGGAAATTAAGAGCAGAAATATTTTTATTAATTCGTTTGTAATTTTTTGTGTTTTTTTATGATTTTTATAATAAATAATTTTTTATCTTTTAACTAGTGTTTTTAGGATATTAGTTAAGAAAGTAAAAGAAAAAAATATTTATTATAAAAAAAGTAAAAAGGTAAAAAATTATAGACAATACAATTTTACACATTCCTATTTTAATTCCTTAACATTTGTCTTTTCTCTTTAATTTCTTAACGAGTGTTCTTAATACTGCATGCACGGGTTAGGCAGATCTTAACAAGAAAAAAGAACTAATAATAATGATAGCTCTAGGATCACAACATAAATTGATACAGTAGATGAGATTAAAAACACCTAAATGAAAACACCAGCCTCTACTTACCTATTGGAGGCCATTGACCTTGTAGCAATATAGAGCCCTTGAAAATTGTGCTCATTACTCTCAATTAGAAGCAATTCTCTTCCAATTAATGTTGGGGACCTTAATTTGGGACCATTGTTAGTTTCCAATGTTGGCACCATTGTTGAAAATTGTAGAATTTTAGAATGATTTTGAATTTGACTCTCAAATATGGATTGAACAAAGAAGGGGAAGATAACCATTAACCAAGGTATATGATTTCATCTAGTGTTATGCTTGGGCAACAATAGTTAAAAGGTTAGTTGATATCAAAAACTTGTTAAACTAGTTGAAAGGTTAGTTGATATCAAAAACTTGTTAAACTAATTGATTGAATTATAAGTGTTTGATAAAATTATTTATTGAAGTAATTGATAAATATAAAATGACAAAAATAAATATATTTGTATATTTTATATAAATTTTAAAATTATTTACTGTTAAAAATATATTTTTAGTATTTATAATTTATTTTAAATTTTTTTAATTTTATTTATAGATCAATTATTTTAATTACCTTTTTAGTTTCAAATACTGTATTTTTCATATTCTAATTATATTATTATATAGTTAAAAATATTTTTTTAGTACTTACAATTTTTTCTTTTAATTAAATTTAAATTTTTGTAATTTTATATATTCTATATTCTATTATTAACCTTATTCTATGTCTTAAGTAGATGCTATACTTTTATTACATTGATCAGTGCAATGGTTAAATAAATGATATAATATAAAAATTAAAAAATAATAGAAGAAATAAAACAAACCTATCGTTGATTTTTATCAATGTGTTGAAGTAGTATAATATTAAATTAGAAAAAATATTGTAATGGTTAAATAAACCTTGTCATATAAAAAATATTTAAAAATAATTAATAACAAAAATAAAATAAACTATATTGTTAATGAGAGAAAGAAGAGTATTAAAACCCTACCTTACTAAAAAAGATTAAAAAGGAAACTAATAAACATTTTAAGGGTAGAAAAAGGAATAAAATATAAGATGTTTTAAGATAGCATTTAAAAAAATGTTACAAATGAAATAGCATATAAAAAATGGTACAAGTTATTAAAAAATTGTTTACAAAACATCATTATAAGGTGAAAGATTTTTTCAGCTAGCAAAAAATTAAAAATTAGTTGACTGTGTTTGCCAAACATAACTATATTTTTTTTATAATCCTAATTGTTAGTAATTTTTTAATCAAAGAGTTACTGTTATTATTTCTCAATTGAAACATTCTCGTATTTACACTGTTTTGATAAATAATACCTCTTACAATAAGAAATGAGAACTAATAGCAATGAGATCTAAATATATTCAATTGGGAGCAGTTATCTTCCAATTGATGCGGGGATCATGGTTACTTTCAAGTTACAAGGAAGGATAACATAATAATGTTATCTATTGTTGACTAAACACATGATAAAATTAAAATTTATCCTATTCTTATTATTTATTGGTTTATTAAATATTAAAAAAATTGTCAATTTATCAAAAATTTAAAATATATTTATATGCTATATCACACTCTTATTTTTTATTTGTTTAAATATGTTTTAGTTCTCTTTATTAAAGAATATTTTAAGTATTTGATAAAAGAACAAATTTTATTCTGAATTTTTAATAAAAATTGATTTTGTTGTATTAAATTTTTGATATATTAAAATTTTATTTTAATTTTCTATCCTTAGTTAAATGATGAAATATCAATAAAACATTTTAAAATATAATTTCTAACCACTAAAACTTTGTCACTGTTTATTTTACACGTTAAGTTAATTTTTTTACGATTTTTAAACCACAAGAATCAATTAAAATAAAAAAGAAACAAGTATCTCCAGTTCTTTCATCATTTGTAATGAGAATGCATCAAACAGATTCAGATTAGAAAGCACGTCACACACGAAAACAAATGGACGAACAAAAATCGAGAATAAAAACACCGACTGAAGAGTGACGATGAGGTGTGCAGTGTGCTTGTAGTTGTGCGGCGGTCCAGCGGAAGATGTCGAAGGCGAGGTCTTGGTCAAGTCGTGAAGAGGGTTTGAAAATTGTGAGGGTAACACATTCACCGTTCTCTCTTTTTTCCCTTCTATTTTCAGATGTCTGTAGAATTTTTTTATTTAACTTAAATATATTTTTTGTCACAATAATTTTAGTATTTTTTTTTCGTTTTTATAATTTTTTATTTATTTTTTGTAAAATATGTATATTTTATTTTTTATTCTTAAAATATTTTATATAACACTTTAAAAAGTAAAAAAATATTATTTAAAACTCTTTAAAAACAAAAAAAAATTATAAGAACTAAAATAAAAAAAAGGTTACAAGAGATAAAAATGAAAAAATGACTAAATTGCTGGAACAAATTAAAATATATTTAAAATTTGTTAAAAGAAAAAAAAACAAAATTCACTAAAATATTACACCTACTAAAATACTAATTTTAAATCTGAAAGGCTGAAAATAAATTTATTTCAAATTCCAATGACTAAAATCATATTTAATTCTTAGCTGAATTGTAAAAAATAAGGAAAATACATATATGAGAATATGTAAATCCATCAAATTGTATTTAGTTATTTCAGTCCAATGCGCACCAGCGCAAATGCACACAGGCTTGGGAGATTGTGTATTAAGAACCGGGTTTCTCTGGAAGAAATTGGTTGGCCTCAGCTCAAACCCACCACTCAAAGTTGGCATAATTGGATAGTCTTCTTGCGAAGGAACATGATGAAATCCCATTGTGTACCACAATACTATGTCCTTGTTCTCAATTTCCCTATCCCTGCACATTCAATTCACAATACTCAAACATGCACCCATTCATACCTCGTTATATATGCAGACTATGTATGCAGAATTTAAATCAAATTATTTAGAAAAAAATTGGATGGAAAAAAATAAAGAAAAAACTTAGACATGGTTATTTAGTTTTTTTTTTTATTATCAAACTTATAGTTTTATTTTACTATCTTAATTTTTAATGTAAATTTTTATTAAAAAAATCTTAAATAACTTTTTGATACTTATAAAATTGAGTAATTTTTTTATTTTAATCTTTTAAAGTATTTTTTAATTCTTTTTAATTTTTCTTCTTTTGGTTTTAGTCATAATTGTCAAATAACAATGTCATTCACAATTCATTAATTTATCACATGATAAAAGAGTCTGAAAGAATAATTATATATAATTTTTATTGTAATTTTTAAATCCTCATTTATTAAAAATCATTTGTAGCATCATACTAATTATTAAGGAATTAAAAAAAATACACCTAATCCTCCTATTATATTCTTTAATGACTACATCATCATCAGTTACTCAACAATAAGAGTAAAACAACAACAAAAAATACAGGAACAAAAATCTTCATAGGACTAAAAAAAATCCTATTTTAAAGAGACCATTTACCCCAGCAAAATAACAAAATAAAACTGTAATTTTTATTAAAAAAAAGTCTATTAACTATAAAATGACTAAGTAGTGTGATTCTGTAAGATATGATTTAGTAAATGACACACCTGAGATTCCAAACATCAATAGTATCATCGCCTATCTTTCATTCTCACTATCTCCAAATTGGACTTTCAAAAGGATCGAGTTGACTTCATCATCAATGTCAAAAGGCTTGGACCCCAATTTCCTTCTAGCATCAACTTCAATTTTACTCATTTCACTGACAACTGTCCAATGGTTTTTCTTGGGTGTGGTGTGATCTTTGACTCTCATTGTCTCCAATTGGACTTCACAAAGGAGTTGGCTTCACCATCAATATCAAGGTCCAGGCAATATGTGAAGAAGTGGTCATGGTAGTCACCAATGGTCTGCTAGCAATGTGCCGTAGATGTCATCTTTTATTTGATTCATGTTGGTGTAAGTTCCTGCCTTAAGCCCTAATATCCCACTAAGCCCAACCTATTTTAAAATATAACATGCCCTTACCTCTGAACAATGGGTAACTACTCATTTAATATAAATTAAAAATTATTATTTTGAATATATGTATATAATTTAGTTAAGTGCTATTTGACTTTATAATTCGCTCTCAATTTTAAATTGCAGAAAAGGGGCCACGCCTGCTTCATTTATTTCAACTTAATTTCTAGATAAAGGAACAGGTTAAAGATTGAAATTAGTGATTTCCACAATACATAGCACACATGAATAAGTTCTTTTAAAAGTTCTTGAAGGTGTCGTTCACTAAGAACTAAATTCAAGAGAATCCAACAAGAAATAGCGAGTCTACCACACATGCTTTTCCAAATTTTGCAATGACATGGTTGAATACAGAAATGAAAAGCATACCCCAAGTTTGATGCTGCCACATGGCTTAAATTCCCAATCTATGACATAGTCATAGTTGGGCACAGTTGAACTGTTCTCACCACTAGGCTTACATCTGACCTGGCCTAGGTTATCTACCAAAAAGAACGCAATGAATATTATTTATCAGTTGAAAAGCAAAATGGAACAAGAACCAAAAGAAAATATAAATAAATAGACAGTAAAAAAATATTACCACTTCATTTGGAAACGAATATTCTGTGTGACGCCACATGATATCATCTGCAAAATTTTCAAATATGCAGAAGGCATTAACTATCTTTACAGGTGTGTGTACCATCTGAACTAGCATAGTATGCATTTAAGAATGCAGCATTGGGAGGGCAATCGGTGAGAGGCTACAATGAAGACATAGACTGTCCAAGACCATATTCACCAGAGTCAAAGTATGTGGTGTAATACCATTCCTCAGTACGTTGGGTCTTGGTATGACACAAATAACTCTGGTATAAATCCTTTGTATAGTATCCGACGATGTTTTTGCTTTTGCAGATCATATATTGGGCCAGGCCGAATGTCAAATCCTACATGAAAATTCCATTTGGCCCAACTGATTGCAGAAAAGGGTCAAAAAGTTACAAATAGATGTTACTGTTAATCAAATAAATAAATAACCTATAGTTTTTAGCTCGGAACAAAGAATACCATGAAGTCATGTTCGTATTGGTGATTATATGAGTCATTTCGTATAGAGAAACTATTATTTTGATTTATTTTGATTTGGATATTTGAATTTTAAAAGGAAAAAAATGGTGGAAAAAATTTAAATTCCAAAGCCCTTGTTTGATAAGAAAAACATAGGATACTGATTAAAAAAACTTTTTTATTGGAATCAAAAGATTATTTAAGTCTTTTTATATTTTAAAATTGTAATATCTATTCCCATCCTCCCCTTCTTGTCAATTTGGTTGTTAGAAATATTGGTGATAGTAGAAAAGGAAATGATGAGAAAAAAGAAAAAGAATGATTTTTTGTATTATTTAATATGAGAAAAAATATATTAAATTCTCTCTAATTATTTGATTGAATAGAAAATTAAATTAAAAGATAATATTTTTTAAAAGACAAAAAAATATTTCTAGAACTTAAAAACACGTGGTTAGATAAAAGTAGTTGAAGGATATGATTGAAAAAATATTATGGAATTTTTCTTGTGTTCTTTTGATTTCATAGAAAAACTATCAGACGTCGTGAAATCTTTTCTGCCATTTGTCATTCTCTTTAAATTCTACTTTCCAAAAACTGACAACGAGAGGCATGCATAAAATATCTCTAGAACTTTAAAACACGTGGTTAAATAAAAATAGTTGAAGGATATGATTTAAAAAAACAACAACCACTTGACTGACGCCTAGGATAAGGAAACCAGTTTGTTGTAGGTGTAGCCTTGTAGGCATCACCATAAGTTGTTGACTTGTTGTGGTGATGTCGGGAAAACCCTGTTGTTTACAAAGTTTCTTGTTCATGCATCACCGTTGGTCTTGGAAAATTGGGCTGCAAAGGGTTGGGAATCATTTCTCTTTGAGAGTTGACATTGTTTGGTGAATATAGCCTTCTTAAGGTAAGGTTTTGTTGAGCAAAATGAGACTCGTTTGACAACAAGAAATGTATGTGGAAAAACACCTTTTCTATTACTCTCTGTTGATAGCTTCTCTTGTTGTGTTTTACAAATGAAAAATTACAGCAATTTATAGGCAGAATGTTTGCCTCTCCATAAATTAAAACATAATGCCCATTGAATGGTTTGTCTATTGTTACGCTATTCTTTCGTTATGCCATTTAATTGCCTTTTATTCTAAAATAAAACTGCTTATTTAAGTTTCATAACAAATCTCCCCCTGAAACTTAAATACTCTTCCCATCTCTCATTCCAATCAACCGTTTACAATTCTCCAGCAATGTGGTCGGCAGCGGCTTGGTGAAAACGTCCGCGGCTTGAGCTCGGCTTTCAACATGCTCCAACACAACCTTTCCTACTTTGACTTGTTCTCGGATAAAATGAAATCGGACATCGATGTGCTTACTTCTTCCGTGATTGACCGGGTTCTTTGCTAGCTCGATCGCCGACTTGTTGTCAACTCGGATCACGGTCCCTTCAACTCGGATCACTCCCAGATGCCTTAGAAGATTTGAAATCCAAACTGCATGACATACACTCCAAGAGACTGCCACATACTCGGCCTCGCAGGTCGACAAGGTTACAATGGGTTGCTTCTTTGATAGCCAAGTAAAAGCCGTATTCCCAAGTAAGAATACATAACCCGAAGTACTTTTCCGGTCATCAACATCACCACACCAATCGCTATCCGAGTAACCTACTAGTCGGTAGTCATCCGATTTTGAATAGAGAAGACCAAGTGATAGGGTTCCTCGGACATATCTTAGAATTCTCTTCAAAGCCTTCCAATGTGTGTAGCTCGGATCCTCCATAAATCTGCTCGTTATCCCAACACTTAGCATTAGGTCGGGTCTCGTGCTTGTAAGGTACCTCAGACTTCCGATTAAACTTCGATATCTCACAGAATCAGCTCGTTCTCCTCCATCAAACTTTGAGAGTTTAGTGCCTGGTTCCATTGGAGTAGAAACCGGGTTGCAGTCCTCCATTTTAAACTTCTTTAAAATTTCAAGAGCGTACCTTTCTTGGGATATAAAAATCCCTTCCTCCGACTGTTTTACTTCTAGGCCAAGAAAATATTTCATCAAGCCTAGATCTGTCATCTCGAACTCTTTCTTCATTACCTCCTTGAACTCCTTAATCATCTTCGCGTTGCTTCCGGTGAATATGAGGTCGTCAACATAGAGAGCTACTACCATCATATCCTTCTCTGATTTCTTTGTGTATAAGGCATGCTCATACGGACATTGCTCGTACCCATTTTTCTTGAAATATCCGTCAATTCTCTCATTCCAAGCGCGAGGAGCCTGCTTCAGCCCATAGAGGGCTTTTTTCAACCTTAGCACCTTCTTCTCATCTCCTCTCTTCATGTACCCGAGTGGTTGCTCGACGTACACCTCCTCTTTCAGCACTCCATTTAGAAAGGCCGACTTCACATCCATCTGTAGGATCGGCCATTGGTTCTGGGCGGCTAACGAGATAAGAAGTCGGATTGTCTCCATTCTCGTGACAGGAGCAAATACTTCATCATAATCTATTCCCTCCTTTTGTTTATAGCCTTTTACCACAAGTCGAGCCTTATACCGCTCAACCTCTCCCTTAGCATTCATCTTTTTCTTGTACACCCATTTTACTCCAATGGGCTGAGCTTCTTCAGGAAGGTCGGTCAGTTCCCACGTTTTGTTGCGTTCAATCGCCTCAATCTCCTCTTCCATCGCTGTTCTCCACTTCTCATCTTGGACAGCTTTCTCAAAACTCAAGTCTTCAGAGTCGGCTAGAAGACATACAACATGAACTTCATTTGTATTGTCGTATATTTCCTGCAGGCTTCTCGTCCTGGGCTGTAGTGGCTCGTCTTCTTCATCTGAGAGCTCGGTAGTTGTTTCTGTTGAAGGCACAACCATTTCCGAGCTAGTTTCTGCTTCGACCGGGTTACTCCAACACCATTGCTTTGTTTCCTCCACGTGAACATCTCGGCTTACCACCACTTTTTTGTTAATAGGATCAAATAGTTTATATGCCTTAGATTTTTCATCATACCCAATGAATATGTACTTCTTACTCCGATCTTCTAATTTTGTCCTGTGTTGACTCGGTACTAGCCCATAGGCCACGCTACCGAACACCTTCAAATGAGAGACAGTCGGCTTCATACCGCTCCACATCTCCTGAGGTGTCTTCTCGCCTAGCTTTACATGTGGACATCTGTTTTGCACATAGACTGCACACTGCACGGCCTCTGCCCAAAACTTCTTCGGCATGTTCTTTCCTTTCAACATAGATCGAACCATATCGAGAATAGTTCGGTTCTTTCGTTCTGCTACTCCGTTTTGCTGAGGAGTATATGGGGCAGTCAAGAAATGCTTGATCCCATGTTCTTCGCAGTATTTGTTGAACTCGGCAGAAGTGAACTCGCCTCCTCTGTCAGATCGGACTGCTTTGATGTGTCTGTTCGTTTCTCTCTCCACCATCACTTTGAATTTCTTGAAGGTTTCAAACACATTTGACTTCTCCTTCAGAAAGTAAACCCACGTCTTTCTCGAGAAATCATCAATGAAAGAGACGAAGTATCTCTTACCACTGAATGATTCTGGAGTTATTGGCCCACACACATCGGTATGGATTAGGCCGAGTTGCTCCTTTGCTCGGTATTCCGACCTCCTCGGGAAAGAAGTCCTCGTTTGCTTCCCGATCACACATTCTTCACAGAACCTCTTGCCGAATTCCATTTTAGGTAGTCCGAGCACCATCTCCTTTTTCACCAGCTCGGTCAATCCACCAAAATGAAGATGACCAAACCGAAAATGCCACTTCATGGCCTCATCTTCCATATCCAGGTTCATGCAATGATCTTGAACTATTTTCAGCTCAAGTTTGTACATGCGATTTTTCTTCATTTCTACCCGGGCAACGAGCCTCCCGGATTTATCCTTCAGTTGTAATTCTCGGTCCTTCATCAGAACCGAATACCCCTTCTCCATTATCTGTCCCATGCTCAGAATGTTGCTTTTGAGATCAGGTACGTAGTATACATCTTTGATCTCTCCTATTCGCCCATTTTGCTGTTGATACCAGATCGTTCCTCGGCCTTTGACGATTACTTTCGAAGCATCACCGAAGGAAACCGATCCGGACTCCTCCTTTGAAAGTATCTTAAATAAACTCTCGTCACCACACATGTGGTTACTTGCGCCGGTGTCCAAGTACCAAACCGAGTTATTAGAACATCTCGGCTCGGTTTTCGGAATGTTTGTCGCCAGCAGCAATTCTTCATCTTCTTTCTCGGCAAGGAAGTTTGTTGGTTCCTCCTTTTTCTTTTCAAACCTACAATCTTTGGAAATATGTCCCATCTTTCCACAGTTGTAGCATTTTACCGAGTAACAATCCTTGGCTATATGCCCATACCTCCCACAGTTATAGCATTCAAAATTGTTTGTGTTTGTTCGGTCGGTTCGAACCTGACCTCGGCCACGCCAATTCTGTTGGCCGACTTGTTCACTTCCTCGTCCTCCTCTACCTCGGCCTCTACCTTTTATTTTGCCTCTGGTATTTTGAGTATAAAGCACTTTCTCCTCTTTTATTGTCGCCTTCGCCTGGAGAGCCTGTTCAAGGGACTCCGCCTTCTTGTTTTTCTTTCTCTGCTCATGCGCTTCCAGGGACCCAGCAAGCTCTTGAAGGGTAAGCGATGATAGATCCTTGGACTCCTCTATTGCGCATACGATATTCTCGAAATCATCTGTCAATGATCTCAGAATCTTTTCAACAACTCGGTTTGACGAGAGAGACTCGCCATTCTGACTCAACTTGTTTACCACGGCCTCCACCCGAGTAATGAACTCGGACACGCTTTCAGACTCCTTCATTCTCATGTTTTCCAACTCGCCTCTAAGGGTTTGAAGTCGGACTTGCTTCACACGTTCGTCTCCTTTATTTGTTTTTTCGAGTATATCCCATGCAACTTTGGAAGATTTTGCATTTGCTATCTTCTCAAAGCCGGACTCATCAACAGCTCGGTATAGCAGATACAGAGCCGCCTTGTCCTTAGCTCAGATGGCTTTCAATGCGTTCATTTGGGCATTTGAATATCCATCTGTACTCGCCGGTTCCTCATATCCATTCTCGACCATGTCCCAGTTATCTTGGGAACCGAGAAGGGCCTTCATCTGCACCTTCCAGTTATCATAGTTGGTGCCTTTCGTCAACTTGGGTAACGGGATGCCACCGGTCAGACTTGCCATTTTTCTTCAAGTGTTTACACTCAACTCACACCTCACAGAGCTTCTAATTCGCTCCTCTCTCTCTATTGGCTAGCGCACACCGCAGCCTTCTCTCTTGATAGCTCTGGATACCAATTTGACAACAAGAAATGTATGTGGAAAAACACCTTTTCTATTACTCTCTGTTGATAGCTTCTCTTGTTGTGTTTTACAAATGAAAAATTACAGCAATTTATAGGCAGAATGTTTGCCTCTCCATAAATTAAAACATAATGCCCATTGAATGGTTTGTCTATTGTTACGCTATTCTTTCGTTATGCCATTTAATTGCCTTTTATTCTAAAATAAAACTGCTTATTTAAGTTTCATAACATCGTTATGGGCTATGAATGCTTGAAAGGTAGGAAAAACATGGTTGTACAATTTGCATGCAATACCGTTTTGGCCAGGGTTTTCTACATAGTTGAAATGCATGGGCATGGTTTAGGGCAAGAATTAACAGAAAGCATACATAAAGCATTTCGATCCCTCAGACAGGTATCTTTTTATAAGACAAAATGCTTACGCACATTAAATTAATGTATAAATGAATATTTTTAAAAGATAAAAAGATTATATATTGATATTCAATCACAATCCATTGTTAAATTTTAAAATAATTCATATATAATAAGTTTGTTAAATTTTAAAATAATTATTTTAAATAATTGAAATAGTAATTTATAATTAAACAATAGTGTAAAATTATTTTACACTATCAATATATGTATAGATATTAAACTCTCTTTAAAATTAAAAATGTTAACTAATATTTTATAATACTAGTTAAGAAATCAAACGTAGAAAGTTTTCTATTGGTCTCTTGTATGATTTCCAATGTAATCTTCAATTAATATAAAAATTTTCTATTTATTGATTCCTTCATCATTAGTGTCCTTAGCATTTTAAAAAAATGATTACATAATTGGTAGTAATTTAATTATTGTCTTCTGAAAATATATATTACAGTTTTAAATAAGAAAACACGTTTGACCATATAGAAACTAAATGTTATGATGATTAATAAAATATGTACAAAAAAATTAATTAAAAAATTATTATATTATTTTCATTTATTTAATACATTAATGTATAGGGTCAAAATAAAAAGTGATTGATATACTAAATTATTTATTTATATTTATTAGATTAAATTAATTTCTTATTAGACAGTTGTTAACACTTTGACAAGGTATCAATTTGTCTAAGTAATAAAAAAATGATAAGATCGAATGTTGATTTCACATGTAATTTATTTGTACTCAAAATTAATATATATTTGTTTCTAAGTAATTAATGAATCAATTTATTTTGTAGAGTAAATGACATATTACTAAGTTTGACGTAACTACAATTACAGAGTGTAATAAATACAGAGAAAGAGACACAAATAATAGGAATGATGCGGTGATGGTTGAAATACGATGTGACGAATGTTGGGTACTCAACTAGCCGAAACTAAATAACTATGATCCAATATTAAAAGTTTTTCGCTATTCAATGTTATTTCCACTCACATTTATCTACTAAGATATTCTAATCTTGATTCTTCAAGCGTAAGACCTACACCACTTTATTTCACTCCTAATCCCTCAAGAGATTACATTGACGATTTGCATTAATAATAAAAATGATAACCTAGGCCAAACAAAATCATTATATCCATTGACATGATATTGTTTAAAAGTGTTTTTCAGTTCTAAGACTAACCATTTTCCAATGCATTAAACCAATAACAAAGCACACAAATGGGTGATCATATCACTAACATGAATAAAGCTCAGAAAAATAACAATAATGTGCAAATAACATTAAATAGATAGTTAGAATCATTACATCAATGCGTTTGGTTGTTGAGCTCCCAACAACAGGGGTTTTAGCCTCTTATTTTCATGAGAAACTTACAAAAATGGAAGATTAGGGCAAGGAAAGGGATTGGATGGAAGGGAATAAGGAACAAGTGATGGAAAGGTAACTCCGAAGGTGTGGAAGGATGTCTCCTTCATGACCTAGCTGAGCTTCCTTCTTTTGCAAGAACTGTGTCAAAGGATAAATAAAATCTCATCACTTTTCTCACCTTTTTGCCTTAACACAGTCCAACATCGTGGTTGCGCGTTGAATGTGCTTTCAATGTCCAGCTGGATAAGTGATCACTCGTTAAGCGAGCTGGTCGCATTGAATGCACCTTCGTGCTGGACGAGTCTGTCTGGTCGTGCTGAGCGAGTAGCTCCAGACTTTGAATCTACCTTCTATGCCCTTACAGTGAATTTCTACAAAAAATACAACAAACACCTTATAAATCAACCAATTTTAGCATCTATTAAATAAAAGTTCAGAAGAAGCTAATTCCTATATTTTAATTACAAAAAGAGACATTAAAAAAAAGATGAGACAATTATTAAGTAATTTACATATAACTTTACGTATGTCTAACAATAATTATCAACAGTCTAGTCAGAAAGCATGTGAAGAGCAATGTTATCACTTCCAATAAATTATTTAAATTAATTTAATAATAATTCAACATTTTCTAATTTATATTTTTATTTACTAAATTGAAAAGTATTAAATTAAAATATGTATTTACATTAAGTGTCTTGATAAAAGTAATAGGTATACTACGAAATATTTAATAAACCTTATAAAATATTTTTAATTATTTAGAATTATTAAATAAATTCTCGTAATTTCAATAGAATAATAATATTTTTATCCTCCGTAGGTATATGTTAGTGAGTCAAAAATATAAAATTTCAGTTAAAAAAGAATAAATTGTCATATAAAAATGAGGAGGAATAAAGTTATATAATTCTTAGTAAATTTATTCCATTCAATAACTTTTTATATACATATTAAATTAAATTAATCCAGCCGTTAAATATTTTGATACTAGCGAATAGCAGGCCAATTTTTTCCGAAGTCCCAACACTAAATGCTTATATTATTGAATAATAATTCAACATTCTCATTTTTATCTTTTTATTTATTAAATAGAAAAGCATGTGACAGAGCAATGTTATTTAATTTTATATGATACCATAGGTTTCTTATCTATATGAATGATAAAGATATTTTGGAATTTAATTAATTAACATAAAAAAGTTAAATGAATGATTAGGTTGTGTAATGATAAAGAACGTGATTGAGCAATTTTATTTTATAGGGAAAGTATTTCATAGTTGAAAGTCATGAGACTATCTATAAATCACAAAAATGAATTTTGTCTCTCCCAAATTTTTTTTATTAGTTTAATAAATTATTTATTTGTTTATTTATCTTTCCACTTATAATTACGACATAAATTTATATTAATTCAAAATTTGATATTTCATTTATTAAATAGAAAAACAATAAATGATATTCTTGTTAGTATTAATAATACAGAAAATATTAAATGAAAAAATATAAATTCTTTTAAAAAATACTAATCATTTAATTTTCTATTTATTAAATAAAAACATAAATATGATATTTTTGAACTATTATTTAATTAATATAATATTTACTGTATAGATAAAGTGTGTTTAGTACATGAGAAATTAGGGGGAAAGGGTGGATATATGGAAATAATTAAATATGTTTCGATGACAAAAAATAAGGTAAAACTAACTTTAGAAATAGTGGATTTCAATATACTTTTTCTCTCATATTTTAACTTGTCTTTCTAGCTTCCTTCTTATCTTTTTTCTATTTCTTTTTAACCAAAAGTCCTTAATTTCTAGTTTATTTCTTATTTATTTTCATTCATACATTTTTCTATTTTTATCTATTCTAATTTTCTTCTATCTACCAGTCCAAAGCAAATAAGTGGAAAGAAAAAAAATAATAATTTGGTCCTAGATCAAAAATTATGGATGTTCCCAAATCCACTCAATCAAAGACTAATTTTACTCATATGTATGTGATTACTGTTTGTTTGAGAAAATTTTACACGAGAATCAAACATAAATTAAAATTTTTTGGCAAGCTTGATTGATAATTGAATATTGAAATATTTAACGGTTGGATTAATTTAACTTAATATATACAAAAATTTATTCAATGAGACAAATTTATTAAATACTAATATAGTGTTTTTAAAAATATGAAAGTATTCAATTTTCAATATATTAAATAAAATGATAAATAAGATAATGTTGAATGATTACTCAATTAATATAAATATTTAGTTTAATACTATTAGTAGAAAGAGAAAATTTTGGAACACATGATTGTTAATTTAATATTGAAATATTAATTGTTGGATTTTTCAATCATGTAATGTTGATGTGAAATAACTATTTATTTTATTGATAGTTAATTTCTATCGAAAAATCTAATCAATTTTGTGAGATTTTTTTTCTCAATCATATTTTTTTATCCTTAAGACTTTAACTTGAATCTTTGTTTGAAAAATTGAATTAATTTAATTCAATATATATAAAGAGTTATTGAATGACATAACTAAAATGATGGTTTTTACTCTTTTAACGTAACCAAGTAGGATAAAAAAATATTATTATTCTATTGAAATTCAAAAATTTAATTATTATTGTTAAATAATTAAAAAATATTTAATAAAATGTATTAAATATTCCCTACCATACTTATTACTTTGGGAAGACTCTTAATGTTAATAATATCTTAATTGAGTAATTTTTTTGTGAATTATCTTAATTTGAGTAGTAGTATAACTCCTTAATTTTTTCTGTTCATAGTATAACTTGTTAATTGCTAAAATTTGTGATAATTATTTTCTCAAAGATAAAAAAAAACTTTCTGAATAATATTCAATCATTTTATACAGAAAATATTAAATGACAAAACAAACATATAATATTTTAATAATATAAAAATTATTTAATACTTTTTTATTTAATAAATAAAAAAGCAAAAAGAAAATTTTGAATTATTATCAATTAATATAAATATTTAGTACATAGATTATAAGTGAAATTAAATCAAGAGGGTCTAACTTTTGTTGATTGAATAATGTCAGAAAGTTATACTAAACCCCTTGTTAGTTACGTTCAATTCCTATAACAACATGCACATGGGTTAGAATGAGGTAAAAATATAAATAATATAAATATGTAAAATAAAAAAAATAAGACAGAGAAGTGATAAACATAATAGCTTATATGAAAAATAATAAAATATATTTGTAGGAATTGTTGATTCATATAACATCATTGTGTAGTCTGGAAATGGAAATAGTCATTTTTTAACGTGAAAACTTAAAGGTGGTGCTTGGTTTTAGGATATGTTTTTATTTTTATTTCTTGTTTTCATTTTCTGAATTTTCAATATTTAGAAATTGTATTTATTTTGACTTTTTATTTTCTATTTTCTGAAATGACAACATTGAAAATATGTTTGGTTTAATCAATTTTCATAATGAAATTGATAAAATAGTTTGTGCATTTAATTTAAAAGAATAATAATGTGTTTGTTATAAATACAAATTTAAAAGATTTATATGTGTATATATATAATAAAGATTTATATATTTTAATTATAACCATGATATATAGAAAAATTAGTAAATATAAACTAAAAAATAAAAAATGATATATTAATGATATTAATTTCATTATATTGTTAGTTCAACTAATATATTTATATCAATGCATATAGCACTTGCATGAAGGAATTGCAAATGAGGAAACGGGAATCAAAGGCTGGTCAGTACCGTGGGAGAGTATTATCTTACCCACTACACCTGATGCGCTTCACCGTTTGTTGATAGTGTGTGGTGAAATGAATCAAAACAAAAAAAGGAGGCGGAAGTTTTTAAAATAACTTAGTAACAATTTTAAATTGAATCGTTTTTAAAAATTAGAACAGAATTTAAAAAATTAGAGGATCAAATTAAATTTAAAAATAAATTAGAAAAAAAATAATTTAATCATGATAATATAATGATAATTTATTAATAATATCCATACCAAAAAATGATGATAATATATTATAGATTAACTTAGTTTTTCTTCTCTAATTTATTTTTTGAATTCAATTTAGTTCTTTAGTTTTTTTTCAATTTGGTTTTTTTATTTTTTAAATCGATTCAATTTAATCATTTAATTTAAATTATAAAAAATTACATGAATAATTGTAAATCATCACAAAATGTACATTTTTAAAAAATAATCAATTTTAATAATTAAAAGATCGAGTTGAATTAATTTTAAAAATTAAAGAATTATATTGAACTAAAAAATTGAATTAAATCTAAATAATATATTTAAAAAAACTAATTTAACCTCTATTATATATGAAAATGGATGACACATGCTTGTTAACCCGACAAGTGGGAGTATATGACTCTAAAACAGAGCAAGATTTTCCAATTATTTTATTGCAAAAGCATATCACGTGCTTGTTAACCCGACAACTGGGAGTATAATTCTGATACACAGCAAATTTTTTCAATTATTTTATTGCAAAAGCTCATCACGTGCTTATTAACCCGACAAGTGGGAGTATAATTCTGAAACACAGCAAACTTGTGGGAGCCCTTGACGCTAACGGCACCCAAAAGTAGAATTTAAAGAAAAAATCAACTAAGGTTTAGAATTGCACTTGGGCAAACGCACAGGCTTGGGTTGGGTGCCTTGGCTTTAAGGACCGGATTACTCTCAAAGAAATTTGTTGGCTTTAGCTCAAATCCACCGCTCAGTGTTGGCATAATAGGATAATCTTCCTGGCAAGGCACATGATGAATCCCCACCGTGTGCCACAGAACTAAGTCCTTATTTTCAATGCTCCTGTTCCTGCAATATGATAAGATTGCGAATTTAATAACAAGTATACTGTCAAAAATAATATATTTATCTCTGTTATATTTTTTTTAACGCAAAGTTTAAGTAAATTGCGTTCAGGATTCTAGAATAGATAGACTTTAAAACTCAAAAAATACTTATAAATATATTCATTAAGTATCCATTAATAAAGTCTTTGCATCAATCATGGAAATCAAACTCAAATCTTTTTTGAAATATGAATTTATTTCTTAACCACAGATTACTTATCTTTGTTATAGATATTCAATTCAACTATTCATATATTATATAGCATAATGTATAATATACCTGAGACTCCAAACAGCTAAAGTGTCTTCTCCCCTGCTCTGATCAGCATACAACCCCCCTGCCCATTTCTCAGACTTGTTATATGGTGTAACAAACACATTATAATTAGTGAAAGAACCTCTCATTTGTGGATAATCATCAGGGGCCAAAAGTGGGTTTGCCACTGTGACTGGGAACAAACGGTACCCCATTTTGTTTCCAGGCTTTGTTTCCTTGTTTGGATTTACCACTGTTAGCTCGGATGGCTTCAAACCAAGTTTGATTCGAGCATCAGCCTCAGTCTTAGCAGTTTCACGCACCACGGTCCAGTAACTTTTCCTTGGTGAACTTTGATCAATTACTCTCACGGTCTCCAAATTGGTCTTGACGAATGAGTTGGCTTCTCCATCGATGTCGAGGTCGAGGTGATATGTGAGATAGTGATCATGGTGCACACCAATGGTGTTGTCTGTTATCAATGTGCCAAAGGCATCCTCCTTTATCTGATCCACGTGGGTGTATGATGTTCCTTTGATTCCCAAAATTCCTGTCAGACCAACCTGCTCGCACGCATACAAAATTCTAGTTAGCAGTAGAAAACATTAAATTCCCACACATTGTATTTAATTTATAGAAGAATAATTAATAGTATATGCATTATTAACTTTTATGATATACATTTATGTGATTTCTGATTAGTTCACAGAGTAAAATATATTACTCCTATAATACATAATAATAGAACTCTAATTTGTATCATACATACCCCCATTTTTATGGAACCACTTGGTTTAAACTCCCAATCTACGATGTAGTCATAGTTGCCCACAGTTGAGACAGTTCTCACCACTAGGCTCACATCAGGCCTAACCTCCCTTATCTGTCAAGAACCAATCATTTATCAATACATATATACATTTAATTAGAATATAAGTTTTAAAAATGTTTATACACATGAATGGTGTGGCACTCGGGGGAATGAAGGGACTACTACCTCTTCATCTTGGATTTCTGTTTCTGTGTGACGCCACATGATATCCCCAGCAAACTTCTCAAAAACACAAAATGCATTAGCTATTTTAACTGGCACACCATCTTCTCCTGCAAAATATGCATCCAAAAATGCAGCATTGGATGGGCAATCAGCCAAAGGCTCAAGTGACACCATGGATTGGCCAAACCCGAATTCACCACTGTCAAGATAGGTCTTGAAGTACCAATCTGATGTTGGGTCCATGTATGGAACAAAGAACTCCGATATATATCCTCTGTATAACACTCGGCGATACCTTTGCTGTTGAATGTCATAAATTGATGCTAGCGAAATCACTGGACCAGCTCGAATATCATATCCCAGGTGGAACTCCCAGTTTGCCCAGCTGCTCATACATTTAAAAACATCAAAGTTCGTTCATATATACTTAAAGGTCTAGTGAGACTTTTACAACCATGTTTTGGTCCAACCATGCACATTAAATCGTCGATTTGTACTTAATTTTCACTTTATAAATATTTGCAGTATTGATGAGACATTGATACTCTTATGTTAAAAAAGATATAAACACAATTTTTATAAAATAAAATTTCATAGAATTTAACTTTATAAGATTTATTCTTAGTTCCTACAATGCATAGATGCGTGTTTCAGTGCTTTTTAACTTTCCTTATATTTGCTTCAAAAATATGGTAGATTTTAGAGATATATGAACTTAGTCCACCAATAAAATTATAACTTGTCTGTGTCCTTATTTCTTAATTATTATAGGAATGCGACATTCTTATTTATAGAATCTCTTGTAGAATAAAATTTCTAAGAATAATAGATTACAAACTCCGCTGTCACTCTGTCAGTCAAATACAAAATAGATCAATATTACATAAAAAAAATTAAGTACTCCATAGTTCAGAATGCGAATGTAAGAAAAATAGATATTATAAGCTACTTTACCTTTATATATGCAAAAGGAAAATAGATATTATAAGCTACTTTACCTTTTTATATATGCAAAAGTGATGTTTTCGAAATCTAAACTAGGTGATGACTCATTCTCAAAATAGATCAATATTATATGTAAGAGAAAAATTGCAAATAAAATCCCTTTAAAACTAAGTGATGACACTGAAAAAAGTCACCATATATATGACCTTATTAATTACCTGATAGAGTGGCCATTGATATTGAATCCTGGTCCGTTTGGCTGCACAAAAGCTGCTCCAATGAACGTTGGTCCAAATGGAGGCTTTTGCTTTGAAGCTACGTACTCAGTCCCCTCAGCCTTGGGCACAGGAACAATGTTCCTGTCAAAATATGCAACTATCTTTCTCTCATCAAGATCAGCAACCACTGTAATACCCTCCAACGGCATTGCAAACAAATTAGTAGACCCGTGTGTGTGAAAGCACTGAAGCTTCAGTGTCCTTTTGCTCTTTATCTCCCCATACCACCCAACCGAGGCAGTAGAACACACAACTTCAGATATATTAAGGCCTCGTTTGTTCACTGATTCAATGAAGGGTTTATACTTAAAAGGAAGCTCCGCCACAAAGTCTTGCTCATCGAATGTGAGCATGGGGAAGCCATGGCCAGTGTAGACATTGGTGGAGACAATGGAGCGTTTAGACAAGTCAACAGTGATTTCAAGGAATTGTTTTTTGAAACGGGCAACGACAAAAGCACGACGAGGTGGGAGTGTTGTGACTTTGGTTTTGGGGTCTGAATATTGCCATGATAGGACTATAGCTTTGTCTGGCTCGTCCAAGCCAATGTATTGAAAGGTTAGTGTGGGGGGTGAGGCTTGGTATTTTTTTTGGACTATGGTTCGGACCAACTTGAACTCGGATGGGGTTAAAGGGTCTAGTGGGTGGTGATAGGTGGTGGTGGTGGTGGTGGATGCTGAAGTGCAAAAGAACAAGAGAGTTAAGAGACATGTGAAAATTTCTAGCTTCATTGTTCATCAACTTGAACCAAGCTAGCTAGCTAACAATTGATGTGTTGTGTAGTACTTGTGTTACTACAATTGGGGGATTATATATTACTTACCATCTTTCTACTATGTAGGGTTCTTTAATTAGAAAAACTATTTTTGTCATCTGATGAAGTTAAACAAATGAAAAAGGAATGGCCACGTTCAATTAAAAAAATTAAAGAAATCTACTTGCTCACCAACCACAAGTTAACTCTACTCATAACTAATTCATTCATCATTTGTGTAGGGCATTTCTTTTGTTATTTACTTTTTTAAAGTTTATAAATAAAGGTAGCCAGCTTTTTTTATTAAAAATAATGAAGGAAGACTACTGTGATCAGTCAATCATGACCTCTCTTGATAAACAACCACGTCCACACGTACTCCAGCTCATTAATTGGTTTACTAGGATTATTTTCTTAGTTTGATACGAAAGGTAACATGAAGTATTTTTTAGATGCTAGTACTATTTCTTCTTCTTCTTTTTAGAGTGGAAAGTGATAATATTTTGTTCAAGAAGAAAATCAGACATGTACATCAGAATGCAAAAAAGCTGGTCCTTGTACAATGTACAGGTAAATCCTCTATCCAACACCTATTATGATAATAAAAGACAAGTTTTGCCAAAGAATCAGCTAGCAAATTTCCCACACACTTAGTGAACACAAGCTGCATAATAAGAACTTGGTTGCGAGTAGCCTTCCAGCAGTCTTCAATCATAGCATGCAGGTAAGAACGAGCATCTCTATCAACAGCTTTTCCACACATCATAAATTCTTTTGAAAAATGTTACACCAACACTTATTATGTTATTTAATATTTAGAGAGAGAAATATAAATATAAATATAATAAAATTTATAATACGATATAAAAATTAAAAATATTAATAAAATATTTAAAATTTAAAATAAGAAAATATTTATATATCGGAATTCATTTACCATCTATCTCCGAAAGTAACATCTGGAAATAACAGCAGCTGTGGTGTCCAAGAGGTGTAGTACCTGTCGTGTCCAAGAGGTAGCCAAGGCAAGGATGGTACCTTCATGTTCATGGTCTCGAAAAGCCAGCCCAAACCCCGAGCATTCATTATTTTAGTATTTCTAGAATTTTGAGAAAATATTAAAATAATTTTGATAAATAGCTATTTTTGTCTTGTTAAAATACAGAGCACAAAATTTGTTCTCGAAAGATAAAAATTTAAATTTTTGACCCTGAAAGTGAAAAAAGTGTGACAAATCTATCCGTTAACTTTCGTCTGTCCATTAATATTTAGGGATGAATTTGTCAACGCTCTAGACATTTAAGGATGAATTTATCAATTTTTTATCCAAAATATAATTTAATCTTCATATTATCCATTTTTCTAATTATTGCAAGCATAAAATTATAATAAACACTTAAAAATTAGAAAAACAAACATAAATTAAAACAAACATAATAATAAATATAATATTGATTAATAAGCATAATTTATATGTTACTCTAAAATTTATATTGTAATAACATTAGATCATGACAAAATCAAGTTGTGTTTCATTTTTTTATAAGGATTAATTTAATGATTATGCATTTTAATTTGTTTGAGTCTCATATTTTCAGTAAATATTATCTCATATTTTTGCTTTGAAATTTCTATTGTAACAGTAACTTACCCAAAATATGAAACCCAAACAAAAATGCATAATCATTAAGTTAATTCTTACCAAAACAAATGAGACCTAACTTGATTTTGTCATTACCTAATGTTTACTTAATGTTGTTATAATAGAAATTTCAGAACAACAAATTAATTAATCAATATTATGCTTATTATTATGTTTGTTTTAACTTATGTTTATTTTCCTAATTTTTAATTATTTATTTTAATGTTATTCTTGCAATGATTAAAAAAATAGAGAATATAAAGATTAAATTATATTTTGAGTAGATTTGTTACACTTTTATCGCTTGCAGGGACAAAAATTTAAATTTTCATCTTTCAATTTATTAGCGTTTTACATATTTAAGGATAAAAATGACTATTTATCCAATAATTTTTATTGAAGTTTTTGGATACGTAAAATATTTTTAAATTAGAAATTTCTGTACGTATCTTTACGAATTCTTGTTTTTTTTAAACACCTGTAATTATTGAATTTAATACTGAGAAAAGAGAAGGGAAAAAAAAAAGAACGACGCATTTTATTTTTTCAAGAAAAATTAAGAGAATGAGTAACTTTTAAGAGAGTGTGTTTTATTTCGACACATTGATAAATTATTATATAATAATTTATCATATAGGTGAGCCGAACTTTTAATAAGTAACACTAATCATTGAAAAATAAAAACAGTTATAGCATATTTTATATTTTTGTCAATTTTAAAATAATTAATAATGCGCCTATAAAATTTTCATTCATTTTATTTTTTAAAGAGTTAAGTAAACAATTAACAAGGATAAACTTAAAAAAAGCTAGGCGTCAAAATAAAAATTCTTTATAACAATATAAATATAGACTATACATTAAAATTTATAAAATTTGAACATGATACTGTATAAATTTAATATGAAAGTATACAAAAATTCTATATAATATAATAATATTTTTGGAATATCTATCATTCCTTTTAGAAAAATCCAAATTCTATAATGATTAGAGAAAAGTCAAGATAAAATATAGAAGTGAGATATAACATTTTTTCTATAAACTAGTTTTTAGGATTGAATTATATTCAAATCTACATTTTAAAATGATATTAGAGTCTATCTTAAATTTGAAAATTTGTAATATGTAATAAGAAAGATAAAATACATGCAATTGGCATGAACGGTTGACCATTTTATACTTTTGAACAAGGAAAATATTTCTTTGGAAAAGAAAATAATAGATGCAATAGCCAATAAGTACATAATGTGACAAAAACAAATAGAGAGAAATTAAGTGTAAATGAAATATTTGCAATATTTGAATGTTTAAAAAATCATTGTTCTTGCCATAAAAAAATTATTTCTCTTTATAGTCCAGGATATCTTTTTTTTTTTTACAAGATAGTCCAACATGTCTTGAATAGCTATAAAGGATTCATTTTATGCATGGGACTGCTAAACATAAGCTACTTTTTAGTTTATTCATTGTGGATTATTTAACAATATTCAATGCGGAATTATATCTTTTATTTTTTTTGTTAACATAAACCCTTTGTTTTATACTTTCACGTTTACAACCAAGTTGAGTTATTTTTAATATTGGACTAGAGTAAAATAAACCCTGCAGCATAACCTTTTTTTTAAAGGAACCCTGCAGCATATCCTACTACTAGTTACATCACACAGAACATCTATTTGGTATTCTGTTGAGCATAAACATGAATTAATTGAGGACGAGTTGCATAATTTAGGTGAAGAAATTGAATTTTCGGTCACTATGTTTTGTTTGGAAAATCCTGTTTTCACTGTAATGAAGTGACAATATCAACAACAACAAAAGTGAGAAATTATCACTTTTTGATTAATAACGTGCATTGCCTGGATTATTATTTTGTGGCGTGTGCAAACGAGGCCGAGTATGTTCCATTTGCCAAAGGTTGTAACTACTAACTAGCAGATTTTGTGTCTATGCTCAACAAAATAACAAATACATGTATGTTTTATATCGGGAAAAAAAGAACATGTTTGTTTGATGTAATTAGTAGGTTCTGCTGCAGGATGTTTTTTTTCCTAGTCCCAAGGGAAAGTAACTTAGTTGTAAATGATTACATCAATATAACATATAGTTATAATTTAGGTCAAATATTTATTTTATTCAATAGGTGTAATTTGGTTTCTTTATATTTAAAAAATTTAATTAAGTTATTAATTTTTTAAAATAAATTTAATTTGATTCTTTTATTTTTAAAAGATTCAATTAATTTTTTTATTCTTAAAATAGATTCAACTTGATCCCTTTTTTATAACTTCAAACATTTTTAAAAAAATGGATCCAAATTTAATTTAAAATGGAACCAAATTCAACTCAAATTAAAATAAAAGAATTAATTATTTTTAGAAATTAAGGGACCAAATTAACCTAATACATAAATTAAGGGGAAAAAATTAATTTAACCTATAATTTAATGATTTCATCGACCAAATTTACATTTTATATAAACTTATTAGTCTGTATAGTACAGCTTAGCCCGGAAGGACCGTGGGTTAGATTGGGTTGTAGAAAGTGGATCATCACTTATAGATCTGACAAATTGGGCCCTCACCCGCAAAGATACAGAGCAACCGGCATTTATCTGCACCTCCCATTTCGCATCTTACACCTCCCAATAGACTCCAACGGACAAAAATACCCCTTTTCCAGGCACCTCCATTCCAGAATGACTATTCCAATATATGAAAAACTATATTCCAAAACAGCTATGTCGAAATATAGTTTATTTAGGAATTGTTGTTCCAAAATATAGTTTTTTTAATAGTTTTTCGTATTTCATAATATATATTCCAAAAATGTATCGTATTCTGAAATAGTGGTAGGATCCCCTTCCCTTCTTCAAACTCAAACCCAACAGGACCTGCAAGAGGACAACAGTGTCTCTTTCAATGTGGAGAAGAGGTATTCGACAATTGGGGAAGAGCAGTGACCTAACCCTTATTGGCGAACTGAACCACGAGTCTGCCAACAGGGAGCGATGACTCAAATCGCAAGTAGCAGGAGAAGACATGGTCGATGGTAGTAAGGCCAACGATGGCGACGTTGATGTAGTTGTTGACCTTGAAGATCTTCTTCTGGTGCGATGAGAGTTTGGAGTTAGCCTTGTTGATGCATGCTAGGACAACAACGATGTAGCCTTCTTTGCCACCTATGACGACTTCGACCTCGAAAACTTCAACACCTCCAACAACATCGTGCTTGGGCAACATAAGGAAGAAGGAGAAGAGGTATTAGGGCTGAGAATATTTCTTACCACTGAAGCTTTTTGGGAGGTGTAGGATTCATATTGGGAGGTGCAAGACATAAATGCCAGAAAAACCCCATTTACATAGTTGCCTTTCGTCCAAAAATACAAAAGAAATATGGTTGTTGAATTCCCATTCGCTCTAGCCAGTTCAATCCTACACCTTTCAATTTTAAAATATTTCCAAACTATCCTGCAAGGATGCAACTCATCAATGGGGGCATTTTGCTTCATGTTCCTGAGCAATTGAGCATGCATCTCTACAAGGTTCTTCCACCATTTTTCATCCCTCTTTTTTGTGCATCATCGCTCCTCATTTCTCATTACTTAGTAAAAAAAACTCATTAAAGTGCAAGAAAAGTCATATTAGCATTGATTTGTATATCAGAATAATCATTTCAAAAAATGCATCGTATCCAAAATAGTTATTTTTTTGAAATACATATGTACTTTCAGAAGAATTATTCTATAGTAAAAAAAATTCCAAAAAAACTATTTTGGAATAGTATGTTTTTTTATTATGGAATAGTTATTCCAAAATACATATTTCTTGAATAACTATTCCATACTAGAAAATAAATTATATAAAAACTACTATGGAATAGGATTTTTTTATAATAATTGTTTTGGAAATATATATATATATATATATATATATATATATATATATATATATATTTGAGAATTGTCATTCCATAATAAAAAAAATTATTTCAAGAAAATTACTTTGCAATAGGATTTTTTTCTATTATGAAATAGTTGTTTCAGAACAATATATGTATTTCAAAATAGTCATTACATAATAAAAATCCTATTGCATAATAGTTCTTTTAAAAATAATTGTTTCTATTCTACAATAATTATTTCGAAATATATATACACTTCCAAAATATTTATTCTGAAATAGTATTTTTTATTTATTTTGAAAAAGCTGACAAAACAAGTTCAAGCTCGAGAAGTTTCAAATATCAATTTCCTTTCTAAGAACATTTTTTTAGCTTCTTTTAAGAGGTGCGAAATTCAATGGAAACTTTAGGATTCAAATGCCTCCGTCTCATTTACGGCTAAAAATGGGCCAAAACCAATAAAGCCATTTAAGTCACCTAAAAAAATATTAGTATTGAGTTGTGGTGTGTGTATTTAGCGGGTTTAGTTTTAGTAAAAAAATTCAAAAAAAATGCCTTGAGGAAACGATATAACCAGAACGAAGAAACAATTGTTCGACGAAAACAAAATAATGGTACACTTCAAATTCAGTATACTAGAAATGTTTTAAATTCCCTCTAAATCCTTCAATATTAGAGGATAGCAAAAATTGAAGGATGAGAATTTTTTTCCCCTCTCCTTTTCCTTAAAAAATTGAATTAAACAATAAAAATTGATTTAAATATATTTTTAATCTTTGTAATTTTTTATTTTCAATTTTTAAAAATTATGTTTGTTTTATTTTTCGTCATTAAAATATTATAGATAACGATTTTTTCATTGTTCAAAGGGTTATTTAAAGTGATTTAAAAATGAAAAATAAAAAAACATAATTTACAAGAACTGAAAATAAAAAATTAATTTTATAAAGATAAGAAAAAACACTAAATTATAAAAATTAAAAATAAATTTAAACCAATAAAATTTATAAAAATCCATCTCATCTCCACTCTTTCATTTTTCTCCCACCAAACATTATGTAAAAGACAATCATTTCTCAATCATGTCACACTATATTTGATAAATTTATGTTTTGCAAGTATAGAACTCTATTGGTTTTTATAACTATATGTAGATAAGGTAGGTTGAAAAATCATATGATCTCTTGTTTGTGATAAGGTCTTTATCTTTTGGAGGATAGGAGGGATTGTATTTAATTGATGAAATTAGTTGAAAAATCATATGATCTCTTGTTTGTGATAAGGTCTTTATCTTTTGGAGGATAGGAGGGATTGTATTTAATTGATAAAATTACTGTTGATGTTGACTCCAAACTTTATACACGGTTGAGATTAGAGTAAGGGGGTTGAACCTTATCGGCCCTAACCCTACTAACCAAACCATCTATAATCTATTAATTGGATTTCTTATTTACTATCTTTAAAGTACTTGTTAACAGCATTCTTAAATAAAATGGTTTGAAAGTTTAAATTTCTGTATTGGAGTGCAAGCTTCATCATCATCATCATCTTTGGAGAATTAGTGATCTTAAAAAAATTAGCATAATTTACGAAAGACTTTTAAATTTTGATGCGTCAAATTTCATTTCACGTCTAAGGTTTTTTGTTTGGCAAATGGTGTTGTCAAATAACAATGTTATCCCATGGAGATAACGTCCTAAGCACAAGCAAGTTAGGCATAAAACAACGTGCACTAGCCTGTGAAGTTCTGTGTAAATTTAAGAACCATTTCTTATGAATCTCAGTTTCAACTATAAACTGTGGATCTCTGTTTTCAAATTATTGTTTCATGCAGTCTGACTAACTTCTCGCATAATATACACAAAAGAATACGTCTGAAACCACTTGTCAAGTATACACAGCGGAAAACACATAATATATTACTTTGATCTGGACGTTAATTTTGAGTTCTTTGATTTACTACAAAAATTTCAAAAAGGAATTTTCAATTGTTATCTACTTTAGTTTAAAAAAGGCGTTTCAGTCTTAATCAATTGCTTTACTATCTCCTGTAGTTTAATTAGGACCAAACCAAACTTATCTAAGGTCCAAAAGTAATTAGTATTTGATGAAAAAGTTATGCATGCTTGGTTTATTTTTCTTCCCCGCTTTTCGGTAACTAGATAAGACCACCAACCTAGTACCTATCAGCTAAAAAAAGAAAGTTCGTTTCGATCAAGAGCTTCATGCATAATATCACAGTACTATTTAACCATTAATGTACAAAATAACGAAGAATAAGAAAATTGTCGGCCTACTTATTTATAAAATTGCACGTAGACACGTATTGTCCTTTCCAATTTTTTGCTACGTGATGTATATATTTTACAAGTCATAATATCCCACAGGAAACACTTTGATGCAGAACATAATAGTTATAAATTAGTGCTAATCTGTCTCTCGGTTCTCATTTTTCTTTCTGTTCTTTCTTCTTCATATATTCTATCTATCTGCCTAAGCACATGTTTCATTTATTAATTTGTAAAAGCTAGTTAATTAGATTATTCAGTTCATCAATCTTTAGAAGTACCTACATAAGTAGAATACACGGGGGTCACTTATAGTACATATTTTTTAAGTTTTGGAAGCATAATAACTTATTACACACGAGGACACTTGGTCCATTATAGCTTCCCCATAACCCCCAACCAAGGATGATATCTTTGAATGCATGGTTGGCCAGCTTGAGCAACAGTATCTTCTCTTACGCACCCTCCTTGTCCTCATTGATGTCTATGTGTGGAGACATCACGCTGATGCCAACCTTACATCAACAGAAAAACAGCCAATAAACCTCATGGACCCACAAAGTGGATCATACGAGGGATAAATACTTGGGTATTCATTTTTTGAGTATCAAAAGTCTCTTACATTTTTCATATGCACTATCTTAGTCAGTTATTATCTTAAAATTATATTTTTAATATTATAGGCAGAGTGAAAAAAAAATGTTTAACGGTGCAAAACAAATATCTTACAGCAGGACAACTAAGAATCCCGCTGATTAAAATAATGTTTAACGGTTGAAATTAAATTTATTAGTTTTGGGGGATTGCTTTGATGGTGACAGTGATGATGGGTACTTATGGTAAGGCACGCGCAGTTCTCTTCCATAGCTTTTTGCAATAACAAAGAGAATAAATATGATTGTCTCCAATGCACGCCCCCTTCTCTTTCTCTCTTCCTCTCACAAACCCAAGATTTTTGCACACATTTCAGAAGGAAAAAGACCTACCAGAATTTTCGGTAATTGTCACTCCCATAATCATCACCTTTTACCCTTTTCTAATATAGTATATTACAATACGCAACAATCTCCTAAGTGACAACTTTGTAGCAATAACATCATTAAATATAATCATGCCATGTTTATAGAAGTATTAAACTTATGAGTCTTACTATAAAGTTGTAAAAGAGAATTATTGAATATTGTTTAAGGAGGAAGACTAAGATTTCTATAAATCAATTTGGATTCATGTCATGAAAATATACCATGAAAGCTATTTTTTTAATGCGACAATTAATGAAAAGATATCGAGAAAAGAAAAAAGATTTACATATGATGTTCATAGATCTTGAAAAAACATAAGATAGAGTCCCAAGAAAAGTTCTATGATAGACTTTTGAGAAGAAAAAAATATCATTAAAGTATGTTAATACAATCAAGGATATGTATGATGGGGTTAACACATGTGTGAAAACTTGTAATGGAACATCAAGACATTTTCCTATTACAGTAGGTGTATATCAAGATTCGACTCTTAGTCCTTATCTCTTTACCTTAGTGATAGATGAATTATCAAAAGATATTCAAGAGGAAATGTCGTTGTGTATGCTTTTCGCAGATGATATTGTGCTTATTGATGAGACTAAAGATGGTGTTAATAAAAAACTTGAATTGTGGAGAAACAATTTTGAATCTAAAGGATTCATGATAAGTTAGACTAAAACTGAGTATATGAAGTATGAGTTTTCGCTAGGAAGAGATGGTGATCAAGACGCTGTGCATCTTCTTGGTTAAGAGGTACCCAAGAAAGATGTTTTAGATATTTGGGATCAATTTTGCAAAAATATGGAGAGATTGATGAGGATTTAAATCATAAAATCAGAGCAGGTGGATGAAATGATGGAGTGTGTCTGAGTTTTTGTGTGACCATAAAATTCCCCTTAAGCTAAAAGGAAAATTTTATAGAACAACTATAAGACTTGCAATGTTATATAGAGCTGAGTGTTGGTTAGCGCATAGGCAACATGAATATAGAATAGGAGTAGTAGAAATGAGGATGTTAAGGTGAATGTGTGATTATACGAAGATTGATAAGATAAGAAATGAAGATATTCGACAAAAGGTAGCAGTGGTACAGGTAAGTAAAAAGATAATGGACGCTCATGTAAGAATAAGAATTTGTTACCAAGAGCTCGTCATAAAGAGAGGTAGATGTAAACTGAAACTTATCTGAAAAATGTAATTAAACAAGACTTAATAGAGTGAGATATAGATTGATAGAAGGTGTGTCTTAGGATGGAATGAAGAAAAACTATAAACTTGGTGGAAGGTTAGACCCATTATTATCTTTATGTTACAGACAGTCTCTTTTTAGTTCTTTTCCTCTTCATTTTTTTCCCTCCATCTTTCATCCTTCTTTTCTTTTATTTTATTTTACTTTTCTTTTGCCTTATTTCTTTTTTTTTTTAACTTCTTCGTATCTATCATTGGATTAATCTATCATCGATCTCAATTAACTTGGATTAAAAATATTGTTAATGTTAATATTGATGCATGTCATGTCTATGTACTATGGAGAAATTCCTTAGCTGCCCATAAAGTCCCTTAGAAAGTGTTTTTGGTATTTACCATTATTCAATGTGCGTCACATTAATTATGTAAGTCATTAATGTTTCTTACTGTAATAGTAGTAGTAGTATTTTTTAGTGTTAGTATATTTTGAATGAAAAAGAACAAAGAATTTCTGTTATTACTGTTAATGTTGGCATGCACATGCTGTGTACAACTAGTATAGGAAAGATATTGGCCAGACTATGATATCAAATCAACCTCAGAAATCCCCCGTAGCTTATTTGTATTCTACTTTACGAAACCCCATGAGGATATTGCGCTTTTCATGTATTGAGCACATCCACTTTGCTAGATTTCTTGGTTTTTACATTCCCAACCCGAATCATTGTCCCTTTTGATTTCCCACCATCTTCACCTCCTTATATTCTCCCCCTCATTCTCCTATCCTATCCACAAACACTTCTCTAGCTATCATTTCTCTTCAGCTCTCTTTCCAATACCTCGTTCAATAGCTCCAAGGTTCTGAGTTGCAAGCTAACATGGGTGAGATAGCTTTACCAAATGGCATTAGCAATGGCAATATTAATGGAGTCAATGGACAAAGCCATTCTCTGAATGGTTACAGGAAGAGTTGTTGGTATGAAGAAGAGATTGAAGAGGACTTAAGATGGTGCTTTGCTCTCAATAGGTACATATATCTCTATTTTTTTGTCCTTAGGCAACCCAATTCGCTTGTTAATACCACATTAAGTGACCATCTTGCTTAACTGATCAACCAAAAGCTTGTCCCAGCCGCTGGTATTTTTCATTTTGAACTCTCCATTTTTCTCATAGGAATGGAATTAGACTTCCTTTGACTGCTCTTTTGGCCGTTTCATGTTCATTTTTACTATTATTAGTTATTATTTCTTTTTGTTAATGATGATTTAAGAAGATTCGTGGAAAGAATAAAAGCCACAAAACAGGAAGGTAAAAGAAGCAAGAACTTTTTTAATCGGGTTTGATTTGAGTGAGACAAAAATACAGTACAAGTTGTCTGCTACAAATGCTTAGAGTTATCACGGACATTTTGATGATTCCAGCTTCTCATGCTAGGAAAAAGTAAAGGGACCCTAAAAGTCATAAGTTCTTTTTGCTCGTGGCCATGAAAAAGGCAGACAAAACAAAAACAAAAATAAGTTAGCTTTTTCGTTGCCAAGTCCAGCACTATTATCTGTTTGATATAGATACACTACTGTAACACATATTTTACACATCAGATTTTTTGTTTTAAAAATATATATAGTAGCATTTTTTCTTTCTCTCTGAAGTTTGAAAAAAAAAAAAAATTACGTGTCATACTTACATGCAAGTATAATTTATTCTTCTATCTTTGGTGCGGTTGCAGTATATTGCATACAGGAGCTAGCCAGTACCAAGACATTGCATTGTTGGACACAAAGCCCTTTGGGAAGGTTCAATGCTCATACAACATAAAGTTACCTTAACTAATCATGAAGCTAAATTAAACTGGCCTCTTATTATGTGCTCGACTTTGTTGTGCCCTTTTGCAGGCTTTGGTAATTGATGGAAAGCTTCAGAGTGCAGAGACAGATGAATTTATCTACCATGAGTGTCTAGTTCATCCGGCTCTGCTTCACAATCCTAGGTTCCTCATTTGCACTCCTCCTAACAATAAAAAATATCTTGAGATGTCGATAACATTTTTTATTATCTTTTATTTTTCATTCTCTTTTGTATGTCATGTTTTAGCCCAAAGAATGTTTTTATTATGGGAGGAGGAGAAGGCTCTACTGCAAGAGAATTGCTCAGGCATAAGACTATAGACAAAGTTGTAATGTGTGACATAGATGAGGTAAAGTCTCTTTTGTATAAAGTTAGTTCTTCATTGTATATTTTATATACCATGGAGCTAACTGACTAGTTAAAAACTTAAAATCCATGTGCTTGCTCGAGCAGGAGGTGGTGAATTTCTGCAAATCGTACTTAGTGGTGAACAAGGAAGCATTCCGTGACACAAGACTTGAGGTCGTGATCAACGATGCCAGGTTTAATAATCAGATAGTGTGCCGTACTTATTATGTCATTCTTTGATTATATTTGTCACTTGAGTTATAAATTTGTAATTATTATGTGTCTATGTTACAGGGCTGAATTAGAAGCAAGAGATGAGAGCTATGATGTGATAATTGGCGACTTGGCAGACCCAATTGATGGAGGTCCTTGCTATAAACTTTACACCAAGTCCTTCTATGAGTTGATTGTCAAGCCTAGACTGAAGCAAGGTGGCATATTTGTAACACAGGTATATATAAGTCACTAATACTATGTATCAATACTTCTAAAAAGAAACAATTAAATAACATGTGTGTTAATTAAATTTTTATACTTTTTCAGGCAGGACCAGCTGGAATATTTAGTCACACAGAAGTCTTCTCATGTATCTATAACACCTTAAGACAAGTTTTCAAGTGTAAGTGTCTTCCGAGGGAAAAGAAAAGATTATTTTTTCATACTAAATTTTCCCTGGTTCAAATAAAGTTCTTTTGACATCAATTGCATCAAATTCACCTTCTTTTCTTTTGTTCGCAGATGTTGTGCCTTATTCAGCTCACATCCCATCCTATGCTGATATTTGGGGATGGGTCATGGTAAATATTACTGATAATTAGTTTGAAGTTCTTGTTTAGTACTATGTGTTATGTATGTTAAGATATATGTGATAAGAAAAGGGGGCACAAAAAAAAATAGTTGTTCGACTACTGAAAATATCTTTATAAGAAATGTACCTTGAGACAAATTTAGCATACAAAACCGTAGAAAATTAAGCTGTCATGCCATGGATATTATTGCTAAGACTTTTGGTCTTTGGAATGTAACAGGCTTCAGATTCTCCATTAGACCTGAGTGCAGAAGAGCTAGACCTCAGAATGAGACATAGGATTAAGGGGGAGAATAGATATCTTGATGGGAAAACATTCACATCAGCCTCAACTTTGAGCAAAACTGTTCGCAACTCGTAAGTGGAACTTAGTTCTATTCTATATCCTATTGCAATTGCATTTATTCGCCTGTGATATTCTGTTCTTGACACACATTTGACACTATTGACAGGCTGGACAATGAAACTCATGTATACACAGAGGAAAGTGCTAGGTTCATATATGGCCATGGCAAGCATGCATAACCAAGCTTGAGAAGTAAAATCAAATACTAACGCAAAAAAGAGACACACAACGCAAGTGAAAAAGACTTTCAAGACTTCATTTTATTTCATCTTTTATGCATTTCCCTTTGTTTTGTTTTTTTCTTCTTCTTCTTTTGGTGTGTAGTTCACCTGAAAAGGCTTACATGATATATGAATGGGCTACAAGCGGGTCCTATCTTGTGCTTCTCTATGAATCTATCAATATTCTGAATCTGAATCACTTGGTCAACTACTTTAAAAAAAAAAAAAAATTCACGGTTGAGTTACTGCTACTTTTCACCTTTCTCCTCCTGTGAAGTTCTAATGGGGTTTGTTTAATATGATGTTATAACTTATAACGGTAATGATATTTTTTTTCACGTAATTTCTTTACAATTTTTTATTTTTTTGATACAGTTTATCTTTTTTTTGTTGGTAATGTAAAGCATTATTATTTTGTACGAGTATAAATAACATATTATGTCTATGAACAATTCCGTCATTTCAATACAGCTTTGTCAGCTTATATCATATCAATGACTTATCTAATATCATATCAAAACTTTTAAGTGCATATTTATATCAATTATATGTAATTCAAGAATATATGCTTTCACGTATTAACCATTTTGTAAATAAAATTTAAGCAAAACTCGTAGGGAAAAAAATGGCTGAAGTACAAGCACTCATATATATCTGTGGGGTTTATTACTTACATTACTCCCTGGAAAGCAAAGGTATGCCGCATTAATTTTTTTCGTAAGTTACAGTCTAAATAATAAAAAGTTAGGGATTGAGAAGAAAAAAAATTACAAATTGAATTACTCCCTCGAAAAGCAAAGTTATATAACTTTTTCTTTCTTCAGTTATAGACTAAATAATAAAAGTTAGGGATTGAGAAATAAAAAATTACAAATTGAACAAGAAAAGATACAAGATTAACACAAATTGAATACTTTGCCTATTTCATTACTCAGGTCAGTTCATCACTTTTTATGCTTGTAACGTTTGTTATTTAACCTGTAATTTCTATAATAAAAAAAACACAATACGTAGTACTTTCTTTTTAAGAGGAAATGCCCAAGTGAACCCCAAAATAATGATTTAATTAACATCAAGGGATACAATTTCAGCATTAAAACCAGGTTGCTTGTTCTGTTTCCCAATTATCAGGCAGCCTCAACAATATATGATTACCAAAGTGTGCCGTTGGCATAAAGTTATTCCTTTTCATAGTATTTTCTCGCTAGTTTTTCTTTCCACCGACAAATTTTATATTCTATTTTACATGAGGAACCAACCAAACAGTTGATATTTAATGTTATTATAAAAATAAAATAAAATAACAGTTATATTTTATATCATATCTCGGCATATTTTAGATACACCTTTCTTTATTTATTTCTTGGTCCATAAAGCTAGATCTACCTTTCCTAATTTATACAAGCTGGCCCAAAAATATACCTCCATTGATGGCCTTATTCCTGTTTAACATTGGTGTTGTTATTAGCAGTTTAGCACTACCACAACTGGTAATGGTATTATTCACATGGATGTCTTTTAACTGTATTCTGAAATTATCTTTTTAACATATACATAAAAAAGAATCGTGTTTTCATTATCTGTTAAAAGAAAAAAACAAAGCACAGTATAAAGAAGAAATGAAGATCATTCCCATCGTGTTGGCCTGAAGCAAAATGACCAGGCTACAATTGGGGAATCGCGTGACGTGACTCCTGTTTTGTTTTTAAAGAGTAAATTAAAGCAAAATATTCCTTTAACGATTCAATCAATTAAACAGAAAAGGTTCAGTTATTAAGGCTCGGTCTAAAAGGATAGAAAAAATATAATATTTACCATTTGTAAATTTTATCAAAGTAGAGGAAGAATTAAAATATATATGGGACTCACAAATTTACATCTCCATCCAAATTGGGAGGGAAAGAAGGAAAAAATAAAGTTTATATAAAATATCAAAATAACTTTATATTTTTTATCAAAGATATTTGTCATTTTATATATAAAAAAAATATATTGTAGCAGTCAATAATTTATTAGAGAAAATGTCCCCTCAATAATTTATTAGGAAAAGACTCTTCGCAGCAGTCAGATACTGAGTGAAAAACTACGCGTAAATTTTGTAGCACGAAAATCATGTGTTTCTCTATCTCTGACTGCAACATTCTTTTGCTGAAAAAGACTCGATTCGAACCCATATTTTATGAATTTATTAAGTCTTTCCTTTTTAAACGCGTAGCCCCGTTTATATGAATAAATCAATCACAAAGTATATTTTAAATTTTTATCATCTGTACACTTCCGGCACGGCCAAGTTTACAATGAACCAACCAATAATTAAATAAATTAATGAGATTTTTTTTAGCGAAACTTTATACGGAAACAATTCTGTAATTTCTGACAAACCACTATTTTCTTTTATCTAATTTTTTAACGACCAATAAAATATGTATAACTTCGTGCAAATTCATATAGTCTATTTTTGTACCAAATAGGACAACTGTTGTAATAACTAACTCAAGTCTAATTGAAGTAAGGGATGAACTCTTACGCCTCATTTGTGACACAAATGCAAATAACGAGAAAAGGGTGAGTTTATCATTATTTTCTTTTGGGCATATACTACCGTGTATAATATAATAAATGATAAAGCTCTAATTTTAAATATTTAACACAATTGATACTATGATTTAAAATTAAAACATTTAATTAAATTAAAATAATTTCATGTGGATTAATTCACACACTCAGTAACAGTTTATCGTTACTTTACATCAGTTTGATTGGAATCTCTGTTTTTTTCTTTGTTGAAAGGTGTCGAATTGCTCCCACTACTTGTTATATTTTCGACCCTATCCTTAAGAGTTATGATATGTCCTTAAATCAGATGAGATTTACACATTTTGGTTTCTTAAGAGTCGAGACGATGAAAAACTAAATTAAAATTATGATTCCTTGACTTTACTAGTTTTTGTCTAAAGTAAAGTAAAATTCTTCACATAAATTAATTTTAACATTAGAAACAAGGCGCCAGTTGGTGGCTGTTAATTTATAAAAAATGAAACATGCATGGGCATCACCGCATCAGTTCCACTACTTTATGTAGTCCAAATGATACTACACCACAAGAATCGAGTGCTTGTTCTCACCCAAAAACTTTATCTGCTTGAACTTCAATCCTCTGTTTTGAAGCTTTATTTATCGTTGTTAGTGGATCAGAGAATGTATTCTACAAACCACACTCTTCACGTGTCACTATTAAACTACAACCAGTATCTTCCAGGGTCTGACAGCATGCGGTGCAGTGTTTTAATTCGAACTTTGGGGTTTTGATTAAGGATTTATGGGAACATTTATGTAATTATCATAAAGGAAGGATTGCAATCTTGCTTAGTAAATATCTCATGTTTGGCTTATATTTTTAGATATTGTTTTGGGTAAATAATATGATTAAGTATTTATTTAATAAATTTAAATCATATATAAGCTTATGTCATAAATTTGATTATGAAATTTGTTGGAACAAGTTAAAAATAACTTATTTTGATAAGTTATATTATGAAATATGTCGAAGTAATGAAAACAAATCTATAGAAATCATAATCTCAATTAAACTTCTTAGTTCTTATGAAATATGTCCCCCTTATTTTGATAGCTAACTATGAGGCATGCTTTTCGGCCTATTAGTTTTTCGGGTTGTAATATTTTCCTGGAGGGTACTACTTGTACCTGTTCTGGAAGTCATCAATAAAATTTATTTCCCTTATCTTTTTAAAAATATGTTATGTCCATAATGATAAAAAGAAAAAATTAAATAGAATATAATATAAATAAACATACTAGAATAAATAAATGAAAACATTATTTTCACTAACATTACATTAATTAATCTAAATGTAATTAGATGTAGATTCCTTAAGTAAAACAAATATAATTAGAATTTAGAAAGAACAACTTCAGTAAGGTAACTAATTAAATTTTTTGATAAAGATGAGCTGTAGACCAAATCAATAAACATTTTGCATTTATAACATTATAAAAAAACATCATTTTCTTTATTTGAATATTACTACGATACAAAAATAAAAGTCACATCTTAATCTTTTTATTGTTTTTTACTCAAATTTTTTTCGCCAATAAGAAAAGGGAAAATTATATATATATAGTTAAAAATAAGATATTCCAATATCCAAAAAGTCATGAGATTAACTTTCATGACATAATTAAGAGATCATGAAAATGAATTTATGGTTAAGAAATTGAACTTCTAACAGTATATTTAAATAATCCAATTATTTATCAGTTAAGTTAGTTGGTGAAGACAAAATTATATTGTATAACTAAAAGAATATCTATTTTAAAGAAATAACATGTAATTTCTCCCACCTTAATAAATTTATTGAATAATTTTTAAATAAAAAAAATACATATGCATATCTGAGTTGTAACACATAGGCGTGACATGATTGGTAAGACAATGCCAATTTCTTAATTTGTCCCGATTTCTATATCCGATGCATGGCGCATGATGGGAATGAACTAGTATTCCATAACATAAATCTGTTAATGACAAATTAAATAAAGAGTTTAATTTTTATTTTTACCAGTTTTGGGACTCAAATTTATATTTTTTTATCAACGAAAGCATGAAAAGTTACTATTTCATAGGGGGAAAGTATTCAAATAATAGTAAATGTAAACAGGAGTGAAGGCACACAGAAACAGTGTTAGTGGTCTAAATTTAAGTTATATATGCAATTTAAATAATAATAAAAAGAAATTTATCAGTTCGTTATTTTAAATAAAATTACTTTTCATGAACAATACATGTGTCTCTAAAAACAAGAACAAGGTAAAACTGTATTTAGCACTAAAAGAATACCGAATTTTAAAAAATTAACACGCAATCCCCCGGCCCCAAGTGTTCATTATTTTATTGATTTTTTTTAAGAAGTTCGAAATAAAGAATTGAGTTTGCATATCTGAGTTGTAACACAAAGCACTGAGACAATTGGTAAGATAATGCCAAGTTCCTATAATTTGTCACAATTTCTGTATGCAATGAATGTCGTATTGGAGTCAATTATTATTCCATAACTTGTCTGTTCGTTTGTGGGTAAAATGGAAGGAATGAAAAGGAGAAATTTAATAAAAATATTGAATTTTTATTTTTGTGTCAGAGGAAAAATAAAAAGAAAGATAATTTTTTATGAGTTTCGTTATGATAATTTTAGTCTAATTTTTTCATATAAAATTAAGCAAACATAATGCATTACATTTGTTTTTGTTTTACTTTTTAAAAAAGTAAATATTTTTATATAATATAACAAGTAAAGAATTTTATGTTCCGAAAAATAATATAACAAAATGCTAGGCATTCAAATAAGTTTGAGAGAAAATTTTCTATTACTTTTCTTCTTTTTGACACCTTTTTCCTCACATTTTTATCTATCTTAAACAATATATACATAATAAGTCAGTATATAACTATAAGTATAATGTGATACAAAATATTAATTAATAAGTTAATATATAATTGATCGAAAAATTATATTTTACTAAAAGAATATAAGACATTACACACAGTTAAGAGAATAAATTCCTATTTTTGTTCATAAAAATAGAGGCACGGGCAATTTAGTCTTTGAAATTTTTTTAGAGACAAGTTATTGACAGTTTTATCCATTGGACATTGGGTATGTTAGTCCTTCAAAAATTACTACTAATTTGCTAGTGTCACATAACTTAAAAGAACTAATTCAACTAAATGTATAATTCTTTTAGGGATTAAATTGTTTATAATTAATTTTTGGTCTGAAACTAACTTACTAATACAATTAAGACAGACTAACGAAATGATTAGTGTGTTCAATGAAAAAAACTTTCAAGAACTATTTTGTCTTTAAAAAACTTTTAAGAACCAAATTATCAGTGTTTATATTTATTTTCGGGGACAAAAATAAGAATTTACAAAATAACTTAAAGTATATCTTGTATCTATTATAAAAAAAAATATTGAGTCTAATTTCTAAAATTTAGTGCAATGAGACCGATTATAAACACCCCTAATTTTAATATCTCTACATATTTTTCTAAAAATATAATTAACATAAAAAAAATGCATAGCGTCATCTAACTGGCTAAATGATTCGTGAACACTTATTATAAGACAATGCTTTTATTGCACATTCTTTTAAAACGTGAGATCAATCAACATAAGAAAGGCAGAAGAAAAATATAGAGAAATAAGTGAAAGACATGAAATGATGTCATGAAAAAAAAAATGAACATTGACAGAAGAAATAGAGACCGCACAAATAAGAAGTGTGATTCACAAAGCTTTATAATTTTGAACAAATTTTATTCAATAACTAATAAGTTTTACGTTAAAGAATGTGTTGTTTCTTTTTCTTGATAACTTATAGTATAGGAATATATATACTTCTATTCAAAATAGTATCCATAAAATTAAGAATATTTACTATTAGTACATATTTGTATAAAATACACATTTAAATTTTAAATGTATAGGATATCATATTTGGTTGGAATAACTCAAAATATAACCCACACCCATATTCAACATACACTGAATTTAATTTCTAAAATTTAAAGCGTCAAAATTAAATTTAGGATCAGACTTGATTAGTGAGATGAGACAAAAATTAGTGATAAATTTTTTCACTAATACTAAGGTTACAAAAAATTTAGTGGCAAATTTTTAAAAGTTACACATAAATCTTTTTATTACTAATATTAATTTTTCTTGTAATATTTTTAATTAATTTATTCTTAGTCTTGTAGTAAAGAAAAACTCGAATCTAAGTTACTTTGGAATTTAGAATAAATTAGAAAAAAGGTAAAGAGCATAAACTGATATTTTGGAGTGCTAATAAGTTTTCCTATTAGTAATAGGAATAAGTTCCAAGAACAGAATAAAAATAAATAAATATAAATAGACAGATTCATGAGTCAATCAATGAATTAGTGTCATTGTTATTACATATTTACATTATAATAGTCCTAATACTTCCTTTTATTCATATATAAACAAAGAAATAGTGTTGTATGTGTAACACCCCGTGTGCACCCGGTGTATTAACATTATATAATATCACAACAACGCAGCAAGTATGGAAATAAACATTTAAGGAAGCTTGAATCAAGTATAATATACACTTTTATACATATATGGTGAATCTCTGTAATATACATGGTACATAATTCTCAAAACTATACAAATGTTTCCTAGGATTCAAAATACAGATAAAAAGACAAAATCTGAGCTAACAAGCTCGGTCATCTAAACCTAGGGTTTACTTCACTCTATTCCAGCTCAGGCCTCTTGTCCTGGAATCTCTCAGTAACTGCAGTCTCTGTTCCTGCAACATAATCCCCAAACCGGGGTGAGATAATTATCTCCGTAAACTCAGGGTTTTCAGAGGTTTCTCTCCCTGGTTCACTTCCCGATATCACAACATATATACATACATATATATATATATATATATATATATATAGATCACATAATTAAACAGAATTCTCATCAGATTAACAGCCTTCTCGGCTGACCAAAATTTGTTACATGCAAATAACAACACAATACAAGCATCTAATCAACACACATTGCCTGAATAGGATCATTCACTGAAGGGCACATCTATTCAGGACTCGCTCAACACATGCCTAGGTAGGATCATCTACTGAAAGGCACATCTACCCAGGACTTGCTGCCCAATACCTGAATAGGATCATCTACTTAAAGGCACATCTACTCAGGGTTTACATAGACGCCTATGGATTTTCCCAGGGGATATCATCCACTTAAGGCCACATTCCCAAGGGGTCCATAGTACCACATCCTACTGGCCAGTAAATTTCAAGCAATCACATCACAATCAGCTCAGAACAAGGTTCATGCAACCATACACTATACTAGTGTATTCAATATAATCATCATAATATACACTAACTCAGTGTACTCAAAATCAATACACCTCATCTCAGGGTTTAGCTAGCATGCAGTTGCCAGCCATCATTAAACCATTTCATCAATAATCAGTACAATTCAGTACCATAACATCATAACACATTAGAATACAAGTCATATCAAGCAGTCACCCATATTGGGTGTAGTGAAACACAAGCAGGGAAACAATCACTGAAAACACTGAGCTTACCTGGTCGTAGCTCAGAATCAGTTCCCTTAGTCTCTGGATGATCTCTACCAGCAGTATGCACGTCACGCCCTACAGTAGGCATGAATCAAACCATCAGAAACGGCATTCAACCGTTTATATGGAAGGAAACACCCTTCCACTCATAATCAGTACATGTCTTCTAACTTAAGGTTTATCTTAACCCAACTTTTACCAGGCTATACATTGACCCTCAATGGTCTGCCTCAGCCTTAACTAAGGCCTCAGAGTCCCTTTAGAACTCTGTGCAGCTCGATTCAAGGCTTATCAATATCAAGAACCCACATGGGTTCAACTCAGTCAAAACACATATTTAAACACATTTTCACCGATTATTTGGCCTCATGAATAACTTTTGTAAAGGTACTTAAGTTAATTCAGGCCACAGTACCTTCCATTTACACACCCTTCTTCCTTCCCAAAGCCAGACTCAAACTTCATCACAATTTCAATTTCAAAGTTCCATGTTACTCAGAACAACCTCCTGACTACACTTTTCTAAAGAACCTAAGCCTAATTTCAGCCCTATAATCAATTGGTCACTATTCATCAAATCCCCAATTCACAAATTAAACGGTTAAAACAAGAGTTTCTTACCTCAGATCAATAGAGGAAAGGCTGGAGAAGTCTTTCTCCAAGCTCTGGTGTCCTGGGTTTCCCTTTTTCCTCTCCCACAGCTCAAACTCTCCAAAATCTCAGGGGAAAAGGTTTCTCTCACAAATTCTCATAATCAAGGCTGGATTTTGGCTTTCAAATGGTTCCAATCAGGTTTAAAGGTGATTAGGAGGTGTTTTAATGGCTTATAATGGAGATATGAAGCTTCTAAGGTGCTCTAATGGCTGCCTGGCTCAAGGAGGAAGAAGAAGAAGCATTTTGAAGCCCAAAAACGCAAAAATGGCCCTTTATAGTGGTCCAGGTCGCGTTCTGGCGCTGATCGCGCCACTATGGCGCTATCCGCGCCAAATTCCAGTGAAAACAGGCTTTCTGGGGCACTTATGGCGCTAACCGCGCCAAAATCCAGCACCTCTGGCGCTAACCACGCCAATCTGGCGCTACTCGCGCCAGAAAATCCATCGCAAAATCCGTCGCTAATTCCGTCGCAAAATCCATCGCTAACGCTTTTTCTAACGGAATTTAGCAAATTTTAAACTTTCTTTCTTTTTCTTTTATTTATTTAACCTTGGTTATTATAGTATGTTAGATTTAAATATAAATAAATTTAATTAATTTTATGTTAATATTTATAAAATATTATTTATTTAATTTTAATTTTAATTATTTTTTTATTCATGATATAAAATTTTAATAAAAAAAATATTTTAGAAATAATTTTTTATTATTTAAGATTAATAATATTAACTAATTTTCTTAATTAGTATAAAATGTATTATCTTTGTTTATATAAGAATTCTAAAATACATATTACACTAAAGCACCGCAAAGGGATATTATTGTCAATTTATAGAATATCGCATATGGTTTTATTTCTATTTTGGGGCATTTTATTTAGATTATTATTATTTGGGAGTTGATTTCAAATAATTTACTAAAATAACATAAATTTTACTATGATTGTTACGACTTATAATTTTTATTTTTTTAAACTAAAGTCATAAAAGAATTTATAACTTCAAATTAATCTTTTGAAAAAATTTATGACTTTATAGTCATAATAATTTTTTTATACTTTTTAAACTTACGACTCCACTTAAATATTTTTAAAGAGTTATAACTTTGAAGTCATGGTTATTTTTTTGTTTTACTACTTTAAATTAATATATTTTTTTAGAAATAGTAAATTTATTTATGACTTTAATTTTACTATTTTTAGGAAAAAATCATATAACTTTAAAGTTGTAAACAAAATCATACAACTTCAAAGCTACAATTCTTAAAAGAAATTAACTGAAGTCATAAAAATATTACACTTCATTTTTAAAAAGTAAAAAAAAATGTTAGGATTTTAAAATCATAAATTTAAAAAAAAACTGAAATTATAAATTCTTTTACAAGTTCAATAAAAAAATAAAAAATTAAAAGTTATAACACTCGTTATAATTTCTAACTCAAAAATCATAACACTTAAGACTTACCCCTTTTTGAGAAATTATTTAAAATACTATCAAATGCTAATAAACCAAATAAAACATCCCTAAATAATAATAAAACCTACCACCACTGATATAGCAGTTAGCAAAATGCGCTTATCCTACAAACTTTTTTCCTTTTATATATTAAGTTTAAGATACTCAAAAGTACTATTAAAAATTAATTTTATTATGTGAGAATGTAAAGTCATATAAAAAGTTTAGTTTAGTGCGGTTAAGTAAAAAATGACCTGTGCATTTAATATGAGATATTGAAATTGGATATTATTTAAAGTCTCACAATAAAATTGTGAAATTAATAGTTGTGTATGTATTTAATGCGAAACAGAGACTCAAGAGTTACACGGTTCATTGAAAGTCTAATGTTCTTACTTCCAAATTTTAATAAACACATGCATTTATTAAGTGTTTTTCTCAAAATTTTCTATTTAATTTTATTTGTATTCAAGTAATTGCAAACTTGTATAGTTTATTTAATATTATACCGTTAATTTGGCGGGGGGAAATTACTATAAATTTCTTTCTTTATATAGTAAGATTAAGATACTAAAATTTAGTATTGAAAGTTAATTTTGTTGTGTGAGAATGATAAGTCATATTATATATGAAAAGCTCAATGTGATTAAATGAAAAATGACTCGTGCATTTAATATGAGATATTAAACTTGAATATTATTGAAAGTCTGACAATAAAATTGAAATTAATGATCATGTATTTAATGTGAAAGAGAGACGAAAAAGTTACATAATTCCTTAAGAGAGAAATATCCTTACTTCCAAATTTTAATTAATACGGGCATTTATTAAGTGATTTCATTAATTTTTCCATTTAATTTTATTTGTGTTCAAATAGTTATCAAATTTTATAATTTATTTACTATTATACCCTCAATTAGGCAGGAAAAAAAGCTACTACACACTTCCTTCCTTTTTATATATTAAGATTAAGATATAAAATCTAACATCTAAAATTTAGTGAAATAAAACCGAGTATAAACTTACCAAATTTTAATATCTCTACATATTTCAAATATATTCACATAAAAATGCATACATCAACAAACTAGTCTTTAAAAAAAATATCAATTATCTAGCTAAATGTTTCGTTAACACTTATTATAGGACACTACTCCTCTTTATAACTAATTAATGTTTATGTTGAAGAACAATTTAAAGAATGTATTTTGAACATTTTTCTTTCTCTTTATAGTTTATAGTATAGAAATAGATATAATTTTCTTCAAATTATTGCCTATAAAATCAATAATATTTTCTATTAAAACATATTTGTATTAAGAGCGTATTTTAAGAAGGCTTAATGATCCAGTAAAGGAAAGCTTAATTATATATATTTTTAGTCTTTTAAATTAGAAATTTTATTTTTTAATTCTTCCAAATATAAAATTTTATTTTTTTTCTTCTCAAATCCAAAAAATAAAGGTTACAAACAAGACAGGATGAAGTGTCAAAATTAATTTAACATTAGACTTAATTAGTTAAAATTTACTGTGTTCACATTTATTTAGTATTAACATAAAATAACATTATTAAATTTATTTAGCATAATAAATAATTATAATTTATATATGAGTTGATATACTATTATTAGTATATCATATTTAACACATAAAAATAAAATATATATGTTGATTATAAAATAAAATATAACAGTTATGAAAATGTGCTTATCGTGTGGACCCCTGGTCTACTCGGCTTCCAAAATCGAAACGGTGACGTAGCGAGCCTCCCGTCATCCGTGTCTATCCAATCCAAGTGGTCCACGTCATCTCCTCTCTATAAATTCCCCTCCAATCCCTTCATTCGAAGCTCGCTTCCTCTTTCTAACTTCCCATACTCTGTTACTGTTATTCTTCCTTCCACAACATAGCCATGGGCATCTCCAGCAACGCTTCTCCTTTTGACTCCATCATCTTCGGTGACTACTTCATCCTCTCTCTTTCTCTCCTCACTTTCTAATTTCCTCTTAATCACTCTTTCTTAATTATTTTTCTCCGAATTAAACAGATTTGGACGACACCTTGTACCCGTCAAGCACCGGAATTGACAATTGCGTCAAGAAAAACATCGAACTCTTTCTCATCGAGAAATGCGGATTCTCAGAATCCGAAGCGTTGACCCTCCGAGTTGATCTCTTCAAAACTTACGGAAGCACCCTCGCCGGTTTAAGAGTCAGTAATAATAACACATCAATGTCTTATTGTAAGCTCTAGCACACGAATATCCTCATCTCAACTCTGTTTCCTTCTTCGTTACTTTGCAGGCACTGGGCCATGATATCACCGCAGAGGAGTACCATGGGTGAGAACCATTTAATTAACTATCTTTCATTTTAATTTCACTCCAAATGTAGTCTAAACTTTTCGTTCTTCTCACTCCACCCAGTTTCGTGCACGGAAGGCTACCTTACGACTCCATCAACCCTGATCATCAGTTACGGAACCTCCTCTGCAACATCAAACAAAGGAAAATTGTATGTTACTACTTTATAATGGATATTTTCTCTCCCATCTCTATTCTTAGTTTCTTATCTTCCTGTTTTTTGTTTCCTAGGTTTTTACTAATTCGGACAGGATTCACGCCATGAGGGCGTTGGATAGACTTGGGATCAAGGACTGTTTCGACCAAATCATATGTTTCGAGACTATAAACCGGAACCTTCCATATTCGACCCGACCCGATGAATTCCCCATCCTCCTTAAACCGTCGCTCGACGCCTTCAAGATCGCTCTTGACGCTGCCAACGTGGATCCTCGTCGTACGGTAAGACAAGACGATGAAGTCAACAACCTCAACCCATACGTGATTGATTTGAATGGAATTCAACTTGATCCAAGAAAAATTATACTCAAATCATATTTTGAATTTAAATTATATAAATAAATAAATATGATTAAGAAAAAATTCTAATAAAATTAGTCAAACAAACGAAACGGTCGTCACTTCCTTGTTTCCGCGATGTCGTTTTTTGACAGTGAAAACCGAATTACATTATGATTTGAGGAAAAGTCAGAAAGGATCATTTTTAATTTTTTATGAGAAATTATTGAGATGAATAATGATTTTCCTGTATTTTTATGTTATATATTGCAGTTATTTCTGGATGACAGCGTTCGCAATATTGCCGCGGGAAAAGAAATGGGTCTCCACACTGTTCTGGTAATTTCCTAGACGACGTCGTATATCACCTAATTATTATTATTATTTAAGTTCATTTAGTTGGCATAATATTCAATATTATCATGAGTGCTTTGTTTGGGATTGGTATAGGTTGGGAAGACAGTGAAAAGCAAAGGAGCAGACTATGCTATGGAGTGTGTGAATAACTTGGCACAAGTGATCCCAGATATATGGGCAAACGAAATGGACGGTGACGATCAAACGATGACACGTACGAAGAGTGAATTGGAGGCCGTACTCGCGTGTGCTGTGGTTGGAGCGTGAAAACTGACCTCACCCTCTGTTTGGATGTGGCGGATAAGGCCTGACGTTGTACAATGTACATTACCAACCAACCCAACTATCTAAGCAATTAAATAATAGCAGTAGTAGTATAAGTACTATCAGAACACCAACAACTAAGACAATAACAATAAGTAACATGGGCCCCTAAGCAATTATTTGCGACATCATGTTAATCATGTGAATATTGTAAGATATTTAGTATTACCTCTACGTATTATCAATCGTCTTACAAATAAAATCAAACTGTGTCTCTCAGATATCAATTGATTAACAATTAATAAAGTTGAGTTACTGTCATTATTTTGATTATATTTCTTTATGATCCGTTTGGCTGGAAAAAAAAAAGAGGAAGAAAAATTTAAGATTTTAATTGAAAAAAAAGTTGGAGAAAATTTCTAGAAGTTAATTTTTCCTTTCATTTTGATTTTGACCAAACAAAAAAAATTATTATCTGTGTTTTTTTTTTATATTTCTCTCCTCCTATTTTTTTTGCCAATCAAACGTAGGGTTACAGTCTACCGGAATATTCTAGACCCGTTTCACATCATGTGAATTGTGAACTATGATTGATCGCTTCGAAAATATATTTTTATATTTTATATATTTAATTCGTGGAGAACAAAGGCCAGTTATATATGAACTGTGAGTTTTGCAAGAAGTCATTGCCTCATTGGCTATCTCGCCAAATGCCAATATTGAAAAGATGTTAGCTGACTTCATTTATTTATTTAAAAAAGAGTTTTACACTGGATATGACAATGTTGGAATAATTTGCCAACTATGACTATTAGATTGATGTTTTTTCTAACATTTTTTTGTATTATTTAGCAAAATTTATGTGAGCTTTTTAACTAATCAATTACATATAGATATTATCTAATAAGAAATAATATGTCAAAGATAATAACATTATCACTTTAAATATAACACGTCTCTTTCAAGTTTCATCAATTGTCTTGCTAATTTAATATTTAAAAAGAAAGATTCACATTCAACATTGTTCTCATTATTTTGGGTAATGTAGAAACGGTTTTGCTTTTACATCTTTAGTTTTGAACATATCCGATATACGAAAACCAATACTCTCTTGCCGCGGGTTGGAGATGGAAATTTAATTTGATGCAATTATGACCAAGACTTAGCAATACCAACAAAAGCTGTGCATAGACAATGCGGGAGACACAATGCTCTCTCTCTCTTTTTTTTTTGTTGAGCTACAGAACAAAATCCCGAGCTAGAAACCTCTATAAAAAGGAACACCAATAGTGTCCGTAATCAATCTAAAACTTACAAAATCTGAAACAAAATAAAAAATGCGATAATCTGAAAACGCAGAAAGACCATACTTAGCAAACCCATCTGCCACTTGGTTTTTGCTTCCGTGAAAGCGGGGTTGAAATAAACGACTTCTCATGAGATTGATTTGCTTGAGCAGATAATAACAAGGATGGTTACGACTACACCCTTTATTTAGCAAATTAACTGCAACCAGAGAATCTGACTCTCATGGTACGGATTGAGTTGCTAAGGCAATCTCGATGCCTATTGGTGTGTTGCTGCAGTAGTTGTCGGGAAGCTATAGAATTATGTCAAATTTTTGGGTTTGGTCTTATTTTAAATTTCAAATAGCTTTGTTACGATGGGTTATTACCTGGCATTTAGAGCATTTTGAATGAGAGGTGTTTTGTGGATTTTTAAAGATAAGAAACGATTATTTAAAAGAAATTCTCCATCAGAGTATATATATGGTATGAAAGTTTCTTAAAAAAAAAATTTGAATTTCTAATATAAGATTTTTTTTTACAATTCTTTATTTTTTCGAATATCCCTAATTGTATAGATTTTTTGACATTTTTTGTATCGAAACAAATTCTTTTAAGAGTTTTTTTATGAGTAGTTTTTTTATGAGTAATATAACGCTGTGAAGAAAAAAAAAACTCTAATAAATCTATATAAATACTTTCATTGGTGATCCTCTTGTTGCTTTTTTATTTATTATTACTGTTATGTAACGGGGATACTATCTTGTACAAGGCTCTTTAGGTACTTCTGGTACCAGTTATAAAATCTCTTTGCAGATAAATAAAAAGTTTGGATTTGTGTGTATTTCAAGTTGTGTTAGATACGTAAAAGAAAAATAACTAGTTTTTTTTATAAAAGAAAAATGCTGAAGAATTTTATTATTAATAATAATTTTATCTTATTTGAATAAGATTGTATCATGTAAATACTTGTAGTTTATAAAAAAATATTTTAATATTGAGAAATACCAAATTAATATTTATTTAAGTTAATGAATGATTTGCTAAAAAATATAATCCAAACTTTGAACAATATACATAAAATGAAATATATCAAAGAGAAAAAGCAATGGTCGATCACTCCGTTTGTACATGACAATTTTTTTAAAATCAATAATAACTTCTTGACATAATTAAATAACTATCCAAATAATATAAAGCTTAAAACATATATATTAACAGAACAACTAACGATATTGCCTCTATTTTATCATTTACAAATTAATCATAAATAATTTTATTAAGAATTACATTACTATTCTTATCACTGGGCAAAATAAGAAATATACAAATTACATTATAAATATTCTTTACAATGAAGTGTTTATTAAATTATTTCAATAAAAATAATATTTAACAATAACTTCATTAAAAAAAGTTGAGAATTATTATTATATTAATATTATCAAAGATAAATACATTAAAAATATTTTTATAATATAATAAACTATAATTAAATCCATAAACACTCATTTTTTTAATAGATTTTAACATATTAAACTATATTTTTCACATTTACATAAATTTAAACAACGCAGGATACTACACTAGTAAGTATGAACCTGTTATGCTCCTTTTTTCACTTTTTTTTTTTAAAATTTACATTTACGTTGATTAAATCTAAAGGCAAATAAAGCATAGGAGAAGTAAAAGGATGCGAGGTAAGGGATGGAAATATTTAAGTAAATTTAGTATAAAAAAAAAGGTATATTTAATAATTATGGGTGGTATGATTAACAATTCCATGAAAAGAAACAATTGTATAGTTCATGACTTGCTTTATCTTGTTAACTTTACCGAACTCGTTCTAAACTATTTAGAATCGATTTTGACACAATGGGTCATAATAATACCTTATACATTGGCCCAGTTTTTGATCAAGATAAGCTTGGACAACCTTCCAGACTTTGAGTTATCTAACTCGAACTAGTTGCATGTTATTAAGGAAGTTGCTATTTACACTCATTGTTACATATCCGTCCCGGTTTGCCTTAATAAAAAGGGAGTACAAATTTCAGGACATTTTAGAAAACAGAATTATAAAAGGAAGTGTATTAGTAATAATTAAGATTGCAAATAGAAACTCTCTTATGTAATTTCTTTTCATAAATTAGTTATTTGTAGAGCTTAATTTTTTAGGGTATAAATCACACCAGTCTTGACCATTTATAAGGACAAGAGGTGCCCCGTTTATTTCTCTTGAGGTTAAGGATGCATGATATGATTATTATTTTCACTAATTTGTTCTGCAATTAATTCATTAACTTCGTCTTTCTTTGTCTCTTTTATGTTTCTTTTCCTCAGCAACCTTTTATTATCTCAATTTTTTCTTTTTAAAAATTTATTTTATTCATTAGACATGTTATTAGTCTGTTGTGTAATCTTCATATTTTTCTCACATTTATGTTGGGGTGTATTAAGATGGTGAAAAAGAAAAAAAAAGGAGATATATTGTTAGATTTCATGGATGTATTAATTACTTATCAATAATATTAGAAACAAAATTTATTTTATACTTATTTTTTAAAGTGTGATAATGATAAATTTATGCGAAAAACTGTTAGATGATAAAATGTTCAAAAATAAAAAAAATTGGACAATAAAATGTACAAATTTTATAGATAAATGATAAATTTTGTGAAATTGTAAAAGATAAGTGATAAAATTTTAAAAGATAAATGATAAATTTTATAGATAGATGATAAAATTTGTGAAATTGTATAAATTATATTTTAAATTTATAATGAACAATATAAATTGTAACATAAAAATAATTTTCACAAAAAATTATAAAAATTCAATTTAAAGCCCAAAATTAAATTGATAATGTTAAACTGGAATGCTTATCATGAAATTTAAAATTTTGATGTGAAAGTGATAAAGTAGATAAAGTAGATAAAGTAAACAATGGTAAATTAAAATTTTGATATGACAATTGCCAATAATTCTATATATATTTCAAGCAAGAAATAGAGACACTGTTTGTACTGAACGATGCGGGAAACCATGCCCAAGCCAACCAAGCTTTTTTCTTTAACTGGCGATGAGTCCCCTGGATTGCCGATCTTACCAGACGATCTGATCTTGGAGATCCTCCTCAGGCTGCCGATGAGATCGCTTCTGCAATTCAAGTGTGTGTGCAAGTCATGGAAAACCCTAATCTCTCTTCCCCAATTCGCCAAAGACCACTTTCGTACCTCAACTGCAAATCCAAGTATGCCCCACCAAGGATTGGTTTGTCCCACCGCCTGTTGCCGTAAAATCCTATCATTCTCTGTGCAATCGCTGTTCAAAAACTTGTCAAACCCTGCTAAACCCCTTTTATTCAGTATGATGGGTGACTCTTACACCATTATAGGTTCCTGCAATGACTTACTGTGTTTGTGTGATTCTCTTCAATCTCATGTCAAATTGTGGAACCCTTCCATCGGATTCACATCTAAAACAATGCCAACTGGTATTAGTCATCATGAGCGTATTACTCACTGGGGTTTTGGCTATGATCACGTGAATGACAAATACAAGTTGCTAGTAGGTCTGGAAGGTATTTATCATGAAACTGAAACTGTGACCAAAATATATACCTTTGGATCAAATTCTTGCAGGGTGATTCAGAATCTCCCGTGGCATCCCGTGCGGTGGATAGGAAAATTTGTGAGTGGCACTCTTAATTGGTTATCTATGAGAGGTGATCAATGGATGATTCTTTCCTTCGATTTGGGGACGAAGACATGTGGTGAAGTGTTGCTTCCTGATGTGGACCAAGACAATATTTGCATTCCTATGCTGGATGTCCTACGTGACTGTCTGTGTGTTTCTTTCTTTGACTTAAAGAAAGTTCAGTCGGTTGTGTAGCTCATGAAGGAGTATGGGGTTCAAGACTCATGGACTAATTTAATGATGATCCCTCAATTTGTTGAAGGTGATTGGATTTGGACTAAATTGATGATGCTCCCTCGCTATGTCTATGGTGGTAGATCGCATCTCATGCTTGACTTCTTGTGCATTTCAGAAGATGGTGTTGTTATGTTGGAATCTAATCGTTCCGAAGTTGTTATGTTTAACTCGAATAATGGTAGGTTGGATTGTCCTAGGATTAGCACTAGACATGGGTTGCATATTTACTATGAAAGTTTGTTTTCACCACCATGACCACCTCTTGTATTAATATTTATTAGTGATATTTATAGTTTTGTTTCTACTTCATTCTGAGAATATAGTTGTGAATTTCACTTGTCACGTTCCGATTTCAATTATATTAGCAAAATGACCACATTTGAATAAAACAATTTACTTTGGTTTCGTGTTGTGTGTGCAACACTAATAGTTTGTTTAGCAATAGAAATAGTTCATAATTTACATTCGTTGTAAAATTTTCATTTCGAGTCATTTAGATATTTATAAATTCTTGTTTTTCGATCTCTTTTTACAAATTCTCTTGTTAAAGTTATTTATATTAAATTCTTTATATCATTGAGCGCTTGAATTAATTGGCGGGATTATTCAGTAGTATCTAAAAAATTAAATTCAGTAGACATGTGACTAACTCACGCCAAGAACATACGACCATTTTGTAAGGAAGGAAAGTTGACTACATACTAAGGATATAATAAAATAGTGCTCGTTCTAAGTAAGTAGAGTTAACATAATTCTTATATGCATTTTTATTAACTAATCAATATTAACAACACATTTAATTCAAGTTAATTGAGATTGGTGATAGATAAATCCAATGATAGATATGGAGAAGTTGAAAAAAAAGAAACAAAGAAGACAAAAAAAGTAGAAAAATAAGATAAAAGAAATGAAGGGTGAAAGAAAGAGGGGGAAAATGAAGAGATAAAAAGGGACCAATTTGGAACATAGAGATAATAATGGGTCTAACCCTTTATCAAACTTATAATTTTTTTCCATTTCGTCCTAAGACACACCTTATGTCAATGTATATCCCACTTCATTAAGTTTTGTTTAATTACCTTTTTTTCATGTAAGTTTCAGTCTACCTCTACCTCTTTGTGATGAGCTCTTAGTAACAAACTCTTGTTCTTACAGGAGCATCTAGGAGTCGTCTCATTACGAGCCCAAACTACCTCAATCTATGCTCTCTCATCTTTTTACTCACCTGTACTATTGCTACCTTTTGTCGAATATTTTCGTTTCTTATTTTTATCCATTTTTGTATAACCACACATTCACCTTTACATCCTCAATTATGCTACCTCTATTTTATGCTCATATTGCCTATGTGTTGACCAACACTTAGCTCCATATAACATTGCAGGTCTTACAACTGTTCTATAGAATTTTTCTTTTAGCTTAAGGAGAATTTTGCAGTTACACAACAACCCAAATGCACTCCATCATTTCATTCACCTTGCTCTGATCAATCTTTCCACCTTTTTGCAAAATTGATCCCAAGTATCTAAAAAACATATTTCTTGGGTACCTCTTGACCAAGTAGTTGCACAATGTCTTGATCACCATATCTTTCAAGTGAAAACTCACTTCATATACTCAGTTTTGCTCTGACTTATCGTGAATCCTTTAATGATATTTTTTGTTTTCAAAAGTTTATCATATGACTTTTCTTGGGACCCTATCGTATACTTTCTCAAGATTTATGAACACCATATGTAAATCTTTCTTCTTTTCTCGATACTTTTCCATTAATTGTCGCATCAAGAAAAAAACTTCCATGGTATATCTTCCTAACATAAATCTAAATTGATTTAGAGAAATATTGGTCTCTCTCCTCAAGCGATGTTCAATAACTTTCTCCCACAAGTTCATAATATGACTTATGAGCTTAATGCCTCTACAGTTATAACAATTTTGAATATCTCCCTTGTTTTTTGTAAATAGGCACAAACATACCTTTCCTCCAAGTATCAGACATCTTATTTGTTTGAAAAATCTTATTGAAAAGATTGGTCAACCATTTTATTGCCATATTTCCCAAATCTCTCCACACTTCAACAGGGGTGCCATCAGGTATCAAAGTTTTATTTTTTTTCATCATCTTTAAAGTCTCATTAACTTCATGTACATTAATTCTGTGCACAAATATTCTATTCAAATCATCAAAAGCATCCTCCAAGTCCACCTCACTTTTATCTTCATCCCATTAAAAGGTTTGTTAAAGTAGTTTAGTCATCTTTCATTTACATCTTCATCTCTTACCAAAAGAGTTATTTTCATCCTTGATGCATTTAACTTGAGTGAAGTCTTTACTCTTATTATCCCTCATTTTTGCAAGTTTGTATATACATTTTTCACCATTCTTGCTCCCAAGATTTTTATATAAATAGTTAAAAACCTTGTCTCTAGCTTCCTGCACTGTTTTCTTTGCATTTTTTCTCGATAATCTAAACTTTTGCAAGTTTTATTCATTGGATTTTTTTATGCAAAGATCTAAAACATTTATTCTTCTGTTTGATAGTCTCCTGCATTTCTCCATTCCACCACCATGTTTCCTTTACTTTCTCCAAACACCCTCCTTCTCACATTTTGGATACACATAGTCATCTTATTCCATATTTTATTTGTTTCTTCAATAGACTTCCACGGTCCTTCAGATAACATATTTTCCTTGAACTCAATTTATTTTTCCTCTTTTAACTTTTACCATCTTATCCTTAGATTTTAAACACTCTTCCTCATATTTATTATTTGGTTGAACCGAACCTCTAAAACTACTATCTTTTGTCTCATCAAGATAAACATATCCCTACTTTTTCTTCTAGGATTTTGTGGTAGTAAATAGGATCAGGTTTTTTCAGTTGTAGCTGGTTGCTGCACTTAAATGATATATAATTCTGCGACAGTGTTAATTGGTGCAATATTGAAATTTTTAGAACTACCTATTAATCTATAATTGAAAAAATAGATATTAGTCATGGACACAAGGGTATAATGGTGAGTTGCTATGGTTTGTTATGTGAAATTTCGGATTAATTTGTATAGGCTTGGTAGGAAAAACTATCAACTAGGTATGCAGAAAAAAAAAAGTTGAGCCATACATGTTACTGATGTACTGTGTTTGGATCCAACCGAAGAAAATTGATTTTAATTAAAATTAATTTCGATGTGTTATGATTTATATTATGAGTAAAATTTAATATAAAATTTTGGATTCAATTACATAAAATTGAATCAATGCATGATCAATTCTCAATTCAAAATTAATTTTAAATTTTTCTCCTAACATAAAATCAAACATATAAAAATATATATAAACCAATTTTATACCCAATCAGATCCCCCAACTCAAAACCAGGTCGTAAGCCTTGTTGAACGTGAAATAGTACGTAGGAGGCTCTCTCCCTCAGTCCCTCGAAATAAAATAATTAATATTGAATTCACTCATGATCACAAAATTCTCACTTGAGCAAAGTTCAATCCGCAATTTTTCACTCTTCACGCAACGTATCCGCGTTTGGTTTCGGTATCGCTACTCTAGCATAAGTTCGATGGATTTCAGCAAATGAATATTAATCCAAAACATGCAGTTGGCACAAATAATATATAATCACCAAATAGCGAAAAAGAAGTGTAAAATTAAGGTAGAGAGTTGTAGCATTGCTGGCATAAATAGGTACATGACATGGCATTAGAATATAGCAAATAAACGAAGAAGCATGGGGGAATGATGATACAATTGCTCACAAATCATAGGGTTGCTTGCCAGTGAACTTGACCTCAATAGGACTAATATTCTTACCAATAGACCTGAAGTTCTGACCAACCCCTTGGCGTCCGGCGTTGACCTTCTCAGGGTACACACCATCCTTGGGGTGCAAATACTGAACTTCCCCATTGGGGAAGACCCTGTAAAACTGGTACTTGATCTTGTACTTTGACCTGAGTCTAGTCCCAAGAGCCAAGCACTGCTCCTTCCTCGCCAACTTGAGAAGGTTGGGACCCTCCCTCATGATGGCAGCGCCGCCAGTGGGCATTTCAAAGATCTGTTCTTTCGGGGAGTCCCATGTGATGACATAAAACTCCTCCACTTGGGCCTTGCGCAGGAGCCCGCCGGTGCTGCCTCCGAAGATCGGGGAAGGGGTGCTTGGGTCCAGTTCCGGTGGGGTGAACCCAACCGGTGCCTCTTCTTTTGCTGGCGGTGCCTCTGTGGTCTCGTCGGCGGCTGCTGCTCTGATTGTTCGCGACAACTTGAGGGACTTCGAGCTGGAGAAGGAGAGGGTGGAGGATTGTTTCCATGGCGCGGTGGCGCGGTCGCTGGGTTTGAGACCGGAAAGGGGTGGGGTGAAGAGAGAGGCTTGGGTTGCCATTGCCATGGTTGGTTGAGAACAATACAAGCTTCGGAAGTGTTGGGGTTGTCAGAGATCAATAAGAAACAAAAGGAAAGAGAGTAAAGTAGTAGGCTGGAGGAGATTTTGGATGGATGGTGTGGATCTCGATATGGATAAGGTGATATGGCTTCGACCAATTATAATCTGAATTTTGATTCAATCTCTTACCCAAGCCTCACACCTCTTACTCATCTACCTACCTTCACACTCCATACAACACTTCCAAAGCCATAATAATAACAGGATTTTTACACTTCTATACCCTCGTTAATTTGGGGGATTTTTATATTGTTGGATTTTCAACCATGGTAATCGAATTATATTATTTTGATATTTAATAATAATTTTATTATATATATTTTAATTGAATTCTTGAATAATTGAAATCTTTTTAAAAAAAAATCGTTTGTGTATCTTAATTTCTCAATATCTATACATTTAAAATGCATCTAATAATCAATTTTCATGAGAAATGTCTTTTAATATTTTGCTACTTCCACATAAATAAAAGTTTGTAATTAGCTTATACATATTTATTATTGTTCATCATCTAAGAAGTGACAATTAGTGAAGCACTACATTAAAAGAAAACATGAATTGAATAACGAAATTTTCAATGATCGACAATTTTCTCCTGACACCCCCTCACACTCAAGATCTCATCTTTCTTCTTCATCATTGTCACCTTCTTCTACTTGGACAACCATTGGTCCAATGGCGACTAACAACTAGTATTCTTCACTCAACGATCTAAATTGAACCCTAATTGGAATCCAACATGTGGATATATTTGTTGCTAAGGGTTTTGGTTTAAATCGGAATGTGGATATGTTTGTTGCAAATTGAGATGTTTGGTTATGTGAGATTAAAAAGTTCAATTTTTTAAAATATTTTAATTATACATGGAATAAACTTAAATATATAATGACATTACCATTAAAAATTGAAATAGTGAGATAAGAATGTAGCTTGATTACTATTGGTTGAAAAACCAACGGTGAACTCCCCAAATCAACATAGGCACAGTAAAAATTCTCTAATAATAAAAAAAAATCTCCAAAGGTTTTTCGAAAATAAAAACAAATATTCCTTTAAAAAAAATAGAAAAAAAATTGTTTCTAAGCTAAAAGAATACTACTAGCGTTGACAGTTAAAATAAAATAAAATCAGACATCAAAATATATCTCTATTATCATATACAACTCAGAAAAGAAATACATGTGTTACTTTAATGTTCAATTTGGTTAACTTGTGGTTATTCAAGTGTATGTTTGGAATAACATTTATTTAAGAACTAAATTAAAAAGTAATACCGAATATAAAAATCAATCTAAGATTGTTATAATTTTAGTAGTAATGGATAAAAAAATATTCGTTCACAATTTTTAATATAAGCATTGAAATATAATTTTTATGTATAAAAAATTAAAACAAGAAATGATAGAAAACTAAGGACATGTTTGTTTAAACATTTTTTTAAAATGTATTTTTAGTCAAATAAGTAGTTTTTATATTTTTTTTCTCCAAATTATTTTTCTTAAATTAATTTTTTTAAGAAACAAATATCATCTGTTGTTAAAAAACACTTTTATTAAAGCGTTTACTTAAAAATTATATTTTTAAAGTTTTAACAAAAAGATCCTCAGTTTTCGTATTAAATTTTATAGTTGGAGTGATAGAGCGGGAGACATTCTTAATACTACTAGATAATATATCAATGACATGGTTTGGCGACAAAGACTCGTCTAGAATATTACTACTGAAGCTTAAATTGTAAACACTTTCATCCAATTGTTATTATTCAACTAGTCTTTTAGACATTAGAAATTTCTTTGAGAAGGGTTAGCTACTAAGAGGAAGGTAAGAATTTATACATAATTCATTTGTGTCAACCTATATTAACACCTTAAAATAATTACATTATTGATTATAACTTTTCTAAGACAAAAAAGTATAGCCAACAAAAAAAGAAAAAATTATTGGTTTGGAGTTTGGACAATCCGGTACCCAGTATCCGAACACTATTAGGTTCGAATAGTACAGTTTGGGGTCGAATATAACACAATTATTATACAGTAATAACCTTAATTGTTTTGAAAAAAAAATAGAGTGGAAAAAGAAAAGAAAATATAGAGTGAAAAAGAAATATTAGAAATTTTGAATTTTTATTATTTACTTGAAAAAGAGAAATACAAAGAAAAGTTATTTATGTGAGATTCTTCAGAAAATACTTTTATCATAAGTTGTATGAAATGAGAGAAAAAAGTCATCTCTTTCCTTTTAGTTTCTTAAGAAAATAAATAATTTTTATAACAATTTTTAAAAATTAATAATAATGTTATATTAAGATAAAATCTAGAATAAAAAATTATTTTAATTAGCATGAAAATATTTTTAATACTATAATAGATAATTTTTCTACTGATTTCTATCCTATTTCTATGTATCTAAACAGTGTATTTTTTGTAAACAACCATTTTTAATCCATAAAAATGTATAAGATTGTGATATTAGTCATTGATATTAATTTCAAGTAAAAATATGAAAGTGCAATCTAGTCATATTAGTTCAAAATTAGAGAGAAAAAAAGTGACTTTAAGTAATAATATTAATATACATAGAATCTAAAGACTAAAATAACAATAAGTATTAAGTTTAGGGACTTAGATAAAATAATTGGAAATTTCATGAATTTATTTGATTTTTTTAGTTTCAAATAAGTACAATGTTATATGTTTTTAGAAACTAAAATGATACTTTACTCTATTTTTTTACTTTTTTTTCTTTTCTTTTTTTTTCTTATATATTTCCTAAACATGCCACCTTTCTCCTTTTTCCTTATTTCTTAAACATTCAACCCTTCTGATATCTCTAAATTTTAAGACTTGAATTTTCAAGACCGAACCTGAACCGTTGCTGATTTAGACAAACTCTGCTAATTGAAGCCATATCTATCTCTCAGTGAAAAGATTGCTTATTTGCTGCTGTAAATGTAAAATAAGGTAATTTAACGAAACTTGCAAAGCGAAGATTTTATTTCTTTTCATTCTGTTTCTTATGTCCCTCGTGAGCAAGTGGCTTTCAGCACGTACGTAACAAAAACTGAAGAGAGGAGAGTGCGTGACACTGGATAGTGGTCTTCAAGATTGGATAAACAATTTGATTAATCACTCGTTCAATAAGAGTTTGTAATTTATTTTGATAAAGTTGTTTTTTATTTTTTTTGATTCATTGATAAAGTTCAATGTATTAAAATAAACTACATCAAGTTATATATAAAAAGTCGTTTTGTGAAGCTTAACCAAAACACTTGCAATTTCAATTGTTTATGATGCTCCCAAAAGATGATATGGTTTTTCAGTGAAAACCAGTTACACAACGAGCTTGAACCAATTAAAGCAGAGGCAGGCAACATGGTAATCTGAAGACAAACAATGTTATAAATTAAACACACTCTAGTAATCACGACACACAAATTGCTTGAAATAGAATTTAATGGGAAGATAGAAAGGTAGGAGTGTTGTATTGTATTAGATGGATATACTGTTGGGGATTCCCTTGCCAGTGAGTCCACCCTCCCTAGAATAATCTGAGGTGTTGGGATAGAGAAGTGTGTAAGGCATCTTCACTGGCCCATTTCTGTTTTTGAATCTCTTGTCCTTGTTCCTTTCCATGATATTGTTCTCAATCTCCAACAGCTTCTGTCTGAACCTCTCAAATGCTGCCAATGGCTCAGCATCTAGAGTCCATTCAGGGTTCTCACATTGCCCAAGGTAAACCTCTTCAGTTGAGTGCCTGGACAGAACTTCTATCAGTGACACACCAAGAAGTGTTTGGAACTGGGCAGTGATTGTTTTGAGGAATGCCAATTCAGGGTCTGACTTAAGCTCCTCATACTCTGGGGTACCTTGCTCCGGCATGAACCTACGACTCACCGTTGGACGGTTAGGGAGGTATCCAGCAAAAGGGTACTGTCCAAAATTCACAGCTGCATGGAAAGCAGAAGCAAGCCATATGATAATGGTGCATGATTGAATGAGTTCCTCTTTGGTCTTCATCTCTGGCCACCAATGCCTATCTTTTAAGTCACCGTGACCCTCGTTGCGTACTTCTTTCCACCAACTCTGAAGTTCACTGTCTTCCTCAACCATGTCATTGGATGTGTAATAGAAGTTACAGTATTCAGTCACCCAGCTTTCTATTGCATCCCAGATTTCTATCCCGTCCACGGCAAACGGATAATCCTCTATCACAAGCCTTAGTCCATGACGACAACTTGAATCAGGAATTGCCATTCCCCTGAAATTCAGTGAATTATAGAATTCTAGTATGTTACTATGTTCTTATGGAGAGAAATACTAACAAGTAGTAACAATTCTTCTTATCACACTTTTTACCATTAGTTAAAATTAGTACACAATCATGAATGAGAAGTGAGACCTAGTAACTCACATAATTTTGTGTTTTCTTTTTATAATAAATTTTAGTCTAGAATAAAGAGTGTGTTTAAGAGTGTGTGTTAGAAAATAGTATGCTACTAATACTTGTTTCTAACAAACAGATTGGACTAAAATCAATAACTGAACTCACCTCTTAAGAAGATCAGCAGGTAGTGCCTGCTCGGTGAATACCCAACTTTTGTATATAACGGACGACATTTCCATGGCGAATTTACCAGGGAAAACTGTTATCTCTAGTACCCCTCCAGCATTGATGAGCGTGTGCCGAGCTAAGGCATTTATATGCATTGTGTCCCTGAAGTGTGGCTTCAAGAGCTTGTGTATTGGGTGAAGAATACTCAACTGCCTGTTTGTGGCTATAATGAATGGTTCAATTACAGCGTGAGTGTATAACCTGCACAAGAAACATAGCTTTCTCCTTATTAAGAACAGAAACAGAATTAAGTTTGTAACTCTTTTCTGGATGTCATACCAATGGCTAACCAATTGATGATATCCTGAATCATTGACGGCTGCATAAGCCTTAGCCAGCTGCCACACCGAAGCCGATACTCCTTCTTGTGCTGGAGTGAAAACTTTGCTCACAGCTCCATGCTGTTCCCCTTGTGGATGGGGTAAGCTTAACTCTATAGCCAGTGGCTTGAGTGTACCGTCATCTTGTAGAAACAGGAGCGTTCTAGAGGCATAAGTCTTTGTGTTGGTAGAGTTTATTCGACTAATGTATGGCATCAACGCGTCGTGATGATCTAATATAAATAGCCTCATATTTTGAATTCCCTGCAACATAAAGATGCTTGGTTGTTTGTTTACATGTAGATCAAATACAGATTATTTCAACATGGGTTTGGCTTTAAAAAAGTGAATCCTGATTAGTACCTCATCTATTGTAAGCCCATCCAAACTATTTTCTATATGCGTTGCTCTGATGGAGCTAGTTTGGTCTCCATAGACTCTCGGGTCTAGTTTGCTGGCCGGGGGAAATTCCTGCATATGGCATTTAGATTTAGCTCACTTGCTAAAACAAATATGTCATGAATAGCTAATAAACTTATAAAGCACAAAACTTAGATACAATTCTTTTAAGTGTTTTTTTTTGTTGTAGTGTTTTGAAGTTCCCACACACTCCTCCATATACACTCTCTCTTATTACTTAAAATGTATTGAAAATTACAAAGCAGGAGAGAGACATTAAATACTATATATGACCCACTAAATTTTGTGATTTTCAACAAATTTCAACCAATAAAAAGGTATGTTCAAAACAGTGTGTTAGACAGCATAATCCTAACATTTCTCAAAAGTTTCACTTAGTAATTTATACTGATCTTTAATACAAATCTTTATTAGACAAATTAGTAAGGTGAAACTTTAATTCTGATTGGAAAACAGTGCCAAACAAAACAAACTGCATTTAAGTTTTGTGTAACTATAAATTGCAATTGTTTTATACAGTACTTGGAGACGGCGGATAATAACAGGGTTAACCCCTGCAAGCATTTCCCTTGCAAATTCCTCATCTGTCCTCCATGCAGTCTTACTCACTGCAAT
>CM023960.1:25651733-25699093 GCA_013407115.1 Glycine latifolia | reverse complement strand
TGTTACTGTTTGATTGATTCTGGGTGGAGTCTGTAACTCCCCAGACGAAGGCCGAGTTGGAGGAGAAAGGTGACGCGCACCACCGAGTTCTCCCAACACATAGAAACTCTCAACATACAGATGAAGTATATGCAAAATATTAAGATTAGGAGTGTATGCGAATATTTGTTATTCAGATCAAAGTTTCATAATATTGAGACAAATTAATTACTATAAAAAAATATCTTTATTTATATAAAAAAGGACTTAAGTTTATAATATAATTAATAATATTTTTTAAGAATCGATGAAAGTGATGCTGAAAAAAAATACTAGGCTGAAAAATTAAATTATTTTGCCTCAACCTTAATGCAAATTATACATGCACTAAATTAAATAACAAAATTGTGATTTGCTAGACGAACTAGCAAAAATGGTACAACGTATGGATTTATGTATTATGGGATATATATTCTTTTCAGAGTTTTGTATTGCTCCTAACCACCAGTCTTGGTGAATCACGTGTAACATGTCAAAAGTAAGTTTCTGCGTACCTCGTACGGAAAAGCACATAAATATTGAAATAAGTTTTTAGGTATAAACACACATCGATTTCCAATCGGTACGAGTGTACGACGAAATTAATATTGACTATTTAATTTTATATAAAAAATTAAAAATAAATACTCATCAGTGTCCTAAAAATATTAATTAAAGAATTCAAAATAAATATATTTTTATTAAAAACAAAAAAATAAATTATTTATGATTTTTTTTATTCTCCTATAATTTATCCAATAAGGAGTTTCTCTTTTTAAATCTTGTCACATTCCAGAAGGACCAGAACCCCGTGTACGATGAAATTGACTATTCGGGCATGAGACAAGCACAACAGCCTCAAGTCTTAAATGAAATTTACTATTCCGTCACAGAAGTGACAGAATAGTGAAGATTATTTAAGAGTAATAATGAAGCTTTATTTTTTAATCCAAAAAAATATATATTGCTCAAGAATTTCAAAACATAATCAGAAAGTTCTAATAGTATTTGAGTTATCTGTATTCTTCTATTAATTGTTTGCTGTAGTTTTGAGTATAGTGAAATTTGCTTTGCAGACCAAAGTTCCATATTCCGTTTTAGTTGTGTGCCCATAATTTAAGAGAAGCCTATTTTATTTTTTTGGTGCTTTGTGAATATTTAAGGGAAGAATTTTGACCAAAGAAGGGAGCACTGTTGGAACTAAAAAGGGCATTAATAGAGCAAGTAGGCTTTGAGACGAAGTTAGTACCTTGTTGGCAAAGAAGACACGATCATGGGCGTAACGATGAGCAGGGTAGACCCACGAATTGCAGACAAAATTAACAGGACCATCATGCCCTGGTATGTCTTCAATAGTCACTGTCTTGAGGTAGAATTGGCTATGGTGATTGTTTCGGATTATGAATGCCCCAGGAACACCCATGTTCTCATCCCACTCAAATGTAACAGAGAACTCTGAGTCTGTTGCTGATGTCAGAGAGGTAATCTTCGAAACCCACCTCTCCAAGTGTGCCACCTTTCCTCTCAATACCCCCTTTGCTATTACACCACGCAATATAAATAAATAACTTAGTTCATTATTGGATCTGTTAAATTAATACAATTCAGACAAAAAATTAATACATCAATACTAGAAACAAATTAATATCGGAAACTTAGGATTTTGAAGTTGACTGTTAGAATAGAATAAATTTTAAATCCTTTGCTTACTGTGTACTCTTCTACTTGTCGTGATTCACAAAAATAATCTCTTTTGTGTACAAGCATTATCTTACAATAGTAGTTTAATAATTGCAATGATGCTGATGAGACAATCAAGAGGACCTGGATCAGGAGTAGTCGCACTAATGAGCTGAAGAGAGACACCCTTGCCTAATAACTCATGAACTCGATCAAGAACGTTGGCTTTGATGTCGTGGAAGTCCAACACACCCTTCTTCATCAAAACCACTCTCCCTTTAACCCTCTTGCTCCTCTCCACGATTTGGTTGTTCACCTCCATGATTCTTCTTTGTGTCTCTCAACCCTCAAACCGAGACTAACAAATTAACAACCTTTGAGAACTGCACCATAAGTAGCAGTACAAATAAATGAGAAACCAAAGAAGGAGTATTCTTAAAGTAATATTAATAATATTTATAATTAAAAAAATAAAAATTTACATTATGCATAGGCACACATGTGTACGCAATATATCCGGCAAATTAGGCTCTGGAAACACTGTGGCTTAAAATTGGACTTTGGCACTCTGGTCTTGGTTATTTATGATCATTAAGAGTCTTGATTGACCCAAAGAGGTGCGTGCTATTATTATTTATAGATGATACCGTTAGCGTCTCCTCCTTTAGTTTGGAATAATAAATTAAGAAGACAAAGGATACAAAGGAGAAAGACAGAACGTCCTGAAAACGACCCTTCTTGGGAGTTGGGACCCACATGGAATTTTCATCTTTATCTCTTGATTAATGCATAATCAAGGGATCTGATTCCACCATGCGACTATGCCATGAAAAACTTCGTTGATCGATAATTTCGGTTTGTACTATGACAAAGTTTACACTTCATCTGCATCTTCCATCTTCCATAAGTTAAAACTTATCATTTATATACAAAAACCTATTAATTATTCTGAAAATGACAAAAGGTGATATGATAGTGCTTGGATACGGGCAGACATCCTGTTATAATTTTGTTCTATTTTTATAAACTTATTAAATACAAAATAAAACTCATATAGTTACATTAGATTGAGTTTTAATACGTTTACTAAACCTACCAATCACTAAATAACATTTTCTTTTTGTTCTTTCATTCTTGTGGTTAGATATTTTTATAATAAATCAATAATTTAGCATATAATAGCATTACTTACAAAATTCACCGATGTCATTAGATATGTTTAAAATTGCACTACGAATACTTATCACTCGTATGTTCACTTATTTTGTGAGTGCGGTATAACCTTAAATAAATAACATTTTTGAAACCTGAACTTTTCAAAGAAACCCATTTTCGTTTAAATGTTCATACAATGGCTTGAGAAACAGTTTTTTCTTAATTTCTTTAATGCTAGGTACTAACTGAATATATAGTGATGCAACACAACTTGAAGGACAAAATTTTGATTGACTCAATCAGTAATTACTATTTCAATGGTGTAAGTTATTTAGTAAATTTTTTTGCTTAATTACAATTTTGATCATCTAATTTATTTTTTAGGCTCAATTTAGAGTTCTTATTTTTAAAATATTTAATTTAGTCCCTTAATTTATTTATTAGATTTAATTTGGTCCATTTGTTTTTAAAAGTTTCAATTAGATCCTTTATTATTTTTTGTCAATATGGTTTCATTTAAAATCAAATTGGATCTTATTAGCATTAGATTAATGATAAAGTATTTTAATAATTTGTTTGAAATTGTCGATTTAAATCTTATTGCCGTGATGGAATAGCATCAGCTTGCATGAATTGTGGCCATTGTCAAGTAATGATATATGCGACTTTACTAATATTATCAATAAGATATATGTAACTTCTCAAAAAACGGTACGTCTTTCTTATCAGAAATATTTTTATTGGCCAAAATTATCAGCGAGAGAAAAGGAAGAATAACTAGAATATTATCATTTCCCACACTCTTCAAGAAGGGAATCCTGATTGAATTGTGGCATTGGTTAAGTGAAGGAGATCACAATACACAACTGAGCTGAGCCCAAAGCTGCTGAACATGATGGGCAAAATGTGTTTCACATGCAAATGATGGATGTCATTGTGTGGAAGCTGTTATATGTTACAAAATGTGTAAACAAACAACAGCACTTCTTGTGCAGAGATTGGTACCTTTTTATTTTTATTCGGGGGAATGAAATATTTCTTACCTATGTATATTTTTTTAAAAATAATAAATAGAGAATAGAGGTTAAATAATAGTGAGTAGTTTACGAAATATAATTGAAGAGTGTAGATGATTTGAAGAATGAAATTAACAAGAAAGTGGAACAACAAAGAAAAAATAAATAAATAAAATAGTGGGAGAAAAGATAGTTAATAATTATAAGAGAGAAACAGGGTACAAAGTTGTATACACCAAAATCTCATATTTCTTTTATATAAAGTTATAGATTATAGGTAATATACTATTTTCTTTTTAATTTTTTTTTTCACTTTTCTTAATATTAATATCGAGATAGAAATTTAAATAAGCACTTGTACGGTGATTTTAATTTCTAGAGAAACCTTACCTCTTATTATTTATTTATTTTTTTAAAAGGCAAACTAATTTTATTAAGGAAAGCATGGTTTGAGCACAATATGAGTCACGACTTAAAGACCAAGCCAAAACAATTACAAGACATGTATCACTACAGTCTACAGTTTAGCCCACAAAGAGAAAGCACCTAACTCTATCCAATTACAGAATATTATATCCCCTCCCGTACATATCACTAATCCATGATTTATGAGATATTGATATGTGCCTAGCACATGATGCTTTCCAAGCTCAATTAGATCGTTAAATGCATCAATTTATATGATGAATAGCTTCCTTTTGGTATGAATATCATTTATGTGCTTTAAGGAGGTATTTTGGTCTAGATTGATGTTTAGCAGGTGAAACAGCAAAGAATTATGCAGAACAGAAGGTCTGGCGCCATCAAGCTATGTACAATCGGGGGTACATAGGCTAGTTCTGCATGTGGCGCCACCAGCGTGGAAAGTGGCCTGGAAGTGCATTCTCCACTGGAACCCCACGCCACCAGCGTGGGATCCCACGCTACCAGCGTGGGACTCTGCAGACTCTGCATAATAAGGGCAAAACAGAGATTGCACATGCTACTCTATAAATAAGGAGCCTCAGCACTGAATGGACATTCTTTTTGGACGAAATTCACACCAAAGGAAGAGAAAGAAAGCTTGGGAGTTGATTTTAGGGTTTGGGTGAGAGGGGAAGAGGGTTCTTCCCTCTTCCCTTCCTCTTCTTCCTTGTACATATCATCAAGCATGCTTCTTTTTGTTGTACCAAGGCCAGCCATGTTAAGGTTTGGCTAGTTTCCTATTGTAGTTAGGGCCAAAGCACTTAATGTAAATCTCTTTGGGATGTATTGAATGCTATTGTTCATTTATTACAAGCTATTTTACTGCACTTGTCTTAATCTTTCCATCTCTTTCCTAGACTTAGCTAACCTAGGTAAAAGCTTAGAGCTTAAGTTCACAATAGACATATTGGGGCTTTAGTTTCAGACCTAAGTGTAGTAACTTGCTAACATCACCTAGACATAGGGGTGGGTGTTTGCAACTTAACTCATTTATGTGTTGCTTAATGCTTAACTCGCTTAAGATCACTAAGAGATTAGGGTTGGATGGTGAGTTAAAGAACTAAGTGGAAGAGACATCAAAGCTTAGTCAACTTAAGAAGAACACATTAGTTGAATAGTTTGGATAATAGAATATAGTAATCAATGTCATTCCATAGGGAGGCACATTAAGTGTGGGTTGCCCTAGCTACATTAGCTTACGTTTGGTGCAACCATTATCTATTTTATTTATGATGTTTTATATTTATATTTAGCTTTTAATCTACTTCACACAACAACACATTTCTCTTAATCTTTTGTCATCCAACCTTGAGATACAATTTATGATTTAATTGGTCAAACAATCCTCGTGGGAACGATACTTTATCTTATCACTTTATTACTTGTACGATCGGTGCACTTGCCGAGTTCGCAACAGATATCATCCCCTACCACTACTTCAAAACAGTCAAAATTTGTTTTCTTTTACTGTTGCAGAGGTTTTGTTTGTTTTTTTAGGCTTTCTCACCCACTACTTGTGTGTATATATATATATATATATATATATATATATATATATATATATGTCGCAATATATATAATCTAATTGCGGGAGAATGCACTATATGCAGACCATAATCATGATGTTACTTGGTATTATCCACTAAATAGGAGTTATGGTTGTTTAATTTAGCTGAAAACAATTGTCTTACAAGTAGCAAATTTTTTTTTACTGCATACAAGTAGCAATTATTTTAGATACAATTCAATTTGAATTTTGATGAATAAAACAATTACACTTCGATATTCTTAATAATGTGATATATCATATTAATTTAATGAAGTTGGCATCTTTTATGTGACTAATTAAACGACGGAAAATATAATAATTGAACCGTAATCCATCATTGTAAATCGTATTTTGACATTATTATTTAATATCAAATGATTTAAGTTGTTAACTATTATTTTCCGGAATATTGGCCCGTACAAAGGCTGAATTTAGTGAGCAAATGTTTTCTTTCTTCTTCTTTTTTTATGAGTGAGCAAATGTTTTTGATTGCCTTTTTTTTGTAAATATATAGTAACATTTCAGTTAATTTGTTTAAACTTTAAAAAATAATTTAAGATAAACGTTTTTTATAAAAATATTTTTTAAAGAAACATATAGGATTTGTTTATTTATAAAATAAAAAATTATTTATTTTAAGTCAAAATAGTTTAGACAAACGTATCAAAAATAAAAAAAATTATTTATTTTAAAAATAAACTTAAACAAATTAACACGATAATGTTTAATAACATTTATTTCTAATTTTGTTAACATAAAATTTCTACCTTTGACCTCATATTTCATTCAAAATCTCGTGTGTTTGGCTTAGCCATCAATGATCAAACCTTCTAAATCTCAATTGTTTAATTCAGAAAACGTTTATCTAGAATAGCATCAAAATATATTTGGCATCATCTTAATTTAACTTGCTATATTCGAAAGCAAACATGTTGTTGTTAAAACAGAAATAACTAGTTAAATTACACTTTTGATCTCTTTACCTTTTTAATTTCATAAATTTTGGATATCAAGTTAACAAATAAACTAAAACTGTACAAATAAAATAGTGGGAAGATCAAGTTCTCGAAAATAATGGAAGACGGAATTAATTCATGAAATTGAGAGCGAAGAAGGATCAAAATAATTTGCATGACAAAAATTTTGTTTTAATATCATACATCATTATTTCAATGATATTAATTAATAAAGTAAAAGTTACATTTTTTTTAGTAATCATATATAAAAAAGTAAAAATTGCATTGTTCAAAGGACATTCGTTATATTAAAAATATTTTTAAAAAACTTATTTACTTATATTAAGTATGAATTAATTAAAATAATATTTAATATATATATATATATATATATATATAAATAATAGTTTGTTAATCACATATGTGATTACAATTTATCTTGAACATTAAGGAAAATTCTAGTCACTAGATTAAATTAGTTATGACTTCTTATGTTTTAAAGTAATTTTAAGTTGAAGCATTAGGATTGATCTAATGGTGAATTTTGATAGTATGCATGAAGTCATAAGTTTAAATATTAGTGCAACCATTCTATAAAAAAATTAATAAGTTTATCACTTTTAAAAAAAAAACATGTAGTAAAAGGGTAATTTAGTCAAATATAATCATATTTTTTATAAATATTTTATTATTCTTAAATAGAAGATAAATAAGTAAAAGTAAAATAAAAAAGAAACTTTTCCCAAAGAAGTATTAAGGGGGTTTATTTGAATAAATATTTCCATACACAGTTATACAAATTATTCATAAATTAAAATTAGCTTAAATTAAAAAAAATTAAAAGATAATATGAAAAATTATACAAATAGTTTTTTTCAAAAGTTAAAATTAACTTTTAAAAAAGTGTATTTAAACATGTCCAAATTATAATTGTTCCTTTTGTTTTTACTCAGAGTATGTATTAAAGTACTTAATGTTGGAAAATATTTTCCTATAATTTAAAATTTAAATAAATATTTTTATTTTTCTTAATCAATTTTTTTAAGATAAAAATTAGTTTCTATCTATTTATTTCAATTTTTTAAAAATTGTGTTTGACTACGTTTTTGTTTTTTAATCCGTTGGATGTTTTTAAGATTTGTTATCATGTTTATTATTATTTTATTAGTTATGATGTTTATATTTGGATCGTATATTTGATGGGTTTTATATATATATATATATATATATATATATATATATATATATATATATATATATATATTATATAATTTTCTCTTAAAAAATACACAGGTACACACATACAACAAACTATCATTTTCCTATTTCTCCTTTTTATAAAATTATATTATATTACTATAATTATATGTTTTAGAGTATGATATTCTTTGGTTTGGATTTTTTGTTACTATAGGATTAACCGATTGTTGTATCTTGAGAGATGATCGCATACATATTAATTTATTCTATCAATGTAACTATGCATTTTTTCTCTAAAAATAACGTATAACGAGTTTTAATTCAAGGTTTTTCTTAACTCTTTTTTAGTTATTATATTTATTTTTTATATTAAATATTGTTATAAAAAATATTTATGTATTGATTATATGTGAAATAATTCTACTGTTATGTTTGTAATTTTGATTTTCTAATTATTTTTCTTAAACTTAATTGGTGATGACACTATCCAAATTCCAAAGGTCGTGGTAAACGTTGGTTGGCGCATAGAGTTGTCGATAATCGATACCCTTCTTTTCTTGTTGGGTGTGGAATGTACCAAAGTGAAACGAAAAGGATATTAAAAAAAGCTAATAAAGTTATATGAACAGAGTAGTTTGCGAGTCAATATCACCCACAATTCCAGCATCCAGGAAAGCCCACTAGCCAGCCCATCCAAAAAGTAGTGTACATATTAATACATGCATGGCCAATATGATAATGCAAAGAGATCCTTTAAGGAAAAAAAAATACAAAGAGAAAACAAATTAGAAAATATATATCGGAAAGAGAAAAGTTTTCCAGATAGGTTATTTGATTCTTCAAAAAAATATATACTGTTAATTGCTGAAAATTGAAGACAAGCCATGCATGTAATTGAAATACAAGGAAGGTGCCTTTTTTGTCGTATAATGACATGGTAGTTGTCTTGATGTTCTACAATAATATTACTAAAAAAGTACCTCTTTACATATAAAATTTACGGTTCGTTATAAATAACCATATTAATTGCGTGTATATGTAATACAGTAATTTTTTGCTTGTGGTTGTTATGCGTTTTTCCTATCATGCTATATAGTATATATATATATCTATATACTATATAGCATCCATTATATATTCAGAAATCATTACCCAATATGCCTCGACTAGAGGTGTTAGACTTGTTTATTTTGATGGACCACATGTCATCCTCTGGAACTCTTTCTTTTTTTTTTTACATCAAAAAAGTTAACTGGTATTGAAAAAAAAAATAAAGGACTTTAATGTTCAGATGTACCATTTTAAATAAGCTTTGTAGAAAAGGCTATCAATTCAATTATCAGATGCACTTGTTTTATTTTTACAGATATTAAAGAACTATTCATTTTTCTGTTTATGAAAAATACATCTTTCATACGATACAGTCTTATTTAAATTAAACTAACATTTATAATATGATAGGATTAATTTTAGGAGATTTTTAAGTTTTATCTATTTTTAGAGAACTAAATAAAATTATTAAGAGATAAATTTAATATGTTTAAGTTTTAACACAAGATTTCTGTCCAAAAAATTAAGAGGATAAATAAATTTAAATTTTTTGAGTGAAATTTATTTAAAAACACTGTATTTTAACGTTGATAGGATTTTTTTTACCCTAAAAAAAATAAATTATAATGTAATTAAATTAAAATTAAAATTAGAAAGTAAAGTATACTGCAAAAATGAATTTTACTTTCATCATTTATTTTTCTGGAGACTCATCAGCATGACCAAGAGTTTTGATTTAAAAAACCTGCTTATGTTTTTAGTCTATATTCATATAGGTTCATTTGGTTTTAATCCATTAGCAACTTTACTCATTATGTTAAGTCGGTGATAATATGTGTTTACGATATGATTGTCACCTGTCATTTTAATCAATTTTCTTCTCCCACATCAGGGGCTAATCCAGAAGGGGAGGCAATTTTCTTTTCTTTACAATTATTTAAATATATAATTTCTAAGAAATAATTAATTAATAAATAATAGTTATACATACATATATATATATATATATATATATATATATATACTATTTTTTTGGGTTTGTCGTTAGTCGGGCACTTCTTGTACTTGGTTTGGACTTTTTATTAATAAAATCCTGTTTGGCCTTTAAAAAAAATACATACTAATTTTACACATAAAAGTGAAACTAAACTAAAACTAATTTTTATTTCAGTAATGAAAATAAGAAACAACATAATAAATATTTCAATCAAATCATTGCAATTTTTTATTTCAAACGATAAAAAAATTAAAAATGAGAAAACAAGTTTTTTTTTTCTGTTGAAAAAGGAGAAAACAAGTTTAAGCGGGTGTGAGCACTCCACTCATTAACCACCGTTGTAAGCTCAACTATTTATTTTATTCTTATTCCATGGCCTTTTATGTCCAAATCATTATAGTCAATGTAACTTGCATGACACAATAAAAAGGTAAAAAAATATAAAATACTAATAACCCTGACGCGGTTCTGTGATACCAATTGGTCGTATAGGGTATCGTTAAGAATCCCTGCAAAACTAGTCATTTCATTTTTATATTATATTACATATTATATATATATATATATATATATATATATATATATCATCAATTAATTTAAGGTCATTAACTTTATTGAATAGCCGATAATTTTTTAAAAAATGCACATAATTATTTGTTTAGATTTTTTGTCACATGACAAATCAACTTTATTGAATAGATGAGAATTTTAAAAAGAATATACATGATTATTTGTTCAGATTTTTTTTATGATATGACAAATTTAAAGTTGTTAAAATTATTGTTAAACGTTATTATTTGATAATAGAGATTAAAATAAAACTAAAAATATAAGGATATTTTATTTAAAAAACTAAATAAAAATAAGAACTTTTATAAAGATTAAGTTTTTATTTAAGTCTTTAAAATATTATAAAATTTCAGATAAATTATTATTTATTTCTTATTAATTACTTTTTACATTACATTATTTTCTATCCATAAAATAAAAAAATTAAATAATTTAAAATAACTCATATATCATCAATTCTAATTTACATTGCACTTTATCGTACACATATTAATCAAAAGTTGTAAATTAATCCTCTTCAAAAAATAGTTGTAAATTAATAAATTAATTTCCACATGCATTACTTGGGATCACCGCATTAGTAAAAATATATCGCACAAATACTTACCAATAATTTCCAATAAAAGAAATACACAAAAAAATCTAAAATCTAAATAAATAAATACTGCTATATATATATATATATATATATAAACCTATGTCGTGGAACCCATCGAACAGTTTTAGTTTGTAATGATTATGATGGCATAGGTGTCAGGTTGTGGAAAGCTTTTTCGATTCGACCTTTTTTTAGATATTATTTTACATATTATTAGTATTAAATTTTTTAACATACTGTATAATATAGTTTTTATTATTAACTAAAATTTATCTTATTAAAAATTATATAATTTTGTAATTGTCACTTTTTATATACTCTACTCGTAATTTCATAATTTTTAATAAATTTTAATTACAAAATATCCTTTACTAAGTAAAAAGTTTTGCCAAGGATATTTTTATCTTCTATGTTTTATATTTATGAGTTTTTTTTATTGTCGACTCAACAAAACAAAAGGTATAATATACAAAATGACCCAAGACATATAAAATCATATATATATAACATAAACTTTAAAGTAAGTTTTTAATAAGGCTTTTTGGCTAAAATCCTAACTCTAGAATACTCTTTGGATTATGTAGTTAAATTGCACACACACAAAGGAGATCCAATTATTTATTCTTTTGATAACTTGAAAGATGATAAAGATATGGAGAAAAATAAAGGAGAAAGAAGAAATGAGGTTTGTTATAGTAAGAGTTTGGTTTTCTTTGGAGGAGAAAGGTGAGTATAGAAAATTAGAGAGATAACGAGCAAATTTTCTGAAACTTGATACCGGAAATGAAGAGATTTTTTTTTTCTTTGATCATGTATGGGGTTGTTGTCTTGTTGAATAGGCCTCAGCCCTAGGCTTAAAAAGATAGAGAGCGGAAAATATATATTCACCTAGGCCTACAATTCACCACATGTAATTGTGTGTTAAATAACTAATCGTCAAAAAAATTAATTTACTTTCTTCTTATTTTTAACTAAATAAAAGCTTGAAATATTCCTCCCCTCCCCACAAAACTCACGGTAAAAAATAGTTTTATTACATTTATTTTTAAAAAAACATGATAAAATAAATTAATTAATAATTAATTGTGAAGAAAATATAAATATCATCAGTAATAGTAACAGTAATAATAATAACTATTTATGAATAATATATATCCCACACACACAAATTTGGAACATTATATGTGACTTGGGTCTGAAGGATCGTTGCACTTTAAATTCGGCAAATTTAGCCCAACAAGGTCGGAATATATCTATTAATCTAGGGCAATTATTTAATACATCTGAAACCTTCACCGAAGCTCTTAGTCAGGTTATCATATAACTATAGTTAAAAGTTAGTTTAAGAGGTTAGTTTAGCTGGATATATTTGTAATCATAGTTGCAATAGTTAGTTACAAAGTTTGTTATCTCTATAACTATCTATATATACTCAGCTTACTAATCATTTTCTGTAATCACAAATTCATTCAGTAATAAGCTTGTTTTTCTTCTCCTTTTTCTTAGGTTCCTCTGGAAGTTTCTTCTTCTTCTTCTCCAAGCTTCTGTATCTATGGCTGATATAGCTTCTCTGATGGTATCAGAGCTCTTCTCTTGAAGAGCTCTGCTACGCAAACTCTATCTTCTTGCTTTTATTTTCTGCTTGATTTGTTTTCTCATCATAAGCAACAATCAATCACAACAAGATCAATCCCAAAACATACACAACCCTTTCTATCTTCATCCTGGAGAAAATCCTACGATTGCACTGGTTTCTCCAGTGCTTGATTCTTCTAATTACAATTCTTGAAGTCATTCAATGCTTACTGCGTTGAGTGCAAAGAACAAGGTTGAATTTGTTGATGGTTCAATTGTTAGACTTGCAGCAAATCATGTGCTTCACACAGCTTGGAAGAGATGCAATAGCATGGTGGTTTCCTGGCTGGTTTATTCTGTATCACCTTCAATCAGGCAGAGTATACTGTGGATGGATGATGCGCGTGATATATGGAAAGATTTAAAATCAAGGTACTCGCAAGGTGATTTGTTGAGAATTTCTAAGCTTCAGCAGAACATGACATCTATAAGACAAGGTGATAACCCATTACTGATTATTTTACATAGCTTCGAGTTATATGGGATGAATTAGAAAGCTATCGACCTGATCCTTTTTGCATATGTGACCCAAAGTGTATGTGTGATGCTCTTAATAGTGTTATGGAAAGAAAGAAACAAGATCAAGTTATGCAGTTTCTTATAGGTTTAAATGATCAATTTAGCACTGTAAAATCCAATGTACTGATGATGGATCCATTGTCTAGCATAGCAAGGGTCTTTTCATATGCAGTTCAACAAGAAAGGCAGATCAATGGTAATGATTTAATAGGAAGCTCTGGTCTTATCAATGCAGCAAACACAACTTCATCAAACTCATGTACTTGTTGTGGAAGAGATAATCAAAGATGCTATAAGAAAAGTGGATTTCCTCCAAATTATGCTTTCAAAGGAGGAGGAGGCAGTCAAGGCACCCAAGGTAGAGGGAATTTTGGTGGAAGAGGAGGCAATGTTTGCACTTACTATGGTATTGCCAATCACACAGTAGATGAGTGCTACAAGGAGCATGGATATCCACCTGGACACAGATTTTACAAGTTTCAGGGCCCAAAAATTAACAGTGTTAATGTTGTTAAAGAAGGTGATGATGATGCAGTTTTGAAGAGAAATCAAGAAGCACAAAATGATGAAATGAAATTGACTTCTTAGCAGTACAAAGCTTTGATGACACTGCTACAACAGCAAAGTTTGACCCAAAAAACTCACATGTGAACCAAATTGGAACAATCACTAGTTCAACTAGTACAAATAACATACACAAAGGTAAAGTTTTATCTATTACCTATAATATAAGCAAATCCAGTCCAAATGAATGGATTCTGGATTCAGGAGCAACAAATCATGTCACATCCTTTTCTCATCTTTTTTCTTCTTACAAAAAGATAGATCCTATAATTGTTGAACTTCCCACTGGCCATACAGTTAGTGATACTCATGCAAGCAGGGTTCAATTGTCTCAGTTTTTGTGCCTTGAGGATGTCTTGTACATACCTACTTTTTAGTTCAACTTGATTTCAATATCTAAGTTGCTTTCTTGTTTGCCTTGCAAGCTGACTTTTATGAATGATAAATGTTTCATATAGGATATGCAGAACCTACAAATGATTGGTACAGTTGATGTGATGGGAGGTCTTTATAGGCTCAAAGTGCTTCCTCTCAGCCTCAACAATGAGTCTAATTCTAGTTGTACCACAGACTTTGTTTCTTCTAGTGTATCAGCACTTACATGTAATAAAGTTTCCACAGATTTATGACATTTTAGGCTTGGTCATCCTTCTTTTGAAATGTTGTTGTTGTTAAAAAAATCTTATCCTCTTCTTAATTCAGACAAAAACTTTGTATGTGATACATGTCATCATTCAAAACAGAAAAAACTGTCTTTTCTTGATAGTAATTCTTATGCTTCATGTGCTTTTGCTCTTATACATATTGATCTTTGGGGACCTTGCCATGTGACTTCTATGAATGGTTTCAAATATTTTTTAACCATAGTAGATGATCATACAAGATTTGTTTGGATTTTTCTGTTGCATTCAAAAGCTGAAACACAATACCATTTACAAAATTTGCCAACCATGTTGAGAAGCAATTCAACACTAAAGTGAAAACCATTAGGTCTAATAATGGGTCAGAGTTAATCATGAAGCAGTTCTATCATGACACATGAATTATTCATCAAACCTCCTGTGTTGAAACTCCCCAACAAAATGGGATTGTAGAAAAGAAACATCAACACTTACTTAACATAACCAGGTCCTTGTTGTTTCAATCCAATTTGCCTTCCATTTTTTGGTATTATGCTCTCATTCACTCTATTGTTCTTGTTAATTGCATGCCTACACATTTTCTTGGTAACAAGACCCCATATGAAAAATTGTATGGACCATGTATGATATTAATTCATTGAGAGGTTTTGGTTTTTTGTTTTTCCAGTACCTTGACTTCTAACAGAAAGAAGCTTGATCCTAGAGCTGTTACTTCTGTTTTTCTAGGCTTCAAGCCTAATATAAAAGGATATATAACTCTAGACCTTAAAACTAGAGCTGTTTCTGTTTCTAGAAATGTTGTCTTTTATGAGGATTGCTTCCCTTTTATTGCTCAAAACAATAACCTTGATCCTATCACTGTCTTGCCTATACCCACTTCTTCATCATGTGATATTAATGCTATTTTTTATGCTTTTCATTCTGAGTCACAAAATGATCATCATCCAGATGAGTCCTTCACCTCAAACAACAATACTCAGATCCTTAAGACAAGTACACAGGCCAAGCAAATTTAAAGACTTCCACATCACATATCCTTCATCAACTGTTGCCAGTCATTCTGCAGGTACTAGCTTCAATCCTATTAGCTCTGTTCTCTCCCATAGAAGTCTGTCTCCTTCTTATCACAGTGTTATTTTGTCTATTACCTAACAAGTTGAACCTCAGACATACAGTCAAGCTTCTAAAGATCCTAATTGGGTTAAAGCCATGAGTGAAGAAGTTGAGGCTTTGGAACTTAATCATACCTAAATTCTTATTGACCTTCTTAGTCATAAGACTGCCATTGGGTGTAGATGGGTTTATAAAATCAAGCATAAATCAGATGGGTCCATAGAAAGGTACAAAGCAAGACTGGTGGCTAAAGTTATACTCAAATAGAAGGACAAGATTATTTGGATACCTTTTCTCTTGTGGCCAGATTGATCATTGTCAGATTATTATTGGCTTTAGCTGCCATCAATCAATGACATTTAAAGTAATTAGATGTGAACAATGCCTTTTTACATGGTGATTTGAATGAGGAAGTATACATGATTATTCCTGAAAGAATGCAAAATGTTAAGCCAGGACAGGTCTTAGACTTCAAAGGTCTTTGTATGGCCTAAAACAAGCTAGCAGGCAGTGGTATGCTAGGTTGTCTTCTTTTCTGATTTCTCATGGGTACAAACAATGTTCCTCTGATTATTCCTTATTCATTAAACTTGGATCTGAGGCCATTACTGCTTTGCTGATATATGTGGATGATATTGTTCTAATTGGTAATGACTTGGATGAAATACAAAGCATTACTCATTTGTTGGACAATGCTTTCAGAATAAAGGATTTGGGGATTTGAAGTTCTTTCTTGATTTTGAGGTGGCCAGAACATCTGCAGGTATTAATATTTGTCAAAGGAAATATGCTCTAGACATTCTTAATGACAGTGGGAAGCTTGGCTCCAAACCAGTATCTAGTCCTTCGGATTACACCACTAGACTACACAAGAATTCATGATCTTCTCTTTCAGTTGAAGCTACATCTTCTTACAAGAGATTGATTGGGAGATTGATTTACTTGACTAATTCTAGACCTGATATTACATATGTTGTGCAACATTTGAGTCAATTTTTTGTTGCTCCAACTTCAGCCCATCAACAAGTTGCCTCAAGAATACTTAGATACATTAAGGGATCTCCAGGTGCAGGAATTTTTCTACCTGCCAGCAGTTCTATCCATCTGAAAGGTTTTAGTGATTCGGATTGGGCTGATTGCCTTGATACTAGAAGATCTATCACTGGTTATGCCATATACCTTGGCAATTCATTGATTTCATGGAAATCTAAGAAGCAAGTGACTCTTTCTACAAGTTCACCAGAGGCTGAATATATAGCATTGGCCAATGCTGCTTGTGATTGCAATGACTCACTTTCTTGTTGCAAGCTTTCCAGGTTCCTTTTCAGCAGCCTGCAACTCTGTATTGTGACAAAAAATTTGCTCTCCACATTGTTGCTAACTGTAACAGCCTGTATGCATTCGCTTGTTAACATTTTACTATAGTCGTTAAGCGTAGTAATTAATTTAACAAAATAATAAGGAAACAACTAATAACATAACGTCATCATACGTCCATAAATAAGATAAATTTTTGCATTATGTATGGTAATTGTTCAAGAGTTTACAAGCATATAAGACCCTAGGTACGATATCCCCACAGGGCCGGATTACAAGCACACGTAAAAACATAACAAAAAGCAGAGCCAACATGCTCAAAAATAGACCAAGGTTCACTCAGAACCCATCCCGGCTTGGCCTCTTGTCCGGAATCCCTCGGACTGCCTCACTACCCGGGCCTTTTGCCCCGGGATCCACCGTCCTTTTTATATTCAGCACCTACAATAACATATAATCCCTAACCGGGGTGAGATAATAATCTCAGTAAACTCCGGGTTCTGGAGGGCTTCTTCTTTCCCGGGTTCACTTCTACGATACATAACATCAAAACGACATTACACAAGCTAGCCATCTTGGCTTACATAAAACACATCACGTGTATATAATCACACGGATATAACAAGAGAGATCATCCAACTTAATGGGCACATTCCCTGTATATCCTTGCCTGAGGAAGATCATCCAACTTAATGGGCACATTCCCCCCGGACTTCGAGCAGACTCCCCCTGATGAAGATCATCCAACTTAATGGGCACATTCCCTCCGGACTCCACACGGATGTATATGGCTCCAAGGGAGGTCCATATTTGTCCATTCTACTGGCCAGAGAATCTCACATATCACAACAAAGCATCACAGTGCAAATCATATACATGTTCTCAATCAGAAAACAGTAACACCTAATTCCAATACATGCATCATGACACACAATAACCATCACTCCCTCGGAGTATGGTGGAACACGGTCCAAAGAAGGACTCTCCAGAACAAAGAGCTTATCTGCTCTAAGTTCCTCACTGGTTCGCCCAACTTCACGATTCTGAACACCACAATCCTCAGCGTCGCGCCCTACATACATGCATGCAAGTAATCAATGATGGTTCTCACCTGTTGCATGTAAGGAAATTCCATACATTTCCAGGTTACAAGAACGAGTCACCCACAGACGACATGCAGACCCCAAAAAGGATCTATCACCACCTAGTCCAAAATCCATAACAGTTAGATTTTAAGGTCAGATCGGCGTTTTTTACCTCTAGGATTGTTAACGAGTCTAGAGAACAACTTATCAAGCTCATACATCCTAAGAATCACATTCTCTTTCCTAAAATAGAAACTTTCCTTCGTTCGTCAATGGCGAAAACAGCGAAAAGGAATAGAGAAATAACGCTTTTTTGGTGAAGGGACAGGGGAAGAAAATGAGTCATGCACGAAATGATCCACACGCACGCTACTTAAATACTCTGAGAGTTAACACACGTCGCATATGTCACTAGAGTCAACACGTGTCGCTCAAGTGACCTGATAGCCAATGCGGATCACGTGTATAGAGTAAGCTTGTGAAAGCACCAACTACCGGGTTGACGAGTTAGATACATATTACCCATATTACGTCGGTCTGTTGGGTTGGTTTAATAACGTAGACTATGCGTGGGATACGATCTTAAGTATCCACTATTGGCAAAGGCCAATGCCTCGGGTTCCTGGGGGTTTATCTAACAAACAAGGATGACATCCGGGTTGGCGAGCCAAGCGTAATAGACTTTCCACTTGGTATGCGTAGTCCAAACAACCTTGTCCGGGATCCTACCCTGGCCATCATTACCCGACTTCGTTCGGGCTCCTTCCTTGATACTTCACAAGTCCAAGGTTTTCCGCCCTTTCCGACCTCGTCCGTCCTTATCCCCCCTAAAGTTTTATCACGCTTCCAAGGGTTAATCCGGTCATGGTAACCCGGTTTCCTTGTTGACATTCGTTAAATAAATGCAAACCCGGATTTGTGGCAGGATTGTTATTACCATAATTACTATGTAATTAAAATACTTTAATATAAAAGCTCCACTTGGACACCTGAAACCTTACACTAACCCTGTCTTTCATGAGAGAACAAAGCACATTGAAATTGATTGTCATCTTGTTCGAGAAAAGGTCTTGACTGGTCTTGTGAAGTTGCTTCCTATTTCCTCTGCAAATCAACTTGCTGATATCTACACCAAAGCCTTACTGCATAGTGTTTTTCAATTCTTACATTCCAAGCTAGGAATGTCTAACATTCATTCCTAGCTTAAGGGGGGCTCTTAGTCAGTATAGGTTATCATATAACTATAGTTAAAAGTTAGCTTAAGAGGTTAGTTTAGCTGGGTATCTTTGTAACCATAGTTGCAGTAGCTAGTTACAAAATTTTTTATCTCTGTAACTACCTATATATATTCAGCTGACTAATCATTTTTTGTAATCACAAATTCATTTAGTAATAAGCTTATTTTTCTTTTCCTTTTTCTTAGCTTCCTCTGGAAGTTTCTTCTTCTTCTTTTCCAAGCTTCTGTATCCATGACTGATACATCTTCTCTGAAAAGCCACAATCACTCTTGCACCCACGCAATTTAACACAACATCATCACCAAATCTATATGTCGCGTGCGCACGACTTCACTTAACCACCTTCGTGCAATCGCACGCGAAACCTACCCAAGCCCCACCAAATGCATATGGATTGTACAATCTGTAATGCATTTTGATGTATAAAATATCTAAAAGAAATTACACTTATGCATCTTATTTCAACTGTCATTGAAAACAAATAAAATGTTAATGGAAAGCTTGTGAGTTGTGATTTAGAGCACTATGTTTGAGACAATTGAAATTCTAACACATCAACTATTTTTTTGCAAAAATAAATAAATTTATCAACTCCTTCCTTCCCATTTTTCTAACTTGCATTTCTACCTAAAAAGGAAAGAGTAATTCTTACTAGATCATAAGATTTTTTTGCATACCATACAAACTTTTAACTCTTTTTTTAATGAAAATTACTAATTATCTTTTAAATTACTTTAACATAAATATTTTAAAAGTTAATAGATTTATTATACATAACAAATTTTAATTGAATATAAAAAATTATACAATATATATATATATATATATATATATATATATATAATAGTATACAAACTTTTAACTTTCATGTGAAATTTTGTGTCTCCTGAATATTAGGATGGCGTTTGTTAATAACAATAATAATATTGATGATCACATGATGATTTGTCGTAAAGTCCGCAAAATTTTCCTAATAAAAACTTTGTCTGTATCTATTACATTATTGACTATCGAAGCATTATACAATATATTAATGTTCATTATGGTAATCATAATTAAAAATCCAGCCAATACTTAATAGTATAATTTAAATATTCATGCTATATAATTATTCGCCGTAGGTAAATAACAGTTGGAAGCAATCCAAGTCAGCAAAGCATATTGAAATTTGTGTCCACGTGATTCAGATCAGATTATGGCTTGATTGAGTCTATCATAATAATTAAAAACAGTAAAATAATGTTAACAATAGTCGTACACTTTGGTTTTATGAGTAATTTAATTTTCTTGGTCCTTAACTCCTTATTGAATTTAAGTATCAGCTGGTAGAGATTATTTGCACACGGAAAAAATATATTATCTTTATTCACTTGTAAGATTTTGATACCACGTGTACTTCTTGATGACTGTGTTCAATTGAGACAGTGACCAATAATTAAAGCCACTCAATGCCTTCCATTAGTACATGATAACTGCTCCTATTATTTAAAATAATAATAAACACGTAGGCTACGCAATAGCCCATAGCTGTTATTGATAGTTTTGGGCCTTTGGGGGGCGGGGTGTTGGGTGTGCACAATCTCTAAGGAGGGCATTTACTAGTGAAAAGTGTTCACCAATATAATGTTATCCAATTTTATTTATAAAAAAAAATACTCATAAAATAACGGACTTATAAATATCTACATGGTGTAATTCAAGTGGCTAATAGGTTGGATCTTTTAAGTATATGACAACAAATTGGTTCTTATGCAAATAGAACAAGACTCATGGATAGAGAAGTTACCTCTTAACTGATATTTTACTTATTTAGGAAATTAGTTCCATAACTTCCTGCAATAGAATGAATACTCTTAAATCAATCCCAGATTTATTTTAAAAAAAACTTTTAAATAACAGGCCTGTGGGCGTTCGGGTCGTAAGTGCGTTATGATTACAAGTTCACAACAATAACCTCTACTGCAGAAAAGTAAAAAATTACTATTATTGGCAAGATCCAAGATTTAATGTCTGCTCATAGGACTTATACAGAATAATGCATCCTTAAGGCATAATATACAGGTATATCTTGTGAATAGGAAATTAGCCCGATACTAGGCTTATAATATATATGATTTTAAATTCACCAAATTGGGGTGGCGGTCAAAGTTTAATATAGTTTATGCTTTACTATGTCAATAAGCCAAATTTAAGTATGCTCATACATAAAATAATGAGAAACTGTATCATATGACCCAACTCTTCAAAATATAGTACATAGCCAAGGCCCATGTAGCTGGATTGTTTTTGTAATTAATTTCATGGGAAAATACAATAGGTGAACATTGCTCTTCGCATTATTGATCCGTGAAAATTGAAGATAATATTAAAAGTTTATAATAATTTACATATTCTATTCAATTAATTAAATTAAATTCCTTTAAACATTACTCTTCGTATGCTAAAATGATGAGAGATGATGAATCAACCCTTTTATAATTTTACGAATCAACATGTCATCACTAAATTTTAAGGTATGGGCAGTTAAACGAAACATGGAATAGCTCACGTTATTATCACATTCCAAATTTCCAATCCAAATATTCTATATATTGGAATTAGGAAACAGACAATAATTATAATAACCGTGTGTCTAATTTTACTTTAGGAATTAACGTAATTTCATAAAATTGTGTTAAATATAGATAAAAGATACGCATAACCTATAAATTGTTGCTTTAAATTGACGTGCGTTAGAGAGACTTTGAACGTGCAATCAGACATTTAATAAATTATTACTACCTATAGTTAATAATTTTGAGAGAAAAAGAATTACATTAAATTAAAAAATGAAAATAGAAATTTGTTGACAATTTTTACATTAAGTGTAGTATATGTAGTAAAATATCTACATTTATAAATTTTATGGATATTTTTTCCAAAACGGAGCAAACATAATTACTGCGATATCCTTCGAGTCTCCCACGAAAAGCGTCACTTATATAAATATATATATACTCGGTGGCGATAAAAGCGACGATACTGTCACCGTGACCCACCACCGTAATCTACCGTCGGCACCTGCGCAAGTGCTGGGGACCACCATTCACTGGTGGGGCAGCGCATCATTCAATATTTGCTCCTCTGCTCTATTAATATTGGGTCATTGGCACTCTCTTTCAATAATTTTAAGGAAAGAGCTTTCGTATTTTTTTTTTAATATTGATATTTGTTAGTACTTATTAGAATTTAGTCCTATTAATTGATTCCTTTATCTATAATAGTATAACAGAACATCACATTGCTTAATGTTTACTAACAGTTTTTTTCTTTTGGTACAAACGTTTTATAGTTTTTGGGACAACACATAAATGATAAAAATAGTACACAAAAATAAAATGACTCAATTAACGTTTGCGTTGTGTTATGTTACATCTTGGAATGAAAATGCAGATGAGGACACGTGTAAATGAGATCATGTGCGTGGAAGTTTATAGACAGAACTAACTGAGAGTGAGTAATGGGGGAGGGACCCAATACCCCAGATTTTGTGGTGGCACCCTTTTGGTAACGTTTGTTGTCTTCACTCCAAACACAGTTTGAGTTTCACGAGGCATGGAAATAAAACACCACTTGGGACACGGGTCCTACTACTTTGGGTCTTAGCAACCTTTTTTTTCATATGCTGCCTGGCAGGATGTTGCTTATTTTTGTATTGTACTATTGTGTGAGCCAGGGTGCCATACAAACCTCAAGTATACTATAGATTTTGATTATACATGGTAATCATTTTAAAATGATTAATATGGTAATGGGAAAAGAAAAGTGAAATCATAATTATTTATAGCAAGACTGAAAGATAATGGTTTCAGACATAAGATAAAGTTTTTATTTTTATATAGACCATAGTGGAGGATAATATCTACAGTTTAAATTTGAGACGTTTAATTAATCTTGAACAACTCTGCATCAGTTGTTATTTGATGCTAAACAATGATGAAAGATTTAATTAATAAATAATTAGTTTATTAAATATTTAGAGTTATGAAAAATACTTAATTAGAAGTTATAATTAGTTGGATGTTTGGTAAGAAAATACTTAGATGATTTTTTCTGCACCAAAATTATTAGTCCTTGATTATTAATTGGTTGAATCCGTCCTATTTTAAAAAAAGCAAATACACGATATAATTTAAAAATTCATAATGTGTCAAAAGAATATTATTTTTCATTTTTTATACATCTTTTAATATTCTTAAAACATATAAATTAATTTTTTCAATTTTTACATAAGAAAGTGTCTATTAAAATTTCTAAAAAAATGAATAAAAATCATGAAATGAAATAAGATAATGTATAAAAAAACGAAAAAAATTAGGTGTAAAGTAAAATAGTTCAAACATATATAGATAATTTAAAATAAGGAAGTATACCAATATACCATGTAAAGTTGGGCCCTTTGCCATATATTTTTTTTGAACAGCGGGCCCCTTGCCATATTAACAAATTTATAAAACAACAACAACAATTCCACCAAGCAAAATTTTGGTATGATCATGTGAACCCATTTTTTTATAATTAAAATAAAGATGTCAAGCCATTCTATGTAAAAGAAATCTATACTTTTAATAAACATTTGAAGTCAAATATAGGTAAATGACATATTGTGATTAGAAGTCACTGCACGTCAATCTCAACATTTGAAAATAAGTATAAAGATCCGTGTTCATCTCCCAGAATCTCCCTTATGCACAAAAAAGAGAAAAGTAAAGAAAAAAGAAAGAGAGAGAAAATCTACTGTTATTATCTTCGCATCTCATTCTAAATTACTTGTCGACCATGAGGTCTTCTTAAGTGAATCTTCAATCACAGCAACCAATAGGATCTTGCAAGAATTAAATTGCATTGAAAAGAAAGAACATCAAAGCAATCAGTTTTATATATATAAAAAAAGACTGAATTTAAAATAAAATAAAATAAATAAAAGAGAAGCATTCGCATAAAATACTGGTTCAATAAATACTTTAACAACGATTATTGAGAAAGTTAGAGACCAACGTGATTTTTGGACAGTAAGAAATTTAAATAAAAAAAACTAATAAATACTTTAACACGAATCAAATAAAAAAATTTGGAATCTTAATATGATTTAGCAGGGAAGTTGCTTTTTAATTATTCTTTTTTGGTACACTTTATTTTTTTATACAAAATTATTTTATAAATTGGTAATATATAAGCTTTTTTGGGTGGAAAAAATTTACTGTCAATGTTTGATGAGAAAAATATATAAACTCTCTTTTTACCGGTTAGTAAATTAAACAATATAACTCATAACAGATACAAATACTTTAAACATAAAATACATATAACTTTGTCTTTGGACATGTAATCAACAGGTGGATTATTGATCTGTTCATATGAATAAATATTCATTGAATGATATTAGACTATTAAATAGATCTTAGTATCTAGATAATTAATCTTTAACTTTTGGAAGAGGGTTACTCAAAAATTTTAAAAGAAAAGAAAACAACTCTTAATAACTCCTACAAAATCAGTTAATAATAATAGGTTAATAATTAATTATTTTTTTATTTGTGAAATAATACAAATAGTAATTAATCTTTAGAGTTTAATGGTTATGTAAAATTCTTTTAAATCTTTATTTGACAAAATAAAAGTTAAAGTTGCTAAATATGACATTGATATGAACTAATTTCGCTAAAAATATTGATTAATCTTTATTGGAATTGTAAGTACACTATAAAATAAAACTTTAGTTAAACAAATGTAATTTATCATAATTTTTCATGATTAGTTGGTTTGATTAAAAGATGAAATGATGCAACCACAACAAAGATAGAAATTAAAAAAGAGAGGGAACAAATAAAAACTTTAGAAAGATGATATTAACATCATTTTAGAAAAAGAAAAAATATGAATTAAAAAGAGAAAATATAAAACTTTAAAGCAAATTAAAGTGTATAAATCATGAGCAAACAATGAATAAGACTTCAGCAAGTCAAATTCAACTTAAAATACTGTGTCTAAAACATAGAAAGTAAATTTCTCCGACGACATACACATCATCTATTTATATCTAGTAAAAATGACATAATTTTCTTAACAAAAATTCACAATTCAAATAAAAATTATAAATAAAAAAGAGAAAGATGTGTAATGGATAATTATCTCTAGACACATAAAATAAAACCTTTGTTTTTTTTTTAATTAAATCGTCACAATCGTGTAAGTTATGGATATGGATGGAATTTTTGCCTTCTCCCGTATATAAATACAGAGAGGAGAGATAGAGAGAGGTGAAAAGAAATGTTGCATAAAAAAGCATACCATGTGTGTGGCTCTCACACTCTACCCACCTGGGACCTGGCACGGAAGTGCTAAGAAAGTTACGAAGTTCTTTTCTCTTTTCTTCTCTGTGTTGTGTAACTGTGTATGGTGATGGTGGTGGAGGATAGCCCCATTTGCTGCTCCTACCTCAAAGTGCAGATATTTATTTGTACCCTCTTTTGTATTTAATGGTTTCTGTTTTTGTGCTAATGGGAGAGGAAGCACAGGTAAGGCACTTCAGATCAGAGGTACCCTTTTTTTTTAATTGTAACACAATTTTGTGATTCTTTCCAGAGGGGAAGGGGTCAGGTGCATTTTGGATTTGAAACAGTGACCAACACTGAGTTGAATGAATCTGGTTCCAACTGGACCAGTCTTTTGGTACAGTTACAAAAACTACTGTAGTGGGTTTGATCTTCAGAATCCAAGCCTCTCTCCAAGCATTAAAGACATCTATTTCAGCTAAGAAATCAAATGTACGGTTGTACTTTAATTGGTTCATTTTTTTCATTTTTTGTGGTGGTTGGGGGGGGGGGGGGGGGGGGGAGTTGAATGTTAAAGTTTTTAACTTTGCATATCCAACTTTAGATATCTTCTGGAGACTGGAGTGATTCTTCCCTCTCTGCTACTCAGCTTCTGTCACTGACTGTTAGAAATATCTGTTTTCGGTTTCCCTTTTCTTGATGCCTGTTTCAGCGTAAGTTCCCATTGTCAATTCCATTTGTTTTTAGTTTTAAGGTTTGAAGACAAACATGTAAAATATTAGGAGTTGGAGAATTGCAATATTGGTTTCTCTCTCTTTTATTTTTTAATGTTTTTTTTCGGGATGCGGGGGGTATGCAAGAAATTGCATTCAAATTGATCATACTTCAGCTCAATTTCAGTTGAGCAATTGATTTACCAGACTCATTTACTCAATTTCTTTCAACAGTGGAAGCCAAGGGTTTTAGATAAGGGAAGAAGGGTCCCCCTAAGGTTAGTATTCTGTGTTGACCATTCTGTCTGGGGGCAAGTTGGGTGGAGAGAGAGAGAGATGGAAAGGGACTGAATTGGGAAAAAAGAAAAATAATTTGGTTGAATTCAAGATGATCTGTTGAGTATCTGCCCTCCATTTGTGGTCAACTACAATTTAGATATTATCGAATTGAAGACACTCACCAACACAATTTATGCCACACTATGAAATCTTGTCAAGAATCTGTTCTCAGTTACAATTATTATTATTTATTAAAAGCCAATATGGACCCAACTGTTTTAATTAATTGAAGGGAGGATCCCACCACCATTTTCTACCTATTCCCCCTCCCGGTGGTTAATAATTCTTTATTTTCTCTTTCTCAATTTGCTATTCAATGAATTTCAAAAGTCCAACCCACATGATTAGTTATTGCGACACTTTGTTAAGTACCCTCATATGAGTGAGATTTTCAGTGTCACACACACAGAGTAACTGTAGCGCCTGCTTGTTCCACTTTCTCAAGTAATCAAAGGACAAGTATTTATCTAAAACACATGTGAATTGCCCTCCCTTGTATATATATCCTTCTTTCCTTTTCAAACATTGTTGGCAAAGCTTTACCCCATTACTTTGTCCGCTTATAGTATTTAATAACTTTTGAAGTTGCACCCGCGCTTAATGGAGACAATGCCTGCAACGTGGATTCACCTATTTGCCTTAAATGCCATGGACCTTCCAATTAGGCCTCGCATCTTTATTATTTATGCTGTGGGGTAGCCCACATCTTAGCATCTTCATCCATTTAATATCTGCAATCTGGTTGCTTTGGTGCACATTATACATTTATTTTTATCTTTAACTTGAATGAATGAAAAGGGAAAAGAGAAAAACAGTACTCTTCCCTTTTCATTGCGATTACTTTTTTCTTCACCATACGTATATTCCTCCCCTAACTATAATGACTGACTATAGGTATAGAACAAATGGAGACAAGCATCTTACATCACATAAAAATTACTTGTATAAGGAATAATAATTAGTGGATACCATTTTCTACTTAAAGTTACAACTATTGAGTATTTCCTCCGTTTCAAACTATTGTTGAAGGTTAACATACGTAAATTACGATGTTTAATTATAAAAAATATTATTATATCTTGACTAAAATATCCTCCTTAATTAATTAATGATAGTTAAAAAAGAGAAGGAAAACTATCTATAAATTGGAAAGATAATAAGTGGAAAAGAGAAATGACAAAAGACAAAAATAGTAATTATTAAGTGAAGATTTAGTTGGCAAATTTTTTAATTGAAGTATTGATTTTCTAAAACAAAAAGAAAGATATAAAACAAAAAATGATTTTGAAACGGAGGGAATATTAACTAAGTTCATGCCTTTGATAAGGGTACAGTTTATTTCTTTTCTCTTTTTAGGTCAGCAATGAGCCACACACATCTCGATTCTCTCTATCTAGAAAAAATGTAATATAGTGAAACTATTAATCAACTGATATTGAAATAGCTGACTAAGTTGCACTTTCATCCTATGTAATTCATCAATGAACGGGGAAGAAAAATAACTTTGGAATGTAATGCAAGTAACCGGGAAGATCCATAGTGGTTCCCAATTCAATATCCTAACCTTTCCATGTAATACAAGTCACTATATATGTATCATCTGTTATTCTTTTTCCTATTTTACCCCTATTTGTGTTACACGTGATTAATTAAATTGTCACCATTTTTTTTAACGAAGGTACCTAATAATGGAGAAAATATGTGTAAGTTATTTTGAAAATTATGTAATCCACTAGATATGAAGGCATAAGGCATACAATCTTAAAGAACCACTAGATGTAGAAATTAATTTCAGTTGAACTTCTAGAAAGCTTGAAATCAATAATTTTGAGAAATGGATCAATTTTCCGTGGTAATAGTGACATATTATTGATGGACGATTATGGTTTACTGTTCCCTATCCTTTAATGAAACTTATGTTTCATGAAGGATTCAGATCATCATACAAGCACAAGTGACTACCCAACCGAAATTTAACAAAAATAAAAAAAATAGTAGATTCATGTAAATTATAAAAGTTATATGGGTCACTTTGTTATTATAGCGTTATGTGAGTACCATTACTATTACTCTAAATAAATTTGAAGAAATTAGAAAGATCTATATAAAGTAATGGTAAGTATATCCAAAAGGAAAAATACTTGTGCTAGTTGTATGAGCAAATCAGAGCTTCAGAATAAAGAGTCAGTTCCGAGATTTATAGGTTTCAAAATGGAACAAGAAAGGAAAAAGTTGAAATGTAGCTTGACTCTTTTGTGATCACTGATCAAAGGGTCAGTTATACTGGCTATGATGCTCAACTAACATAAATAATGATTATAAAATAGAAAGGAAAAGACTTTTTGGGGCTGTTGAAGTGGGATCAGGAAGGTGCGATAAGTCATAGTTGATTTTAGGTGTGGTGAGGTGACCTTCAAGGCTTATCTTTCAGTGTTCACAAATTGGTAATGGAATGGAGGGGCACGGGGCACTTTGCTTATTCCATTAAATTGATTCCTTTCACAGGTCCCTCTGAAGAGGAAAAGGACACAAAATATTGTCTTTTTCGGTTTATCAAGAGGGAACCAAGTGAAGATATGTGTGCTTTATCTTTGGCCCCTCAAAAAAGAAACAGATAAGTGAATAAACAAATCACTGAAATTCCCATAATAATATGATTATATTTACGCACTCCGCTTTTTTATTTTTATTTATAAAAAAATACTTTCCTACCATTTCAGCACAGGAAGGAAGTAGATTCATACCCTTTATGTTGATGGAAAAAGGGATTTTTTATAAAGAAATCCACGTCACTCTCACTCCCTTGCCTCTCTCTATACATTTATCTAACTTTATCTTTTGCATTTGAACTGGTCCATATACCGGAACAAAGTTAATCATATTTCATAATTGTATTTCAAAAGAACACCATAACCTTTTGACAAAGCCAATTCTCATAAAGAAAAAATATACATATAAAAATATATTTATATTGTGTCCTTGATACGTGTCTCTGTGTCTTTGTCTTTAACTTGAGTGACTAGGCCGCACAAGAACTTCTTTGACAAAATATTATAGTTAATTCGTCTTACTATGACACATCAACTTAAAGTTTATAATCAAAATCAATTTACATATACATCTTAATTACATTTAAGGATCAAAATTAATTTTCTTCAATTTAAAAAGAAACCCCTAAGGTAGGCTAGTTGAGGTAGAGGGGTAAAGGTCTAACACTATAGCTCTGTGGCAAACAGAATTTGGAACATTTTGTTACTTTGAGAAATAAAAAGAAAATATAAAGGCATTGGATACACGTGTATTACGTAGAGACAAGAGTAAAGTTTTTCACATCGTCACAGGTGGGATGTCAGGACCCGCAATGTGTTGCTGCTTTAAGTTTGGTTCTAAACGCTGTGATTGCTTGAGTGGGCCAAGGTTCTGTCTCATGGTGGGGACCTCTATCAAGGGCAAACATGGAAATCAATTTGCTCCTATTACGTGGAAGGAAAAAAGCCTACCCTACCAAGTACCACCAACACACGTTATTTAATCAGGTTTTATAATGATACATATACTATTAGCTTAGGATAACAATCTATATGATAAGATAATACCGAGAAGAGAATAGTTACACATCTGCTATAAATCCATCAGCCACGTGTGCGATGGTGACAGTAAAGAGCATACATCTCAGCAAAGGAAATTCAAAATTGTCTAACTCGGTGGAAGGAAGGAAGGAACTTTGAAGCTATCATTACCACATGATATGGACCACGCCATCCTAGCGCAAAACCAACCAACCAACCAACCAACCAACCAACCAACCATTAGCGATATCGAAAAATAATTCAGATCCATATTACCCTTGCTTGATCTGCCACCTATTTTTATCTAACCCCAGCTTTGTTTCTAGTCTTTACTCAGATTGAATTTCCACACTCCTCACATGCAAGTCCCCATCTCTCAAAAAGCTATTGTTTTTACACTCATTGCAATTTGTGTCACCGCCCACACAAATTTCACTAGAACTTGGGTAAAGAAAAAGAAAACCAATGGGGCATCACAGCGACCCCGGCAAGGGATATGAGGGAAATCATCTTCTGATGTTTAAATAAAAAAAAATAAAAATGAGGGTTACTATCATATATGATCAGGCAGACACGTACATACTTCATCCTTCTCCCACATAGACTTTGTCAAAAAGATGTTTACTGCTGCTCTAGTAGCCCTAGAAGATAAAATAAATAAATAAAAAGAACAGAGGAGGAGAAAGAACATGTAGGTAAACTCCATTACATCCCCAAAAGAAGAAAAGATGGTTCTTTCCCTTCCTTTCCTCCATCTTTTTTTTCCCACCACATCCTTCTAAAAAAACCAATCGAATTTGATTAGACTTCAGGATCAACCTTGTCAGATTTATAAACACAAGGGTACAAACAAATTACTAAACACAATTCAGGCACATCAATGGTCTTGGTCTGGTCGATTTCCCATCCAAAATTGAGGAATCCAAGTCATCTCTATCTTCGTTGGCCGTGAGCTACTTCAGCTCGCTTGCTTGCTTGCTTTTTCCACCTACGGCATCATCAGCATAACAACATTTTCCCCCCACCATTTGAGAGGGAGACCCCATCTTGCACTTCAAAATACCATGCCAATTAACATGCTTCGCTCAAGCTATACCTTTCTTCTTTGATAACCGCAAGCACAGGGGTGCAGCAAATAAAGGATATTATATCATTCTACTCACCCGCAGGTTGTTTCTGCTCCGCTGGCTTCACTTGAACTGAGGGCACAGAATGAACATGATAAGAAGCATAAGAAAAGCTAGTAGGAACAAACTGAGGGTGGCTCCCAGAGGGTTGCATTGCAGCAACCTGTGCAGGATGCAAAAGACCCTGCGTAGGTAAGGCACTGCTGCCTTTCACATTGTTCACGGTCGGGGAAGTGCTGGAAGAGCCCGGCCGCTGCATCTGCTCAGGGCCACGCCGCTGTTGATGTTGTTGGTGGTGGTGTTGATGTTGAAGGTAATAACCACTAGGAACTGTGGTGGTGGATGTGGAACTGTTGGATTGCGGATGCATGTAAGGATTAGAGAAGAAAAGCTGGGCCTGTGGTAATGCTTGCTTTGATATTTGCTGCTGCGGCTGCTGCTGCTTCTGTTGCTGCTGTGGCAGTTGGGATTTACTCCCAGTGCTGGAAGAGGGAGTTAGCTGAGGAACATTTAGTATTGACGGCACATTCCTGCTGCCAACAGGTGACGATTTGCGCGTTGGCACAGCAGAAGAGTTCTTGGCTTGCTGAGAGGATAAAGAAGAACTTTGGCTTATCTTATTGTTGGTTGTTGAGGCTGAAGTTGTCCTTGGGCTACCAGTATTTTTTGACATTGATGAAGTTGTTGGTGAGCCAACCATGACTGGGGGAGATGGGGACTGGGTGGAACTTGCAGGTTGCACTTGTGCTGCGGATGATTTTGAATTTGTTGCGAAAGATATTTGGGTGTGAGGTTGCTGGGAACGAGCCTGCTGCTGTGGAAGATTTTTGACTGATGAGGACGGTGTTGTTGAAGCCATGGATGGGGGCGACTGTGAAGTGGTTGTTGCCCTGACAGAGTTCTTCCACAGAGAAGCTGACTGAGCAACGGTGTTACTGCTCTGTACAAGGTTTTGAGGGAATGCGGACACAGCATTGGGAAACTTATTAGCCATTGAAGATGTAGAAGGGAGGTTATCAGAGTAAACACTGCCATTGCTTGTTGATGGGGTCTTGTTGCGGGCAGCGGTGGCAGCAGTGGGTGCAGCTGCAAATTGATTCTGCTTCTGATGCTGAAGAATTTGCTGCTGCTGATTTCGCTGCATTTGTTGCTGAGAACTGGCTGCATTAGTGCTGATGGCAGCAGGCATAACAGAAGCAGAAGCCCGAGAAGAAGCAGAACCAAGGTTTAGATTACGGCCCGAGGTATCAATCACATTGTTGCCGCCTGATAACGATGCCAATGAGGGATCAGATACATCTGGCCTTCCGAATGCAATGGATTGCCCCATTGTTGCCGGAATTTTTCCAGCAGATATTGCTTTTTTATCTTCGTCTAGATTAGAAGGATTAACTACATTTTTCCCTTCCTCAGCGGCATGATAACTCTTCTTCAACTGACCACTGGCAGCTTGTGCTGCTGCCATTATATGATAGTTATGATTACTCTGCATAATTGAATGGTTCTGTGCAATAGATGAGAGGTCAAGGCCAGAGGCGCGAGTAGCTCCATTCAAGGATGCAAATGACATGGCAAATGCAGGAGCTGTTTCACCTCCAACCTTCGCACCAGGGTGCTGCTGGGGTTGCTTCTTTTCACTGTGACTGCCGTTAGAGCCTGCTGCACCAATTGAGGCAGGTGTCATCAGTGCAAAGTTTGGCGACTGCATAGGCATTGCGAAATTTTGGCCATAAATATTCATGGTGGGGCGAGCGAGACGACTATCAGCAGTAGATGGACTGTCTTCACCACCAATCTCAGACTCAACCTGGCGAGCTGGATGAGAAGTGTGATGATTCTGCCTCTGCTGCGGTTGTTGCTGTTGCAACTGCAGTGGCTGTGATGGTGGGTTTTTGGTGACAGGAAAGCCTTGCAAACTTGCACCCCCATTGGATCCAGTAGCATTATTATTAGGCTTTTGTTGTTGATTTTGAGCATGCTGCTTCTGAGAAGAGGAGGATCCACTAGACATACTTGTATTTTGATGGCCCTGTTGAATCTGCTGCTGTGACTGAGCAGGAAGTTGCTGCTGTTGAATCTGTGAAGGATGCAGCATTTGAGAAGAATAGAAGGAGCCATTGAAGAATGGAAAAGCCTGGGCATGGGGGGTTCCACGGTACCCAGGTGGACCACCAACATGTGCTGGTATTGGAAATGAGTAAGCATTATTCTGCAAAATGGCTAAGTACGGAGTTTCATTGCCAGACATATTTGGATAGCTGAAGCTCATCGTTGGGGCAGCCGCAGCCGCCGCAGCGCCAGTGCCAGAAGCATTCGTCGGGGCTGAATTGGAGACACTTGAGGGTGCTCCATTACTAGAAACTGGCAAAGACTTCACAGATCCAGGCCGAACAGATGCCGCAGCAGCTGCTTGCTGCTGATTCAGCGGGAATATGAATGCAGGGCCATGCTGAAATTTGTGACAAAGCACAAATTAATTTTGGCAAAAAGCAAAACAGAAGGAGAAGACAAGAGAATTTATGGTTCCAGAAGAAGACAAACAAAAGAAAAAAGAACATACCAAGATATTACTAGGTGCTGCTCCTGGGGGTAAAGCTTGCTGAAGCAAAATTTGTTTTCTTGATGAATTATCCACAAATGCAGGCTGAGAGGCTTTGTCCTTCCCAATATGTCCTGGAAACATGGCAATACCATGCCCTTTGTCCTGAGAAGAGTTTGCAGCCCTGCCGGGAACATTACCATGCAACTCTGTGGAGGGTACAACATTAAGATTGTTGGGCTTGGCCCCATATAGTGAAGCAGAACCTGCTGCTGCTGGCCAGAATGAATTCATCCTCGCAATTTGCTGGTGACACAATATATTGCGAGCAATGTAGCAGTGGGTTGCACACCTTTTCGGCCGAGGCTGGTTAAAAAGAAGATGGGGAGGCTGTAATTTAAGGGAGAAAGTGATTAATCAGGAATTCAATTCCACATTGTTTCAAAATCATAAGTTTAAAAAGGGGGGAAGTACCGGTATTGCTGCAGATGTCACAGGAGTCCCATCCATGGATACAACTCCTTGCAGAGGTGTCATATATCTGCTAATAATGAGATGGGAAGAGGATCACATCAAATTTCTGCAAAAAAATAACTTGTACAAATATCCGAAACAACAGTGAACACACAATAATGGATCTTTTGCCGTACCCCATGGGAGGAAGCCCGCCATGCCAGCTGGGAACAGACAATGGTAGAGGCAAAGAATTCGATTGAACTGAAAGAAGGAGAAGAGAGAAACCCAGTAAGGCACTGAGATCAGGAAAAAAAAAAAAAGAGTGGGAAATGAAGAAAGACAGAAGAAGAATAACATTCATTGTTAGTTTCAAAATTAACGTACCATTTTTCTCTGAGTTCATTTGCTGCCTCTGAACGCTCGGATGTTGCTGCTTCTTGTTAACCATACTACTAACATTGCCACTAGTATCTACCCTGTCAGCTTTCTCCAAATCAAGCTGCAAGTCAATTCCTCTTTCTTTCTGCACAAAACCTGGTTTCTGCAAATCATTTTCTTCGGCTTTTGCTTTCACTTTTTCCATTTCTATAACCATTGCTACTTCCTCGTTCATTCTCAGCACTTTCTCGTCCTCCTTCGTCATAGGCTTCACTTCCTGCAAAACCACAAACGTCTTAAATATTTGTTCTTATATGAAAAGAATTCATAGCCACAACACATGGCCCACTTACCTTTTCTGCGTCAATCACCATATTATTATTCTCCACATCCCTTTCCGGAGAAGATCTCGATGGAGGAGGTGGCGCCTGAAAATCCAACATCGCACCGATAAATAAAAAAAACGGAGTATCAGAGACAAGAAAGAAGATAAGGATAAGCACCATCAGATCTATCTGGAACTTCTCTTCTCGCTGATTATCACTCTCGGATATTGACTGATTCCTGGAGAACCAAAGAAAAAAAAATAAAGAAAGAAAGATTAGGATTCACATTCAGCGCGAACTCTATAGAAAAAGCTAAATGATTAAAGAAGAAGCGAAAAAGAAAGAGTAATAAAAGTCGATGCTGCTCACGCTTTAGTCGCTTTCACATCTTCACGGTCATCATCTGCTACTTGTCGCACAGGAGATTCCTTCTTGGGCAACTGAGGAGACACCACCACCTCACTCAACCCCACATCTTTCTGCTTCCCCACTTCCTCCGTCGCCGCCGGCTTAGACTCGTTGCTCTCCGGCTTCACCGCCTCCGGCATAACTTGAACTGTCTGAGAATTCGCCAGATTCTCGGCAACAGACCCCACGTTGTTCTTATCCAAATTGGAAGAACAAGTCTCCATCTTTGTAGGCTGATCGCTCTCAGCCTTCGTCGTTGACGAAATGGGACTGCTCCGAACGCTCAAACTCGCCGGATTCTCATCCTCGTGCTTTACCGGTCGCGGTCTTTTCCTCTTCGGAGCTGAAAAAGTTAACCCCAAAACAAAATTAATTATAAAAAATAAACCCAAAAAAATATTATTAAATTTGACCTTTTTGAGAGTGTAACGCACCAACAGCGGACATAGGAGTGGCGGAAGAGCTTGAATTTTGTGGGTTTGAGATCGGTGACTTGGCATCGGTGGAGGATTTATTAGATTCTCGGGAATCGAACTTGGTGGAATCGTTGGCGATGATTTCTTGTTTCGACGGTCCCTGAGGTTGTCTCATCATGCCGTACAACACTTCTGCGATCTCTATTTCGATCTCGTCCTGCGCTGAAGACGACGGCTTGGACGACGACGACGTCGTCGTTTTGGGCGGTCGAAACTTGGCTCCGCCATTCTGCTTCTACACCCATCAAAACAACACTGTTAGCACACTTACATCATCAAAACCATCACAGCAAAGCGAGATTCTGACACCCGGATTCCGAAACTCACTATCTTCTTCCTAACCGAGGCGTTCGACGACGAAGGCGAGGCCGGCGCCGCCGCCCTCACCGGGGAGGTCGACTGCTGTCGGTGATTTTGCTCCGCCACGATTCCGCCACCGCTCGAAGCCCAGCATTCGTGCGACCTCTTCGTAGAGGCTGCAAAGAGAAACAGAGAAAAAAAATAAGTTAGCGAATCGGAACACGGCGAGCGAATTCAGTGAGGTCTTGTGAATGGATGGTTTGCGATTTACCCGAGCGTGCTTTCCTAGGAACTGATACTCCGATCATCTCATCGGCGGCCTTCCATGTCGTCGGCGGCGTTGGTCTAAAAACTTTCGCCTGAGGGAAGCTCTTCCGATGATGTTGGTTGGAGAGCGAAGAGGGGTTCAGCGGAAGCATTCTCACTGAAGCGCTACCGCCGCCGCCGCCACCGTCTTCATCGTCATCGTCGTCCTCATCGTTGATACTCTCTTCAGAAGTGTCTTCTCCTCCATCTTCTCTGCTGCTATGCATCAGCCTATCTCCTCTTCTCTTCTTGCTCCGACCCAATCGATCTCTCTCCCTTTCCCTCTCCCTTTCACGATCTCGATCCTTTTTCCCACTCGCTCCTCGATCTCGCAACCTGGATGGTTCTTGCAGCTCCATGCCTCCATCTTCCTCTGCACAACACAACACAAAAAAAAAAACATCGTGAGAATCAAGGAAGTGGAAGGAAAAGAAGAGTAGGGAGCGTATTGAGATCTGGGAGAGAATTGAAAACCTGGTGAATCTCTAAGACTGTTAGTCCTGTGTCTTCGTCTGGTTAATCCATTTGCGGCCATAGTGCTTCTTCTGACTTCTCTAATCCTGTCCATTCCACACCAAAATCCTCTCTTTCCGTCGAATCAGCTACACCCTCTCATCAACAACCATAATCACATACACCCTATATTCGCAGACAGAGAAAAAGAGATTTTTTTCAACCCCAGAAATTTGGTTGTGTCCACAAAAGATCCTCTTTTGCTGTTATCACAATTATAAGAGAGATCTTCGGGGGGCTGCTATGCTATGCTTTGCTTAGCTTATCTTTCTTTCCTTGTTCTTCTCTTCCTCACGCTGCTGCTGCACCACTCTTCGCTTCTCTATCTATCTCTCTTTCCCCTTTTTGTGCTCCAATCTCATCTCCTTTCAGCTATTTCACACTCTGCCAAACCCACTCCAAAGACTCCTGGACGGTCATGATTCTCCACCGCGTCACCTTTTACAATCCTCACCCTTCTTCCCTCCCCACATCTAACGGACCCCGTTTCCTCATGACATCATGGCACCATCTCAGCCGTCCATCTCACCACTCATGCGTAACACCTTTTAACCGTTTCTGCGCCTCAGCTCCACGTCTCCACTTCCTTTCTTTGCCCTTACTCACTGCCAATTCGGTATAATATCTTTTTTTTATTTAATTATTCAATTAATGCATACAATTGAATTATGAATCTGATATATTTGATTTTTTTTTTCAGTTGCTTTATTATGGAAAATATTAATTAAAAAAAAAACAAGGACATGTAGCGGTAACCGGGTATATCCGGTTGCCGGACTTTGGTAAAAGCAAACATGAAACTCCACCATCACAAGGGATCTAGGTGACCGCAGAAAATATCGTTCCCACCGGTCAAATTCATTAATTGGCTTCCACTTTTACCCTTTCTGGTTGTTTTAATTAATTCTATATTATAATTTCAGAATAGACTACACTCGTGGGCCCACGGGAGAATAAATAAACAACCAAAACAAACATTTCTGTTCTACGGACCAGATCCTCGCGTTATCAGTAACACGTGATTTCTCCGTCGTTGGATGGGTTGGAGGTGGCACTGGTCACTTATTGAAAAAACAAGCAGATTCCAACGAACGAGCGAGTCCGACATGGCACCTAAACCAAGAGGAGGTTCGGGCGCGTTCATCGTCAAAACCCAATCTCCACCGTCGAAGCTTTCTCATAACACGGATGAGATGAGCGCCGAAGCGAGAGTAACTCAGAGTCACGGTCACGGAACTTCCAAGGTGTGTGGGCCCACCAATAGCTGCCGATCTAGAAATTATTTTCTCTCCTTTGGCCTAATTGTCCCGTTCGCGAGATGTGGTAGCTAGCTTCATGACATGTACCTGGGTCCCACCATTAAACAATTCAGAATATTTATTAACTTATCTAACCGTATCTAGTTGCGCTCAAAGTTTACACTTTACACCGCAGTTAAAAAATATAATCACCAGTAATTGAATAATTAATTAATTAATCAGAAATGGAGACAGCAAAACCAAACAAAGCCTTTTGATGCACGCGCTTGTCCAACATTAAGGTACGTTTCGATTCAATTCCTTAAATCATATGTACACGTTCTAGTTAATTTTTTTAAAATTCAGATTAATTTAAACATATATTCTAATTTATTTAATAATTTAAAATTAAAATTATTGAAATTTAAAAATAATGGAACCTAATTTAGTTGGAAGAACGTGGCGAAGAAGTTATGCAACACGTGGAGGTTGTCGCGAGGCTCGTTGGTAGCCTTGGATCTTGGTATTTGTTACACTTCGCTTCGCTTTGATAAGGTAAATATCGTCGTTGTGAACATAAGGAGGAAAATATAGCGCCACTTGGGGGAGGGACTGCTTTACCTGCTTTTAACTCGAAAAGGCAAAACTTTTTTTTTTTTCAGGGCTCATAAAAGAAATGTAAAATCAGCGTAGAATGCGGAGAAAGTGTTAGAAAGGAAATATAATTATTTGTATTTATTTCAGAAGAGTGTAGTAGTAATTAATAAAACGATATGAATGGAACGAAATTTAATTTGATATAAGCCACAGGCGACTGGGGGATATCCTACCTTTTGATAAAACTATAAGTCTGTCCAACAACATTATTTAATAAATTAAAAAAATTATTTATTATTTAAATCGTAAATAACATAATTTTTTATTTTTTAATAAAGATTTTTATTTTTAAATTTTTTAATCAATATCCTTGAAATATTAATTAATATTTATAAAAATATTATATATTTGGAGTAAGTGTGCCACGTCAGAAGGGGTCCACTTTCACACGTTGTCGTTTTGCAGGGTGCTTTCATTCTCGCTCACTCGCTGTCGTGAAATCCCACAGTTGTGCCACGTGTGCACCGGAACCGCTACCTCAGACAGCCTACGTGGCTTCGTTTATGACCGTAGACAGTAACCAAGAAAAACCCTAGCCGTCACGGCAGCGTCACTCTCGTCCCTTCCTTTCTTGCCCCACTTTCCTTTTTTTATTTTTTATTATTACTACTGCTTATTATTAATATTATTACTTTAATAAACTCACTTCCCATTAATTATTTATTATATTTTATATTTAAAAAGGTTGAAATATTTCTTTTGAGTCGGTGATAAGTCCTTTTCACAATTTTCCTATTTACCCTAACCTTAAAATCTTTCGAACATAGTCCTGCAATAACTTATGGCTAGATCTGTCTATGTTATTACTTACATCTTTCCAATTCATTTGCGGATTAAAACGGATTTGACAAAACCACGTCACTATCAGTAAAGGGTTTGGTTATCTAGTATATAGTATCCTTAGATATTATTAGGAGTAGATATCATATGGAGTATTTGTGGGTTGATTTGGACTAATTGATTAAATTTAGATTTAATTTAATTAAATTTCATTTGGATTGATTTTTATAATTTTTTTAAAACTCAATCTAATTTAATTTATTTATCAACAGATTTGATTTGATTTGAATTAATAAATTATTTATTTAAATTAATTTTTTTCTTATAATTATTATTTTATATTATGATTCATTCAAATATTTAATATAATTAATAAAATATTATTAATTTCTGAAAATAATAAAATGATTTATTTAATATAATCAATACAATATTTTAAAATAGACTAATACAAACTAAAACAAAATATTTTTCAAGAGATTTACTATTATAATATGAATCATAAGTATTTCTTACAAACTAATATTTTACAATAAGCTAATGCAACCAAATTTATTGTAACCAAATTTGTTGAAACAAATTAATATTATGATCCATTAATATTATAAATATGATAGAAAAATAAATATGAAATAAATAATAATGTACTTAAAAGTAATATATTAAGAAGTTCTAACACTAATAATCTTTTAACACATGCAATGTTAACATTTGAAGTCTTAATATTGGCAGTATTTAGTGTCAAACCAAATAACTCTAAAACATTTGATCAGTTTTGATCGGATCCATAAATTTAAATTCGTGATTTCACTCATACATGAATGATTTTGATTGATTTGATTCGATTTTGACTTAAATATATAAATAACTTAATCCAAATTGTAAAATCCTCAAATCAATATATATATATATATATATATATATATATATTTATGATTTAAATTATAATAATAAAATATAATTTTTATTAAGATAAGGACAAATTTTAGCATCCAAAACTGAGTCTTTAGCCACGTGAAAATTTTAGCTGAAAACAAATCCTTAAGACAAATCTTTTGAAAGTCCAAGTGTCATCAGGAGAAACAAAATTTATTCAACAAGCTTTCACGTAAAGTCATGCATTAATGAGGTGAAAATTGTAATGATTAACTTGATAAAAATCTCCCAAAAATTAGTTACATAGTAACTAAACTAAATCTTACCTAGTTATAATTAAATCAAATAAATTAGTATAAATACCCCTACACATTAGAAAAACTTACAACACTATCAGCTCCCTCTTTTCCTAAACCTTCTCTACCATTTCCTCTCACGTAAAAATTTTCTATCTTAAAACTAGTCCAGACAGTCCCTACTCAATTCACCAAAATTATCAAAGGTAGGCTAGGCTTCAATCTTTAACTTAGAAATTTTTAAGATTATTTCAGTTGCTTAAATGGACAGATTAAGTTTTTATTCTATAATTGAAAATGTCCAGGTGATAATTTGGAATCTAACTTATTAGTAGTTTGGGAATGTTTATGAGATAATTTGAATAATTTAGATAGTTTAAATAATTTAATTCTTGTATTACTGGGTAACAAGTTTAAAAACAAGAAGTTGGAAAGTAATAGCCTATTTAAATTTTATAGAAATTAATTGAACAAAGCAAACAACACTAATCCCAACTTTTCTTTTTCTCGACCTGCAAGCACCCCGGTTGCCATCATTTTAAGCACCTAAAGATACCCTTGGTTCAGCCTTTATATATATATATTTTATAAAATTTTTCCTGTAGAGCTTATCCACGGATGAATAGTAGTATAGGCAATCAGTTTACACACGTTAAAAATAAAAAGCTAAAAGTTAATGGTTTATCCGCTAATATATATATATATATATATATATATATATATAATAGTACCTAAGATAACACCATACCAGCTTTTGGTTCCCTCGGTTTACAGCACCCCGATTTTCCCATTATACGGTGATGCTACCATATCTCTAAAACACCTTCAGACCGGCTTGTATAAAAGTAACCCGGCACCACAACGGCAAGCCCGACCATGCATACAACCGGCACTCATGGCAACCCGGCACCACAACGGCAAGCCCGGCCATGCATACAACCGGCCCTCATGCACAACCGAACCCGGCCAACCATGACCATCCGGTCACTCATGCGCAATCGAACCCGGCCAACCATGACCCCGGTCACTCATGCAAACCCAACCACGACCCCGGCTCTCGGACTTCCCGGTCCGTCCTCATTTGTTACCCAATTACCTTGGCAAACACCTTGCTATTTCAGACAAACTAGTGATACTAAAACTTAGCACACACATCCCGGCCTCTTCACTGTCGGCTTCTATACTCCTCTCTTGGTACCATTATAATTACCCGGCATCTCGGCAAATATATATATATAGGTATAGCATCTTTAGGCCATGCAGGATCTAACGTGAAATTTTCAGTCATTACATAAGTATGCATACCCATTTGAATTAGTTATACAAAAATATTTTCCGTTAGCACCCCTGTTGGTTATTCTCAGCCATATATATATATATATATATATATATATATATATATATATATATATATATCTATGTTAAATAAACTAACCAAGTGAAATTCAACGTAATAATATATATATACTCTTACTAAATATATTCAATTCTTGGTAAAATATAGTAGAAAATAAATTTTTACCGCTTTAATGTCACCAACCCAGTCTTGGTTAGAAATTAAATCATATCTTATAAATATTAAATAGATTTATCTTAGTTGGTATAATTTTACGTGGACAAGTTGTAAAAGGTTAACTACCTTACTTTATGGAAGAAGAATAATAACTTCCTTATATTATAAATTTTTTTAGATATAAATAAGATTGATCTAGGTTTTAAGACCAAACCTATGATTTTATGAGAATGACCCGAGTTTCAAATGTTGGAGACCGGGCCTATGATATTACAAGAGATCAGGTGCTAATACATGGAAATTCATGCATGATTAACGTAAGACGGCCGCAACATTCCTACATACTGTACATATGTAGAGGCCATGTGCACCTGTGACCATTTCATTTCATGCATTCATTCCATCATTGAAGCATTTTATGTATTTATTCAAATATGCTGATTTAATTACTAACCTTTCTAACATGCTTGATGGTTTAGATTCGCCTACTGAGAAATTTATTTTTTCACTAGATTTATTTAATGTTTTATTTTAGATGGCTTCAATCATACTATTTCTTGACGCACTGGATATTGCATGGTATGTGGATGAAGTCAGAAACTGTTATGTAGTAACTATGCACCCTGTTATGCGTGCTCATATTTACTTCGGCGCCCATTTTCCAATCTCTGTGTTTAACGAAGATTTTAATCCAGCTGATCCGTTCCTTCAATTTACTCCTATATATCTGAATCCGGTCACGAACCCCATAATCGTACTCAGTGAAGAGGATAGTACCGGAGACTATGTTTAAATGAGGGGTTGTGAACTTTGTAAATAAATAAAACTATTTGAAGCACTATGATGTTAGAATATAAAATAGAGCTAGTATGAATATGATGATATAAAATAGAAGGGACATGTAATATGATGTATGTATATATCTAGTTCCTTTTGTTTTTAATTTCTTTTGTTTCTACCTCAATTTCTATTTTTAATTGAAAGACAAAAGAATAAAATAAAAATAAAATAAAACAAATAATCAAATAATTAAGTAATTAAATAAATAAATAAAATAATTTAGGATGTTACACAAACTATTCAGATTGATTTGAGTCAATTTAAAATTACAACTAACCCATGATCCCTATATACTATATTCTTAGGATACTATTTAAGAAAATTTAAAAATAATATAAAAACATAAAAAGTTATAAATAATATAATTTTATGTATTTGAAAAGAAAATTGTTAATCAATATTCTAGAACCACTTGTTAATATTTATTATCAGTAAATAATTACTACTTTAAAAAGTAAAATCAAGTTTGTAAGCCCTAGTGCTTTACATTTATTGATGGATTTGGTCTTATCGTGATTTTAAAAATAAAATAATACCGATTGAAATAATTTATCTATCAAAATGAAGCGAAATTATAGTTAAGGATCATGATGCATGAATTCTCGCCCAATTTCTTTGTAATAACTCTTAATTTAATTAAGAAGAAACCAATGGGATATGATGAAAAATAAAGAATAAATAAATTTATTTTTTTCTTTTCGATACAATTAAATTTATAAATTATTATAAATATAACATTAATATTTTCATAAGTGGTATCATTATGATTAGGGTGTTACAAAACTCACGCACAAAAAAAATGTTACATACTCATCCTACGGAATTAATGTCGATTCTGGAATTTATTTTTACATGTTTAAATTTGATATTTTTTAAGATGGCCTCAGATTGTAAAATAAGTAAAATATAAACCGGAAATATAAAGATGTTTATTTATTTATTTTAATCATAAATTATGTATATATTTCTTCACTTTTATAATAATTTTCTTAAAATTATACTAAACATAAATTTTAATTATTTTTTATAAAAAAAATTAATTGATTAATAGTGTACACTTCTTTACATTTATCATATATCTGTATAGGCCTATTAAATTTATTATTATTTTACCTGTCTTATGACTCGTTTTTTACATAGAGTGCGTGTTTTTTTTAAATATTTATGTATTAATAATTATAAATTTCAAATTTATGAATTATATTTTATACAACATAATATTATATTTTTATTAGTGTTGCTTATTTTAGATGTAATTTCACAGAAAAATTAAATTAAATATTTTAAACTTTATAATTTTTGGGTACCTAATATTAAATTTTATAAGTTATATTTACAGATTGTATTCATTGAATCTTCTCTCATATAAACACCAAACCTAATAACCTATCCTCTCGGTACCATAAAAGATAAATAAAGTTTATCTGACCAAAATGGAATGATATCATAGTTCACGTTGAAAAATGAAATCACATTAAGTTATTTATTTTTTAGGTTGATGAGGTCTACTATTATTAGAATGTCCTTTTAATATCTCGCTTTTCTTTTAAGCATTCACTATTATTCAGTTATAGATATTAAATATTTTATATATTGTTATTTAAATAGATTGTTTGCGTGAGGGAAAACAGGGACATTAAAAAGTTGACTAGCAACTAATAAAAGCAACAGAGGGGCAATTGGCTAGCAGTAGTTTCGGACAGGAGATGAACGAGTAGATAAGGATTATTTAAATAAATACATTCGGTTAAATTTAAAAATGACTTTTTTAGGGGAAAATTATTTTTAAAAATGATAAACTTGGAGTATAAGTTATTACACATTTACGTATTCTTAATTTTAAATTATCTTTTTTTAAATCTGAAATATCTTATATTTTTATTTTTAATATAAATAAGTAGTTGAGAATTTAAAAATGAATTGGTAGAACTTTGTAATTTTGAAAGGATACTTTTATCCTTTTATAATTTTTGACAATATTAACGAATTTTAAATGTTATATTATTAGCCCTTTTATTTTAAACACTTCCATTGCTTATGCTAGACAACAGTTTTATCATTGATTTAGAACTTCGCTCCAAATATTTATTTATTTTTATTATGTTCCAAAATTAACAAAATAATATTTTAGTGTTACATTACACATAAAATTTAAAACAATTGAATATTATTAAATATTTTTTGGCTAGATCAAAAGTATGTTTCATTAAAGAAAATCATTTTCTAGTCGGTTAGTACATTATGAATGATAAAGTTCCATCTTCAAGTATTTAATACTTTGATGAAGTATTATAATTAAATTTATAATAAATATTCTAAATATATAAAAAAAATCATGTAACTCCATTGTCTGAAAGTTCCACATTATGCGCAGGTAAGGAGGCAAAATATTGTACGTAACCTTACTTTTGCATATGCAAGGAGGCTATTTTTGGATTCTAAATATATAAATTATATTTTAATTATAATATATAATTTAAATTATAATATAAAATTATTTTAATTATTGACATTTAAAAAAAAGTATTCAAACCGATTTTAAAAATAAAGTTAAAAGAGATAAAATAAGACAAGATTAAACTTTTAATCTTGTTTTTTTTAGACAAAATCTTCATATTTCTTACTATTGTCATTTTACGAATTTAAGCCCTTTTTTTTTTTGAATTTGATTGTCACTATTTTAATCATACAATTTTGATCATCTATTAATTGATATCCTAATTCCTAAAGATAAAATGATCATGAAAGGAATTTTTATTTTTTTTAGGAAAGCAAAATGGTATATATATATATGTATATATATATATATATTGGCAGTCGGAGTTGCATGTACAACTAGTATACTTCATGTCAAAGTCATCAAATGATCAGCCCAAAAAAACCAAAAGACCAGAAGAACATGAAGTATTTGTCTACTCCAAATGTCTCCTATTACAGGATGATAAGCACTGTAATGGATTTGTCTACCATGCAGAGATTTGGATTTTTTTTATGTTTGTATAAAAACCATTGCCAAGTGATGGAACGAACAAATTCAAAGATCTCTGCTAACTGTATTGCTTTCTGTCAAAAAACGAAATTATTTCTTGCATTCCAAATTCCCCACATTGTTGCATGCCATACAATATGGCTCCCTTTGTAGCTGGTCCTTCCTGTTAGCAGGTGTGCAAACTGTTCATACAATTCTGTTGGTTCAGCTGGAAGAACAAAGTTCACACCTAGCCATCCAAAAATGGCCTGCCATAGTTGATTGAATCTTTCTTGTATTCCTAGTTAGTTTCCATATGATTACCACAAAAATAGCAACAGGTTTCTAAGCGTGGAATTGGGATATTTCTCCTATGCAGTTGATCACAGGTAGGGAGTTTATACAACAAAAGCCTCCATGAAAAAATTAATACCTTCAAGCTTCACTTGAACAGAATCGCTCGAAGATGGGACGTGCAGCCATGTCAGCTTGTTCCATAATTGTTTGAAGATGGTTGTAAGTGGAAGCCACTGTGAAATTTGGTTTCCAATCCCAATCGTCGTCTTGGGTGGAAAACTGAAAGATTCTGGAATTGCAGATTGTAGTTTTTCCAACAATTCGTCCTCTCATAAAAATAAATTGCGCCTCCAATTCTACCTGAAATAAATTGATTGTCCGCCTCTCTAAATAATGTCAGCAACTGATAACTCCTTGTTATTAGCTATTTGAAACAACCTCTGGTAGTGCCGCTTGAAGATGTATTGATCACACTAATTATGGGACAAAAATGAAGTGCTTATTCCATTTCTGATCTTCCTTTTGATGCAATTGTCAAACTAAATAGCTAAAGCGTTTGGCGAATCGCATGTTCTTTGTAGGTCTCTCCACCACTGAGAAGAATGGGCGAGTTACATTTGGTATCCGGATGGAAAATTGAGTGGCCCATATCTAAAATTCAAAATTGGATACGAGATGGATTGTTTTTCATTAACGAGTCTCCATTGCCATTTTGCTAGAAGGCTTATGTTGAATAGATCCAAATCCTGGATGCCAAGACCCCCC